>CM019068.1:109198057-109810843 GCA_009667805.1 Leptobrachium leishanense | reverse complement strand
CTTTTGGTTTTTTTAAAGGCAAGATGGTAAAACAAGTGCAGGGTTTGACGAATTTACTTCGAATCTAGGAGCCAGGCAAAAAAGTTAGGAGCCAGTTTATTTTTTTGTTATGGCAATAAGTGGGTGGTAGTCTCCAGTGTCTCCTTTCCCCTCACTGCTTATTACAGCATTGAAATGTTTGCATACCCTACCAGAATTCTTTGCTGCACATGGGGGATGTGGAACAGGAGGCTCTGGAGTGCAGTTCTTTGAATTGCTGTGATGTGCAGATGGCTTCTGCAATAACAAACATAACCAATTATAGCGTATATACACGAATACAGTATATATATTTTAATAGGAGAGAGAAGAGGAGGAATTAAATGTTTCTATTTTTGTTATTAATATTTATAAGTCTATTCTTTAACCAGTTTATTTAGGTGTTCATCTCGAACGCCAAGCCCAAAGACTACCAAAGGCCGGTAAGGGCATGAGACTTAATGGGCAGCGTGAGAATCATCACACCCCTGAAGCATCTACTGCACTGGAAGGCCTTTTTATAGGAAAATTGTGACATGACATAGTTCTAGAACTCCCTCCAACTAATCACCATCCAGGAGCCTGGTTTGAGTCCCCAGCCAATAACCATCTAGGAGTCAGACATGCCAACCAATCACATCAAAGGACTGCAAATTTAAACCTTTGCAGAAACTTTAAACATGAAATTATTACTGAGCCTCGGAAAAAGATTAACTTGAAACCTTACAGAATACCAGAAGCCAGAAGAGAGGCCGTTAATCCCATTGTTCTAGTGCTCAAACCAAATGGTGAAATACGATTCTGCAATGACCTTCGTAAATTAAATTACATTTCTAAATTTGATGCTTAACCTATGCCTCGGGTTGATGAATTGAAAGAGAAATGAGGAGGTTCCTGATACTTAAGTACTTTAGACTTAACAAAAGGTTACTGGCAGGTCCCCCTGACAGAAAGGGCCAAGGAAAGAATAGCTTTTTCTACACCAGAGGGCTTATTTCAGTATAAGATTTTGCCGTTTGGGTTGCATGGCGCCCCTGCTACTTTTCAAAGGATGATGGATATAATCTTTAGGCCTCATAGAGAATATGCAGCAGCCTACCTGGATGATGTGGTGATTCATATTGCAGACTGGTGTTCACACTTACCCCGTGTTCAGGCTGTGATAGATTCTATAGGGGCTACCGGCCTAACTGCCAACCCTACTAAGTGCTTTTTAGGATTGGAAGAAGCTGAATATCTAGGTTAGGCTAGGGTCAGACGAACGCATTTTTACGTTGTCTGTGAAAAAGTGCGTTCGAACGAATAGACGCATTTTTTCACGGAATACGCGATAGCGGTCATACTATGCGCATTTTCGTCCGTGATTTTGTACGGATCATCAATAAAACACTTTTTGTGTCTGGACGTTATGTTGGCCGGACATTAGCAGCGTCTGACGTCTCCCAATCACGCACACACGCCGCTAGCGGACGCAGCGCACTCTGTACGTCCGTACTAGTGGTTTCACGTTCTCGAAAAAATGCGTTTGTTTGCCGCTTGCGTTGCGCGGCCGCACTTTTGTGCGACCGTACTTCGTATATTGGCCGTCATTGCCCGGCATCTGCTGCTAGCACGGCCGTGATTAAGTGCGGCTGCACGCGCGTTCGCACTGCCTCAGTCTGACCCTAGCCTTACACTATTGGAAGGGGGCTACTTAAACCACAAAAAGGCAAAGTAGAGGTTATTTCTTGCTGGCCCCGTCTGGTAACGAAGAAACAATTGAGAGCATTTCTAGGTCTTGCTGGATATTACCGTAGATTCATTCCTAATTTTGCCATGATTGCTAATCCTTTGACAGAGCTAACTAAGTCTAAAAGTTCCGTAATGGTAAAATGGAACCCTGAGGCCGAGCAGGCATTTAATGTGTTGAAGATAGCATTGTGTGATGACCCGGTCTTGGTCGCTCCTGATTTCACGAGAGTTTGTGGTACAAACTGATGCTTCTGAGGTGGGTCTAGGAGCCATCTTGTCTCAAGTACAGGGGGGTGATGAACATCCTGTCAAGTATTTAAGTAGAAAACTGAATGTGCGTGAACAAAGGTACTCTGTGGTGGAAAAAGAGTGTTTGGCGATCAAATGGGCATTGGAGACATTACAATACTATCTACTGGGTAGAAGATTTAAGTTGATTACCGATCATGCATCTCTAACATGGATGAGGACAATAAAGAAAGAATGCTAGGGTGACCAGGTGGTTTCTGAGCCTTCAGTCATTTAGTTTTTCTATGGAGCAATAGGGCTGGTAAAGCTCAGGGGAATGCTGATGGGCTCTCCCATGTACACTGCTTATTGATGAAGGTCGCTCACTCCCATGGGTCTGAGCTGGGGGGAGGATATGTGATGGAGTGTAGGGGTTGGGTAACAGGATGTCTGGGAGAGTAATTGAGGGAAGGTATATAGGACCCAGAATCCTGACCTGCATGGCCTCTACCCACTCACACATGTTTTGCCAATTAATCAATTAAAGCCACAGGTAAAGTTCCAGGCTGCTGACTGCTAGATAGAAGTGTGTTTAATCAGACTGCTCAGAGCAGGGTGTTGAGCAGTAGCACTTCTAAAGAGATGCTGTGTTTTTTTTGTTTATTAGATTATGGTTTCGAGATAGTTTGGAGTGTTGGATGTTTAGTAAGAACTCTCATTTGAGTTAGGTTTTCTTTTGTAGTTTTTTCTGAAATCACCTGCAATAGTGATTCCAAAGTGTGGTGTTTGCTTCTGTATGCTGGAATAAAAGACCTCCTATTTGCACAAGCTTTAAGTCTGCAGCTGCTTCTTCCCTAGAAGACCGTGTTGTTTGGCTGGAACCAAGGATCCTGAGCGGTTGCTATACTAAAGTATGTTGTAATATCGTCTCTAAGCATACATAAATATAAACTTATATATATATTTATATCTATAATATAGAAAGGAGAGAAAATGGAAATTAATTCTTGCAATGGGATGGGGTAAAGTACTATGCATACAACGATCTAACACCCAGTTACATTTTTGCAATAGAGGGTAAGGCATGGTAAGAGTGATGGACTGGTTGCATCAGTAAGGTGTATAGGTGGTAGGCTTCCCTAAATAGAAATGTCTTCAGGGAGCGCATGAAGGAAGGGAAACTAGGGGAAGGTCTGACAGTATGAGGGAGAGCGTTCCAGAGGATGGGGCTGCGTGTGAGAAATCCTGCAGTCTATCATGGGAAGATGTGATGTGGGAAAAGCTAAGCGCAGGTCACTGTTTGACCATAGGGTGCTAGCTGCAGCAATGTATCTTGGCCTAGACCGACAAGGCTTAGTTCTAGGGTGGCACTTCTTTGGCAGGCTCTAGGGGGTGGCAAGAGAAAAAGCTGCCCGCTGTTCAGCGGGACCAGCAACTGCCAGTTTCTAAGTCCCCAGCCTCTGTTTCGGACCATACTGCCACCCAGCGTTGCAAGACTGCCTGCGGAATCAGGCCACCGCCATCACGTGTCTCTGCAGTGCTGAGAGGAAGTGATTAGGGATGAGCTGTTCGGTTCGATCGGTTCGGAGTTTGATTCGAACATTGGCCGTTTGAAAGTTCGCGAACTTCGAACTTTTTTGGGATGTTCGCCAAAAGCTCAAAGAAAAAAATGTTTTTGAAAAAAGTATAAAAAAATACAAAAAAATCTAGAAATAAAGAGACTCTTTACTGCAGAATATTATAAGCAACGGTTTATTAGATATTGAATTAAAACGTGAATATTTTTAACATTGAAGCCTATGGGATAAAACATTCTTGTTACTAAAACATCAGGGAGACACAGCCCTCTAATCAGGCACTGTAGAGGGCAGCCTGCCAGGGCCTCCCAAGGATCCCCTTGAGGAGCATGCGGCTGCCGGATGACAGAGCTGCAACTGTGCTGGCTAGCCACCCGGGTGCATGTGGCAGAGACAGGCGGCGCAGAGAGGGAGCCACTGCACCTGCGGCCATGGCAGACCCCCCCACAACCAGGAGAGCCCCCACTGACCACCAGGCTAAGGTAAGGTGACACATTTCTAAAAAAAAAAAATCTGAGGACATTTTTAAATGTCCCCGGAAACATAAAATAAAACTTTTTTTCTTTCTCTACCTGGCTGAATGTATTTAATTATATATATCAAATACATTCAGCCAGGTAGAGGAGGGTGGAATGTGGGCTGCGCAGGGTCTCAGGCAGTGGTTTGGTTTTTTTTGTGTATATTTTTAGCAAATTTATAGGGGAAGGTAAGGGCAGGTATGATATATATATATATATATATATATCTATAAGATATATATCTATATTCTTATAAATATATATATCCACACTTGTATTACACACACATTTTGGCAACTAATTCACCCCCCCAATTTGGCTGATCCCTCCAGAAGAAATGTTGAACCCGATAGAGCAGAGAATAATATATATATTCTCCGCTCTGTCGGGTTCAACATTTCTTCTGGAGGGATCAGCCAAATTGGGGGGGGGGCACATTTAGTTGAGATTGTCCACATGCCACTCCCCATGTGCGTATGTGTATATATGGTCTGAGGTCTGTGGGTGGGTGTATATATATATCTGCGTGTTGATATATATGTATATATAGGTCTGCGTGTTGATATATACGTATATGCCTGTGTGTGGTATCAATATACACAGTGCTCCGTGTCCCTATAATATATATGATCAGGGGTTACCTTTTTTTTATATTTTTATACTATTCCTAATAAATTAACAGTAATTTTTGATGTATATTATTCAGTAGAAACTTTTTGTTGCCTATATAACATGTGCTTTGTGAAAATAAAATGGTTTTGTGTACATTTTAATTTAGTTAGTGGAATCCTGTCCATTGCGGTGAGAAGCAAACGTAATGCAGTGTAGTCACGCTGCAAGGCGGAGCGGAGTGAAGTCAAGCCTGCAAAATGTTTTCTTCTCTTCGCTTCACTACGCTGTGTGTCGCTACACGCTCAGTGTGTCTCAGCCTTTATTCCCGCATCGCTAGCTTACCGAATCAGTTTGTATACTTGTTACTGACCCTGCTTGTTCTGAGGACCCGATCTGTTGCCGACTTTACCTGCCATTTGACTATTCTCTCTGTGTATTCCCTGCCTGTTCTGTTTGCTTCCTGTTGCTACTGGTGTGCGCTGATTCTCACCATATACAGTAGCGCAGTTCAAGTGTCTAAACATTGCTGACCCGGTTTTGTTATAGCTGCTGATGTAACTGAATAGATCGGGTATCTCTTCTGCATTACCAAAACCTCCACTACTACACTCTTCCACAATACCTCAGAGGGGTTACGGTGTGAAGGCACTTGCTGCCACCAAAGGAAAAATATTTGGAAACACTGACGCCTATACCAGATTCATATCATTTTAATATTGGACCGCAGGGTCCACCACTGCACTCTTCCACAATACCACAGAGGGGTTACAGTGTGAAGGCACTTGCTGCCACCAAAGGCACAATTTTTGGGTGCACTGCCACTGACGCCTATACCAGATTCATATCATTTTAATATTGGACCGCAGGGTCCAACCCTGCACTCTTCCACAATACCACAGAGGGGTTACGGTGTGACGGCACTGTTGCCGACACTAAAGGTCCAATTTTAAAGCACCTATTGTTACTTTCATCAAGCCTGCATAGGTTTCACCATAATTTAGCCAAACAAAATCACTAAACTTGTTCTGCGTGTCCTAAAATGTCTCCTCTTTTCATATAGGCTGCCGCCCCAAGCAGTTGTTTATGAACAGATTAAAGGAAAAACATTTACCGTAATTTGAAATGTCATTTTTTTGTTTTAAAATGTTTCTATACATCCTACAAATCCGCCACTTCACGGGCAGGTTATGGGGACCTCCTAGGCATGACATTTGAAGGAATTTTTCGTTTTTATTCTTAACCTTTATTTCATGGAAAACTCACTGTTCCTTTAAAAAAGTTTTTTTTTTTTTAAACTTTTTGTCCTTGTTTCCTGTCCCCCAAGGCACTACCCGGACCCCCATACACCTTTTATGGCAAATATCTAGCATATATGCCCTCTTGGAGGGCACTCTAAAAATCAAACGTTCGAGTCCCATTGACTTACATTGAGTTCGGATCGTGTTCGAGTTCAAACTCGAACTTTTGAAAATGTTCGAAGTCGAACCGAACACGGGGGCGTTCGGCTCATCCCTAGAAGTGATCACATAAGATCACTTCCTCCCAGCGTTCCAAAAAGATGCACATGCAGCCACGGAGGAGAGCGGTGGCTCCCAGGACCCAGTCCCAGGTTCGCAGACACAAGGGCAGGTAGCTCCCACAATCCACAGCTCTGCTACCCTAAGACCAAGTGGGCATCACTGAGCAGTTCCTGGCATCACATTCCACATTCCAGCACACATAAAGGCACCTGGATTCCTGTAGAAGTCTGCACACACTCGCCTGCTGATTGATCAGATAGGGTCTGATGTGTAGTAGGGATGAGCCGAACACCCCCGTGTTCAGTTCGCATTCGAACTCGAACAATTTCAAAAGTTCGAGTTCAAACGCGAACACGAACCGAACTCAATGCAAGTCAATGGGATTCAAAAGTTCGATTTTTAGAGTGCCCTGCAAGAAGGCATATATGCAAGACATTTGCCATAAAAGGTGTATGGGGGTCCGGGTAGTGCCCTGGGGGACAGGAAACAAGGACAAAAAGTTAAAAAAAAGTTTTTAAAGGGACAGTGAGTTTTCCATGAAATAAGGGTTAAAAATAAAAATGAAAAATTACTTCAAATATCATGCCTAGGAGGTCCCCATAACCTGCCTGTGAAGTGGCGGATTTGTAGGATGTATAGAAACTTTTAAAAACAAAAAAATAAAATTTCAAATGACGGTAAACGGTTTTCCTTTAACCCCTTAAGGACCCCTGACGTACCCTGTACGTCCTGTCCACAGGTCTCCCTTAGACCCGCGGACGTACAGGGTACGTCAGCGGCGCCTAATCCCCCTCCTGCCCGATACTCACCTCCCTCGCTGGATCCCACGGCGATCTGGCAGGGAGGAAGCCTGCCCATGTGATTTACATGGGCAGGCGAGGCTGATGACGTCGCCACGCTGCGTGGTGACGTAATCAGTAGGCGTCCCCATGCAATTCAATGGAGGGGAGGGGGGCTCCTTCGGAGCCCTCTATCTCCCCAACCATTGAAGCTAGGGAGTTTGCACTGCTGGAGAGGGGAGAGTCTCCCCTTTTCAGCGGTGTATGGCATTAACCTTTTCGCTGCCGAATCGCGTTTCGGTACTAATTGGCGCCAAAACGCAATTCGAACCTGGAGGGGGGCTAACATCTTGGATGTCAGCCAAGCCTCCAGGTCCCCCCCACCCACTGACAACCTCACCATATGTGTCAGTGGGGATGTCAGTGGGCCAGTTAACCATCTAGCTGCCATGTAGAGATAAGGGGATCCTAAGGATCCCTTTATCTCCCGATCCATGGCAGCTAGATGGTTTGACATCTATGGCCTTTCCAATGATACCAAACATGACCAGGTTTGGTTTTTAAAAAAAAATAATAATAATAATAATAATAATATAAAAATTAAATAAAATTAAAAAAATGTTTTTTTTAAAAAAATTTTTTTTCCTGGGGGGGTTTAATTAAATAGGACCTAGGCTTTCATCTAAAAATAATTAGCACAAAATGGTCAGAATGAGCGCAGCGCACATAGGTGTACTGTCTCAGCAGTGAAGGGGTTAAAAAGCAAACGCATGTAAATATTGGGTATTTCTAGTCTCGGGACAAAATTTTGAACCTATTTAGCCGGGGTCTTTTTGGGTGCTTGTAGATTTTGGGGATTAAATTACGAAAAAGTGTGTTTTTACCATTTTTTTCCTCATATTTCATATTTTTTTAATAGTAAATTATTCGATATGATGGAAATAATGGTATTTCTAGAAAGTCCATTTAATGGCGGGAAAAAGGGTGTATAGTATGTGTGGGTTGAATAAACGAGTAAGAGGAAAATTTTACCTAAACACTAACAGCGCAGAAACGTAAAAACAGCATCGGTCACTAAAAGACGGATTTGTGTAAAACCGCCCGGTCACTAAGGGGTTAATCTATTCATAAACAACTGCTTGGGGCGGCAGTCTGTATTAAAAGAGGAGACCTTTTAGGACACGCAGAACAAGTTTAGTGATTTTTTTGGCTAAATTATGGTGAAACGTATGCAGGCTTTGGATGAAAGTAACAATAGATGCTTTAAAATTGGGCCTTTAGTGTCGGCAACAGTGCCGTTACACCGTAACCCCTCTGTGGTATTGTGGAAGAGTGCAGGGTTGGACCTTGCAGTCCTATATTAAAAAGATATGAATCTGGTAAAGGCATCAGTGCAGCCAAATATTGTGCCTTTGGTGGCAGCAAGTGCCTTCACACCGTAAGTAACCACTCTGTGGTATTGTGGAAGAGTGCAGGGTTGGACCCTGCGGTCCAATATTAAAATGATATGAATCTGGTACAGGTGTCAGTGCACCCAAATATTGTGCCTTTGGTGGCAGCAAGTGCCTTCACACCGTAGTAACCCTTTTGTGGTATTGTGGAAGAGTGCAGTGGGGAGGTTTTGTGAATGCAGAAGAGATCCCCGATCTATTCCGTTACGTCAGCATCAGGGGATTGATAGCTGCTGATCCAGGACTGATTCATTTTTATAAATGTCAGACGGTCTACAGAGTCGGTGGACAGACGCACTCTTTTGTCTGTGACAAAACCTCCAGCGGCACTGAACGTCCTTTCAGAAAGCACGCTGGATGAAGGGCAACCTAGTAGCTGCATAGCATATTGGCTAAGTTCTGGCCAGTGATCCAATCTCAACACCCAGTAAGCCAGTGGATCATCTGCTGGAAAGGTATCCAGGTCTGCCCTTGCCCCTAGATAGTCCTGCACCATATGGTGAGGACGCTAGCAATGGGTGCCTACATTTGACGTCCCTGGGCGTCGTGGACTAAAAAAATGTAAAAAGGCATCAGTCAAGCGGCCATGGCCTTCACCGCTCTTCCTCTGATCATCCGCAGCCTCAGAAGCACCTGTGTCATCACTTGGTAACCTACCAGTGCCTGTAAAGGTGTTACACAAGTGTCCCTTTAGAGCGTCCTCAAGTTTTTTCATCCTGTGCTCCCTCTGTGCGGGCAGGATGAGCTCTGCAACTTTACCCTTGTATCGTAGATCAAGAAGACTTGCCAACCAGTAATGATCCCTCTCCTGGATAGCACGAATCCTGGGGTCCTTTACCAGGCTTTGCAGGATAAGGGAGCCCATGCAGCATGGGTTGGAGGTGGCATTAGCTTCAGAGTGCTCCTGGTCGCTGAGGGTGACCGTATCGTGCACTACCTCCTCCCAGCCACGTACTAGTCCTTGGGTTTCTGGGCACACAAAACCCTCCCTTGAGGAATCCCCACCTTCAATGCCCCCACTACTTAAATATTCCTCCTCCTCCTCCTGTCTGATCTGAGGACCCGCAGGAATGCTTTCTGCGTAAAGACTGGGGCCTTGAGAGCTAGGGAAGGCCTCCTCTTCCTCCTGCTGCTCTGCCTCTAGTGCCACATCTATAATTCCCCGCAGAGTGCGCTCCAGCAGGAATACCAGTAGGAATTGTTTCACTGATGCATGCACTGTCCCTGCTCACCATCCTCATTGCCTCCTCAAATGGTGACAGTACAGTGCATGCATCCTTGATCATCAGCCACTGCAGGGGGGAAAAAAAACAAGAACCTGTCCTTGTGCCATACTCACACAAGTACTCATTGATGGCCCTCTTCTGCTTGTGCAGATGCTGCAGCATTGCTAATGTCGAGTTCCACCTGGTGGGCATGTCACAGATCAGACGGTTTGTGGGAAGGTGGAATTCTCTTTGAATTTCTGCCAGGCGAACACTTGCTGGGAATGACCGTCTGAAGTGGCTGCAGGCTTATCTGGCCTGTCTCAGAAGCTGTGCCAGCCCTGGGTACCTGGTTAGGAAACGCTGTACCACCAGATTTAGGACGTGTGCTAGGCATGGTACATGCGTCAACCTACCCAGGCGTAGGGCGGAGAGAAGGTTCCTGCCATTATCACAGACGACCATTCCCAGCTGAAGCTGGCATGGTGTTGACCATCTCTGCACCTGCCCCTGCAGAGCTGACAGAATTTCTGGCCCGGTGTGGCTCCTGTCCCCTAAACAAACCAGCTCAAGCACAGTATGGCATCTTTTTTGCTTGAGCCATTGCGTAGCCCCTGTAAGGCATCGGTTTCACTGCCTCTTCGCCAGAGACAGAGAAGGAGGAGGAGGAAGAGGGAGAGGTGGTGGTGGAGCAGACAGACCTTATACAAGCAGCTTTCTGGAGGCGTGGTGGATGATCAAGCTCCAGCACAGAGCCCGGTCTTGGATCCCTCCCAGCTGCAATCAGAGTTACCCAGTGTGCCATGAAGGAAATGTAATGGCCCTGTCCATGCTTGCTGGACCACGTGTCTAAAGTCACATGCACCTTGCTGCTGACTGCCTTTCCCAATGACTCCATAACATTGTCTTCCAAGTGCTGGTATAGTGCTGGAATGGCCTTCCGTGAAAAGTAATGGCGTTTTGGAACCTGCCACTGTGGTACAGCATATTCAGCAAATTCACGGAAGGAAGCAGAGTCCACCAGCTGGAAAGGCAGCAGCTGCAATGCGAGTAATTTTGCTAAGCTGGCATTTAGACGCTGTGCTTGGGGATTGTTGGGACTATATTGTTTCTTATGCTGCAGCAGCTGGGGCAACGTAATCTGACTGCGTAAATCTTCAGATGATGGGATGCTGTCACATTCTGAGGAAGGACCTGGTACACCCATTACTGTAGCATCATCCCTGTCAGTGGAGGTTGGAGTCAATGTTTTGCGCCAACGGGATGTGTGGCAGGTGGTCATATGTCGCCTCAAGCATGTGGTACCCAAGCGTCTGGTGTCTTTCCCACACTTCAGCCTCATCTGACACAGATTACAAATAGCAACAGTGCGGTCTGCTGCACATTTCTTAAAGAACTCCCAGACAGCAGAGTTCCTGGATGTGTGCTTTGAGACAACAGAGCTCTGCACTTGAGCAGCTCTGACATCTGATGCCTTGGACTGGCTAGTGCTACGGATGGTCAGAGGATGTTGTGCCTAGTGTTTGTTGTGCCTCCTCCTCACTTGACTCCTCTGTTCAATCAGGCACCCAGGTGGAGTCAGTGACCTCATCATCATTGTCATCACCCCCTATCTTCTCGTCACTGGAGCCTACTTGGCAGTAGGCTGCAGCTGCTGGGGCAACATGAGTGCCAGTTATTTGTGTGTCATCACTGGCACCCCCTTCCTCTAGGTTGATTATATTCCCTTCCTCAACCTCAGAGATTGAATCAGAGCACTGTAGTTGCTGCGCATCCTCAAGCAGCATGCCACTGTCATTGTAGTCAAACAATTCAGCTGACTCCTCTGTGTGTGATAGTGAGGCTACGGCAGGAGTAGCTGTGGACATGGAGGCTGCATTCGATGCTTTGGCAGCTGAGATGGACTGTAAAGCACTACAAGCCTGGCTGGCAGAGGATTTGGAGGATGAGGATGGCCTGGTTAGCCAATCCACCAAATCCTCTGTATGTTGCTGCTGCTTAAAACAGCCAGCACCAGTTAGAAAGGACAAGCGTGCCCCTGCAGAGGATGCACCACGTCCACGATGACCAGAGGCACAGCTTCCCGACACAGAGGCTGCTTGCCCTCTTATCTGTGTCTGGAAGCGTCTGCCTGTCCTTTTTGGTCTTTCTGACATGGTGAGTGATATATAGATTAAAGATATACAGAACTCTGATTCAACTCTGTTATAAAAATTGGAGATATGCTGCAGAACTCTGATTCAACTTTGGTATAAAGATTAAAGATTTCCAGAAGTCTGGTATAACTCAGTGAGACACCCTGATAGCTGGCAACAGTGACAAGACACAGATTACAATTCCCAGAAACCTCCTATAAATCAGTGAGACCCCCTGATGGGTGGCAGTGAGAACACACAGATTAGAACAATTCCCAGATATTTTGTAGAAATTAAACCCCCACAATTGCTGATGGCAGTGAGAACACAAAGATTACAACAATTCCCAGATATTTTGTAGAAATGACAGACCCCCAAAATAGTTGGTGGCAGTGAGAACACAAAGATTACAACAATTGCCAGATATTTTGTATAAATGACTGACCCCCAAATTTGCTGGTGGCAGTGAGAACACAAAGATTAGAACAATTCCCATATTTTCTGTATAAATGAGACCCCCACAATAGTTGCTGGCAGTGAGAACACAAAGATTACAACAATTCCCAGATATTTTGTAGAAATGAGACCCCCAAAATAGTTGCTGGCAATGAGAACACAAAGATTACAACAATTCCCAGATATTTTGTAGAAATGAGACCCCCCCCCCAATAGCTGCTGGCAGACTGGCAGTGAGAACACACACTAACACAACAATCTCCTCTCAAAAAACACGTGCTGAAGGCTCTGTGAAGCCTTATTTAGTGTGCTCCGGGACTTACAGTAGCTCTGTGAACCCATGATTGGGTAAAATTTGCCCAATCAGAACTCTGAGCCTTGATTGGCATAGTTTTGCACCTGTCGTGCACCTGACCTGTGGTCAGGTGCAAGGCTATAGCCAATTACAAACTTCAGGCCAGTGGAAAAGTGCATTGTGGTGCATTGTGGGCGAACATGCAGCAAACACGCGGAAATGCTGGTAGTTTGCAAACATGCAATGTTCGAATCGAACTCAGAACCAATCGAACCGAACAGCTCATCCCTAATGTGCAGGACATAAATGGGCTGCTCCCCCCTATGTCCTCCCTCGCACCTATAACATGGCAGTGAGCTGAGCGGGGCAGTGGGCTCCCGTCCTCGATCCCCACCCCCTGGCTCCTTACAGCTTGCTGGCTCTGCACTCCATCAAGCAGGAACCCGCTTGGAATGTGGTCACACGAGGACCAGTGCCTGAGCGCCTTCACGGTGCACTTCTCTGGCCAGTTCAGACAGGCCCCCAAAGGCCCCCAGCAGCCAGCCAAGGGTGTTCACCAACACCCCCTACATCTCCAACTACTGTAGCTGCCAATGGAACTGGTTCTCTTGTATTTATTGATGATGTGACTGCTGACAAAAGCAGCAGGATGAATTCTGAAGTGTTTCGGGCAATATTATCTGCTCACATTCAGCCAAATGCTGCAGAACTCATTGGACGGCGCTTCACAGTGCAGATGGACCATGACTCAAAGCATACTGCAAAAGCAACCAAAGACTTTATGAAGGGACAGAAGTGGAATGTTATGCAATGGCCAAGTCAATCACCGGACCTGAATATACCAAAATTTCTGGACCTGACTGTATATGACCCACTGGCAGCTTCTTGCTAAAACACAAATTTAACCCATCCAGACTTTTTTTCCACAGGCACAATATCTCAGATTAAGTGTGTGTACCCCCTCTGCTACCCATACAAACATATAACCCCCATTTTACCCATGACTGACAGATATTCTCCAAGAAAAATCTATATTATTCCTCTGCTATGATATACACTATATTGCCAAAAGTATTCGCTCACCCATCCAAATCAGGAGCTGGGCAGGTGAGCGAATACTTTTGGCAATATAGTGTATTTGGAATGCCACATTGTAACCTATAAAGCATGGAATACTGGATGAACAGTATCTGCTTAACATAAATTTCATTAACAGCAAATCCAAATTCCTGCTCCCCAGGTCACACTCACATATCTTTCTCCACCAGTATTACCTCTTTATAGCCACACTCCTTCACATACCAGGACCACATTATCCAAAATGCAAGCATCATTCCGCTCTACTACACATTCCTATAAAAGTAACATATTCTCCAAAAGGCACTTATACAGTCAGGTCCAGAAATATTGGGACATCAACACAATTCAAACATCTTTGGCTCTATACACCACCACAATGGAGTTGGAATGAAACAAACACAATGTGCTCTAACTGCAGACTGTCAGCTTTAATTTGAGGGTATGTACATCCAACTCAGGTGAACGGTGTAGGACTTACAGCAGTTTGCAGATGTGCCTCCCACTTGTTAAGGGACCAAAAGTAATGGGACAGAATAATAATCATAAATCAAACTTTCCCTTCTTAATACTTGGTTGCAAATCCTTTGCAGTCAATCACAGCCTCAAGTCTGGAACGCATAGACATCACCAGACACTGGGTTTCATCCCTGGTGATGCTCTGCCAGGCCTCTACTGCAACTGTCTACAGTTCATGCTCGTTCTTGGGGCATTTTCCCTTCAGTTTTGTCTTCAGCAAGTGCAAATGCATGCTCAATGGGATTCAGGTCCGGTGATTGACTTGGCCATTGCATAACATTCCACTTCTGTCCCTTCAAAAACTCTTTGGTTGCTTTTGCAGTATGCTTTGAGTCATTGTCCATCTGCACTGTGAAGCGCCGTCCAATGAGTTCTGCAGCATTTGGCTAAATGTGAGCAGATAATATTGCCCAAAACACTTCAGAATTCATCCTGCTGCTTTTGTCAGCAGTCACATCATCAATAAATACAAGAGAACCAGTTCCATTGGCAGCTATACATGCCCACGCCATGACACTACCACCACCATGCTTCACTGATGAGGTGGTATGCTTCTGATCATGAGCAGTTCCTTTCCTTCTCCATACTCTTCTCTTCCCATCACTCTGGTGCAAGTTGATCTTAGTCTCATCTGTCCATAGGATCTTGTTCCAGAACTGTGAAGGCTTTGTTAGGTGTTGTTTGGCAAACTCTAATCTGGCCTTCCTGTTTTTGAGGCTCACCAATGGTTTACATCTTGTGGTGAACCCTCTGTATTTACTCTGGTGAAATCTTCTCTTGATTGTTGACTTTCACACACATACACCTGAAGTGGACAATAAAGTCCTTCCTTGGATGCCAGTCTCTGGTCTAATCGGTGGAGAAATCAGGAAAGTGACGGTGCGCGGTTAAAGAAATCACACAGACGATCGAAGGAGTCTATGCAGCTTCTCTGGTCAAAGCCAAAGATCTCTCTGTTTAATGATAGGTTTCGATACATGTTTTATAGTAGTTTGCTGCGTAAGCGAGTGGGAGTCAACTTAACATTTTAGTCAACTTCAGCATAAAATTGTGTACATACAGATTATTTTATTAAATAAATGAGAATCAAACATCAGCTATTTCCAAAGTATCATGCGTCATCGGCGTAGTCAGACGTTTTTCTACATCATGGGTGTGTGGATGTTCTGTTCTGTTCTAGGATGCAGGATGGGCTTGATACCAGAATAAGACTCCTCATGACTTTGGTGGTTAGCTTATTCTGTCGAAAAGCGGAGTTATGCAAGATACATTTTGGTTTTATCTGAAAAGACAGTTATATTAATTTCCTCTTAAAGACATAGCAAACTAAACGTAAATGAGCATTTTTCTAGGCCTTTTTCTAGGCCTTTGAATATTATTAAAGCAGATACATATTCTTGTCCACAACAGTCCCCCCTTAAAAATGCACATTTCTCAAGTGTCCCCTTGGAGACGAGCCGCGCCTTCATCCGTTCCCCTAATAGTCTCACCAGCCATCCCAAATCTTCACCAAGTTTGAGACGAAGAATCCTATTGATCCAACCCCTTTGTACCTTGGACTACGGCATGACTAGACTGGTGGGTCAAGAATCGGGCCTTCAACTCGTCTTACAATGGGTCACTAACCTTGTCTCAAAGTTAAATCACATACGGGTTTCCGAGGGAGGGGGTGCATGGATTCATAACTCTGTGGTTGCTTCATCACTGGTGGGTGGAGTTTGTCATAAATCTCATTCTTAGGTATCTCCATAAATTGTAAACTAGCATAGGAGGTGTCAATGTTCTCCCCAGTGTCCCCACACAAGTGACTAAGCATAACGGGGATAGTGGACTCCACAGTTCTTTCTACAACCTTTTTAATGCAGGGTAAAACACAACATCCAATCACCGCCTACAGAACCATTACTACCAGAATAACTATCCCTATTTGTGTGAGGATCTTCTGCCAGCCACTCATCCAACTAAAATACTGATCCCATGGATCAGTAATACCAGAGTTCTTCTTCAGTTCTTCAGACAGGTCTTCCAATTGTTTAATGGCTTTAGTGACCTTACCAGTGGGGCCTGTGTTATCCGGGATAAAGGTGCAACAGGAGCCACCAGTACCTTTCAGCATTTTACAGACCCCACCCCTCTCTGCCAGCAGCATATCGAGGGCCATGCGGTTCTGGAAGGTCATCGCAGAGGTCGGGCCTAGCTGGTCGGCCAAACCCTGGAGGGCATATCGGGTATAGTTAACAAACCTCTGCTGGTTGTAATAGATGTAGTTAATCCAATCAACATTCTTGTTGATGGTTATCATGGGGATTAAAGATTCGAATCCCGCCTTTACCTGGTCTCTAGCTTTGAACTCATTAGGCACCCTCCTTGGCACTCCTATGATATCCAGGTAGACGTGTGGATTGAAACTGCCAGGTACAGATTTCGCCTCTCTCCTTCGTCTAGTGAGTCCGGGGGTGTGGGCTATCAGTAGATCATCATCAAAGGGCAGGATGTGGAGGGGCATGATGGCTTTAGCCAGAGCACACTCACCGTCCCATGCACCTACCAAGCGGGAGCGGACTCGCAGGTCACCGCAGATCCAATAGACATCTCCCAGGGATATCACCTGGTTTTGCACTTTCTCCTTCTCCACAGCGTTGTACCGCGCACAATAACCTTCTGTGAAGTTCCCAACTACCTGGGCACCGGTCCCCCAAGAGGAGTAACAGGTGTAGTTCCCGGGGTAGATGGTGATACTCTCTGAGAGTCTGGGGTTTTGTGTCTGGAGGGGGTATTTGGACTTCCATTCTTTGCAAGCATTGTGATTTAGAGTGTTGTTGGTAAACAAACTGAGAAAGCATTCCTCGATATCCTCGGGGATATTGAGAGGTACCGTACCTAGATAAGGCCTAGTAGTACCACACACATAGCAATTGGTTCTGTTGTGGGATTGAGCGCTATATTTCATCCATTCTAACCAAACATTCATATCTGAGTATCCTGTTTCAATGGCCATAGTATCCTCGAATGTGGGATCAGCGATGGCTACTATACCATTGGAAAAGATCATCATGTTGTGATTAAGGGGTTTGGACTGTTGGTGCGGAGGGACCCAGTCAGAGGCAAGGTACATATCTCGTAGGCAGAATTTTTCCAGGCTCCAGGGATTCTCTGATCCCCCTTTTTCCCACATTCCCAGAATATAGGTACCGGCATCCCTGGGTCCAGGATTTTCTAGGGTTAGGATTAGTTTCAGTGCCGTCGCCCCTGTTCTAGATTTAAATACTGTGTCATCTGATTCCTGCAATTCTTGGGCAGGGCATGTGTTTGGGGCCATTTTCAGTGTCATGCGAGCAAGAAGTGATTTACCATTGTTATCTTTCTTGTCTAGGGCGCTTTGTGGTTTGTGTCCCCAGGAAACCCCAGTATTCCATCCCACTGATCCCCAACTACCACACTCCTGTCCCCAATAGCTATTGGTAACGCACATATATATCATAATTGTGTGGGATCCCATTTCTCCAGCTACACTGCAGGCGGGGGCCTGGGCACAGGTTTACATCACAATAGTTAAAGGTGTAAGTGGCCACTCGAGTGTTAGAGGAATTGTACCAGAAAGTGGTTAGTTTGTTTTCGGCGGCGGCAACTGCAATCTGTTTGACAACCTGTGGAATTATGTCAATGCCCACCTGTTCCCCCACAACTTCTTGCACCATAGTAACAGCTGCCTGTCCCATTATGACAGCCACATTTTTCCCCTGGATTCCCATCCCCCCAAATGAGAAGGATATACATAATCATGGTTGGGTTGTTGTCTGGTCCGTTTCTGGTGTACAGGTCTTTTTACAGTGGGACGCGTGGATCCAGGTGGATTTTCCTTCCAGCTTTACTGAAGTTGCTGTTGTGAGGAGGACCTGGAAAGGACCGTCGTATCTGGGCTCAAGTGGATTTTTCTGAAGAAACTTCTTCACTAGTACCCAATCTCCCGGGACTAGTTGATGAGTGCCATCAAATACTTTCAGGGTCTGGAATGCAAGAGAACACCTGACCATAGATATCAGTTAATGTTTTTGAAACACTGGTGACATATTTTACTAGGCTGTCAAATTGTAACTGTAATTGTTGAGGGAAACAGTATTTCGAAAGGTGACAGATTGTGTAGACCGATGAGGGCATTCATCATTGTCTTTGAGAGGTGTGAGGGCCCATGTGCCTATTGTACTACAGCCGGATAGAGTGCCTTAGGTAAGCACACTTTATTTCTTATGCAGAGGAGTCCGTGCATGCTTGTGGCCCCCCTTTTCTCCCAGTCTCCCTTCTCACTGTGTGATGCAGAGCCCTGCAACTGTATTATTTGTAGTTCTGAGACAGGAGTCTGTACTAGTAGTGGGACTAGCTGCTCGAGTTCCTGTGTCTGAGTGAGTCTGTCTTGCTGCCTGGTCTGCTAAATTATTTAATATCAGCTTCTGGTGTATTAAGCTTTCCATGTGCTTTTACTTTTAGCACTGCAACCTGTGTAAGTGCGTGTAGTTCCGCTTGTTTTGTTTTTTTCTCTTCGGGCAGAAAGGGTGGGGGCGAGGGGGGAAGTTGAACAGAATTGAAAATTCGGTGTGATATTTCCTGGACTCGTCTGCAAAGCGGGAGAGCCATACAGTGTCAGGTAAGGGTCTGTGAAGAGTATTGGGCACCAGTATTGCACACAGAGGGCAGGTGTGCTGTTTCTGTCTTCGAGGCAATCATGTGGATAGAGGGGTAGGGGGTCAGTGGGGTCATCAGAACCAGAGGCCAGAGGGGCCTCATAGTTACCAGCATTACCACTATCAGAATCAGAATCGGAATTACCCCCCTCTGGAAAAGGAAAGAGAGTAGCGGGGTTTAGACTCTGACATCTGGTGAGAGTGACATTATCAGGAAGCAGGAGGGAATATTGCAGGCGCAGGTGCCTTGCGGAGGACAGTTATTTGTGCTGGTTTTTTTTTGGAGGTAGGCAGAAACGTCATGCGGTGCCAATACTCGGGGCTGCTGACGTCTTTTTTATTATGCAAATTAATACTTAATCAGCAGGCATCACTAGACTGTTGTAACTAATATCTTGAGCTGTTAGAGAATTGGGGGATAAAACTTTTCTGGCATTAGTAGCTTTATCATGTACATAGCTAGGACACACTATCTGTGGGGTCGTCATTAACTAGAAAATCCTCTAAATTAACTAGAAAATAAAAACCTGCAATCCTCGGATACTGACAGTTTGCATACTATCCATTTTAAACCAAAATAAGCTATTGCAGGAGGTAAAAAAACTTGCTCTACCTTTAAACTGCATAGAGTTGTATAATTCTTTCTTTTCCTTCTCTCTCTGCAGGGTTAAAATATCTGATCTTGTCGTGGAAATTTTATTATGTGGACATTATATTCTAGGATGTGCGTAATAAGTTGTCATCTGTCTCCCTGTGTTGGATTTGAATGTGGTTTTAAATCCAAACCAGCGGCAAAATCGTCAGTATGAAAACCTTCTTTTGGGTTTAGAGACATACCTGCTTTTAAGACATTTTAAGCCTTGTCTCAACACTGGTACCGTGTTGAGATAATAACTTTATTTGTCCCCGCAGATATGTCCATAACCCGTAGGAACACGTAGATTGATCTTCACTCAGATACTGATCACTCTGAGCAGTATCTGAATGGGGTCCATATTGACGAGTGACAAGTGATGGGGGATGGGGACAAACATGGCTGACGGGGATCATGGAGATGGCTCAGGGATGAGTCATCTCCAGGAGGCCGGTCGGTCATTCTGGTCTACGCCCCTGTCCTTTTGATATGTAAATGTAATTACTGGGCAACCTGGCTTTTCTGTTGTACAGCCAGGGGGCTATTGGGCGTGTGCGATTGTCTAAATAAATTAAACAATCCAGGAGCCACAGCTCACTTGGCCACAGGATTTTCAGCTTGAAGCAGCGTGTCTGTCTGATTCCAGTTGGGATAGAGAAGTACTTTGTTCTTATACAGAAAGAGCTAGATATAGCGTGTATTTTTATAGTGACGGATTTGTTTGTACTGGGCGCACTTTAATACTGCAGTGTACCTTTTTTAGTGCACCAGGACTTTATGCGCAAACACCAAACTTTCCATAACAATCTGCACGGTCATAGGAAAAAAGAGGAACCAATTTAATCTTTCTAGTTTCACTTTCTGGTCTGCGTCCTGCTTCCTTTTTGTTTCTACATAAAAAAACTATATGGGATATTTTAAAGCTCACTTTTTTTTTTATCTGAACACTTAACTCTACCGGGCTCCATAGCACTCTGTCCTGCAGAGCAATACTGATAGAATGCGTAGCCTCTCTATCCCGAGAATATTTTGTATAAAACTATTTTTTACTAAAATAATAAACCATTAGGGCGTTAGCAAAAAATCCCTCCATTAATATAGACAAACGATTCTATCTACAAGAATAATAATTCCGCATACGTACGTCTTGTACTTCACATATACACTACAACAGTAAACAACGCAGAGTCTCTTGGCAAGCACCTAACAATGGAATCATGTCACAAACAAAGCAGGTGTCATCTCTCATCTATCTACTTTGCTCTTGGTCTTTGCTTACCGTGCTTTACATCTCTGACATACATACATACATACTATTCACCTTCTTAATGCGCTCTACTGGAAAGCAACCTGTAGTTGCCATATCTAGGATAGGCTTTCCTAACCTCTTCTCACATTGACTCATAAACTATCATTCGCATCCTATAGATTATCAGATTCTGGTTTAAAATAACTTTCATCCCACTTATAAAAATTCATCATTTTTTGTAACCAGTTACACGAGTCGGAACAGGCGTCCCTGTCCAACCACCGATTAAATTTATACCTTTTTCGTCTCATACTTTATATACATACACATATACATCCATATATACAAATACACACACTATATACACATATATATATTACATTTATAGTAGTTGCTTGGTCAGCTAATCTGTCCTTTGCCCACTCTGAGTTGTTCGCAAAATTCTATACCTGACTGGTGTGAGACATCAGATACTAAGCGCGCAGAAGTAAATCCTTTTTCCATTATGGGCCAATACTCATCGCCTGCTTTTATTTCACACAAACTTGAAAGATCTCTCCATGCTGCAGAGTAAGTCTTCTGAATCTGAACTATGCGTCTATAAAAGGGCATAGGTTGTTTTTCCGGGTCAGGTATGTGCCTACTAGGGAGGAGGCTTGAGATGGTGTGAAGGTGACATACATAATGGGGACGTCAGGGGGAAGTGAAATCTCCCAGTCGGGGAGATGGTCCCGGTACTCGGGCAGCTGAGAGTGTCCAGGTTACATTATGTTTGGGAGTCAGAGGGATGTTGTGGGTGTTTTGGTAGAAAGGGTACGTGTGTCGGTTTGGTGGGGTGGAAAGGTCATGAGATCTTGGTGCTGGGGTGGAAAAGTCGTGGGCCGGCTATGGGTGACCTGGGGCGTGGTTGCAGGTAACCCTATGTGGGACGTTAGGGAATCATCGGAACGATTTACTGAGTCATAAGAATGACTGGAGAAAGGTGGTTGACCCGGGTCACCGGTCCGGTCTATCGTTTGGAGGGTGGTATCTAAATTGGGCAAATGAGGCATTATAGGTTATATAGTCGGTGGCTGACTTGCGGTTGCTGATGGGGATGTGGCAGAACCGGGTGTGTAGTATGCCCCATCTGTACTTAAAACAGGGTAAAGACTCGTGGGGGATGATTTTTCTATTTTCCTTTTGGAAACCTCGCCATATGAAGGAGGCTTAGATCTTGGTGAGATAATAGTAATTCGTTTTTCCCTTCTTCCTTTCCACTGTTTCTATCCACCCTTCGTTCTCCATTTATTTTGCAACCCTATACCATGCCTGTGCTACATTCCATAATCCATTATCTATCAATATTCCTTTTTTATTCTTCAACACATTTCTCCATTCCTCTACCTGTAGTCTGGGACTATCTAATTCGCAAAGCCTGCCTAAAATCTTTAGTTTTGTCACATTTCTTTTGCCTGTCCTTTCCTCAATTAACTTGCATGGTGACAACCAACCAGCATGGCCACTCTGTTCATTTCCCATTCTCGATTGTTAGCTCTTTTTCCCGTTCAATTTTTAAAACAATTCACGTAGTTTATCAACAGTCAGAAATGAGGATAGACCTATATCTATCGTGTCCTATTTTACCCACGACAATAAAGCGTCTCGTCCTCTCCTATATTCCAAATATAGGACCCTGCTAGAAGGTGTAGCTAGCACCTCTCTATCGCAGCATATATATCCTACAGGTGCTTCCTTTACCGCGTCACCTGTTCCTACTAGATATAGATATATTCTTGTGAGTTACTATTAGATACGACGAATGCATCATCTATATACCGGTACCCACAAAAACTCCTCTGACTGTCAATCAAACTAAACTTCAATCAGAGATATATCGCGTCCTACTACCAAGCTTGTGTTCACCTGTTACTGTTAGGAAAGTCCTACTACCAGGTATGCGTCTATTACATCACATCACATCACCTGTTACCGTCTGGAGATAGCTAACCAGGTACACCCCACTTGTTACCACAGGATCGCGATAATCTCTCTGACTAACAACCAAATCACAATGCTTTATCAGAAAATATGCCGTCAATTCAAAGAACCGGGAACAGACGTACAAACAATCAGAAAACTGGCATACGATTCGTGGGTCAGTAAAACGGGCACCTGGGCAAAGTTAAATAAAACCCCACTTTTGATGCCTTTCCCGAGTGTCACACTGGGGTTTCCCGGGGTAGGATCACAAACCAGAACACGTCACCAAAAGGATAGCAAAATGTATCTTACCTGTGAGGTTACGAAGTTGATCAGGCTCCGGTTCTGGTGTGGTCCCACCAGGAAATCCTCGTTGGTGGCACACTGGCTAAAGTGTGTAACCCAGGGCCCCACAGTGCAGGCGCCAAATTGAAGTGGACAATAAAGTCCTTCCTCGGATGCCAGTCTCTGGTCTAATCGGTGGAGAAATCTGGTAAGTGACGGTGCGCGGTTAAAGAAATCACACAGACGATCGAAGGAGTCTATGCAGCTTCTCTGGTCAAAGCCAATGATCTCTCTGTTTAATGATAGGTTTCGATACATGTTTTATAGTAGTTTGCTGCGTAAGCAAGTGGGAGTCAATGTAACATTTTAGTCAACTTCAGTATAAAATTGTGTACATACAGATTATTTTATTAAATAAATGAGAATCAAACATCAGCTATTTCCAAAGTATCATGCGTCATCGGCGTAGTCAGACGTTTTTCTTCATCATGGGTATGTGGATGTTCTGTTCTGTTCTGTTCTAGGATGCAGGATGGGCTTGATACCGGAATAAGACTCCTCATGACTTTGGTGGTTAGCTCAGTGGCGTAGCGTGGGTTGTCAGCGCCCGGGGCCAGCCAAGAATTGTGCGCCCCCCCCAACCTGTGGACACGTTATCGATATTGCCCCAGCTCTCACATGGATTTGCCCCAGCTCACACATGGATATTGCCCCAGCTCACACATGGATTTGCCCCAGCTCACACATGGATTTGCCCCAGTTCACACATGGATTTGCCCCAGCTCACGGATTTGCCCCAGCTCACGGATATGCCCCAGCTCACACATTTGCCCCAGCACCTCATGGATTTGCCCCAGCACATGGATTTGCCCCAGCTCACACATTTGCCCCAGCACCTCATGGATTTGCCCCCCAGCTCATGGATTTGCCCCCAGCACATGGATTTGCCCCAGCTCACGGATTTGCCCCAGCTCACGGATTTGCCCCAGCTCACACATGGATTTGCCCCAGCTCACACATTTGCCCCAGCACCTCATGGATTTGCCCCAGCACATGGATTTGCCCCAGCTCACACATTTGCCCCAGCACCTCATGGATTTGCCCCAGCACATGGATTTGCCCCAGCTCATGGATTTGCCCCCAGCACATGGATTTGCCCCCAGCACATGGATTTGCCCCAGCACATAGATTTGCCCCCAGCACATGGATTTGCCCCAGCTCATGGATATGCCCCAGCTCTCACCTGGATATTGCCCCAGCTCCCAGGCAGCGGGAGTGCCTGCCGGCTGCCCGGTCTTGAACAGTGAGTCGAGTCCGTCCTGTTGATTGAAGGAGAAGCGGCTGCGTGCGTGCGAAGGTCACGTGGTCCGGCCAGTCAGGTGGTACAGAGACGCAGTACCACCTGATTAGACAGACCATGTGACCTGTGCATGCACGCAGCCGCCTCCCCTTCAATCAACAGGAAGGACTCAACTCACTGTTCAAGACCGGGCAGCCGGCAGGCACTCCCGCTTCCCGGGAGCTGGGTCCCCTCAACCCGCAGGCCCTTGGGCGGCACCCGAGGTCCCGGCGGGTCAGTCGGGCCACAAGTTTTAGGGGCGCATAATTTCAAAAGAAATTATGCGCCCCTAACAAAACTGCGCCCGGGGCCACGGCCCCCCTGCCCCCCCACGCTACGCCACTGGGTTTGCTTATTCTGTTGAAAAGCGGAGTTACGCAAGATACATTTTGGTTTTATCTGAAAAGACAGTTATATTAATTTCCTCTTAAAGACATTGCAAACTAAACTTAAATGAGCATTTTTCTAGGCCTTTTTCTAGGCCTTTGAATATTTTTAAAGCAGATACATTTTGTTCTCCATACTCTTCTCTTCCCATCACTCTGGTACAAGTTGATCTTGGTCTCATCTGTCCATAGGATCTTGTTCCAGAACTGTGAAGGCTTTGTTAGGTGTTGTTTGGCAAACTCTAATCTGGCCTTCCTGTTTTTGAGGCTCACCAATGGTTTACATCTTGTGGTGAACCCTCTGTATTTACTCTGGTGAAATCTTCTCTTGATTGTTGACTTTGACACACATACACCTACCTCCTGGAGAGTGTTCTTGATCTGGCCAACTGTTGTGAAGGGTGTTTTCTTCACCAGGGAAAGAATTCTTCATTCATCCACCACAGTTGTTTTCCGTGGTCTCCCGGGTCTTTTGGTGTTGCTGAGCTCGCCGGTGCGTTCCTTCTTTTTGAGAATGTTCCAAACAGTTGTTTTGGCCACGCCTAATGTTCTTGCTATCTCTCTGATGGGTTTGTTTTGTTTCTTCAGCCTAATGATGGCTTGCTTCACTGATAGTGAAGGCTCTTTGGATCTCATCTTGAGAGTTGACAGCAACAGATTCCAAATGCAAATAGCACACTTGAAATTAACTCTGGGCCTTTTATCTGCACATTGTAATTGGGGTAATGAGGGAATATCACACACCTGACCATGGAACAGCTGAGAAGCCAATTGTCCCATTACTTTTGGTCCCTTAACATGTGGGAGGCACATCTGCAAACTGCTGTAAATCCTACACCGTTCACCTGAGTTGGATGTACATACCCTCAAATTAAAGCTGACAGTCTGCAGTTAGAGCACATCGTGTTTGTTCCATTCCAACTCCATTATGGTGGTGTATAGAGCCAAAGATGTTAGAATTGTGTCGATGTCCCAGTTTTTCTGGACCTGACTGTATATATTGACTTGTAACCAACAATACATTTTAGGATAGCAGTAATGATAATATTAATTTACAGTTTCAGATTTAAAAGAGCTTTAGTGGATCAGATTACTGTATAAATAATAGTAATAGTTGTCTTTTAGATCGTAAACTCTTGAGCAGGGTCCTCTCTCCTACTGTTCTGTGTGTTTAACCTGTTTGTATAATTGTTATTCTGCCCCCATTGCACAGCACTACAGAACTTGTTAGTGCTTTATAAAAACTTGTAACTGTAACCAAAGTCGAATTGAACATGAGGGGGGGGGGGGTGAAATGAAAAGAGTAGGGTGAAATTATATGAGAAGAGTGGGGTGAAATGGAAAGAGTGGGAAATGATAAGAAATGGGGTGAAATGGACTGCAAAATGGAGGTGGGGAGATGGACATAATAAGGAGAGACTTTACCACTGCCTTTACCATTAGAGTTCTATTGCTCTGACTCTTTGCCTTTACCGTTAGGCATCTATTGCGGTCAATTCTTTGTTTTATCGCTGTGCTGCTCTGTGATACGCTCATACCAGGGGCGGATCCAGAGACTAGTCTCGGGAGGGGCACTGACAGAAAATAAGGTGTTTTAGCAGAGAGTCCGACTCACGAGAATTTACAGAGGGCCCGGCTCACAGGAGCTTACAATCTAGAGGAGCAGAGGGCCCGGCTCATAGGAGCTTACAATCTAGAGGAGCAGAGGGCCCGGCTCACAGGAGTTTACAATCTAGAAAAGCAGAGGGCACCCAGGAGTTTACAATCTAGAGGAGCAGAGGGCACCCAGGAGTTTACAATCTAGAGGGGCAGAGGGCACCCAGGAGCTTACAATCTAGAGGAGCAGAGGGCACCCAGGAGTTTACAATCTAGAGGAGCAGAGGGCACCCAGGAGTTTACAATCTAGAGGAGCAGAGAGCCCCCAGCTCACACATGGATTTGCCCCCAGCTCATGGATTTGCCCCAGCTCATGGATTTACCCCCAGCTCATGGCTTTGCCCAGGTCATGGATTTGCCCCCAGGTCATGGATTTGCCCAGCTCATGGATTTGCCCCCAGCTCATGGATTTGCCCCCAGGTCATGGATTTGCCCCCAGGTCATGGATTTGCCCCCAGGTCATGGATTTGCCCAGCTCATGGATTGCCCCCAGGTCATGGATTTGCCCCCAGGTCATGGATTTGCCCAGCTCATGGATTTGCCCCCAGGTCATGGATTGCCCAGCTCATGGATTTGCCCCCAGGTCATGGATTTGCCCCCAGGTCATGGATTTGCCCAGCTCATGGATTTGCCCCCAGGTCATGGATTTGCCCCCAGCTCATGGATTTGCCCCCAGCTCATGGATTTGCCACCAGCTCATGGATTTGCCCAGCTCATGGATTTGCCCCCAGGTCATGGATTTGCCCCCAGGTCATGGATTTGCCCCCAGGTCATGGATTTGCCCAACTCATGGATTTGCCCCCTGCTCATGGATTTGCCCCCAGCTCATGGATTTGCCCCCAGGTCATGGATTTGCCCAACTCATGGATTTGCCCCCTGCTCATGGATTTGCCCCCAGCTCATGGATTTGCCCCCAGGTCATGGATTTGCCCCTGCTCATGGATTTGCCCCCAGGTCATGGATTTGCCCCCTGCTCATGGATTTGCCCCCTGCTCATGGATTTGCCCCCAGCTCATGGATTTGCCACCAGCTCATGGATTTGCCACCAGCTCATGGATTTGCCCAGCTCATGGATTTGCCCCCAGGTCATGGATTTGCCCCCAGGTCATGGATTTGCCCAACTCATGGATTTGCCCCTGCTCATGGATTTGCCCCCAGGTCATGGATTTGCCCCCAGCTCATGGATTTGCCCAGCTCATGGATTTGCCCCCTGCTCATGGATTTGCCCAGCTCATGGATTTACCCCCAGCTCATGGATTTGCCCAGCTCTCACCTGGATATTGCTCCAGGCCTCCAGCTCCGGTGTTCAGGGGACCCAGATGCCGCCGGGCAGCGCAGGAACGCCTGCCCGGTCCTGAAGAGTGCGTCCTTGTAAAGGGGAGGCGGCTGCGTGCGTGCGCAGGTCACGCGGTCCGGCCAGTCAGGTGGTACAGAGACTCAGTACCACCTGATTAGCCGGACCACGTGACCGGCTGCGCCTGCACGCAGCCGCATCCCCTTTACAAGGACGCACTCTTCAGGACCAGGCAGGCGCTCCTGCGCTGCCCGGCGGCATCTGGGTCCCCGGCTCAAATCTCGGGGGGGGGCAATTGCCCCGTTGCCCCCCCCCCTGGATCCGCCCCTGGCTCATACACACTGCACATTTCTGTGGGTTTATTGAGGTGCAGCTCTGTGATACGCTCGTACACACCACACATTACTGTGAGTTTTAGTTTTCAACCAGTTATACCAACCTAATTCAACCACAAGAAAAAAATATGTCGTCTGCGCTTATTCCCATTATACCGTGTGAGACAAAAACACAATTAGAGGCTTTTGTTTCTATTAATGGCCATTAAGAGTGTAAGCTCACCGCCATCATCAAGGCACCTCTAATGAGGGTGAGTCCTAACCAAAAAATGAAGCCACAGGCTGCTGTGTAGCGAACCATCACTGCTCACGCTGCTTTTCAGTCATGAGGTAGACTGGTGGGCTCATATTTATGCCCCCCCCAGAAACAAATCCACCTTGGGATAAAAAAAAAGACACGGAGCGGAACAGCTGCAATGATGACCTGGCTGATTCAACCAATTAGAGCGGCTGTGATCCAGTATACTTGACATGCATGTTTGCATTTACACATTCCATAATTTTATTTGATTATCTCTTAACCACTTCCATGCTAAGGACGCGCTCAGCGCGTCCAACCGCATGTCACGTTCCATGCGGTGGACGCGCTCAGCGCGTCCTCTCTTTGGGGTCAGCATTCGGCCGGGTTCCGGCCGATCGCTGGCCCCCCCGGTACGGGCTGACATCCTCGATGTCAGCCCAGCATCCGGAACCGCCGCCGGAGTAATTAGGTGTCATCGCGGCGGTGCGATGACACCTAATTCAGGCGCCCCCCCGCATGTGCGGAGGAGGCGCCTGAAAGGGAGGGGGGGAGGTCCTTCGGACCTCCCTCCCTCCTGATCGGCGGCGTGCAGGGGGTTAACCCAGGCACCATTTGGAAGGGCACAGCCTGCCCTTCCAAATGGTACCTGGCATTAACCCCCTGGGGAGCCGGATCACGAATCGGCGCTGAAAAGCGCCGGTTCGTGATCCTTTCCCGGAGCTGGCCGACATCTTGGATGTCGGCTAAGCCTCCGGGAACTCCCCCTGAGGACTGGCGTCATCGTGCATAGCACGATGACGCCAGTCCTGGAGTTAATTAACCCCTAGCTGCCACCAATGGTGGAGATAGGGGGTTCCAATGAACCCCCTATCTCCCGATCCATGGCAGCTAGGGGTTAAAGTAGGGGTACTGTTGGATCGGCTAGAGCATGGCCGTTCCAACGATACCAAACACGACTGTGAAAAAAGTTTGTAAAAAAAAATAAATGAAAAATAAAAATAAAATAAAAATTAAAAAAATTATAAAAAAAAATAAACAATTTTTTTTTCTTTTTTTTGGTTTGTTAATGCAGCAATATTGTTCCCATTTCAATTATAATGTGAACAATGATGCTGAACTAACGATTTTTGTATGCGGTGCGTCTGTTAAAAATCGTGTAATTTTCCCCAAAAAAAAATGTAATGAGACCCCATCTCTAATTATTTTAACAAGCGCACCCCATGCAAAATATAACCGCAATTGCTCGCATGTTAAAATGTGAAAAAAAAACACTTTACACGTAAATTATTGAAAATTCATATTTTATTGCATTTTTTGTTATAATATAGACAGGTCATGACGTATACATATAATAATGACATATTATGAATCTGCCGAGTCTGACGGAAAGAACGATATATAATATGTCTGGGTCATATACTAAAATAAGCCTTCAAAACACGTTTAAACATGATGATCAAAACCGGTAAAAATGACCTCAGCACAGAGGCGGGAAAAGCCTCAGCAGCGAAAGGGTTAAAATAATCGATACAACATTTGAAATGGTATGCAAAAGAACAAAATATACAAGTAGGCACTTGGTATCCACTTTTAATATACAGAGAGGAAGAGGCGGAGCTGTAAGAGGAAAAGGTGGAGCCTAAAGATGAGGGGTGGTGTTTATTCAGGAAGGGGTGTGGTTTTGACAGGAAAGGGGTGTGTCAGATTTAAATTAGGGGGTGCACGAGTTTAGTCAGGCCTAGGGCAGCACAAAACCTAAATACACCACTGGCTTGCTGGGATGTATATGGTGATTAATGAGGACAGGGAAGAGAGGAGCTGAGTTAGTTAGTGGGAGCTTTGTAAGTCAGGATAAGGAACAAAAAGATAGCATTCAATAATTATAAAAAAACTCAGAGTGAAGAAGATAGGCAAACCTATAAAATTAGGCAGAAAGAGGCAAAGCAATTTATAAGAGCTTCCAAAGCACACGCAGAAGAGAAAATAGCTCAGTCAGTAAAAAAGGGGGACAAAACATTTTTTAGATACATAAACGAGAAAAGAAAAGTAAAACAAGGATTAGTTAGATTAAAAACAAAGGAAGGAAGGTATGTAGAAGAGGATAAAATTCTCGCTGACTGCCTCAATGAATATTTTTGTTCAGTCTTTGCAGTAGAAAAGGAGGGAAAGGGACCTCAGTTAGGAGAGAACACTAAAGAGACATTTACATATGAGTTTACAGAGGAGGAGGTTCTACAGCAGCTGTCTAAAGTAAAGACAAATAAGTCAATGGGGCCTGATGGGATCCACCCTAAATTATTAAAAGAGATCAGTGATGTAATAGCAAAACCGTTAACAGATTTATTTAACCAATCCTTGTTAACGGGAGTCGTACCAGAAGACTGGAAATTAGCAAATGTTGTGCCCATTTACAAGAAGGGTAGTAGGGAGGAATCGGGGAACTATAGGCCAGTTAGTCTTACGTCCGTAGTGGGGAAATTAATGGAAACCATGTTAAAGGAAAGGATTGTTGAACATATAAAAACACATAGATTGCAGGATCAGAAACAACATGGGTTTACCTCAGGGAGATCATGCCAAACTAATCTTATTGATTTTTTTGATTGGGTAACAAAAATAATAGACACAGGTGGTGCAGTAGACATTGCTTATTTAGATTTCAGTAAGGCTTTTGATACTGTTCCGCATAGAAGGCTTATCAATAAATTGCAATCTTTGAGTTTTGGATTCCAATATTGTTGAATGGATTAGGCAGTGGCTGAGTGACAGGCAACAGAGGGTTGTGGTAAATGGAGTTTATTCGGCGCAAGGTCTTGTTACCAGTGGGGTACCTCAGGGGTCAGTACTTGGACCCATTCTCTTTAATATTTTTATTAGTGTTATTGCAGAAGGTATTAATGGAAAAGTATGTCTTTTTGCTGATGACACAAAGATTTGCAACAGGGTTGACGTTCCTGGAGGGATCAGCCAAATGACAAATGATTTAGGTAAACTAAAAAAATGGTCGGAGTTGTGGCAATTGAGTTTTAATGTGGATAAGTGCAAGATAATGCACCTGGGACGTAAAAACCCAAGGGCTGAATATAGAATATTTGATACAGACCTAACCTCAACATCTGAGGAAAGGGATTTAGGGGTCATTATTTCAGAGGATCTAAGGGTAAGTAGTCAATGTAATAGAGCAGCAGGAAACGCTAGCAGAATGCTTGGTTGTGTAGGGAGAGGTATTAGCAGTAGGAAAAGGGAAGTGCTCATGCCACTGTACAGAGCACTGGTTAGACCTCACTTGGAGTACTGTGTGCAGTACTGGAGACCGTATCTCCAGAAGGATATAGACATCCTAGAGAGAGTTCAGAGAAGGGCTACTAAAATGGTGTACGGCTTGAAGGAGAAAGGTTACCAGGAAAGGCTTAATGATCTTAACATGTACAGCTTGGAAAAAAGACGAGACAGAGGAGATATGATAGAAACATTTAAATACGTAAAGGGAATCCACAAGGTAGAGGAAGGGAGTATATTTAACCCCTTAATGACCCCTGACGTACCCTGTACGTCCTGTCCTCGGGTCTCCCTTAGACCCGCGGACGTACAGGGTACGTCAGCGGCGCCAAATCCCCCTCCCGCCCGATACTCACCTCCCTCGTCGGATCCCATGGCGATCTGGCAGGGAGGAAGCCTGCCCATGTGATTTACATGGGCAGGCGAGGCTGATGACGTCGCCACGCTGCGTGGTGACGTCATCAGAAGGTGCCCCCATGTGTTTCAATGGAGGGGAGGGGGGGCTCCTTCGGAGCCCTCTATCTCCCCAACCATTGAAGCTAGGGAGATGCCGTTTGCACCGCTGGAGAGGGGAGAGCCTCCCCTTTCCAGCGGTGTATGGCATTAACAGATTCGCCGCCGGATCACGTTGCGGCGCCAATTGGCGCCAAAACGCGATTCAAACCTGGAGGGGGGCTGACATCTTGGATGTCAGCCAAGCCTCCAGGTCCCCCCCACCCACTGACAACCTCACCATATGTGTGAGGATGTCAGTGGGCCAGTTAACCCTCTAGCTGCCATGTAGAGATAAGGGGATCCTAAGGATCCCTTTATCTCCCGATCCATGGCAGCTGGATGGTCATATTTGCCATCATTTGAAAGGCCTGATTATGGCCTTTGAAATGATGCCAAACATGACCAGGTTTGGTTTAAAAAAAAAATTAAAAAAAAAAATTAAATAAAGAAATAATAATAAAAAAATTAAATAAAATAAAAAAATTTATTTTTTTTAAAAGTTTTTTTGTCTGGGGGGAGTTTAATTAAATAGGACCTAGGCTGTCATCTAAAAATAATTAGCACAAAATGGTCAGAAGGAGCGCAGCGCACATAGGTGAACTGTCTCAGCAGTGAAGGGGTTAAAAAGCAAACGCATGTTAAAATTGGGTATTTCTAGTCTCGGGACAAAATTTTGAACCTATTTAGCCGGGGTCTTTTTGGGTGGGTGTAGATTTTGGGGATTAAATTACGAAAAAGTGTGTTTTTACCATTTTTTTCCTCATATTTCATATTTTTTTTTATAGTAAATTATTCGATATGATGGAAATAATGGTATTTCTAGAAAGTCCATTTAATGGCGGGAAAAAGGGTGTATAATATGTGTGGGTTGAATAAACGAGTAAGAGGAAAATTTGTCCTAAACACTAACAGCGCAGAAACGTAAAAACAGCAGCGGTCACTAAAAGACGGATTTGTGTAAAACCGCACGGTCACTAAGGGGTTAAAAGGAAACAAAATAGCAAAACAAGAGGACATAGTCTTAGATTAGAGGGGCAAAGGTTTAAAAGTAACATCAGGAAGCATTATTTTACTGAGAGGGTGGTGGATATATGGAACAGTCTTCCAGTAGAAGTGGTATAGGCCAAAACAGTAATTGAATTTAAGCAAGCATGGGATAGGCATAAGGATAGGCATAAACAAAAGATAAACAAAAGATAAATCCAGGTAAAGTATCCATGTAATTGGGCAGACTAGATGGGCCGAAAGGTTCTTATCTGCCGACATTTTTCTATGTTTCTATGTGTCTATGATTTTGAATTTAATTCTGCAGTGAATGGGGAGCCAGTGAAGGGATTTGCAAGAAAGGAGCAGCAGAGACAGAGCGGCAGGTGAGGTGGATGAGCCTGGCAGAGGCATTCATAATGGATTGTAAGGGGGGAGGCAGGAGAGGTGGGAGGCCAGCTAGAAGATTATTACAATAGTCAAATCGGGAGATTACAAGGGCGTGGATGAGTTGCTTTGTGGTGTCAACAGGGCCGGATTAGCATAGGGGCAGATGGAGCAGCAGCTCCAGGCCCATGCCCCAAAATAGGCCCAGAGAAAAGCTAAATTTGTCTGCATTGATAGGCATTTGGACCTCTATCTCCAGCTTCATAGCAGCTACAGGGTCATGTCAGGTATCACCGGAAAGGCCAGAGCATGATCTTTCCAATGATACCAAAAATGACCAGGTTCTATGTAACAATAAAAGTAAAATAATAAATATTTCTTTATTTTTTATTTTTCTAACACAGCAATATTTTTCACTTTCCAATTATAAAGGGAACAATGATGCTGCAGTAACTCAACATCACATTTCTCGTGTCACTAACAAGCGTGGAAGTGATGGTACAATCCATTATAACGAATTGTTACATCAAGAACCTAAACTGCTGCTCTGCAGCGAAGTGCACTGGGGGGGCTTTGGAACCCTGCGCCACTAATCTCTACACCTCGCAAGGTCAACTGAGGTGTCATCGGGCAGGACAGAGTCTGGCCTTTCCATTAATACCAAACATGACCATGTAAAATGTAAGAGTAAAGAAAACAAAAAACCTTTTTTTATTTACTTATTTTTGTTCCAAAGCGATGGTATTGTCCATTTGTCACGTATAAAATGAGCAATACCACTGCTATTACTCACCTTCTCATTTCCCACGTTGGGAGCAAGTTCAGTGTTTTATACATAGTCATATTATTCATAAAACACTATTATCCAAAGCACATGGAAAATATCAAATTTGTTGGTTAAAATTTTATATTTTCTCAGAAACATGCAGTAACAGGTTCCCATTTAATTTTTTTAACAAGAATTACCTATAGAATATATAACCACAGAGGTTTGGATGGTAAAATATGAAAAAATAATTTTACACGCTGTGATGTTTGAAATCTGATTGAAAATTTACTCCCTCAGTATCTGCCTGGTTAGAAATACCGGTATCTGCACTGTTAAATAACCTAAAATAGGTTTTCATTTCACTATATTCCAAAAAAAAAAACACCAAAATATTCAGCTCCAGGCCCATAGAGATCTTAATCCGGCCCTGGGTGTCAATGGTAAGAAATGGCAGAATTCTGGAAATATTACGTAATTGGTAACGGCAGGAGGAGGAAAGAGACTTCTTTAGGGGGATAAAGGAAAGAGCAGAGTTAAGTGTAACTCCTAGACAGCGAACCTGGTTTAATGGGGAGATTATGGTTCCATCGAAGTCATAGAGAAGTCAGGAGGTGTGATGTGTAGATCTGCACAAAAATGATGATGGAGTCACCCAGTAAGCTTTATGAAGAACTGCTTTATGCTCATGACATTCTGTGTGTCTCAGCCTCTGCTTCCTGTTTCTTCTAACACTCTCCTAAATCCTGTCTCCACCCCCATGTCTCCACACATCTATGTATATATGCAACACACACATATTCTACTAAAGAAAACATATATATAACATGCATGAAACTAGACCGGAGTGCAGCATAGCAATGAACCATAAAATCATGTAACATAAAACACGAAGGGCAGTATTACATAGTTGGTGCTAACTTAACCAGAGCTGTTGTTAACTTAACAGCTCCATAGGCTATAATGGCTCTGGTAAATTTACAACAGCTCTGGTTAAGTTAGCACCAACTATGTAATATGGTCCGAAATGCTGTATGAAATCAGTATGTGATAAAGTCATTAAACTTTGGGTTAGGTTTGTACATTCTCCCAGATCGAGTAACAACCAGTGGGGTTTCTGAATCTGAAACCTGTTGCCCAACATCGTCAGTATTTTGTAGTGATGCATTACATTCATTGTTTGGAGTTTCATTTGGCACCGTAGCAGATGGCTGTGCTTGGGGTTCTGAAAAGACCATAGGAGCAAATGAGGCAGTGATGGGACTGTATGATTCCGGGACTTGTAGGAGGTGATGGCGGTTTCTTACATAGGTCCTGCCATCAGAGTGGACAACATAGCTGTTGGGTTGGCGGGCCTTTCCATGAACCGTAGCCAGTTTGTCAAACCCACGGGAAGTCTCCCTCCATACCACCTGCCCTGGCTCCAAAGGTGAAAGATGCCTGGCAGACATGTCATGGCTTATTGTTATATCCTCAGCCCCTGCTGCGCTGGCTGGGGGGGTGCCAAGGTACCAGGTAATGGCCGAGCGGCGTCCGAGTGGGCGGGGCCTGGCGTGGTCACGAGGAACCGTCAGGCTTAAAACAGGGCGCGAGGAGTTGCCTCGTCGCCCTGTCGTGGAATTCTGTTCCCGCTTCACTAGCTGATTCCTATTGTTGATTCTGTTGCCAACCCGTTTCTGGATACAAACCCTGCTCCTGATTTTTGACCATTCTATTGCTGCTCGATTTACGATCGCCAGTGTTGTGCTTTGGCGGTTTAGGCTAGGGTCAGACGAACGCATTTTTCACGTTGACCGTGAAAAAGTGCGTTCGAACGAACGTACGTATTTTTTCCCGGAATACGCGATAGCGGTCATACGATACGCCTTTTCGTCCGTGATTTTATACGGATCGTCAATAAAACACTTTTTGTGTCTGGACGTTATGTTAGCCGGACATTAGCAGCGTCTGACGTCTCCTAATCACACACACGCCGCTATGCGGCCGCAGCGCACTCTGTACGCAGTAGTAGCGGTTTGACGTTCTCAAAAAAATGCGTTCGTTGGCCACTTGCGTCGCACGGACGAACTTTCGTGCGGCCGTTCGTCGTATGTTCCCCGGCATTGGACGTCATTTGCTGCTAGCACGGCCGTGATTTCGTGCGGCTAAACGCACGTGAAAAATGCGTTCGTCTGACCCTAGCCTAAACCCCATGTTTGCCGCTGGGGTTTTCACTGGACACAGGGGTTTTGTCCCTTCTCGTTTTGGGGTATCGTCTGTGGCCGCATTAGGTTACTATACCCAACCCAGGGCTCATGTTTCTTTGCCACTAACTTATGTGAAAACCTTGATCGAAAAATACTGTTTATATGCAGCCTATGTTCTGTGTGCTCAAACCGCTAAGTACACTCGATACTGTACCAGCGATAGACCCCTATGTGTGTCAGTGACCTCTGAATATCGTAAGGTACCGTTGACCTGCTCCAGCTTATCAGAAAACATTAAATCTGCACATTTCCTGACTGCCCTGCAGTCCATACAATTCACCTACTGTCTGAAGTATCTTTGTGTTTCTGAACGTGCTCTAAGTTGTCTATCGGTCTTGAAACCTTTAGTGCTTAATAGCAACTCAGTTGTTCTCTCATCCTCCCTGACTTTAGCGTATAAGTCTGTGTATACCAAGCAGTGTGTAAACGTCAAGCAGATATTTCAGTCCTTAAAGACTTCAACCTCGTTACTCCTGTGTGAGCGCTACTACGCCTGTTACATCACGACAGGGCCTGATATGGATCTGACTGATATAGAAACATAGAAAAATGTCGGCAGATAAGAGCCCATCTAGTCTGCCCAATTTGTACTTATGTCTAAGCTGGGTGAAATCATATCTAGGCTAGAAGAGCAAGACCATCGCATGGATCAATTTGCTCAGGCTTTGGGCCTAGTCATGAATCAAGTCACTCAGGTCTCACCGCCTCCTTCTCCTGTGATTGACAGGTCTGTGCATGCAGTTACTGTTTCCTCTACAATTGCTACTGAGGTAGCTCATGTCAGTTTAAAGACTCCTATATGTTTTACTGGGAGTTCAGATTCATGTAGAGGGTTTATAATCCAAATTGATATTATGTTTGAATTGAATCATAGTATGTGTCCCACAGATAGGAGCTAAGGTGGGTTACATTATTAACCACCTAACCGAGAAAGCTCTGCTGTGGGAAACTCCCCTTTGGGAACTAAAGAAACCTGTGGTATATAATTATGCTGAGTTGATGGCAGAGTTACGATGCACGTTTGACCCCGCTAGAAGGGCAACAGGGGCAGCTAGGGCTTTATGGCATATATCACAGGGCAACCGCCGAGTTGCAGAGTACGCTATAGAGTTTAAAACAGTGGCTGCAGAATTATCATGGCCGAATGATGTGCTTGTTACCGCGTTTCTCAAAGGAATTTACGAAAATATGATGCATGAAATAGCACCTATGGTATTGCCAGAGGAGCTAGGTGATCTGGTGGACTACTGTATAGCCCTCGATGATCAGATGCGTGACAGGAGGTGTGGCCGTAGCAAATCTCATAAACCTTCTCAGGGGGCCAGTTCTGTTTCTAGGTCTACTCATGCTGTCTCTCCTCCCAGACCTGTACCCACTGAACCAGAGCCTATGATATTAGGTCGTTCTGGCATATCAGGAGAGGAGAGACAATATCGCCTCCGAGAGGGGTTGTGCTGATAGAGGGCATTTTCGTTTACAATGCCCCAAGCGACCAAAAAGATCTAATGTGTCGGGAAACGAGCAAGCCTAGAATGCCCTGAGAGACAGGTTCTAGGTACTACTACTGTGTCTCTCGTATCTAGTAAAAAGAGAAAGAAAAGATCTTGTGTTGTTGTGCCTGTGTCAATAGCCTGGGAGAAAATCCGGTTGAACACAGAAGCACTGATAGACTCTGGTTTCACTGCTATTCACCAAGTGCCTCTGGTGGAAAGAGAAGTGCCTCTCCTTACCGAAAGTATCGATGGCAGGAAACTGTTAAGACCTCACTGTACACACGATACCGTACTTGTCTCTTTTTGTACTGGGGTCTTGCATAAGGAAAGAATCAAGTTTCAGATTATCGAATCGCCCACAGTACCCATCGTATTGGGGTATCCTTGGTTGACTAAGCACAATCCGATTGTTAACTGGTCTATGGGAGAGTTGGAATCATGGGGATCTAAATGTTGGTCTAAATGTCTGGGTATGAGTACTGTGGTGGGCAGTCTGAACGTGGGCACTGCTCCTCCACTCTCCAAGGAGGTACCTAAGTGGTACAAAGATCTTAAAGAAGTGTTTGATAAAGGGAAATCTGAGATTCTACCCCCTCACCGGCCTTATTATTGTGCTATAGATCTGCTGCCAGCCACCAAGCCTCCTAGGAGTCATGTCTATCCGCTGTCACAAAAAGAGAACGATATCATGGAAGAATACATAAAAGAGAACCTAGCTAGAGGATTCATTCGTCTTTCTTCCTCTCCTGCGGGATCAGGATTCTTTTTAGTATCAAAAAAGGAGGGGGATTTAAGACCTTGCATTGATTATAGAGGGTTAAACAGAATCCCTATACGTAATGCCTATCCCATCCCACTAATATCTGAGTTATTTGACCGTTTGAGAGGTGCCAAGATTTACACCAAATTGGATCTTCGCGGTGCATACAACTTGGTAAGGGTTAAGCAAGACCATGGTAGGAACTGGAAGACCGCTTTTAACACCAGGAGCGGTCATTATGAATATCTGGTTATGCCATTTGGCTTATGCAATGCACCAGCAGTCTTCCAAGACTTTATAAATGATGTCCTGAGGGATTTTTTGCAAGTCTTCGTAATCGTGTATCTAGGCGACATCTTGATTTATTCTCCAGATGTTGAGACACACCATGTTCATGTGCGGACCGTGTTGCAAAGGTTGTTGGAGAATAAGCTGTACTGCAAGTTAGAAAAATGTCTGTTCGACATAACTTCAGTTCATTTTCTGGGTTACATCGTTACACTGAGGGATTTGAGATGGACCCAAAAACGTTGTCTGCCATCAAGTAATGGCCACTACCTCAGGGCTTAAAAGCTATAAAGAGATTCCTTGGTTCCACAAACTACTATAGGAGGTTCATTAAGGGTTTCTCTTCCGTTGTGTCTCCAATCACCGCCATGACCAAGAAGGGTGCCCAAAATCAGGAGTGATCAAGCTATGCAGGTATTTCAGTCACTCAAGGAGGCATTCGTCACGGCACCTATCCTACGGCATCCAGAGCCTGGCTTGCCATTTCTACTGGAGGTTGATGCATCCGAGATAGGAATTGGTGCAGTTCTGTCTCAAAGAGAGAGTCCTGAGGGACCTGTACATCCTTGTGGGTTTTGCTCCAGGAAAATGACACCTGCAGAGAGAAATAATGACATAGGGAACAGAGTTACTAGCAGTTATATCAGCCCTCAAAGAATGGCGCTATATGCTTGAAGGTACCAAAGATTCCGTGATAATAATAACAGATCATAAGAATCTTATTTACATGGGACACATAAAATGTTTCAATTCTAGGCAGGCCCGGTGGTCTTTGTTCCTGTCCAGTTTCAATTTCTTGCTGACATAACATCCTGGGTTAAAAAACACAAAGGCTGATGCCTTGTCCAGGCAATTCGAGTCATATGAACAGCATATGTTCAATCACAGTCCAATCATTCCTCAGGAAAGGATATTGGGTACAACAGTTCTGACTGTGTCTTCTCCATTGTTAGAGAGAATTCAAGCTGTCCAAGGTGTTGCTCCTCTTGAAAAACCTCCTCGTAAGGTCTTTGTACCTGAGGGGGAGAGAACACAGATGATGATGATGATATACCATGACTCCAAGCCTTATGGGCATATGGGGATAACTAAGACTCTAGCCTCTATTCAAAAACAATTCTGGTGGGCAGGTATGCGAAGGGATATCAAGGACTACATAGCCACATAAGTGTGCTGTAGAAGCAAAAATCCCCAAGCCTTACATATAGGTCTATTGCAGCCGTTGCCGGTGCCTGAGAGACCTTGGTCCCACCTCTCTATGGACTTCATTATCGATCTACCTGTGTCCCAGGGTCAAACGGTGATCCTTACGGTGGTAGACAGATTCTCAAAGATGGTGCACTTCGTGCCTCTGGTCAAGCTCCTTTCAGCTATTGAGCTGGTGCCAGTATTTGTGCAAAATATTATGAGACTTCATGGGGTTCCCCTGAATAGTATCCGACAGAGGAACCCAGTTCATTTCTCGTTTCTGGCAAGGGTTTTGTGACAACCTCGGTATCACGTTGAGTTTCTCTTCGGCTTATCACCCACAGACGAATGGGGCCACAGAGAGAGCCAACCAGAGTGTCGATCAATACTTGCGGTGTTTTGTGTCCAAAAAAGCAAAGTGACTGGGCAGAGCTTTTACCCTGGGCTGAGGTTGCACTAAACAACTCAGTGAGTGAAACTACAGGTCACTCACCATTCCATACAGTTTATGGTTATGATCCTCCCATGCTTCCCTCCGTATTCCAAGGTACTGGGTTGCCTGAAACCTGAAAGAGACATGGGAAAGGGTTAAGGAAATCATGGAGGCCAATATTCAGAAGGAAAAAATAAAAGCTGACAGACGCAGAGGTCCTGCACAGGTGTATACAGTTGGGGACAAGGTATGGCTGTCAACTAGAAACATCAAATTGTTGGTGCCGACCATGAAGATGGCTCTGAGGTTTATTGGTCCTTATAAAGTAATAAGACGTATCAATCCTGTTTCCTATGCCTTGGCTTTACCCCCATATCTACGAATACATAACGTATTTCATGTGAGCCTCTTGAAACCTCTTGCCTGTAATATGTATACCAGAGTCACTGCTCCTTCGCCGCCTATCAAATCTCAGGGTGAGGAGGAGTATGAGGTTCGTGCCATCTTGAGGTCCCGTGTGGTCCGTGGTATCCTTCAATACCTGGTTGTTTGGGAGGGTTATGGGCCTGAGGATCGTTCCTGGCTACCAGCCAGCGAGATCCATGCGCTTCATCTGGTTCGCCAATTTCATACGGCCCATCCTTCAGCGCCTGGAGGTCGTTCTGAGTCATCACTAGCTGATTGTTGTCTTTCGGTCTTGAAACCTTTAGTGCTTAGTAGCAACTCAGTTGTTATACACTAAAGTCAGGGGAAAATGAGATAAGTCTGTGTATACCAAGCAGTGTGTAAACGTTAAGCAGATATTTTTGTCCTTAAAAGATCTCAACCTCGTTACTCCTGTGTGAGCGCTACTACGCCCGTTACACTTATCTTCCCTTTCGTTCGGCACTGAAATAAAAGCAGCCCGAACATCAGTCTCAACTTTAGGCAGTAGGGGGGGAAAGGGGGAGGGGGAGAAAAAAAACAAAAAAACAAGGGAGGGTGGGGTAGATAGGGAGGCAGCACTATAACACTTCAACTTTGTCTGATTATGGGTTGGGAGGGTTTTCGAGAGGGAGTTTCCTTGGGGTAAACCGCAATGTTGTCCCAGATCTAATGCACTGTGGTAATATTAGCCAGTTGGTTAGAGCACACCTGTTAACATTTGTGCGCCATATGTATGCTACATGTCCCTGGAGGATCTAGCTATCTACCCCTCCCAGATGGGAATTTTCATGTTGTGTTCAGAATACTCTTGTTAGGTTTGTTCGCTGCTCATTGTTTTTGTCTACTAAATATATTTTGTTGTTTCCATCCAACTGCACACATATCTATTTTTCTGAATGGTGTGCTGAGCCACTCACCCCCGAGAGGCTTGGTGTAATAGACCCTGGGATCTTTTTGGGGGAGGTTGTTTATCTTCCTCTGACTTTGATTCCCTGGACACACCGTTTGCCTCATTGGCCAAACTTTTTTACTCTTTTTGGTGCTATTTCTTCTCTGTCTGGTTTTCTACAATCTTTCCTCTCACTCTCCCTCTTCCGGTTTTCCCTTTTTTTTTCCTCCTTCCCCTTCTCCATTCCAGTTGTGTGATTGGAGGAGGGTCGTGCTCACGGCTACCCTGTTTAACCCGGGGTCCCTTCAATTGCTCTATTATAATGTCTGAGGTCTGAATACACCTTAAAAGAGATCAAAAATTTTGAGGGAGCTCTGGGTGCAGAGGGCGACAGTGGTCTTTCTGCGCGCTCACACCCTTTGAAAAGTACTGTGCCCTGGGCATTAATCTATTGCGTAGTCTCTCCACACTGTACCACATTCTCCAGTCCAACGACACGGCTTTGTCGGCATATGTGGGGAGATGGGACAACATGCTAGGCATCACCGTACCAAAAACTCACTGGTCTAAGACCTTTACTCTGATTCATCATGGCACAGACAGAGTTAGAGGGGGAACAGTTCATGAAAGGGAGGGGGCAGACGGAGGGCAGGCAGTGTGATTACTAATACTCACCTCCTGGCCTGAGCTCTGCTGCTGAGCTGAGCTGGGCTAGGCTGGTCACACCTCCTCAGTCAGCTGCTCGAGTATCAGCATGAGGCAGGCAGCACATGCTTCCTCTTCCAGACTGAGCGCCCTCCCCCTCACCAGCCCGGGAGTGAATCAGCTGCTCCAGCCACAAGGGGAGAAATTTACATAATGTGCGGCACTAGTACCAAACCCCCGGCCAGCAGGATTCTGGTGACCCCTCAGTTTGGCACAGGCCAGCTCAGTAAGGCGGCTGCCTGTGCTTCCTTATGCTAGCGCCGGCCCAGAACAGAAATACCAGATAAAGAAGGTTCACGCCACCGTTAGTTGGACCCCTGCACACCCAGAGCCAGGTTAAATTTGGGCTCAAAAAAGCTTGACTTTATACCTACGTATCTCATCCCCATCAGGGAATATTATCCACTATTATCCCTTTTGTTTTTCTGCTCTCTTTGAGATTGCATCCAGAACATGTTTGAATATTGAGGAGTGGACACCTTCCTTGACAAGTCAAAACTCAATCAGTTTGCCTGTAACATGCTATAGTGTTGGTTTACGTAAAATTTCCACAAATTCACTTCCTGAGAATATTGGCATGGACTTTTTCTATGCTCCTTACTTATGCACTAGGGCAGGGCTCAAAATTACTAGCCAGGCCTTAAGAGTTACTCGCCACCAGTTGTCCCACCTAACCCCTATCCTGCCCTTAACTCTGCGCCAAGCACACCCTATTATATTATATTATGAAATGACTCTGGTAAAGTTTTTATTCAGAATAAAGTTACAAAAATAAATAACATTAATATTAACATAAAGCAATGTAAACCTATAGGAAAATAAGTGCTTTACATCAATGAGGATGCAAACAAAATATTAAGTGTAGCTTGCTCTACTTTTAATAAACTTAGTAAAAAAAATTATTCCCAGAATCACAATCATACATGTATACCCAGACCCCAGATACATGTATACCCAGACATCAGACCCAAGACTTCTGCATACCCAGACAACAGACAGGCAGGGTGCGGCCGGTACCTGTTGAGAACCGCCAGGGCAGGAGTGCAGGGATGTGGAAATATAGAAAAAAAAAAAACACTGATCTGCAATTTTTCAACCTTTTTTGGTTGTTTTCAAATGAACAGGTTTATCTGAATGGATTTTTTGCGCAGATTCCGAAAATGACCTTCAGAATTCCGTATCACGTCAAGTTTTTTCACAAAGGATAGAAATGTGAAAATTTAAAAAAACTTTATTTTTTAACGCCATTGCTATATGGCAACGTTTGTAACATGTGAAAATGTTCTCTGGAGGGGCAGAATGATTGTTTAAGGAATAGATAAACATAAATACATATTCCAAAGCAAACATACCTAACATTCGCCACTGGGCTCCCCTTCAAACTTCCTCTTTTTGGATTGTCTTCGGTGTGCGTCCGTACAGTCTCTGTTCAACATCCAACAATAGTCGGCCATCATATGTACAGTCCACTTTCCTTGGTATCTCTTTTCCATCACTTTAATATCCTGATGGAAGCGCTTGCCATGTTCTTCCGAAAAATCACCAAGATTGTTAGGAAAGTAATTTAGATGAGCATGAAGTGAACTTTGATGCTCATGTTGCAACCAAGCAGTTCATAGGATTCCAGCATATCCTCGACTAAAGTGGTGTAATTTTGTTGCCCAAAATGTTGTATACCCCATTTCTGAATGCAGTCCATGCTCGCAATTCGCACTCACTCGTGGTTTCCTCGAATATGTTGTCTGCCATTAATTTTCGTATTTGAGGTCCTATGAAAGTGCCAGCTTTAATTTTTTCAGACGTGATTGATGGAAACTTATCACCAAGATACTGAAAGCATTTACTGTCCCTGCTTAAAGCTGTCACAAATTGCTTCATTAAGCCAAGTTTGATGTGTAAAGGTGGCAGCAGTATTTGAGGGATCAACCAGTGGAAGTGAAATAATGTTTGAATGTACTTCTGACTGGCCACTGCTGCCGAACCCAATGTTCCCTCCTTGCTCTGGAGTCCCATTCACACAAAAAGCAAGAAAATTTGGTGTAGCCTGCTTGTTGGCCGAGCAATATTCCAATCACCTTGAAATCCCCGCACAAAGACCATTCATGAAACTTTTTTTTAAATTTTCACATTTCCGTCATTTGTGAAAAAACTTGCGTGATACGGAATTTTGAAGGTCATTTTTGGAATCTGCGCAAGAAAACCATTCCGATACACCTATTCATTTCAAAACAACAAAACCTTGCATATTGGTGTAATCTACTTGTCCCTTGTCACTGGTGTATTTTGGCCTAGGCCAACAAGGCCAAGGCCTAGGCCTAGGGCGGCACTTTCCAGGGGGCGGCGGCCCGCCGGGTGGCCCCACCCCTAAAAAAAATAATATATTTTTTTTTTTACTTTTGCAAATTATTTTACCAGGAAGGATACATTGAGATGTCACTAATTTTCAAGTATGTCCTGGGTAGGCAAGGCCTAGGCTTTCACTTTCCAGGGGGCAACAAAAATCCTCACCACTAAATGGGTTACTCACAGAGCACCGAAATGACGCCAACATTTTGGTGTTCTGTAGTTCCCTGCACTTCAGGGAATAAAATTTCCCCACCCTGAAGTGAATTCACCATTCACCGCAGAGTCCCCAAAGTGCATGGAGTCGGCCGCTGTATGATGCCACCGCAAACCCATGGCCTGCTGTTTTCAAAAGAACTACTGAACGAAAATGTCTGGAATTTACATATAAGATCCTATGATTGATAATAAAAAGTTCTGTTACAGAAAAAAGAAAAACTGCTATTAAAAAGAAGGGGGGGGGAAATTTTGCCAAAAGAATTCTGAAAAATTACTAAAAGGTACTAAAAAAAATAATTGATAAATAAATGAAGACTTTTTACTGCAGATTAAAATAATAAATGGTTTATTAGATATTGCATAAAAACGGGAATATTTTTAACATTGAACCCTATGGGGTTCACCTGAATAAACCTGCTGATTGAAACCACCAAACATCAGGGCATTTCACTGCCATTTCTCTGCTGATTGGTGTTCTCTGAATAGATTAACCATTACTTCTCTATGGGGATTTGCAATGCCTTCAAACAGCACCGTACTTGCTGGCAGTTTGCCAAACTTGTGTGTGAGCATATCACCATAGCAGTGGTGTACTTAGAGGAGTGGCGGAGGGCGGGCCGCCCCAGGTACCAGTGATTATTGGGGTGTCCTTAGGGGGTACTAGGAGGTGTCACTGTCACTGTGTGTCAGCTTTGAGCTGTGTTCTCAAACAACGAGCAGCGGAGCAGGGCGTTTGCATACGGAATAAAATCGAATAGAATAAAAATCCCCCTCTCCTCCCTCCATAGCTCCTCCCCTGCCCCGTAGCAGCTCTAGGAGAGGGGAGGGGGATGTGATTTGTGTGCAGAGAGAGAAGATGACCGTAAATGGCAGGTAAAGGGGGGGGGTATCAGCAGAATATGAAGCCCTGTCTGCTTACTGCTTTTTAAAGTGGACCTTTCCTTAACCAGCACTGCAGTGATAGAAATTTGTCATTGAGCTGCCTGGCTCCTGGTGAGGCTGTGTGCGTGCAGGTCACACTCGGTCCGGCCAGTCAGGTGGTACTGAGTCTCAGTACCACCTGACTGGCTGAACCACGTGACACGCACGCAGCTGCCTGCCCTTTCGTTAACATGGGCTGTCACTCTATTCTGGACTGAAAACCAACCGGGAAGGGAATCAAAGCCACGGTGCACCCTCTGGCAGTGGCACCCCACTGCTGACAAGATGGCTCCACGCACAGGCACAGCTGCGATCCTAACATGGTCTGGAGTGATCTCCTGCTGACTCTGCACACAGCCCTACCGCGGACGGAGGCCGGTAAATGTAGAATAAATAATTGCTGTGTGCTCATATACACTCGGTTTGCTGGGAGTTTTATTGCAGTGGATTCTGATGCACTCATACACACCGCACATTGCATTGCTGGGAGTTTTATTGCTGTGGATTCTGATACGCTGACACACACCAAACATTGCATTGCTGGGACGTTTTTTGCTGTGGATTCTGTGATACACACTGCATAGTACTGTGACTTTTATTGCCCTGGAGCTCTGGGATACGCTCATACACACTGCACATTTCTGTGGGTTTTATTGCTGTGCAGCTCTGTGATACGCTCATATGCAGTGCACGTTTCTGTGGATTTTATTGTTCAACCAATTAGAGCGGCTGTGATCCAGTATACTTGACATGCGTGGCTGTTCTTTGTAAAAATGCTTGAATTTAAACATTTCATAGTTTTATTTATCTCAATAGATACATTTGAAATGGTATACAAAATATACAAGTAGGCACTTGGTATCCACTTTTAATATAAAGAGAGGAAAAGGCGGAGCTCTAAGAGGAAAGGGTGGAGATTAACCAGGAAGAGGTGTGTCCTTGACAGGAAGGGGTGCCTCAAATTTAAATTAGGGGGTGCACGAGTTTAGTCAGGCCTAGGGCAGCACAAAACCTAAATACACCACTGTCCCTTGTGACAATCTATTTGTCCTGACGTGAAAAATAAATTTAACAAAAATGTAAGCATCCAATCAAAGCCAGCTACCCTTCAAAAGATGCTCTGCGTGCTGTCATCATCTTCTCACCCAATGATAACAGCATTGAAGGTTCTGGGAGACAGCAGCTGAGGATATGCTGGTGCGAGCACATCATTCTGTGCAGGCAATGTGAAATTTGCATACATAAAGTAAGCAAGTTCTGAGCATTACGCAGTTTGTGCAGTGTACGCAACACACGATCTGTGTGCTACATAAATTGCTTTAGACGTTGCTGGGACGCCCTGTGTTTTTAAAGCCCCAAGCTAAAGGGAAGGAGCAGCGAGCCAAGAGAGAAAAGGAATATTCATACCCAATTTTTTTTTATAATTGGGCATATATTGTCAGCAGGATCTTTCCATTTATTTAAAGGGATAAAAATGTGGTAATTTGTAATAGAGTGCCTTTAAATGTTGGTGTTATACACTTAAGTCCTTTGAGAGATTTTACCAAGCTAGGGACTAACCCTAACAAATGAGGACACTTGGGAGGTGTGTGTGTGTAAGGGAGCTGCTGAGGGTAATAATGTGGAAGAGCTAGAGTCCCAGTTTGGAGGGGGGGGGGTTATATATAATTTATTTTCTCTTGTTCTAATGCATGCAGGCATATCTCCTGTCACTAATTAGGAAGACTGTCTGCTTCTCCTCCCTAACAACCCCTGTGTGTTATAAGCATGTTATATACTGTGCATCATAGGCGTGCGCAGCCTATTGCATTAGGGTGTGCAGCCAAAAGCTCAAATGTATATATATATATATATATATATAACGACACACACACACCATTACTATGTGTATGCTTCAGGGGTTAAGCAACCTTCGATACCCAGACGTTTTGAAACTACATTTCCAATGAGTCTCATCTATCTTAATTATTGGCCGAGCAACATAGGAGATATAGTTCCAAATGAGCTAGAGGACCAATGACCCCGGTATTCATCATGTCACGTCAAAATGCTAGATCAAAAAATTTAAATTTGGATTTTGATCACATGCAGCGTGTAAATTTATTTTACCACATTTTTTCATCCAAAAGAATGTTAGTTAGCGCGGGCGCACCATATTAAAATCCAAACGCTAATCTGTTAGAAAACCAGTTACCGTTTGGAATCTTGCACGTTTCAGCTCCCTATACTTAACATGGGGAGTGGAAAGTGTTAATCAGCATTAGCATTACAATCTACTAGCGCTGATTACCGTCCGGTTGCGGTTACTGAACATTTACTCACAACCAGGACCTGGTGCTAATGGATTCCACTTCTGCAGAATCAGTCAGCAACAGCTGAACCCCCCCCCCAAAAATCAGATACTCACCTCTCATCCCGCAAAAAGAACGACTGCTCCATTCACCTCTTCTGGCCGCCAGGAGCAGAGGGAGACTGGGAGAAAAAGTCCCTCAGTCTCACTCTGGGAATCACTGTCGACCTGCCGGATCTCACAAGGACTTCAACGACGTGCCGAGTACATCCTCTACACACAAACATGAAACCAGAGGATGCGCTCAGCACGTCGTCAGCAGCAAAGTGGTTAAATGTTAAAAAGGAAGTGAAATTTGAGTATAGTGGCCCATTTAACCTCTTGCTGACTTGTACCAATACAGTCTCCTACCTGTACCTCACGATGCTGCCAAGACGCTCGCTGTAATTCTTTTTGTGGAGTGCAGGCAGCAGATATTGTGGTGATTTCTGTGCACAATACAATCCTTTATGGTACAAGACAAGGGGGCAACACCGGACAAGGAAACAGGTGCAGAATTTTACGCAAAGCAGCCTGTTTAAAGACTGATACATGCATTTATACACACAGCCATACGTTCACATACATAACTATATATCCTCCTCCCTACACCCTGGGGGTATGTAGCAATAAAGCCCACATTAATGTGCAGTGTGAATGAGCATATCCCAGAAACCACAACAATAAAACTCACAGTAATGTACAGTGTGTATGAGCGTATCAGAGATTCGCAGCAATAACACCTTCAGTAATATACAGAGTGTATGAGCGTATCAGAGCTCCACAGCAATAAAACTCAGCAATGTGCAGCATGTATGAGCGTATCACAGAATCCACAGCAATAATACTCAGCAGTATATAATGTGAATGAGCATATCACAGAATCCACAGCAATAAAACCAAGCAATGTGCGGTGTGAATGAGCGTATCACAGAATCCACAGCAATAAAACCAAGCAATGTGAATGAGCGTATCAGAGAATCCACAGCAATAAAACTCAGCAGTATGCAGTGTATGTGTATCACAGAATCCACAGGCATAAACCTCAGCAGTATGCAGTATATGTGTATCACAGAATCCACAGCCATAAAACTCAGCAGTATGCAGTGTGTATCAGTGTATCACAGAATCCACAGCCATAAAACTCAGCAGTATATGTGTATCATAGAATCCACAGCCATAAAACTCAGCAGTATATGTGTATCATAGAATCCACAGCAATAAAACCAAGCAATGTGAATGAGTGTATCAGAGAATCCACAGCAATAAAACTCAGCAGTATGCAGTGTATGTGTATCACAGAATCCACAGGCATAAAACTCAGCAGTATATGTGTATCATAGAATCCACAGCCATAAAACTCTGTTTAAATATTTTGAATACACTATTAAACAATATTTTTGATATCTAAAAATTGCCCCCTCTCCTGCTTACCTTTGTTTGTTTTTTGTGCTTGCAGGGAGGGGGTTGAATATGTATCATTGGTGGTCCAGTGACACAGAGGGGGGGGGGTCGAGGAGGGGGAACCCGGCTGGCCGCATCTGATGGATAGCCGCCGGGACCCCTCATCTCCGCGGGCCTGGCGGCAGCCTCCGCTTCCCTGGTGGTCCCTGTGGTTCGTGGGGTGCTGCACTGCGATCTGTACATGGCGCACAGCACATCCCTCACTGACACGAGCGGCCGGTGATCGCTGATGACCTGTCACCTGACCGCCGGCGCTTACTGTCTGTGTCAGAGCGCCGGCGGTCAGGTGACAGGTCATCAGAGATTGCCGGCCGCTCGTGTCAGTGAGGGATGTGCGGTGCGGTCTGTGCGCCATGCACAGATCGCAGTGCAGCACCCCACGAACCACAGGGACCACCAGGGAAGCGGAGGCTGCCGCCAGGCCCGCGGAGCTGAGGGGTCCCGGCGGCTATCCATCGGATGCGGCCAGCCGGGACCCAGAATGTGCCGCGGGCCGGCATTAGGGTGTGCCTAGGCACACCCGGCACACCCCGTGCGCACGCCTATGCTGTGCATATAACAGAGTGTGTCTGCGTTATTCTGTCTCCCTTTCCTCTCCTGTCTCCAAGGAAGCCCCTCCCTCACATTCCCCTTGTATCTGGGGACATAACTTTTTGAAGTGGAGACTTTTTTCTTATCAGTCCGGGCTGTGTGTCCTTCAGTGTCTGGCAGGCTTTTAAACTCCTGCCAGACTCCCAATGTAGTGATGGCCGGATCATGAACGAATCGTTCTTTTGATCCGTATCTTTTCACTGAACGAAGTGATTCGAATCACCAAGCTGAACGATCCGTTTGTAACAGCGCAGCTCAATCAGTCAGTGAAGCTCTCCCAGCAGCTGTAATGTGATCCTAGAGTGTGTGAGTCAGCTCCGCCTCCCAGCTCTGCCTGGCAGCTGAAATGTATTACATTGTAACCATTCAGTCAGTGAGAAGGATCTGATTCTGCATCTTAAAAGCAGAACATTACACAGGCTCAATGATCCTTCAATGACTAAATAAAGGATTAACCCTCACTGCCCCAAAGATCTGGATTCCCTTTACATCTGTATCACTAACTTCCACATAAAATAAATTAAAATAATTCAATTAACTTCTCACAATAAATTAACCCTAAAGGTTAAAACCCTTATTAACTGTAGCAGCCCCTAAATTAACCCCAAAGTCTCCTGACCTTCACCCCCTCACATATCAATCTTAATAAGATTAGAATAATAAATAAGGCGATAGTCTTATTAACAATAAATATTGCTGTCAGTTTAATTGCCGGGCAGTGTGGAGCTCTCTGATAATCTCACACACACTGTACATTACTATGACGTCTATTCACTAACTGCGAAATCCCATGCGTACTGCCAGGCGTATGCGCTGTCCATATTTGACAGCAAATTCGCCCAACGTTGCTGAATGCGGATCACCTTATATACGGACAGCGCATACGCCTGGCAGCAGTGGCTTCCTGAGGTGGGTGCGGGGGGTGCGGGCCGCACCGGGTGTCACCATCATAGGTGGGTGACACCCGGTGGGAGCCACTGAAGTTAAGGACCCGTACGCTCTGTGCAGAGCACCCTGGGTCCTTCTTTCGCAACCGCGAACTTTGCGGTGCGAGATGCTGGGATACTCACCGTGCCTTTTCATCTGGAGCGCTGGAGCGTGGCAGCTGTCCAATAGGGAGAGGGGAAGCGGGGCATGGTGCAATGGGAAAGGGTTGATTTCATTGTTCCTGGTTCCAGACGGGCTATGATATTATTCATGTGGTCTTCGGTTTTGATAAGATGAACACAGTGGGGATTATGCACTAAGCGGCGTTAACCCCCGGCGAATTCGCCGTATCGGCATATACAAATGCCAGTTACATGGCCGGCAGTGAATGGGTCTGGAGAGCTAAGTCCCGTCGGCGTATACGGCGGGGAACGGGTCTTAGCTCCATTCACATGCTACACGCTTCGGCGGCGTATAGCATGTGAATGGAGCCAAGACCCGTCGACGTATACGGCGCGAACGGGTCTTAGCATTCATGAATGAGCTAAGACCCGTTCGCCACCGTATACGCCGACGGGACTTAGCTCTCCAGACCCATTCGCATGCGATAACGCCGTCTGCGAATGGGTCTTAGACCCATTCACTGCCGGCCATGTAACCGGCATTTGTATATGCCGATACGGCGAATTTGCTTCCGAATTCACCAGCGGCGTTAACTGTGGGTTAACGCCGCTTAGTGCATAACCCCCAGTGTGTTCCCTAAGATGTGCTGTGATTCATAATAAAATATATAATATATATAAAAATATAAACTTTATAATATATCCCCAGCTTTATTATATTATAATATATCCCCATATATCCCCAGCTTTATAATATATCCCCATGACACTGACAGCAATAGCTTTTTATAAAGCCTCCTAAGCAAAGGGACATGTCAAATCGGTACTTCATACTACTGAGTGAATGAATGCAGAGAGGAGGAGCTACTTTCCTTCTGCCTGCCTTCAGTGACATCAACAAAGAAGGCAGGAAGAAGCTTCAATCGGCAGCGCAGGGCGTGACTGAGAGAGAAGCGGTTACTGAGGAGTCCCCCCCCCCTCCCTGTTTAACTTAGTGATCCGGTGATTCGGATCATGATCCGGATCATTTTTATGAACGATCCGAATCGATCCGATTCACAAAAATGATCTGAACTTCCCATCACTATCCCAATGTAATGAGCAGAGCCACCCGATCCCTAGTCTGCATGCTCTCATGCCGGGGGGGGGGGAGGAGGCAGGCCAAAAGCTCCCTTCTGAACAGCCTGTCACTCGGAGGTCTGAATCTGATAAAGTTTCCAACTCACCTGCACTTAATTTCCTCTCGAAAAATGCGAGCAGGTGAGTGGAAATTTTGACCTCTGCACTAGGGTATATCTTTTGTGTTTTAATCGATATTTAAAAAGACTATAGGGGTTATTCGGAGAGAGACGAACTGGCCCCGAAATGTAACCGGACACTGAAATTCAGCGTACGTTGACATCTCGGGGACATTCGGCTATTCAGAAAGCAGGACGTTCGACAAATTTTGGCGAATTGCCTACATGTACGGTGCTTATTCAAAGGCAGTGAAATCCCCCATAGAGAAGCAATGGTTTCACCGAACAGCAGTGAAAAGTTGCCGTAGTGCCCTGCTGTTCAGTGTTTTCATTCGGCAGGTTTATTCAGATAAACCCTATAGGCTTCAATGTCAAAAATATTCTCGTTTTAATCCAATATCTAATAAACCATTTATAATTTTATTCTGCAGTAAAAAGTCTCTTTATTTATAGATTTCTTAGGATCTTTTAGGCATTTTTCATCAACATTTTTCCCTTTTTTTTTTCCAAACTGCTTTTTTCATTTAACAGACTTTATGATCATTCATAGGACCTTACATGTAAATTCCAGACATTTTCCTTCAGTAGTTTTTTTTTGCAAACAGCGTTTCATTTTGAAACTTTCAAGCGTACTGTTTTTTTTTTTTTTTACCCTGTTCGTCAGCTTGTCGGCTTGTTCCAGCGGCTGCTCTGCGTTGTGATCGGCGGCTCCTCGGCTTTTTCCATGCTCGGCCTGTTTTTTCCGGCAGTTCCAGCGGGTTTTCGGTCAGTTTGCAACGGGCTTGTGCCAGGTTATTCCTGTTCTTCAGGGACCCTGCAGTGAATGCTGAATTCACCGCACGGTGGGGAACTTTGATTCCCTGAAGTGCAGGGAACTGTGGGGAACGAGAGAGCGCCGAAATGACATTTCGGTGCTCTCTGAATAAGCCTGTCGGGTACATTACAGAAAGGAAAAATTAAAATGGATGCCTGTAACCATTTTGTTTTTAAAGACAGTTTTTCTTTCAATTTTCTCTAGGTTTAGAAATGAACGAGATTTTTTTTTACAGAGTTCTTTCCTGGGTGAAGTCTTTTATATTTTTTTTAAGAAATGCCAGACATGAAGGAATCTAGAATGTTTTTGTGTGATAATGCTAGAGTTAAGTGCTAAGACGTGTCATAATTAAATTTATTGGTCTGTCTTAAGTTTTTAAAACAAAAGATATTTTGTCTTTTGGGTATAGGAATAAGAGTTAATATTTCTGTAATATAGATTTATATTCACAAAATATATGTTTATAATCAAGGTATATTTTATTATATTTACAGTAGGAAATATATACTCCAATAAATATTGTAGAAAGTATATAATTGGTAAATAATAAAAATTACTAAAGAATAGATTCTGTTGAGTTAACCAGAAAAGAATTCAGCTGATAGTAAGTAATTTTAAAAGGGAGTAGGGATATAAATTAGGTATGATAGAGAAACAGTGTCTAGTGACTGGGAGAAGAGAAGGTCTTTGACCTTTTGACCCGAGATAAGCATATTAAAAAGAAGAAATGGTGGAATTAATTAAGAAGTGCAATACTGCCCTCTAGAGGATAGTAAATATTAGATTTGATGTATTAATAATATTGCCAGTGACGTCAAATTTACTATAATTGAAGTGGCAGTGTTGGTTGCAAGTCAGTCGAGATTCCAGCATTCAGACTCACACCGCAATGCATTCAGATGTCCAGTACACATAGCAGATCCCTGGACATGAGGCAATCAAGATTCTCACCAAATCCTCTAACTCACATGCATTGATTATCTGATATCGATAATCTTCACATATTCCAAAACAAAGCATCACATAGAAAATTCCAAGACTTATCAACATCCAAATTGGACAGGTAATGTATGAAATTAAGGAATTAATGTAATTATATATATTTGTAGATATTCTTGCAACGTAGACTGAGACTTCTCAGATACTGGCTAACTCCAAAAATTCTAAGTATTTCTATTCTGCAGATAGAAATATGAAGAAGTGGACATAAGGATTTATTCCTAAAAAGAAATGTTATAAGATTGATACCAATATATATATTGAATTTGGAAATTACTGTGATTAAAATTAATAAGCAAGGAATTATATAACTACAAAATAAAAAGCAAAAGATTAGAAGTTTAATTCTCGAGATTAGGGGAGGATTCACTAAATAAGTTATTACTTATTAAATTAGCTCATCTTTTGTTGATCCATGTAGCATAGAGATAGAGATATCTCTATCTATAAGAGCTGGCTGGTTAAACATTGTTTGCTGGGAAATGCACGTTGTATTAAGCAGAAATGTTTATTAACCATTTGTGTATTAGTTACTGATAAGGTAAATGATATTAATCATATATTGTGAAGCTAGTTTTTATATGCTGATGGACTGTGGTTTATAAATTTTTGTTTATGATATGAGATTTGAAACTTTTTTGTATACGTAATAAATATATATTTTTTTAGCCGACTATTGTATTTTTCAAAGCAAAACACAGACAATTAAAAGAATTCAGGAGAATTTATAGGAAATATAAACGATTGATATTTGTGTCTCGTATAAGTTTCTTATGAAATAATAGTCCCTGATATATTGGAGGCTTGGCTGATAAGTCCAATATATATAACGTGTTGTATTCACGTGCAGAGATTATATCCGACAAGCCCTTATACTGTAACTTGTGGTATTTGAAATTATTTGCGCCATCTGGAACCCATTCTTTTCACAATTTTTTTTTTTACATAATTTTCTGCGGGTGTTTCTTTGGTTTTTTTTCCATTGAGGCAGCAAAACCAGAAGTACTGACTCTGATTTTCATTTTTGGTCTTATCTGTCCATAGGATCTTGTTCCAGAACTGTGAAGGCTTTGTTAGGTGTTGTTTGGCAAACTCTAATCTGGCCTTCCTGTTTTTGAGGCTCACCAATGGTTTACATTTTGTGGTGAACCCTCTGTATTCACTCTGGTGAAGTCTTCTCTTGATTATTGACTTTGACACACATACACCTACCTCCTGGAGAGTGTTCTTGATCTGGCCAACTGTTGTGAAGGGTGTTTTCTTCACCAGGGAAAGAATTCTTCATTCATCCACCACAGTTGTTTTCCGTGGTCTCCCGGGTCTTTTGGTGTTGCTGAGCTCACCGGTGCGTTCCTTCTTTTTGGAGGATGTTCCAAACAGTTGTTTTGGCCACACCTAATGTTCTTGCTATCTCTGATGGGTTTGTTTTGGTTTCTTCAGCCTAATGATGGCTTGCTTCACTGATAGTGACAGCTCTTTGTTGATGTCAACTCCCAAGCGGAGATCCAGATTCCAAATGCAAATCGCACACTTGAAATGAACTCTGGGGTAATGAGGGAATATCACACACCTGGCCATGGAACAGCTGAGAAGCCAATTATCCCATTACCTTTGGTCCCTTAACAAGTGGGAGGCACATCTGCAAACTGCTGTAAATCCTACACCGTTCACCTGAGTTGGATGTACATACCCTCAAATTAAAGCTGACAGTCTGCAGTTAAAGCACATTGTGTTTGTGTCATTCCAACTCCATTGTGGTGGTGTAGAGAGCCAAAGATGTTAGAACTAGGTCGATGTCCCAATATTTCTGGACCTGACTGTATGGGATAGTTCAAGCTGTGATTTGTCATAATTGTGATGATTACGGCTTACAGCTAATGAAAACCCCAAATCCACAATCTCAGAAAATTAGAATATTGTGAAAAGGTGCAATATTCTAGGCTCAAAGTGTCCCACTCTAATCAGCTAATTAAGCCATAACACCTGCAAAGGGTTCCTGAGCCTTTAAAATGGTCTCTCAGTCTGGTTTAGTAGGAATCACAATCATGGGAAAGACTGCTGACCTGACAGTTGTGCAGAAAACTATCATTGACACCCTCCATAAAAGGAGGGAAAGCCTCAAAAGGTAATTGCAAAAGAAGTTGGATGTTCCCATAGTGCTGTATCAAAGCACATTAATAGAAAGTTATGTGGAAGGGAAAAGTTTCGAAGAAAAAGGTGCACAAGCAGTAGGAATGACCGCAGCCTGGAGAGGATTGTCAGGAAAAGGCCATTCAAAAGTGTTGGGGACTTTCACAAGGAGTGGGCTGAGGCTGGAGTCAATGCATCAAGAGCCACCACACAGACGGATACTGGACATGGGCTTCAAATGTTGTATTCCTCTTGTCAAGCCGCTCCTGAACAACAAACAACGTCAGAAGCGTCTTACCTGGGCTAAAGAAAACCAGACCTGGTCTGTTGCTCAGTGGTCCAAAGTCCTCTTTTCTGATGAGAACAACTTTTGCATCAGATTTGGAAACCAAGGACCCAGAGTATGGGAGGAAGAATGGAGAGGCACACACTGCAATATGCATGAAGTCCAGTGTGACGTTTCCACAGTCTGTGTTGATTTGGGGAGCCATGTCATCTGCTGGTGTTGGTCCACTGTGCTTCATTAAGTCCAGGGTCAACACAGCCGTCTACCAGGAGATTTTGGAGCACTTCATGCTTCCTTCCACAGACGAGCTTTATGGGGATGCTGACTTCATTTTCCAGCAGGACTTGGCACCTGCCCACACTGCCAAAAGCACCAAAACCTGGTTCAATGACCGTGGGATTACTGTGCCTGATTGGCCAGCAAACTCGCCTGACCTAAACCCCATAGAGAATCTATGGGGCATTGCCAAGAGAAAGATGAGAGACATGAGACCGAACAACGCAGAAGAGCTGAAGGCCGCAATTGAAGCATCCTGGTCTTCCATAACACCTCAGCAGTGGCACAGGCTGATAGCTTTCATGCCATGCCGCATTGAGGCAGTAATTGCTGCAAAAGGGGCCCAAACCAAGTACTGAGTACATATGCATGCTTATACTTTTCAGAGGTCCGATATTGTTCTATGTACAGTCCTTGTTTTATTGATTGCATGTAGTATTCTAATTTTCTGAGATTGTGGATTTGGGGTTTTCATGCGCTGTAAGCCATGATTATCACAATTATGACAAATCATGGTTTGAACTATCTTGCTGGTCATGTAATGAGTCTCATATATTAGTTTCACCTTTTAAGTTGCATTACTGAAATAAATGAACTTTTGCACGATATTCTAATTTCGAGTTTCACCTGTATTAGGTTGAACATATATTGGCAAAAACCAAATGACAGGAGTGTGCAAACACAGATAAGAATCCTGGATTTAAGTAGATAAATGTTTGCTTGAAACAGACATGTACTCAGCTGGCTAAAGGGAGTTAACTATTTGAGTGACAGTATAAAATTTGAAATATTACATTTTTTTCCAGAATTTTTTTTTTTTTTTAATTATAAATTTTATTAAGTGTCAGGAAGGGGTACAAAAAAATAAAATGGGGATGTTAAAGGAAAGGGAGGGGAAAAAAAAAAGACAAACATCAAGTAAAAAACAAATAAACAATGCTGTATGCATACATCATAGAAAACAGAAGACTTGCTCAAGTCCAGAACACAATCCACTTAACCCTATGGGTCACCATCCCTCCGGGAAAATGTGAAGCTCCCAAAATCCCGCCCCCCCCTCTTAAGTTACGGCGTCTGCTCCTCCCCACCCTCATGTACAGTGCCTCGCCAGATACAAGTCCCTCAATTCCCATGGATCTTGCTTGGGAGGTGTGTCGTTCAAGAGATCAGTGGCCAGATCTTTACCTGCCTAGGAGTGTTCTGAGGAGCCCCACTGAGGGAGCAGCGTCCAACTTCCATCGTTGAGCAATCAATAACAGAGCCGTCGCTGTAATGAGAAACGCCATTCTAGTCTGTTGCCTAGTCAGAGTTGGACCCGCCAACCCCAATAACACAAACCCCAGGTCCACCGGAATTGGAGTGCCCACCACCGACTCCGAGAAAGGACCCAGCAAGGAGCATAGCCACCAAACTTGAATGTATGTCCCAGTCTGAGCACCACAGTGCCAGCAGGACGCAGGTATCCCCAATTGGAATCTTGAGACTCAATGGTATTGGATGCCAGACATAGTACTTTCCTGCTTGTTTCCAACAGGGTCGCGTTCGTCACGCCTACATCTCTCTGTAAATGTGGTAGCAGGTGTGTTGAAAAAGGTCTTATAGTAGACTGATGTGAAGCCGTCGGGGCCTGGAGGCAGGCAGGGCCAGATTAAGATCTCTATGGGCCTGGACCTGAAGGTTTTTGTGGGCTTTTTTTGGAATTCAGTGAAATTAAAACATTTTAGGTTAATGGTACGGGTGTATCTAACCAGGCAGATACTGTGTGAGGAAATTTCCTTTCAGATTTCAATCATTTACAGCGTGTAAAATTATCAGTGCATCCCTAGTTTTTGAGGATTGTTCTATGAATAATATGACCATTGTAACGGGGGGAGTAGCGGCCACTAGAGTGTAGCGGAGTTGGGCTGAGAAATATTTTTGACGTTTAAACACCGATTGTCATTTACAGAATCATACACTTGAAGCAACAAGGTTGAACAATATTCTGAGTTGCTAAGCACTAAAGGTTAGAGACCGATTGTTTCTCTGCATGTACTCTAAGTAGACTCAGATAAAAGAGACAGTTGGTGAATTGTGCGGACTGCAGGGCAGTCAGGAAATAAGTTGCTTTAACGTTTGCTGATAAATCGGGAGCAGGTCAGCGGTACCTTCAGATGGTAAGAGACAACACATACACCTTGGGGTCTGTCGTAAATACAGTAACGAGTATTGTTGCTGGTGAGCGCACACTGACAATGCGCATTAAATAAGCAGTACCTTGCCATCGCAGATTTTATCAATCTATGTGGCTGGAGAACATGAGCCCTCGGTTGGGTATAGGCACCTATTGAGGCCACAGACAAGACCCACTGATAAAAAAGGGACACTTCCCCAGTAGCGTGTAAACACTCCAGAGGCAAGCATGGGGGTTAAACCACCAAAGCACCACACAAGCGATCGTAATCAAGCAGCAAGAGAAGTGTCAAAAATCAAGCCGGGTCAAATAACACGAGCAGGGATCATAGCCAGAAAACGGGTTGGCAACAGAGAGACAGTGAAAACGAAATGTAGCGATGCGGGAATCAGACTCAATGACAGGGCGATGAGGCAACTCCTCGCACCCTGTTTAAACCCGGCAGCTCCTCGTGACCATGCTAGGCCCCGCCCCCTCAGACTCCGCTCGGCCATTCCCCAGTGCTGACAGCTGGCCAGCTCCTGGCACAGGACCTTGCCCAGACCCCCCCAGGCAGCGCAGCAGGGGCTGAGGACATGACAGAACCCCCCCTGACGGTTGGGCTCAGAACGACCACCAGGTGCAGAAGGATGGGCCACATGAAACTGGCGAACCAGACGAGGAGCATGGACTTCGCAGACTGAGCCAAGAACGATCCTCAGGCCCATAACCCTCCCAGTCAACCAGGTACTGAAGGACTCCACAGGACCTCAAGATGGCACGGACCTCGTACTCCTCACCCTGGGACCTGATAGGCAGAGGTGGAGCAGCGACTCTGGTATACCTATGCAGGTAAGGGGTTGCAAGAGGCTTACATGAAAAACATTATGTATACGCAGATATGGGGGCAAAGCCAAAGCATACGAGACAGGGTTAATGCGTCTAGCACCTTATAAAGGACCAATAAATCTGGGAGTCATCTTCATGGATGGCACCAACAGTTTGATATTTCAGGTTGACAGCCACACCTTGTCCCCAACCGTATACACCGGTGCAGGACCTCTGCGTCTGTCAGTTTTTGTATATTGACCTCCATGATTTCCTTAACCCTCTCCCATGTCTCTATTCAGATGCTCATCCAAGGCTGGCACTGCAGTACCTTGGAATACAGAGGGAAGCATGGGAGGATAACCATAAACTGTATGGAATGGTGAGTGACCTGTAGTTTCACTCACTGAGTTGTTTAGTGCAACCTCAGCCCAGGGTAACAGCTCTGCCCAGTCACTTTGCTTTTTGGACACAAAACACCGCAAGTATTGTTCGACACTCTGGTTGGCTCTCTGTGGCCCCATTTGTCTGTGGGTGATAGGTCGAGGAGAAACTCAACTTAATACCGAGGTTGTCACAAAACCCTCGCCAGAAACAAGACATTTCCCAGGGGAACCCCATGAAGTCTCACAATATTTTCCGCAAATACTGGCACCAGCTCAATAGCTGAAGGGAGCTTGACCAGAGGTACGAAGTGCACCATCTTCGTGAATCTGTCTACCACTGTAAGGATCACCGTATGACCGAGACACAGGTAGATCCGTAATGAAGTGCATAGATAGGTGGGACCATGGTCTCTCAGGCACCGGCAATGGCTGCAATAGACCTATAGGTAAGGACCGGGGATATTTGCTTCTACAGCACACTTCACATGTGGCTATGTAGTCCTTAATATCTCTTCGCATATCTGCCCATCAGAATTGATTTTCAATAGAGGCTAGAGTATTATTACTATTATTCTTTATTTATAAAGCGCCAGCATATTCCGCAGCGCTGTACAATAAGCACAGTATAGACAGGGTTACAATACATTGAACAACATTTGACAAACAGTACAGGAGGAGATGAGGGCCCTATTCCCGTAGGAACTCACAATCTAGGAGGGTTGGGGTTGGAAACAGGAGGAGAGGACTGTAAGGTGAGAGTGATTGATGGTTGCGTCAGTGAGTTGGGTGGTAGGCTTCCCTAAATAGGAATGTTTTAAGGGAGCGTTTGAAGGAAGAGAAGTTAGGGGAAAGTCTGACAGTACGAGGGAGAGCGTTCCAGAGAGTGGGGGCTGCACGTGAGAAATCCTGCAGTCTATCATGGGAAGACGTGATGTGGGGAGAAGCTAGGCACAGGTCACTGTTTGACCTTAGGGAGCGGGCTGGGGTGTATTTGGTGATTAGTGAGGACAGGTAGTGGGGAGCTGAGTTAGTGAGGGTTTTGTAGGTAAGGATAAGGATTTTGAACTTAATTCTGCAGTGGATGGGGAGCCAGTGAAGGGACTCGCAGAGGGGAGCGGCAGAGACAGAGCGGCGGGTGAGGTGAATTAGCCTGGCGGAGGCATTCAGGATGGATTGTAGGGGGGGGGGGAGAGGCGGGACAGAGGGAGGCCAGATAAGAGATTACCAGGGCGTGTATGAGTTGTTTTGTGGTGACAGCGGTAAGAAATGTCTGAATTCTGGAAATATTACGCAGTTGGTATCGGCAGGAGGAGGAAAGAGACTTGATGTGGGGGGGGATGAAGGAAAGAGCAGAGTCAAGTGTAACTCCAAGGCAGCGAACTTGGTTTGATGGGGAGATGGTGATACCCTCCACCGTGAGAGAAGACAGGAGGTGGGGAGGCATTGGAGGAATAAGTAGGAGTTCAGTCTTTGACATGTTGATCTTTAGGTGGTGGGAGGCCATCCAGGAGGAGATGCCAGATAAACAGTCACTGACTTTTGAGAGGACAGGGGGAGAGAGATCAGGGGTAGAGAGGTAGATCTGAGTGTCATCAGCGTAGAGGTGGTAATTAAAGCCAAAGCTGTTGATGATTTTGCCCAGGGAGGAGGTGTAGATGGAAAAGAGCAGAGGACCAAGGACAGAGCCTTGAGGTACACCAACAGATAGAGGCAATGAGGAGGAGGAGTTACCAGCAAAGGACACACAGAAGGACCTGTTGGATAAATAGGAGTCAACCCAAGCAAGTGCAGTGTCACCGAGACCCAGAGAGTTGAGGGTCTGCAGAAGGAGGGGGTGGTCAAAAGTGTCAAAAGCAGCCGAGAGGTCAAGCAGGATGAGAATAGAATAGTGGCCGTGTTTTTTTAGCAGTTAGGAGGTCATTGGTGACTTTGGTGAGGGCAGTTTCAGTTGAGTGTAGGGGACGGAAGCCAGATTGCAGGGGGTCAAGTAGGGAATTGGAGGACAGGAAGAGGGAGAGGCGGTTGAAGACTAGTTTTTCTAAGAGCTTTGATGTGAAGGGAAGCAGGGATACAGGGCGGTAGTTGGATGGAGAGTTGGGATCTAGGGATGGTTTCTTTAGTAAAGGGGTAACTTGCGCGTGTTTGAAGGCGGATGGAAAGGAGCCAGTGGAGAGAGATAGGTTGAAGATGTGTGTGAGAGCAGGGGTGAGGTAGGAGGAGAGGGGAGGAATTAGATGTGAGGGAATGGGGTCGAGCGGGCACGTGATGAGATGCGAGGAGGACAATAAGGATTTGACTTCCTCCTCAGTGGCTGGGAGGAAGCGGCAGAGGGTGGCAGAGGGGACCTGTGGGAGTGGAGGTGGCAGATAACTATCTTGTGTTGGGATGTTGCATCTGATATTTAGAGTTTTACTGAGGAAGTAGTCTGCCAGGTCTTGAGCGCTGAAGGCAGCTGTGGGGGGAGGTGCAGGTGGGTGTTGAAGGTGGACCAGAGCCGTTTAGGGTTGGAGGACAGCGTAGATATAAGAGATGAGAAGAAGGATTGTTTGGCCAAGTGGAGGGCAGAGGTGTATGACCGGAGAATAAACTTGAAGTGAACAAAATCAGCTTCAGAGTGGGATTTCCTGCAGGCACGCTCTGCGGTGCGGGAGCATCTTTGCAGGTAGCGAGTCTGGAGGGTGTGCCAGGGCTGAAGCTGGCGGCGTGGGTCCTTACAGAGTCGAAGAGGAGCAAGAGTGTCTAGAGCAGAGATAAGCGTAGTGTTGTAGTGATTAGTGGCAGCATCAGGGCAGGTGAAGGATGAGGGAGGTGGTGAAGTAGGTTGGAGAATTGATGGGGGTCCACAGCATGTAGATTTCTGCGAGTGTGGGTGCGGGGTGGGGGAGCAGGGTGTTTAGGAAGTCCAGATAGGTTGAAAGAGAGAAGGTGGTGGTCAGAGATGGGGAAAGGGTGACATTTGAACTCAGAAATGGAGCAGAGGTTGGAAAAGACAAGGTCAATAGTGTGACCATCGCGGTGGGTAGGGAGGAGGGAGGATTGTGTGAGTCCAAGGGAGGACGTGAGTGAAAGAAGTTTGGAGGCAGCAGGGGTGGAAGGATCGTCAATGGGAATGTTGAAGTCCCCGAGAATTAGGCATGGAAGATTAGAAGACAGGAAGTGAGAAAGCCAGGTAGCAAAGTGGTCAAAGAACTGGGAGGTTGGACCCGGTGGGCGGTAGATGACTGCCACCCTGAGAGCCAGAGGAGAGAACAGGCAGATGCAGTGTGTCTCGAAGGAGGAGAAGGAGAGGGATGGGGGTGGAGGGAGATGCTGGTAGGTGCAGGTGGGAGAGAGCAGGAGTCCAACCCCACCACCATTTCTCTCACCCGGTCTGGGGGTATGGCTCAAGTGTAGACTGCCATGTGAGAGAGCAGCAACGGAGGCCGTGTCAGAGGGAGTTAGCCAGGTTTCAGTTAAAGCTAGGAGGTTGAAGGAGTTTGAAAGGAAGAGGTCATGGATTGCTGTGAGTTTGTTGCATACAGAGCGAGCGTTCCAGAGGGCACAGGAGAAAGGACAGCCGCTGAGGGATTATGGGAATGAGGTTGCTGGGCTTGCAGGGAGGTGATTTATGTGCGATGGAGATAGGATGAGAGGGAAGTATTGGATGTGTTGTGGGGCCAGGGTTAGGGGATATGTCACCTGAATAGAGTAACAGCAGGAGGGTGATAAAGAGAAGGTGGGAATGGGATTTGTGGGAGTGATTGGCAGCACGAGAGTTAGAGGGAGACCATGTTCTGAGGAAACAGAGGAGCTCATGTGAGGCCATCATGTGGGACGAGAGGAGGGAGGGAGAGATGCAGATAGTGTAGGGGGTCGGTGGTAGAGGGGCAGGAGTTCCATTTAAGGAGAAGGGTAGAAGTAAAGAGTAGAAGCGTGAGAGAAAGCATAATATAGACGTGTGTTTAACCGGAGTAAAAAGTGGGCCTTGCAGTTCCTTCCTCCAGTCCCGCAACTCCAGGAATCAACTCTGAACTCCCACTTAGGGATGTCACAAGAGCCAAGGCTCAAATGGAGCCAGTGTTAGTGGTTATATAGGGCGGACTGATTACCTTCTAACTGCCTGAATGCAAACACCTGAAGCTGGATGGGCTGTGTCAATAGGGCAGGAGATTCACATGCTAATTAGCAAAGCGAATGGTGGAGAAAAAAACACAACAGAAAAAGACCAAGGTAACGTTACAATGTGGGTGCCTGCGAATACTGGGTGATGGGGGGGGGTCCTACCAGCAAAAGTATGCAGGGGATCAGTTGAGATGTGGGTGTCTAGATGATGGGTGATAATGTCCTACCTGTGGAGAGAGGAGACACAGGAATTAGGGATCGTGATGGTGGATGGCATAGGGGATCTTGGATAAAACTCCAGGAATCAACTCTGAACGTCCACTTAGGGAATTAATTCCCATAAGGCTTGGAGTCATGGTATATCGTCATCATTTGTGTTTTCTCCTCCGGTACAAAGACCTTACCAGGAGGTGTTTCAAGAGGAGCAACACCTTGACCAGCTTGAATTCAACGGAGACGACACAGTCAGAACGGTTGTACCCAATATCTTTTCGTGAGGATTAATGGGACTGTCGAATGTATGCTGTTCATAAGACTCAAATTGCCTGGACAAGGCATCAGCATTCGTGTTTTTGACCCAGGACGGTATGTCAACAGAAAATTGAAACGGGACAGGAACAAGGACCACCAGGCCTGCCTGGAATTCAAACGTTTAGCGTCTCCTATGTAAATAAAATGCTTATAATCTGTTATTATCACGGGATCTTTTGTACCTTCTAGCAAATAGCGCCATTCTTTGAGGGCTGCTATTACTGCTAGTAACTCTGTTTCCTATGTCATAATTTCTCTCTGCAGGTTTCATTTTTCTGGAGAAAAATCCACAAGGATGTACAAGTCCTTCAGGACTCTCGAGACAGAACTGCACCAATTCCTATCTCTGATGCATCAACCTCCAGTTGAAATGGCAAGCCTGGCTCTGGATGCCATAGGATAGGTGCCGTGACAAATTCCTGCTTGAGTGACTCAAATGCCTGCAGGGCTTGGTCGCTCCAGACTTGATTCTGGACACCCTTCTTGGTCATGGCAGTGATCGGAGAGACAATGGAACCTTCAATAATAGTTTGTAAAACCAAGGAATCTCTGGATAGCTTTAAAGCCTTGAGGTAGTGGCCATTCTTTTGATGGCAGACAACTTTTTTGGGTCCATATCAAGCCCCTCAGGTGTGATAACATAACCCAGGAAATGGACTGAGTATGTCAAACAGACACTTTTCTAACTTGCAGTATAGTTTATTCTCCAGCAACCTTTGCAACACTGTCTGTACCTGGTGTGTCTCAACATCGGGAGAATAAATCAAGATAAAGATATGATGACGAAGACTTGCAAAACATCCCGCAGGACATCATTTATAAAGTCTTGGAAGACCACTGGCGCATTGCACAGGCCGAATGGCATAACCAGATATTCATAATGGCCACTCCTGGTATTAAAAGCGGTCTTCCATTCATGGTCTTGTCTGACCCCTACCAAGTTGTACGCACCGCGAAGGTCCAATTTGGTGTATATCTTGGCACCTCTCAAAAGGTCAAACAACTCTGATATAAGTGGGATGGGATAGGCATTTTGTATAGTGATTCTGTTTAACCCCCTATAGTCAATGCAAGGTCTTAAGTCCCCTTCCCTTTGACACGAAAAAGAATCCTGCTCCCGCAGGAGATGAACGACGAATGAACCCCTTGGCTAGGTTCTCTTTAATATACTCCATGATAGCGTTCTCTTTTTGCGAAAGGATAGACATGACCCCGAGGAGGCATGGTACCTGGCAATATGTCTATAGCACAATCATACGGCCTATGTTGTGGTAGGATGACAGATTTCCCTTTATCAAACACCTCTTTTAGATCTTTGTACTATTTAGGAACTTGTGGAAAGTGGAGGAGCAGCGGCTACGTTCAGACTGCCGACCACAGTACATTTCGACCAATACTTAGACCCCCAGGATGCCAACTCTCCTATAGACCAATTTATAACCAAGGATACCCCAACACGATGGGTACCGTGGGTGACTCGATTTGGAACTTGATTTTTTCCTTAGGCACAGTATCATGTGTACAGTGGGGTCTTAATAATTTCCTGCCATCGGTACTTTCGATAAGGAGAGGTACTTCTCTCTCCACCAGTGGCACTTGGTGGATGGCAGAGAAACCAGAGTCCAAGAAATTTCCTGCAGATCCCGAATCGATCAGTGCGTCTGTGTTTAACCCTATTTTCTCCCAGGCTATGGACACAGGCACCACAACGCGAGATCTTTTTACTAGACACGAGAGACAATAGTAGTACCCAGAACCCATCTCTCTGGAGATTCTAGGCCTGCTCGTTTCCTGACACATTAGATCTTTTTGGTCGTTTGGGGTTTTGTAAACGAAAATGCCCTCTGTCTGCACAATATAGGCATAGCCCCTCACGGAGGCGATATGGTCTCTCCTCTCCTGTTATGCCAGAGCGACCTAGTATCATAGGCTCTGGTTCGGTGGGTACAGGCCTGGGAGGAGAGACAACGTGAGCAGACCTAGGCGTAGAACAGGCCCCCTGAGAGGGTTTATGAACCTTGCTACGACCAGACCTCCTTTCACACATCTGATCAGAGAGCAATACAATAATCCACCAGATCCTCAGGTAATACCATAGTGCTAGTTCATGGATAAGACTCTCTGAAATGCCTTCTAGAGACATGGTAACAAGCACATCATTTGGCCAAGACAGTTCTGCTGCTATTGTTTTAAACTCGATTGCGTATTCTGCAACTCGGCGGTTGCCCTGGGATATACGCCATAGTCACCTAGCTGCCCCTGTTGCCCTTCTGGCAGGGTCAAATGTGCGTCACAAGGCAGTCATAAATTCAGCATAATTGTACACCACAAGTTTCTGTAGCTCCCACAGGGGGGTTGCCCATAGCAGAGCTTTCTTGGTTAGGTGGTTAATGACGTAAACCACCTTACCAGCTTTATCTGTGGGACACATACCAGGATGCAAAGCAAACATAATCTGGATTTGGGTTATAAACCCTCTGCATGAACCTGAACTCCCATTAAAGCACGTAGGAGTTTTTAAACTGACATGAGCTACACCAGTAGCAACCATAGAGGACAAAGATACTGCTTGAGTAGACAAGCCAACCCCAGGGGAAGGAGGCGAAGAGGCCTGGCCTATTTGTTTGAATTGCTCCATGATTAGACCCAAGGCCTGAGCCAAGTGATCCATGCGTTGGACTTGTTTGGTGATAATATCACCCAGTCTAGACACAAGTAAAGATAACTCAACCGGATCCATAAAAGGCCCTGTCGTGATGTAACAGGGGGAGTAGCGCCGACTAGAGTGTAGCATAGTTGGGATCCTTAAGGGCTGAGAAATCGTTGACATTTAAACACCGATTGTCATTTACAGAATCAGACACTTGAGGCAACAAGGTTGAACAATATTCTGAGTTGCTACTAAGCACTAAAGGTTGCGAGACCGATAGACAGTTGGTGAATTGTGCGGACTGCAGGGCCGTCAGGAAATAAGTTGCTTTAACGTTTGCTGATAAATCGGGAGCAGGTCAGCGGTACCTTCAGATGGGAAGAGACAACACATACACCTTGGGGTCTGTCGTAAATACAGTAACGAGTATTGTGGCTTGTGAGGACACACTGACCATGAGCATTAAAATAAGCAGTACCTTGCGAGTGCAGATTTTATCAATCTATGTGGCTTATATGAGCCCTCGGTTGGGTATAGGCACCTATTGAGGCCACAGGCAAGACCCACTGATGAGTGGCATTGTAAAGGTGGGCCCCCTATAGGGTGCTGGGGAGCCCCCAGGCTGTGAGGATTGAAGCCTTTAGGGCAGGTATATGGATAGTTAGCAGACTTTAACATATACTTGCAGTACAAAAATGACAGTGCAGGAATACAGACACTGCAAGGTATGCTTTGGTACTTAGGAACACAATGAATTCTACACACTGCAGGACAGAACTTGAAAAACAAATGCAATACAATGTAAGACAGAACTTAATACATGAATGCACAATGAATGCAGCACACTGCAAATCCTCACACTCCCAGCCAGGGAGTTCAGACAAAGCCCTGGGAATCACTCACACCATATGGCTTTGTGGCCAAATGCCTGTAAAGTGAAAACACCTGAACTTGAAAACACGAATGCAGTACAATGCAAAACAGAACTTGATAAGTGAATGCACAATGAATACAGCACACTGCAAGGTATAACTTGGTACTTATTAACACGATGAATTCTGCACACTGCAGGACAGGACCCAATACTTGAAAAATTTGAATAATATAATGCAAGACAGAACTTGATACGTAAATGCCCCATGAATGCAGCACACTGTAAATCCACACACTCCCAGCCAGGGAGTTCAGACAAAGCCCTGAGAATAACTCACACCATATGGCTTCATGACCACATGCCTGTAGAGTGAAAACAACTGAACTAGACACGTACAGACAAATCTAAACAGACAAGATACATACAGAAGAAGTTCCAGAAGTCAAGCCAGGTCATACACGAGTTATCAGATGCAGAAAATACTTAGGGAGCAGACTAGAGAATAACCAGAAATCAGAGCCAAAGACTCATACACAGATTATCAGAACTAGAATGACCACGCGGCACAGAGGATCTCAGACTAAGTCTATCCTGATCCAAGGATCAAATGCCTGGTTGGCCCTATATATAGGGCTAAGCAGATCATGTGACTGCAGACCTTCATCCCAGTTGGAATGGTCTGTAGAGCCTGAACAAGAAAACCAGACAAACTGGAAAATCCCTGCTCCCAACACCAGGGGGCAGGGTCGAGACGTAACAGGCGTGTAAACACCCCAATGGCAAGCATGGGGTTAAACCACCAAAGCACTACACAAGCGATCGTAATCAAGCAGCAAGAGAATAGTCAAAAATCAAGCCGGGTCAAATAACAGGAGCAGCGATCGTATCCAGAAAACGGGTTGGCAACAGAAAGACAGTGAATATGAAATGTAGCGATGCGGGAATCAGACTCCACAACAGGGCGATGAGGCAACTCCTCACGCCCTGTTTTAAACCCAGCGGCTCCTCGTGACCATGCTAAGCCCCGCCCCCTCGGACGCCGCTCAGACATTCCCCAGTGCTGGCAGCCAGCCAGCTCCTGGCACAGGACCTTGCCCAGACCCTCCAGGCAGCGCAGCAGGGGCTGAGGACATGGCAACCATGTATAAAATACTGAAAATGCTCCCACCCTACGAAATGAGAAGTTGAGTAATAGAAGTGCTATTGCTCATTTTAAATATAATAAATGGACAATACCATCGCTTTGGAACTAAAAGTAAATACATTTTTTTAAAAAGCCTTTTTCCCCCCTCTTAGGTTTTACATGGTCATGTTTGGCATCAATGCAAAGGCCAGACTATGACCTTTACAACATTGCAAACTGCTGTAAGTCCTACACCGTTCACCTGAGTTGGATGTACATACCCTCAAATTAAAGCTGACAGTCTGCAGTTAAAGCACATTGTGTTTGTTTCATTCCAACTCCATTGTGGTGGTGTATAGAGCCAAACATGTTAGAATTGTGTCGATGTCCCAATATTTCTGGACCTGACTGTAGATTTAAAATAAATTGAATGCTCTGAATAAAGCTTTTTATATATTAAATTAGATAATTTTTTACGGGAGGGGGGTTGATTTGCCCCTTAGTATCAACCTGGGGGATTTAAAGCCCCGAAAGCCAGTCCCTCTGCATCTGCTGCATTTTAAATGATTTGCGATGCTGCGTATACGGATTACGTTGGCATCCTAGCATTATAAAGTGATCCTGCTCTCGCTGCGTATCACATTCCATAATAGAACCCTGGCAGCTCCTCACCGACGAGCTGTGAAGCCCACAGGAGATATTTACAGTATATATATAATTCATTTTAATTAAAAATAAATGTATTTTAATATAAACAAAATTATAAAACTTTCTATAAATAATTGCAGCGCGACTAAACAAGCATTTTCCTAATTCTAAACAGTTCGTGTGGTGTGACCAGTTTAAGTCAGAAGGGAAAGTCTGGAATTTTCAGTAGGATGGGGGGGGGGGAGTAAAAAATAATGAAGTTCTAAAAATTTGAAGTTGAAGGATGAAATGCCTGGCCATGGAAATAAGCCCGGGTAAAGGCATGAGACCCCGCTCACCTGAGTCACTGCCGCCGCCGCTCTGCTCTCCCAGTGCCCAGGCTCTGCAATTTGCACTTCCTGCTCATGCTTGCCTTCACCATATCACGTGGGCCAGCATGCGTGAGGGACTAGGCGGGCACCGGCACGTGATATGAAGCAGGCACGTGACGTGTTCTCCTTCTGCAGGCAGCTTCGTTCTCCTCCCGACCTCTGCCGCAAAGGCCTGTCTATTAGTCATCCTCCGCCCTCATAACAGCAATCAAAGGCCGGCGGCCCGGGCCGCATTGTCCAGATCCAGCGGCCTTGGATTCAGTGCAGGGCAGGCCGGCCTGTAGTCAGCTGTGGGTCTATTTTTCAAAATGGGGCCTGGAGCGGCCGCTCCATCCGCCCCTATGATAATCCGGCCCTGACCTCTGGGCAAACGTTTAATAACTTCCGCAACCTCCTCCACAGTAAGCTGAGAAGCTAAGGATTGACGGTGAGTCATGTTCAGGGAGGGTAAATTGAGGCGAGTCAAATAGGTCTGTATATCCGAAAGCGTAGGGCCCTGCCCCGATTCCGTTTCGCTTAGATTATATAAGGATCGTAATAACATGCAAATTCATTTGTAATATCAATGGGTTTATAAACGCAGTCCCCCTTGTGATTTAGCAAAAAAGGGGTCTTGGTGGACTGTTGTAAGTGACGCAGTTGAAGTGCCAGGGTACGACCCACTTTATTATCAGATGCATAGCCCTTGGCTTTAAGACGTTGACGGGCATAAAAATGTTTTGTACTATCTAAGTCTGACAAGTCAGAGTACTCCTTCACCAGTTTCCGAGCCGTCTTGAGGTCCGGACTCGATTGATTAGCTTTAGTGAGGGTGTCAATACGAGAAAGCAAATCAAGGCGGTCCGAGACATATTGTTGGTGTCTGAGGGATGCCCATTTAATACACACTCCTCTTGTGCTACCTTGTGGGCCCTCCAAAGTATAGTAGTATCCTCCGAGGATGACCGGTTTTCCTCGAAGTAGTTGGAAAGAGCTGATTGGTGATCAGCTACCTCTAATGGATCCAGCAAAAGGGTGTCATTAAGACGCCAAGGGGGCCTACTGTACACCTTAAAGTCATCAGTCAAGGACAAAAACAGTGGAGCATGATCAGAAAATGTAAAACCCGAGATGTCACAACGTAATATCGATGGTACCAGGGAACCATGTACACAGAAAAAATCTTTTTGGGTATATGAATTATGTGAAAGGGAGTACAGCGTAAAATCCCTCTCCCCCGAGTGAAGCAACCGCCAGGCATCATAAATATTATAATGCGACAGCACTTCTACCAACCCTTTACATTGTTTACTAATGGAAGCATAGGGCGGAGCAGAGCGATCCAGAGTCGGGTCCATGCACATGTTAAAATCCCCCATCAACACAGTCAAAACCGTGGACATTTTGTGTAGCACATGTCTAAGAAAGGGAGCCTGCGATGTATTAGGGCTTTATACATTGCAGAGAGTAAACACTTTTTTGATTAATAGCAGTGGCATCACAAGGGGGGGCGGGGGTGTGGCCGTCACCGGGTGACACCACCCCCTAGGGTGACACCCTAAAGTTTTTTTTTTTTTGTTTTGTTTTTTTTTTTACACAAAAATATTTTTCCAGGAAGGATACATTAAGATTTCTGTCATTTTCAAGTAGGTCCTGGGTAGGCAAGGCCTAGGCTGGCACTTTCCAGGGGGTGGCAATAAAACCACCACTAAAGGGGATTATTCACAGAGCAACGAAATGACGCAGACATTTCAGTGTTCTGTTGTTCCACGCACTTTGGGGAATCAAATTTCCCCAGTGAATTCACCGCAGAGTCCATGAAGTGCAAGGAATCAGCCACCGAATGCTGCCGTAAACCCGTTGCCCACTGTTTTAAAAAAAAACTACTGAACGAAAATGCCTGGAATTTACAATAAGGCTAGGGTCAGACGAGCGTGATTTCTACGGACTGTATGTCCATGCAGTACGGACGACGTTAGTACGGAAGACGCAGTAGTGGCCACACAGTCCGTTTTTTCACTGACGTATTATTTGACGGATGTAGCAGGGAAAAAAAATTAAAATGCAAAACCATTTTGTCCGTCAAAAATGCTGGACGTATAAATGCAGTCCGTCTGACCACGTTCCATCACTCACACACAAAGCCATGCGGACGTTGCGGACGCAGCGAACTCTGTGCGGCCATTCTAGGGGTTGTACGTTCTTGCTTAACTTGCGTCCGGTTGCCGCGGTCATTGTGCGTCCGCAGTTCAGTGCAGACGTACTTTGTGTGTCAGGCTCCGATGGGCTTTCTTTCATGCTATCACGGACGTACTTTTAGGCGCCATCACGGACGTGAACACTACGCTCGTCTGACACCAGCCTAATAATAAAAAGGTCTGTTACAGAAAAAAGAAAAACTGCTATAAGGAATTTTTTTTTTTACATTTTTCTTAAAAAGTGCCTAAAAGATACTAAAAAAAAAATAATCAAGAAATAAAGAGACTTTTTACTACAGGTTAAAGAATAACGGTTTATTAGATATTGGATAAAAACGCAAATATTTTTAACATTGAAACCTATGGTGTTCGTCTGAATAAACCTGCCGAATGAAACCACCGGACATCAGGACATTTCTCTGCTGTTCAATGTCTTTGAACAGATTAACCATTACTTCTCTATGGGGACTTTCACTGTCTTCGAACAGGCACCGTACTTGCTGGCAGTTTGCCAAAATTTGTGTGTGAGCATGTCACAGAGCTCCACAGCAATAAACCTCACAGTGATGTGCGGCTGTGTGTGAGCATTCAGTGTTATATGGGAGTACTGAGTTATGAATAGTTAAAAGAAGAAATTGTAAAACTCGGGTGGGGGGGTGACACCATGAGTTACCATACCGGGTGACACCAACCCTAGTGATGCCACTGGTCTGACATGTCATTTTAATCCCCAACTCTCTTTTCTGTCCAAGTCACCTTGTGCCTATAGGGGTACAGGGTGTATGTTTTAAATATGAATGCCGTTATTGTTAATATCGTTGTTGTCTGTGTTTATATTTTACTGTTACTATGGATACTATGAATACTGTGTGTGTCACTGTAATGACACACACGGTAATCATATTATGCCCTTTCCATCCCCATATAGAAAAGGTTTTGAATCTGGGAAAGGTTTGAATGGTCATTGTCTGTTTTATTTGACAAACATTGCCCCATTATCAGATACTGTTAAATTTGAAACCCCTGTTTATCACCACAATCTGCTATTGTTCTATTATGTTGGGATGTTGTGCAGTGGTGTCTTGGTGTCAAGGGTTAATTCAATTATCTGTCCCTAAATTAATTATGTCCTAGACACCAAGACGCCAGGGAGAGATTTCTGTTGTTCCACCCCAAGATGCCAAGGAGGAATTTCTGTTTTAACACCTGGGCATAAATTTGTGTGCTGTAACAATAAACTAATATGCTTGACCCAGTACGATCGGTGTCGTCTGTGATATTGGTGACATGGGAAAATATGCAAAAGATGCTGTTCTGCTGTGTTAGAGTTCTAGGACCAGAGGTGGAAGCTAGTCATGTCAGTCAAGGGACCTCACAGACCTTGGTTCCCATAACAAACAGGATCATATATTTTTTTTAATGGATCAGTATAAGGATACAATATATACATTGACAGTAGTAGTACAAAATAAAATCACAAAATCTGGTATTTAATGAGAAATCATTACACTAAACAGATCAAATGCAACAGTCGAAGTGGGGCCACAAAACACAGAAAAGCGGGTCCTTATCCCAGTCAACGAGGCGTAGTGCTTATAGGAGCTAGGGAAGGAGGGGTATATGGATGATTCAGAGTGTCCGGGGGAGTAGAGACAAGGAAACGAGCCAATGAATGGGTGGGGGGTCCATGGGGAATTGGTGGGATACCTTGTAGCATTTGTAAGGAATACCAGGGAGCACAGAAAAAGTGTTATGTAGTGAAGCTTTAGTATTGGGTATTAAAGTTTTCCACTCCTTTTATTAGTTTTGTAGCTTACGTTATTAGGTACACCTGTTCAATTGCTTGTTAACACAAATTGCTAATCAGCCAATCACATGGCAGCAACTCTATGCATTTAGTCATATATACGTGGTGAAGACGACTTGCTAAAGTTCAAACCGAGCATCAGAATGGGGAAGAAAGGGGACGTAAGTGGCTATGAATGTGGCATGGTTGTTGGTGCCAGACGGGTTGGTCTGAGTACTTCAAAAACTGCTGATCTACTGAGATTTTCATGCACAACCATCTCTAGGGTTTACAGAGAATGGTCCGGAAAACAGAATATTTCCAGTGAGTGGCAGTTGTGTGGCTGAAAATACCTTGAGAATGTGCAGACTGGGTCAAGATGATATTAAGACAACATTAACTCAAATAACCACTCGTTACAACCAAGGTATCCAGAATATCATCTCTGAATGCACTACACATCGAACCATGAAGCAGAAGCAGCAGACCACACTGGGCACCACTCCTGTCAGCTAAGAACAGGAAGCTGAGAATACAATTTGCACAATCTGTGTCACGTTTCCTCCAAGAACTCGGTATCTGATCCTTGTATGCAGCACATCTATCCTTTCCCTCTGATCCTTCAAAAGCATAGCCAGGGGTCAGTATTACCAGAGAGTAGGTTAGATGTTTGCCAGGGTCAATAGTGCCAGGGAGTATTTCAGCCGTTTTCCAGGCTCAATAGTGCCAGAGAGTATGTCATCCATTTGCCAGGGTCGATAGTGCCAGAGAGTAAGTCAGGGAATATACACTGTAAATGCAGCACTGAAAGGATATGAGAAACCACGTCAGGGCCATGAGAAAATAGATTGCCCATGGTTTTAAACCCAGCGGCGCCGCGTCATCGCGCCAGGCTCTGCCCCCTAGTGTCCCACGTGACCACCTCAATTCCCTTCATCACTTAGCGCCCGGCATCGACCAGTGAAGACAATGCTGCCGAGCACCGGGTAAGTTCGGCATTCTTCATGACAGTACCCCTTTCTATGGGAGGCCACCAGATGACCACCAGGAGCATGAGGGTGTGATAGATGGAAAGCACGCACCAGATGAGGGGCATGGACATCAGTAGTCGGCAACCAGGACCTGTCCTCTGGCCCATAACCCACCCAGTCTACCAGATACTGGAAGGAGCCCCTGGGAAACCTGGAACCAACGATAGCCTTCACCTTGTATTCCTCCTCACCCTCCACCTCAGTGGGGGGAGGTACAGAAACTCTGGTAAAATGATTGCATAGTAAAGGTTTAAGCAGGCTCATGAAATACATTATGTATCCTAAGAGAACGTGGCAAGGCTAAAGAATAAGTGACTGGATTAATTCGCGCAGAATCTTATAGGGGCCTATGAACTGGGTAGCCAACTTCATGGTAGGTACCAATACACGTACATGATGTGTGAATAACCAGACTCTATCCCCTACATTGTAGATGGGTGCCTGTCTCCTGTGTTTGTTGGCTTTTCTTTTCTGACCCTCCCTCTCAGTGATGTCTTTTATTTGAACCCATATCCCTTGTAGAGACTGCAGATGGGCATTGAACGCAGGCAGACTGGAGGTTGGAAACTGAGAGGGAAGTGATGGAGGGTGAAAACCGTATACCATGAAGAAAGGGGAGTAACCAGTAGTCTCATTATTGTTATTATTACGAGCATACTCAGCCCATGGCAATAAGTCAGACCAGGTGTTTTGCTGTTGGGAGGCAAAACAACGACGGTATTGTTCTAGGCCTTGGTTGGCTCTTTCAGCTGCCCCATTGGTCTGCGTTTGGTATGCGGACGAGAAAGCTAATGGAACTCCCATATTCTTGCAGAAAAACCCTTGTCGGGTATATTATAATGGAAAAATTAAAATGGATGCCTGTAGCCATCTTGTTTTAATGGAAAGTTTTTTCTTTTTCAATTTTTGTCTAGTTTTAGAAATGGACAGAGATTTTTTTTAAATAGTTCACGGCTAGGTGAACCAGAAGAGTTCTGAGGGTTTCTATAAATGCCAGACATGATGTTATAGACGATAAAATGTCTTTATTTGATATAATGCTGAGCTAAGTGCCAGACATGTCATATTTTAATTTATTGGTTTGTTTTAACAAGTCCTTGAATTAAAGATATTTTCTTTTTGGGTATAGGAACAAATTTAAAATCTCTTTGCAAGTGTATAATTATATTCACGAAATATATTTTTATAAATCAATATATATTTTATTATATTTACAGTAGGAAATAGATGCTCCAAATATTTTGTAGAGTGTAGAACTGGTAAACAGTATAATTATTGAAGAATAGAATTTCTGTTGATTTTAACTAGAGAGGAATTTAACTGATAATAGAAGTACTTTAAAATCCTTGAATGAAAAAAGGAGTAGAGATATAAATTTAATTTTGACAACTGAGACGCACTGTCTGGATAACTATAGTTATTCTTTGTTCAAACCAAGATAGTGGAATTGACTTTTGATCTGAGATCATATAAATTAAAATTAAATTGTGGAATTAATTTGAAGAGCAACACTGTCCTCGTGAGGCATAGTAAATATTATATTAATATAGAGAAAGTAAAATTTAAATGAAAGGGGTAGATTTTCAGCGACGTCAAATTGACTATAATTGGATCTGTACTGTTCATTGCAATTCATTCAGATCATCCCAGGACACGAAATGCATTGATTTAGATTGCAGATCATTCCAACACCCAATGCATTCAAGATATTACATACACTATATTGCCAAAAGTATTCGCTCACCCATCCAAATCAGGAGCTGGGCAGGTGAGCGAATACTTTTGGCAATATAGTGTATCACTTAATTAGGTCCACACCTCTAACTCACATGCATTGATTATCTGACATTGATAATTTTCACATATTCAAAAAACAATATATTTAAAGGCTGCAACTACAGACCAGATCTTGGACAGGTAATGTATGAAAGCCATTTAAATTAAGGAATTAATGTAATTATATATATCTGGAGTATTTCTTGCAACAGATAGATTCAGAGTCTTCAAAATATTTCTAAATCTGCAGATAGAGATATGAAGAAGAATCGGATATAATGATTTATCCTAAAGTAATTGTTGCAATGAAATACAAGTATATTGAATTTGGAAATTTCTGTGATTGAAATTAATAAGCAAGGAATTATATAACTACAATATAAAAAGCAAAAGATTAGAAGCTTAATTCTCGATATTAGGGGAGGATTCACTAAATAAGTTCTAATTACTTATCATTCTAGAAATAGCTCATCTTTTGTTGATCCACGTAGCATAGAGAGATACATATATCTCTACAAGATCTAGCTTGTTTAAACATTGGTTTACTGGGAAATACGGGTTAATTTTTTCATTAAGCGGAAATGTTTATTAACCATTTGTGTATAGTTACTAACTGATAAAGTAAATGATATTAATCATATATGCAGTTACTAACAGGAGATACATATATTGGGAAGCTAGTGTCTATGTGCTGATGGATGGATATGTTGTTTATAAATCTTTGTTTATGATATGAGATTTGAAACTTTTTGTATACATAAAAAAAATATATATGTTTTTATCCGATTATTGATTAGTGTATTCTTCAAAGCAAAACACAGACAATTAAAAGAATTTAGGAGAATTTCTAGGAAATATAAACGATTGATATTTATATCTCGTATAAGTTTCTTATTGAATATAAATCTCGACACCCTCCAGAACTGGGACAATCTCAAGAGACAATCTCGAGTGGTACACCATGAAGCCTGACTACATTGGCAACGAATATGGGCACAAATTCCACAGCAGAGTGCAGCTTGGTGAGGGGAACAAAATGGGCCATCCTAGAAAATTAGTCTACAATGGTAAGGATAACAGTACTGCCCTTGATCTGGGTAGATCCACTATAAAGTCCATCGCTATATGTGACCAAGGCCTGTCTGGAAGTGGTAAAGGCTGTTGTTAAATAATAAAATTTAGCTAATTAAATCAATGTCCTATATATAATTACCATATATGGAATTCCAATAAACATCTGCAAGTTTCTTCCCAAATAAGAAAATATAAAGAAAAGAAGTGCACTGACGCTAACGGAGACAGTAAAATCAACTACATACAAGGTATAGCTTCATCATGTCTGAATATTCTATGTTAGACAGACCAATTTATTAGCTTTCAAACATCTAATGAAATTGTTCATTATAGACAAAGTTTCATATCCACCCCACACAGGAATGTGATATACACAGATATATTTCCACGTCAAAATTTGACCAACACAGTTAACTTATTACCATATATGGTTCAGAGATGTTTTTTTATATATATCAGAAGTTACATAGATTTCGCAGGAATTTCTACTTGCCTAGAAACACAGGATGTCTATTTTTCAATCAACATCCTTTGGCTAGCTTCGAGAGGAAATGGAGCTGAATAGAAAATATGCACACATTGTACTGAAACAAGGAGGGGGTTGAAAGAGAAGACCCACTAGCCAAAATATATTTACTGCAATATGTATCTGAATCACAATACGTATATATTCTTACAGGAAATTAAAAATATCAATTCTTTCAGCTGCCTCTTTGATCACATATCACCTGTGATCACTCAAAAAGATAAAACAAACTAGACAAACTAATTATACCTGGTGCCACAGTGTCATCTCTTAATACCTTTAGGTCATTCTAGATGCTCAGAGAAGAAGAAAAAATCTAGTAATTATTTATAAAATACCTCAATACTTTTACTATGTACGAAAGGGATTCCCCAAGGAGGCCCTTTATGAGCATAAAATATACTTATCTATCTAGATTCACTCTTCCAGTGAACCACACTTGGAGCCTCGGCCAAATGCCTAATCTAGACATTAAATAACTATTTACTCCCATTTCCCAAAATGTACTTCACCGAACAAGAAAAATATAATAACTTGAATTTAAAAGTTCATTTATCTAATAATCAACATGAGTCAGATCTATATCTGTGTTTTCTTATGTTCAGCTTCACTCCACAAAACACATACACACCTGCATTCACACACACTCTCAAGAAATACATTCTCATTTTCCCAATGACATAATCATTGAGTGTAATCAGAGCTGCCAACATAGAGACAGCTTGTTCAGGTCCCTTTGTGCTGGTTGCTTATTACCTGTGACCATTGACCTTGACACAAAGGGCCATATTACAATGTTGGTGCTAACTTAACCAGAGTTGTTGTAAACTGAAAACCTCCATAGGCTATAATGGCTCTGGTAAGTTTACAACAGCTCTGGTTAAGTTAGCACCAACTATGTAATATGGCCCAAAATGTCCATGATGCAGTCCTTGGGAACATGGTGACTGTCAGATTTCTTGTGATGATGAAGATGTGACATGCTTTTAGTAAAAATAAATAAATAAAACAAAGAAAATACCCTCTAATCGTATACACATTCATTCATGTTCATACATCACTCAAGTGCATGAAAACAAATTAAAATATGTTAATTACACATGAAGAGACACAGATAATAAATTTTAAAATTTCCCTGCAAAGCCTATGGGCTTCACGCAACAAAAAAAGAAAACCATACTACTTCTGACTCATTAGAGAAAAAAAAAAATATATATATATATTTATAGATTTCCAATAGTTGCAGGGAGCACTCGAGGACTTGAGTACAAAGTAGAAAATTTATTAAGCAAGTAAGTCTAAAAAACGACGTTTCGGCCTACACAGAGGCCTTCATCAGGAATAAAAACAATAATGGACTTGCTCTTAATATAGTATCTTGGTTAAGAATTGACCAGTCTGTAACTCATTGAAGTTAATTGCACGTCAACCGGAACCAGTTACACGCCTCTTAATTTATGTTATGAAAACTACGTCCTCAGTGGAGGTTCCCGTTGCTAGGCAGCAAACGGGACGCTACCTCTGAGTAGCGGTGAAAGTGTGAAAAAGCACTGAGAGGTTAAAGTCATAAAAGGTCCGGGAAGCACAAAGAAGAAATGTATGGAGGATATAATAATAAGAAGAGGAAGAAAATAGTTATCATTAAAGGAGATCGGAGATTGGTAGTTGCTTTTGCAGCGCGTTCCTTGGTTTCCAAGCGACGGGAGTGTTCTATTAAGGATGCGATGACTATAGTACAATAAGCTTCCTCCCGATATATGTAATATACAGAGTGCCTTTATTTAGGTAGATCTCCTTTAATGATAACTATTTTCTTCCTCTTCTTATTATTATATCCTCCATACATTTCTTCTTTGTGCTTCCCGGACCTTTTATGACTTTAACCTCTCAGTGCTTTTTCACACTTTCACCGCTACTCAGAGGTAGCGTCCCGTTTGCTGCCTAGCAACGGGAACCTCCACTGAGGACGTAGTTTTCATAACATAAATTAAGAGGCGTGTAACTGGTTCCGGTTGACGTGCAATTAACTTCAATGAGTTACAGACTGGTCAATTCTTAACCAAGATACTATATTAAGAGCAAGTCCATTATTGTTTTTATTCCTGATGAAGGCCTCTGTGTAGGCCGAAACGTCGTTTTTTAGACTTACTTGCTTAATAAATTTTCTACTTTGTACTCAAGTCCTCGAGTGCTCCCTGCAACTATTGGAAATCTACATATCTCAACGAGGGACGCTCGCACCGAGGCAGAACTCAGCTAAATCTGGTATGTGTGCAGAACTCTTTGGACATTGCATTATATATATATATATACGCAACTTTGGCTCAAAAGGGAAATAGCCGAAGTGCATACTCCACCCATTTTAATATAAAAAAATAATTTATTGGTATCTTATCCATTCTTGTTTGGTGTTTCGAAACAAAACTGGTGTTTATAAAACACACCAATCCCAATAAAATCAAAATAAAAACAACTTATAATTTTACCGAATTAAAACTTTCCTACATTCATTTAGACCTGAATTAAACTATATTCCATTTAACACTATATATGTCATGAAACATATTTATGCAAATGCAGTAAATAGTCAGTGGTATTCAAAGAGATCCGAATGGCTCCTGAAAGGGAACCAAACGCTGAAATTCAGCATTCGGTTACCTTTCTTGGCCATTCGGCTATCCAGAGAGCAGGCATTTCGCCAAATCCTGGCGAATTGCCTGCACATACGGTGCCTGTTCGGTGCCTGTTCGAGGGCAGTGAAACCCCATAGAGAAGCAATGCTTCGGCTATTCAGAGAACACAAATCAGCAGTGAAAGAATCCCGAAATGCCTTGCCATTTGGTGGTTTAATTCGGCAGGTTTATTCAGGCGAATCCCATAGAATTCAATGTTAAAAATATTCCTGTTTTAATTCAATATCTAAAAACCAGTTCATTATAATATTCTTCAGTAAAAAGTCTATTTATAGATTTTGTAGAATATTTTAAGCATTTTTCCAGATTTTTTTTTTAAACATATTTGCAACAAAAACACCAACAAGGTCTCAACCAGAGCTTTAAAACTCCATGGAAAATAAACAAAAACCAAACCAGGAGGCAAATTCGCAAAATCTGAACAAGCAAATGTAAAACACATTTGAGTGCCAAACCCCACTTCAAAACACCAACTGTTAAATCAAAAATTTAGCTAATCAAATCAATGTCCTATATATAATTACCATATATGGAATTCCAATAAACATCTGCAAGTTTCTTTCCAAATAAGAAAATATAAAGAAAAGAAGTGCGCTGACGCTAGCGGAGACAGTAAAATCAACTACATACTAGGTATAGCTTCATCATGTCTAATATTCTGTTAGACAGAACAATTTATTAGCTTTCAAACATCCAATGAAATTGTTCGTTATAGACAAAGTTTCATATCCACCCCACACAGGAATGTGATATAACAGCCAATCAGTGCACAGATATATTTCCACGTCAAACTTTGACCAACACAGTTAACTTATTACCATATATGGTTTGTCATGGAGCTGATGTAACGCTCCATGCCTCAAACCCCAAGAGGCTTCATGTTCAATTTATATTGTGTGTTTTTAAATATTTTACATCGTTTGGTTTTAGTTTAAATTAGTTTAGTGTAACATGGCGTAACTTTAGTTTTAAAAATACTTATATTCCTGTAGGTAAATGTGTTTTTGTGTATACAGTAAACAAGCTTTACTGCTGTGTAATTTATGCACCAGGACTTTTCCCATTATCTAGCTGCATGTTTAATTCAAGGGATCTCTGATAGTGTGTGTTTAATCTGATGTGTTAGAACAATGGATATACAAATGTTTGTGTGAGCTGAAGGCTAAAGAATGTAAAGAATGTTTATTGTAAATAACTGACATAATGTAATTAGTATGGGTAGGACGAGGTGCGTCATTTTATGCAAATTATGACTGTTGGACTTCAGCATAAAATGGTGGCGTTTTGTTCATTAAAAAGTCAGAGAACTCTCAAGCTCAGAGAGAGAGGATCCTGTTGGAACATACAGCCGCGTCTGGTGTTTCATTCAGCGACGCTACACTACACTATCACCCTCAGAAGGTACCGAGCCGCCTTCTGGAAATTCCTAACGGCTCCAGGGCAGAGGAACAGAAGCAGGCGGGTCAAGCTGCTCAAGGCGCCGAGGACAGCGCTCCCAGTAGCCGGGCTGACCGCAACGAAGGGGTGTCTGGAGAGCCAGGACAGACGGAAGAGAACGGTGCCGTCACATGGTTCAGAGATTTTTTTTTATATATCAGACGTTACATAGATTTCACAGGCATTTCTACTTTGCCTGGAAACACAGGATGTCTATTTTTAAATCAACATCCCTTGGCTAGCTTCGAGAGGAAATGGAGCTGAATAGAAAATATGCACACATTGTATTGAAACACGGAGAGGGTTGAAAGAGAAGGCCTACTAGTCAAAATATATTTACTGCAATACGTATTTGAATCACAATACGTATATATTCATACATGAGATTAAAAATATCAATTCTTTCAGCTGAAAAAACCCTGCTGGTACATTCTTAGGGCTCTTGTTTCTAGCACATACTTCACTGATACATAATCTTTCACATCTTGGCGTAAAGCAGGCCAACAGAATTGTCTCATCAGACTAGATATAGTTTTCAAGATCCCCATGTGACCAGAAGGTTTAGTGTCTTGATGCAACCTGATCAACTGTTCTCTTTGTCTTTCAGGTACAAACAAGTTGTTGATGGGCCTCCCCTCAGGAGCGACTCCCTGGGCTGCCTGATGATGTTCTAGCAGAGGAGACGAGACAGTAATAGTGGTGGATGCGATGATATGATATGTGGGGACAATGGGGTTCTGGTCCTGCACATACTGCTCATAAGACTCAAATTGCTTGGACAGGGCATCTACCTTGATATTTCAAGAACCAGGTCAATATGTCAAGATAAAGTTTAAGCTGGACAGAAATAAAGTCCATCCCGCCTGTCTAGCATTCAACCTTTTGGCGTCTCCTATGTATGTTAAGGTTTTGTGATCCGTATTAATCACAACAGGAACAGTAGACCCCTCCAATACATGGGCCAACAGTAGACCCCTCCAATACATTCAGACAGGGCCGGATTTATAATTAGGCAGAGTAGACATGTGCCTACAGGTGCCTGCCACAAGGGGGCACCTTGCTCTGTGTGTAAAAACAAATCCTTTTTTTTTTTACAATTTGCAATAATTTAGACCTCTGTATCTCTGGAGCCCTAAGGGCTAGAGGGACATATGAGGTAGCATTGGAAAGGTCAGCTTATAGCCTCTCTAGTCATACTAAATATACTAAACCAGGTTAGATTTATATAAAAATAAAATATCTATTAAAATAATATTTTTCTCTTTTTTTCTAACAAGGCACTATTATACAGTTTACAATTATAAAGTGAACAGTGATGCTGCACTAACTCACCTCATTTACCATACTGCCATCAAGTGTGTATCTGGTGAAGCAATGCATTGTTTAATTCACAACCTAGACCGTGGCGCTGCAGTGAGGAGAGACAGAGGGATTTTGGAAGCTGCATCCCTGAATTGTACAATGCACAAGGTTAAGTGAGGTGTAATTGGAAAGGTCAGAGTCTAGTCTTTACAATGACACCAAACATGACCATGTAATGTGTAAAAATAAAAAAATCTAAAAATGTAAATGAAAAATATTTTTTTTCTGATCTACCGCAGAGGCAATATAGGTTTTTACATATAAAACAAACAATGCTGCTGCATTCATTGCCCTCCTCCTTTAACCATTCTACCCCACTGACTCGCTCCCACCCTCTTCTACTATGTCTTCCTTTTCTCCGGTCTCAGAGGAGGATGTCTCAGAACTTTTCATGTCCTCCTACCCGACCACCTGTCCACTTGATCCCATCCCCTCACACTTTATTCAGCCTGTTCTACCAGTTACTGTCCCTGCTTTGACTCATATTTTTAACCTCTCCTCTAGAATCTTCCCCCTGTATTCAAACATGCTTTGATCACCCCCAATCTAAAAAAGCCATCTCTTGATCCTACCTCCCTCTTGAACTACTGTCCCATCTCTCTGCTCCCCTTTGCCTCCAAAATCTTAGAATGTCTGGTCTATAACCAGCTCACCAGTTTTCTTGCTGCTAACTCTCTACTCGATCCGCACCAGTCTAGCTTTCGCTCCCAACAATCTACTGAGACTGCTCTGACCCAGGTGACTAATGATTTAGCTGCCGCTGAAACCAAAGGTCCCTCCTTATTCTTCTTGACCTTTTTCTGCGGCATTCGACACTGTTGGTCAACCTCTCCTGCTACTCATGTTGCATCAACTTGGCCTCAGTGACATTGCTCTCTCCTGGTCCTCTTCCTATCTCTCTTTTCACTCCTTCAGTGTCTCCTTCGATGGTGTCTCTTCACCACCAGGTCCTCTTTCAGTTGAGGTACCTCAAGGCTCTGTTGTGGGTCCCCTACTCTTCTCGATCTATACCGCCTCTTTGGACAACCTCATCTCTTCCAAAATCACCTCTATGCTGACGTCATTCAAATCTACCTTTCCTCTCTCGATCTCTCTCCTCCGGTGTTGGACCATGTTACAGCCTGTGTATCGGTTGTCTCCGACTGGATGACTTCCCATTTCCTAAATCTCAACCTCTCGAAAACTGAACTTCTCATCTTCTCTCCATCTACAACTTCCATTCCTGCGCCAAATTATCTTCAGGTGACTGGTGCCACATTACCTCTACCTCTCAGGCTCGTTGCCTCAGGGTCCTCTTGGACTCCAATCTGTCCTTCACTTCTCACATTCAGTCTCTAACCAAATCTTGCTACTTCCTCCTAAGATACATTGCGCGCACCATCCCTTTATTAATCCAGACTCTACTAAAATGCTCATCCAAGCTCTTATTATTATCTCCCACCTTGACTACTGTAACCTCCTTCTCTCTGGCCTTAAGAGATCCTAGATTCTGCCTCTGCAGTCTGTAATGAACACCTGTGCCATACTCATACACCTCACCTCCTGCACCTCACCCCTCTGTCAATCTCTACACTGGCTCCCTGTTTCCTTTAGAATCCAATTCATTATCCTACTGGTGCTCATGTACAAAACTCTCCGTAACAGCACTCCTGCCTACACCTCCTTATTAGCAGGTACATCCCATCCTGACCACTTCGCTCTACCAATGATCTCATGCTATCAGTTCCTTGTACCCGCACCCCCAACTTTCACCTACAGGACTTCTCTCGAGCTGCACCCTTTCTATGGAACTCCCTCCCCCGCAACATCAGACTCGCCCGTCTCTCCAGACCTTCAAGAAGTCTTTGAAAAATGCAATACTTTAGAGAAGCCTATCAGCTCACTCCATGATACCCCACTGCACATTTCTTACTCCATCTTCCTTTCAGCCCTCATGCAACCCGCTACTTCAAATACTCTATTTGCCCTCACCTAATGGGTCACCCCTCTCCTCTTGGATTGTAAATAGGGATGAGCCGAACGCCCCCGTGTTCGGTTCGACTCAAACAATTTCAAAAGTTTGAGTTCAAACTCGAACACGATCCGAACTACTTTTATATTTAAAAGGAAACAAAAGTAGCAAAACAAGAGGACATAGTCTTAGATTAGAGGGGCAAAGGTTTAAAAGTAACATCAGGAAGCATTATTTTACTGAGAGGGTGGTGGATACATGGAACAGCCTTCCAGTTGAAGTGGTAGAGGCCAAAACAGTGATTGAATTTAAGCAGGCATGGGATAGGCATAAGGCTATCCTAAAGAAAAGATAAATCCAGGTAAAGTATCCATGTAATTGGGCAGACTAGATGAGCTGAAAGTTTCTTATCTGCCGACACTTTCTATGTTTCTATGTTTCAATGTAAGTCAATGGGATTCGAACGTTCGATTTTAAGAGTGCCCTCCAAGAGGGCATATATGCTAGATATTTGCCATACAAGGTGTATGGGGTCCGGGTAGTGCCCTGGGGGACAGGAAACAAGGACAAAAAGTAAAAAATAACATTTTTAAAGGAACAGTGAGTTTTCCATGAAATAAAGGTTAAGAATTAAAAAGAAAAATTCCTTCAAATATCGTGCCTAGGAGGTCCCTATAACCTGCCCGTGAAGTGGCGGATTTGTAGGATGTAAAGAAACATTTAAAAACAAAAAAATGACATTTCAAATGACAGAATTTTTTTCCTTTAATCTATTCATAAACAACTGCTTGGGGCGGCAGCCTGTATGAAAAGAGGAGACATTTTAGGACACGCAGAACAAGTTTAGTGATTTTTTTGGCTAAATTATGGTGAAACTTATGCAGGCTTTGGATGAAAGTAACAATAGGTGCTTTAAAATTGGGCCTTTAGTGTCAGCAACAGTGCCGTCACACCGTAACCCCTCTGTGGTATTGTGGAAGAGTGCAGTGGTGGACCCTGCGGTCCAATATTAAAATGATATGAATCTGGTACAGGCGTCAGTGCACCCAAATATTTTGCCTTTGGTGGCAGCAAGTGCCTTCACTTATTTGAGCACAATATTTGGGTGCACTGCCACTGACGCCTATACCAGATTCATATCATTTTAATATTGGACCGCAGGGTCCAACTCTGCACTCTTCCACAATACCACAGAGTGGTTACTTACGGTGTGAAGGCACTTGCTGCCACCAAAAGCACAATATTTGGGTGCACTGCCACTGACACCCATACCAGATTCATATCATTTTAATATTGGACCGCAGGGTCCACCACTGCCCTCTTCCACAATACCACAGAGGGGTTACGGTGTGACGGCACTGTTGCCGACACTAAAGGCCCAATTTTAAAGCACCTATCGTTACTTTCATCCAAAGCCTGCATACGTTTCACCATAATTTAGCCAAAAAATCACTAAACTTGTTCTACGTGTCCTAAAATGTCTTCTCTTTTCATACAGACTGCCACCCAAGCAGTTGTTTATGAATAGATTAAACGAAAACCGTTTACCGTCATTTGAAATGTCATTTTTGTTTTTAAATGTTTGTATACATCTGAAAAATCTGCCACTTCACGGGCAGGTTATGGGGACCTCCTAGGCACGATATTTGAAGGAATTTTTTGTTTTAATTTTTAACCCTTGTTTCATGGAAAACCTATCTGAGGTATTGTGGAAGAGTGCAGTGGTGGAGGTTTTGGTAATGCAGAAAAGATCCCTAGATCCTGGTTGTGGGGGGGGTCTGCCGTGGCCGCAGGTGCAGTGGCTCCCTCCCTGCGCCGCCTGTCTCTGCCACATGCACCCGAGCGGCTAGCCAGCACAGTCGCAGCTCTGTCATGCATGCTCAAGGGGATCCTTGGGAGGCCCCGGCAGGCTGCCCTCTACAGTGCCTGATTAGAGGGACGTGTCTGCCTGATGTTTTAGTAACAAGAATGTTTTATCCCATAGGCTTCAATGTTAAAATTATTCCCGTTTTAATTCAATATCTAATAAACTGTTGCGTTTAATATGCTGCAGTAAAGCGTCTCTTTAGTTCTAGATTTTTTTGTATTTTTTAAGCGTTTTGTATACTTTTTTCAAATTTTTTTTCGAACTTTTGGCGAACGTCCCAAAAAGTTTGAAGTTCGCGAACTTTCGAACGGCCAATGTTCGAATCGAACTCCGAACCGATCGAACCGAACAGCTCATCCCTAATTGTAAGCTCTCGAGCAGGGCCCTCCCTCCTTCTGTTCCGTGTGTGTAACATATATGTATATTTGTTATTCTGTTTCTCACATTCTACAGCGCTAAGGAATTTGATGGTGCTTTAGAAATACTTGTAACTGTAACTAATTCAACTAAGGCAACAGATTCTGCCTCTTCTTTTGAATTGATCGCTGAGAAAAACAGTTTCAGTTTTTTAAAATGTATTTTTTTTAGTTTTCCTCAAAACAAAAATTTACAAAAATGAATATAGTAATTTTGGCATGTTTCTTTTTTTTATTATTCGGAGGGGGTGGTAGGGGCGCTCAACATTTCTGTGCCTACAGGCTCCTGAGGTGCAAATCCGGCCCTGCATTCAGACAAAGCAGACACTACTGCCAATAACTCTCGATTCCCCATGTCATAATTCATCTCTGCCTGATACAATTTTTGGGAAAAGAATCCACAAGGGTGCAGAGGTTTATCAGGCGACTCCTTTGAGACAGTACAGCTCCCACTCCTATTTCAGAAGCATCAAACTCTAACTGAAAAGGTAGTTTCGGGTCTGGGTGTCTCAACATAGGGCAGTAGTAAAGGCTGTCTTGAGAGTTTCGAAAGCCTGTATGGGCAAAGTGGTCCACCTTTGCTGCTGGGTACCTTTCTTGGTCATGGAGGTTAGAGGGGCAACTAGGGAGGAGAACTTCTTAATAAACCTTCTATAATAATTAGTAAACCCCAAAAATCTCTGAATGACCTTGAATCCCTGAGGTAATGGCCAATCCTTAATGGAGGATAGCTTAGAGGGGTCCATCTGAAAGACCTCTGGTGTAATCACATAACCCAGAAAATGTACCGTGGTCAAGTCAAACATACATTTCTCAAGTTTGCAGTTCTCCAATAACCTTTTGAGAACGGAACGAACGTTCAAGGAACCACAGTGGAATGCAAGGAGAAGGAATAGACCTGCCAATCGCGGGCAGTGATGTACGGAATAAGAAGGACTTGCCGGAACTCTGTATAGTTGTTGCCGTACGAGATGGGGAGGAACCGCTAGAATACCAGGTGACACAATGACATAGATTGGACACGACACATCGGAGTTCACGATTGGAGGAGGAATATGTCCGTCCTCATAAACATTCCGGAAGACCGGTATAAAGTTGCTATAGGGATTCCGATGTATTATATTGCCACTGATGAAGCCGTAATTGGCGAAAAGCATTTGACACTTTGTTTATGATTTTTTATGAGATACAGGAATTTTTATCTAATAAATATTTTAATCTTCTTTCAAAAATCGGATGTATCCTCCCTTCTTGCCTGACTGTGAGTACTGGGACATGATTACTGAGGACCGGTGGATGGCTTTTGGAGGGTTGTGCCACAGTTAAACAACTCTTATGTGATTGCGTGGGGGTCTCACTATAGACCCAGAAAAGGGTGAGTAGGATCATGTTACAACAAATTCCTGCTAATAGTAGTAATATTATGCCATGGAGTCTGTCTCTCTGTTCTCTTTGAGGCTATAAATATCGGGAGAAGTAAGGCTGATGGGTAGGCCTGAATAACTACCCTGCTGCGAATCTACACAGAGCTGGGAAGGTCTGGGCTGTGTGAGTGGGCTCTTCGCTGACTTTTTTGTATCTAACCCCATATATATGAACTGTATGGCACTATTATGTGTATTTTTTACTCTCTTTGAGGTTTATTTAAGTTGGGATTGAAGCGGACATCCCCCTACAAGAGGTGGATTCTAGCTAATAACTTAATAGTAGTCTAGTTGTAGTTAAGTACACACAAGGGTGTGTCACTGGGTGCTCGCTGAATGTTTTGTTTTTTATTTTAAATTGTGTTTGAGGTGATAGGGGAGCACCTTTCTCCAGCTAGAGCGACAGTGGGTTTATCATCTATCTTGGGATTCAGAAGGGTTTGCTATACCACTCTGATATATATCTTATGCGCCACGTGAATTTCGTTTTTCTTACTAACGGTACGAACGTGCCTGTGGTGAGTTTCAATGTCAGGTGAATAAATCAAGATATCATACAAATAAACAATGACAAATACCTGCAAAAAGTCTTTGAGTACATCATTTATGAAATCTTGAAACGTAGCTGGGGCATTACATAGCCCAAAGGGCATCACCAAATACTCGTAGTGCCCACTACGGGTATTAACCCTTTCGCTGCTGAGCCTTTTCACACCTCTGTGCTGAGCTCAGAGCTGTGCTGAGATCATGTTTTAATGCGATTTGAAGTCACATTTTATTATACGACCCAGACATATTATATATCGTAACAAGGAAAAAAGAGTGTCATCTGCGCTCGTTTCTATGTATTCCATGTACAACAAAACACTATGAGGTTTTTCTTTGTTTCAATGGCCATTGCAACTGTAAGGGCAGAGGCTTGACCCCTGTGTAGTGTTGTGTGTATGGAACCCGGTGGCAAGCCGAAGGAGGAGACCAGAAGGGATATAATCAGTTGAGCCTTTACTGGGTGGAACAAAATATAAGTCCAGAACAAAAAGAATGCAGGATGTCTTTGACAAAGTAAAGTCCAGAACGGAGGGTTGTAGGGATAAATAACACAAGTTGTAATCTTTGGAAATAGTCCTGGGATAAAGGGATTAGACTGAAGACAGGATCTGGAACCGGTACCAGAGGTATTAAGGCAAGCCTGAAGATGGAACTGGTGCCGTGGAAGCAAGCCTGGAGATGGAACTGGTGCCATGGAAGCAAGCCTGGAGATGGAACTGGTGCCGTGGAAGCAAGCCTGGAGATGGAGCTGGTGCCGGGGAAGCAAGTCTGGAGATGGAGTTGGCGCTGTGGTAGTAAACTTGCAGATGGAGCTGGCACTGTGGTAGCAAACTTGCAGATGGAGCTGGCACTGTGGTAGCAGGCCTGGAAGCGGAACTGGCACCGTGGAATCAGGCCTGGAGGCGGAACTGGTACCGTGGAAGCAGAGCTGGAAGCGGAGCTGATACCGTGGAGGCAGGCCTGGAGGCGGAACTGGTGCAGTGGAAGCAGGACTGGAAGCGGAGCTGGTACCGTGGAAGCAGGACTGGAAGCGGAGCTGGAACCGTGGAAGCGGGACTGGAAGCAGAGCTGGTACCGTGGAAGCAGGACTGGAAGCGGAGCTGGAACCGTGGAAGCGGGACTGGAAGCAGAGCTGGTACCGTGGAAGCAGGACTGGAAGCGGAGCTGGTACCGTGGAAGCAGGACTGGAAGTCAGGATACTCTTGGAGCAATACGAAGGGGAACCACTGGAGAACGTGGTGGTGAACCACAGTATAACCTGGTTAATGAACTGGAGAAGGCGGCAGGTTTAAATAGGGTTCAGGGAATCATATGAACACCGCTCACCTGGAGCTCGTAGGTGGAATTGGGATACCTGAGTACTTGATGGATTAATTGGTGGTATACGAGGATCTCCAGTGCAGGTGGAATGCAGTACCTTTACTTGACCAGCAGAGGGCGCCAGAGTACCTAGGTCTTCATGCTCTAGGATGGACGATCGCGCATGCGCGCTTGCCTTCTGTTCAGTTGGATCCCGGAGACGGCGTGGGACACATCCTGGCTCTCCTCCCTCGAGCTGAAGACCGGAACCAGGGAGCGACGCGCCACGAGGGACCTCAGGTGAGTCTGCCAGGCGTCCCAACATGGCGGCCGCGGTCCGACCGCGGCGTGGGGCATTACAGGACCCCCACCAGGCGCGACCCCGGTGCGCTTGATTGATGGCTTGGAAGGATAACGGATATGAAAGGCACGAACCTTCGCAGGAGCATGGATGTTGGCACTGGGTTCCCAAGATCGTTCTTCAGGACCGTATCCCTTCCAGTGTACCAAATATTCCAACCTGCCGTAACGGAGTCTTGAGTCCAGAATGCGTGAGATCTCGTATTCCTCTTCTCCAGATATGGGCACAGGAGCAGGTGGCTTAGTATTCCAATCAGGGAACGGATTCTCCTGCCAGGGTTTCAAGAGAGACACATGGAAGACAGGGTGGATCCTGTAGGAAGGAGGAAGAGTTAAGTGGGCCGCCACGGAGTTAACCATTCTGAGGATCGGGAATGGGCCAATGTAGCGAGGGCCCAGTTTCTTCGAAGGACAATCCAAACGGAGATGGGCCATGGATAGTAGCACCTTGTCCCCGGGTGCATACACAGGAGCTTCCTTTCGACCACGATCAGCATATTTCTTTTGGTTCTGTTGGGCTAGTCGCAACTGGTGGCGAAGCGTGCGTAGTTGACTGCGTAGGGTTCTCAGACGGGTTGACACTTCTGGAACTGGAGTGTTGAGCGGCATCTCCGGAAGAGTGCTAGGATGATAACCATAATTGGCAAAAAAAGGTGAAAAACGAGTTGATGAATGTACCTGATTATTGTATGCAAATTCGGCAGTCGGTATGACGTCTAGCTAGTCGTCTTGGAGGTGCGTGGTGAAGCAACGAAGGTATTGTTCCAACGTCTGATTTGTCCGCTCAGTCTGGCCATTACTCTGTGGATGAAAGGCTGAAGAGAGACACCTGGCAATTTTTAAGCTACGACAAATTTGGGACCAAAAACGGGAAGTAAACTGAGATCCTCTGTCTGTGACAATGGAACGAGGAGTACCATGGAGGCGGAATATCTCCTTGATGAACAAGGTGGTTGTTTCAGCTGCTGTGGGTAGGCCTACTGCTGGTATGAAATGGGCCATCTTGGTACAGCGGTCTACCACTACCAGGATGGTGGTGTAGCGATGCGAAGGGGGAAGATCTACTATAAAGTCCATCAAAATATCTTTCCACGGATGCAGCGGTGGAGCCAGGGGTTGGAGAAGACCAGCAGGACGGGTGCGGGGTTGTTTGTTGCGTGCACAAACAGAACAAGAGGTTACAAAGGCGATGATGTCCTTCTTCACGGATGGCCACCAGAAGTATCGATGTACGGCATCTATGGTTTTCTTGATGCCACCATGTCCAGCAGCCGGGATGTCGTGGGAGTGTTGCAATACCTGTAGACGAACCTCAGGAGGAACATATATTTGTTCGTCATGATAGAAGAGACCATCGTTGGATATGAGTCCCTGGACGTCAGTCGGTGGTTGAAGACTATATTTCTTTATATTTTCTATTAAGGATCCTTGTGAGGCGCAGAAGAATTCGTCAGGCAGGATGGAGTCGGGTTGAGTGGTGGAAGGAAAGGCGTCTGAGTCGTACCGACGGGAAAGAGCATCTGCCTTACCATTTCGTACTCCAGGTCTGTAGGTGATATGCAACAGAAAGCGGGCGAAGAATAACGCCCATCTGGCTTGTCGAGGTCGCAATCTTTTGGGTGTGCGGAGATATTCCAAATTGCGGTGGTCCGTGTAGACGACCACGGGATGTTTCGCCCCTTCGAGAAGGTGTCTCCATTCCTCGAGGGCACTTTTGATCGCCAGGAGCTCTTTCTCACCTATACTGTAATTCTTTTCGGCTGGGGAAAGACGTCTGGAATAAAAGGCCACGGGATGCCTAAGGTTCTTGACTCCCGATTTCTGGGAGAGAATCGCTCCCAGGGCAATATCAGAGGCGTCTGTTTCCAGAGAGTATGGTAGATTGATGTCTGGTTGTTTCAGGATGGGGGCTTGGGTGAAGCTTTCTTTCAGCTTGTCGAAGGCCTGCTGAGCTTCTTCAGTCCAACAGAATCTCACATCTTTTTTTGTCAGGGAAGTGATGGGTGCGGTGAGATGAGAGAAAGACCGAATGAAGCGACGATAAAAGTTGGCGAATCCCATGAATTGCTGAACCATCTTTTTATCTCTGGGTGTCGGCCAGTCTAGGATCGCCTTAATTTGGCTTTGTCCATTTCAACATGTCCTGGTGATAGGACATATCCCAGGAATTCTATAGAGGATTTTTCAAAAGTGCTTTTCTCGATTTTGCCATATAGCTTATGTTGACGAAGACGAGATAACACGAGACGGACGTGCTGTTCATGTTCTTGGATGGTTCGAGAGTACACCAAGAGATCGTCGAGGTAGACCACAAGGAAGGTATCCAGGACGTCACGGAAGATGTCGTTGAGAAAATGCTGGAAGGTGGCTGGAGCATTGCATAACACAAATGGCATGACGAGATTCTCGAAGTGACCGTATCGGGATCGGAAGGCGGTCTTCCACTCCTCCTTCTCTCATGCGGACCAAGTTATACGCTCCGCGAAGATCGATCTTAGTAAAAATACACACGTCCTTCACCCTATCAAGTAGTTCAGGAATCAATGGGAGTGGGTAGCGATTCCGTACTGTGATTGCGTTTAGTGCTCTATAATCAACGCAGGGGCGAAGGCCACTGTCTCTTTTCCCAATGAAGAAGATGCCCGCTCCAGCAGGAGAGGTGGAGTGACGGATGAATCCTTTTGCAAGACTGTCTTCGATGTAGTCCTTCAGAGACTGTGATTCGGGAACAGACAGATTAAAAATACGTCCATGGGGTATGGGTGCTCCTGGGAGGAGGTCAATAGGACAGTCGTTCTCTGTGTGGAGGAAGTGTATCAACCCCCTTTTTCTCAAACACGTCTTGAATTCTGAATACTTTGGTGGTAGCGTGGAAGATGGATAGGTGGAAAAGGCGACCTTCTCGGACTTGGAACCGTTCATGCAGTGGACTCGGCAGTGACAGGATGGGAAGGACATGGTATTGGAAGACCAATCAATATAAGGGTTATGGGTGCGGAGCCAAGGAAGTCTCAGTACGATAGGGAATAAGGGGGAAGGGACGATGTCCCACTGAAAACTTTCTTTGTGCTTGGTTCCGATTAGGAGCTTCAGGGAATGGTTCATGAGTAACTGGACCGGTGCGTAGGGTGCTTCCATCCACCATATGCAGAGGCACGGGTTTCTTTTTTAGTTGGGTAGGAACAGCCAAGGAGGTAGCAAGGGATAGGTAAAGAAGCTGTTACTGGCTCCGGAGTCGATGATGGCGTTCAAGTCGAAGCTTCTATCTCCCCACTGTAAGGTGACAGGAATGGCTAGGTGAGTAGAAGCAGAGCCGACCACACTTTGAAGAGAGGCAACCGTAGGATGGTTCTTACCTCTCTCAGAGGGACGTGGTGGTCGTGTAGGGTAGCCACGTAACAGGTGACCTGGTTGACCACAATACAGGCAGAGATTCTGGGCGTGACGTCAATGACGTTCAGAGGGTGACAGCGGACCTTTGATAGAGCCGATCTCCACGGGCTCTGGGCTTGAAGAGGAGGAGGTCGGTCGTGAAGAAGACACAGGGGAAGACTCGTGTCTTCGAGAAGACGTAAAAGGAGCATTAGAGAGTCTCTCTTGGCGTCGTTCTCTGAAGCGTTGGTCCAAGACCAGAGATTGGGTGATCAAGGCCTCCAAGGACGCAGGTACTCCTATGCGAGCCAATTCATCTTTCAGTTGTTCAGAAAGACCATGACGAAAGTGATCCTTAAGGCCCACATCGTTCAAACCTGTGTCGGCTGCCACCGCCCGGAATTCAAAGATGTAGTCCTCCACCGGTCGCCTTCCTTGTTTTAGATGTCGGATGGTGCTTAATGCAGCAGAAGACCTTAGAGGGTCGTCATAGATAGGATTCATGGCCCGGTCGAAGGAACCCCAGGAAGTCAATAAGGGGCTTCATTCACGTAGCAACTGGAAGGCCCATTCCTGTGGAGGTCCAGACAGTAGGGAGATGGCTGACCTCACTTCACAGAGTCCGATCCATAGGTACGTGGACAAAGGGAGAACATGAGCTCACATGCGGTGATGAACGTACGATACTTTGTGCGATCACGGCAAACGTTCAGGCATGTTGACTCTGGGTTCAGGAGTGGGCAGATCTACCTGCTGTATCATAGAGCCAGATGGTGATGGAGGTAATGCAGTATTCTCAGCACGGCTTCTTTCCTTGTGCAATAAGGCTTCTTGGCCGGTTTGTGAGCTTCTGTACCACCTTGGTTAGTGCTGACACTTGTTCTGTAAGTACAGCAAGGTTTGGTTCGAGCTTGCGGGTTCCATGTCTTTTGAACCAGGTTATTCTGTAAGGGCAGAGGCTTGACCCCTGTGTAGTGTTGTGTGTATGGAACCGGTGGCAAGCCGAAGGAGGAGACCAGAAGGGATATAATCAGTTGAACCTTTACTGGGTGGAACAAAATATAAGTCCAGAACAAAGAAGAATGCAGGATGTCTTTGACAAAGTAAAGTCCAGAACGGAGGTTGTAGGGATAAATAACACAAGTTGTAATCTTTGGAAATAGTCCTGGGATAAAGGGATTAGACTGAAGACAGGATCTGGAACGGTACCAGAGGTATTAAGGCAAGCCTGAAGATGGAACTGGTGCCGTGGAAGCAAGCCCTGATGGATGGTGCGTGGAAGCAAGCCTGGAGATGGAACTGGTGCCGGGGAAGCAAGTCTGGAGATGGAGTTGGCGCTGTGGTAGTAAACTTGCAGATGGAGCTGGCACTGTGGTAGCAAACTTGCGGATGGAGCTGGCACTGTGGTAGGCCTGGAAGCGGAACTGGCACCGTGGAAGGAGGCCTGGAGGCGGAACTGGTACCGTGAAAGCAGAGCTGGAAGCGGAGCTGATACCGTGGAGGCAGGCCTGGAGGCGGAACTGGTGCCGTGGAAGCAGGACTGGAAGCGGAGCTGGTACTGCGGAAGCAGGACTGGAAGCGGAGCTGGAACCATGGAAGCGGGACTGGAAGCGGAGCTGGTACCGTGGAAGCAGGACTGGAAGCGGAGCTGGTACCGTGGAAGCAGGACTGGAAGCGGAGCTGGTACCGTGGAAGCGGGACTGGAAGCGGAGCTGGTACCGTGGAAGCAGGACTGGAAGCGGAGCTGGTACCGTGGAAGCAGGACTGGAAGCGGAGCTGGTACCGTGGAAGCGGGACTGGAAGCGGAGCTGGTACCGTGGAAGCAGGACTGGAAGCGGAGCTGGTACCATGGAAGCAGGACTGGAAGCGGAGCTGGTACCGTGGAAGCAGGACTGGAAGCGGGGCTGGTACCGTGGAAGCAGGACTGGAAGTCAGGATACTCTTGGAGCAATACGAAGGGGAACCACTGGAGAACGTGTTGGTGAACCACAGTATAACCTGGTTAATGAACTGGAGAAGGCGGCAGGTTTAAATAGGGTTCAGGGAATCATATGAACACCGCTCACCTGGAGCTCGTAGGTGGAATTGGGATACCTGAGTACTTGATGGATTAATTGGTGGTATACGAGGATCTCCAGTGCAGGTGGAATGCAGTACCTTTACTTGACCAGGAGAGGGCGCCAGAGTACCTAGGTCTTCATGCTCTAGGATGGACGATCGCGCATGCGCGCTTGCCTTCTGTTCAGTTGGATCCCGGAGACGGCGTGGGACACATCCTGGCTCTCCTCCCTTCAGCTGAAGACCGGAACCAGGGAGCGACGCGCCACGAGGGACCTCAGGTGAGTCTGCCAGGCGTCCCAACATGGCGGCCGCAGTCCGACCGCGGCGTGGGGCATTACAGCAACGTAAGCTCACTCGCCACTTCAAGGCACCTCTTTACAGAGTGAGTACCTAACCAATGTAACCAAAAAGCCGCTCTACTGAGCAGCTCCAAGCCCCTCCTGCTGCTTTTCAGCTAAGGAGAAGCAGAGATATGGTGGGTTTTATTTATACACGCACCAAACACTTCCCATTTGGGATTAAAAACAAAAACATGGAAAGAGGAATAGCAGCAAAACGACGGACTGGTGTTACAAGCATAATATACATACATACAGAAAAAATGTCGTCGCACCCATATTTACCGGAGTGGCTGCAACAGCCAGGAGTAACAGCCCAGTTAATGTATAAAACATAACAAGGAAAAAAGTGTCATCTGCTTTTATACTTGATAAAAGTATAAAAAATGCTTAAAAAATACTAAAAAATCTAGAAATAAAGAGACTCTTTACTGCAGAATATTATAAGCAACAGTTTATTAGATATTGAATTAAAAAATAATGTCTACGTGCAAAGATTCTCACCTCTAAATGACCTGTGCTCTCAAACACTGTAAACAACAGGTGTTAATTACTGTTTGGAAATAACATAAGCTTTTAATTAGTCTGGTCTAATGAACTTGATACATTGTCTCTAGACTGAGAGTGTCTGGAGGGGTCTCCTGAACATGCATCAAACAACACCTGTGCTTCTGAGAAGTGTTCATTTCTCTACTAAATGTTCCTCTGATATGCTGTTTAACCCCTTAACCCTCAAATGAACCACCTATCTCCACCAGGGGATTCCGGGCAGCTAGGGGTTCCCCAGCTATCTGACATCATCACGCTATGCGTGAGGAGTGAGGACGTCAGGCAGTGAAGGGGGACCTGGGGGTGGAGCCGACACCCAAGATGGCGGCCCCCACCGGAGCTAGGCCGCACGTCGGCGCCGCAAAGCATCTCTATACACAGCCCCATCAGCATCTCTATACACAGCCTCACAGCATCTCTATACACAACCTCACAGCATCTCTATACACAGCCCCATCAGCATCTCTATACACAGCCCCATCAGCATCTCTATACACAGCATTTCTATACACAACCCCATCAGCATCATTAAACACAGCCTCACAGCATCTTTATACACAGCCTCACAGCATCTCTATACACAACCCCATCAGCATCTCTATACACAGCATCTCTATACACAGCCACACAGCATCTCTATACACAGCCTCACAGCATCTCTATACACAACCCCATCAGCATCTCTATACACAGCCTCACATCATTTCTATACACAACCTCACAGCATCTCTATACACAACCCCATCAGCATCTCTATACACAGCATCTCTATACACAGCCTCACAGCATCTCTATACACAGCCTCGCAGCATCCCTATACACAAACAGCATCTCTATACACAACCCCATCAACATCTATATACACAGCATCTCTATACACAGCCTCACAGCATCTCTATACACAGCCTCACAGCATCTCTGCACACAACCCCATCAGCATCTCTATACACAGCCTCACGGCATCTCTATACACAGCATCTCTATACACAACCCCATCAGCATCACAGCATCTCTATACACAACCCCATCAGCATCTCTATACACAAATGGCATCTCTATACACAACCCCATCAGCATCTCTATACACAGCCTCTCTATACACAACCTCACAGCATCTCTATACACAGCATCTCTATACAGTGGTGTATTTAGGTTTTGTGCTGCCCTAGGCCTGACTAAACTCGTTCACCCTCTGATTTAAATTTGAGGCACCCCTTCCTGTCAAGGGCACACCTCTTCCTGGTTAATCCCCGCCCTTCCTCTTTAAGCTCCACCTTTTCCTCTTAGAGCTCCGCTTTTTCCTCTCTTTATATTAAAAGTGGATACCAAGCGCCTACTTGTATATTTTATTTACCATTTCAAATGTATCTATTGAGATAAATAAAATTATGAAATGTTTAAATTCAAGCATTTTTTACAAAGAACAGCCACGCATGTCAATTATACTGGATCACAGCCGCTCTAATTGGTTGAACAATAAAATCCACAGAAACGTGCACTGCATATGAGTGTATCATAGAGCTGCACAGCAATAAAACCCACAGAAATGGGCACTGTGTATGAGCATATCAGAACTGCACAGCAATAAAACTCACAGTAATGTGCAGTGTGTATGAGCGTATGCCAGAGCTCCAGGGCAATAAAACTCACAGTAATATGCACTGTGTATCACAGAATCCACAGCAATAAAACTCCCAGCAATGCAATGTGCGGTGTGTGTGTCAGTGTATCAGAATTCACAGCAATAAAACTCACAGCAATGCAATGTGTGGTGTGTGTCAGCGTATCAGAATCCACAGCAATAAAACTCCCAGCAATGCAATGTGCGGTGTGTATGAGTGCATCAGAATCCACAGCAATAAAACTCCCAGCAATGCAATGTGCGGTGTGTATGAGTGCATCAGAATCCACTGCAATAAGACTCGCAGAAAACCGAGTGTATATGAGCACACAGCAATTATTTATTCTATATTTACCGGCCTCCGTCCGCGGTAGGACTGTGTGCAGAGTCAGCAGGGACTGTGTATGGACTCAGCAGGAGGCCCCTCCAGGCCATGTTAGGATTGCAGCTGTGCCTGTGCAATCTTGTCAGCAGTGGGGTGCCACTGCCAGAGGGTGCACCGTGGCTTTGATTCCCTTCCCGGTGGGTGTTCAGTCCAGAATAGAGTGAGAGTCCGTGTTAACGAAAGGGCGGGCAGCTGCGTGCGTGTCACATGGTTCAGCCAGTCAGGTGGTACTGAGACTCAGTACCACTTGACTGGCCGGACCGCGTGACCTGCACGCACGCAGCCTCACCAGGAGCCAGGCAGCTCAATGACAAATTTCTATCACTGCAGTGCTGGTTAAGGAAAGGTCCACTTTAAACAGCAGTAAGCAGACAGGGCTTCATATTCTGTTGATACCCCCCCTTTACCTGCCATTTACTGTCATCTCTCTCTGCACACAAATCACATCCCCCTCCCCTCTCCTAGAGCTGCTGTGGGGCAGGGGAGGAGCTATGGAGGGAGGAGAGGGGGATTTTTATTCTATTCGATTTTATTCCGTATGCAAACGCCCTGCTCCACTGCTCGTTGTTTGAGAACACAGCTCAAAGCTGACACAGTGGCACCTTCTAGTACCCCTAATGACACCCAAATAATCACTGGTACCTGTGGTGGCCCGCCCTCCGCCACTCCCCTAAGTACACCACTGCTCTGTGATCTGCTCACACACAAGTTTGGCGAACTGCCAGCAAGTACGGTGCTGTTTGAAGGCATTGCAAATCCCTATAGAGAAGTAATGGTTAATCTATTCAGAGAACACCAAACAGCAGAGAAATGGCAGTGAAATGCCCTGATGTTCGGTGGTTTCAATCAGCAGGTTTATTCAGGCGAACCCCATAGGTTTCAATGTTAAAAATATTCCCGTTTTTATGCAATATCTAATAAACCATTTATTAATTTAATCTGCAGTAAAAAGCCTTTATTGATTTGTTTTTTAGTACTTTTAAGGCTAGGGTCAAACGAAAGCATTTTTACACGCGAACGTAAAAAAGTGCGTCCGAACGGATTGATGTATTTTTTCACGGAATATGCGAAAACGGTCATACGATGCGCATGTTCGTGCGTGATGTTTTACGAATCCAAACCAGGAAACTTTTTGCGTCTGGACGTTATGTTGGTCTGACGTCTCCAAATCACACACACACACCGCTAGTGGGCGCAGCGCACTCTGTACGTCCGTACTAGAGGTTCTGCGTTCTCGAAAAAATGCGTTAATTTTCCACTTGCGTTGCGCAGCCGGACTTTCGTGCGACCTTACTTCGTATATTGGCCGTCATTGCCCGTCATTTGCTGCTAGTGCGGCCGTGATTAAGTGCGCCAGAACGCACGTTAAAAATGCGCTGGTCTGACCCCAGCCTTAGTAATTTTTCAGCAAAATTCCCCCCTTTTTTTTAATAGCAGTTTTACTTTTTTCTGTAACAGAACTTTTATTATCAATCATAGGATCTTATATGTAAATTTCAGACATTTTCGTTCATTAGTTCTTTTGAAAACAGCAGGCCACGGGTTTGCGGTGGCAGCATTCAGCGGCCGACTCCATGCACTTTGGGGACCCTGCGGTGAATGGTGAATTCACTGCAGTGTGTGGAAATTTTATTCCCCGAAGTACAGGGAACTACAAAACACCAAAATGTTGGCGTCATTTCGGTGCTCTGTGAGTAACCCACTTAGTGGTGAGCTTTTTGCTGCGCCCTGGAAAGTGAAAGCCTAGGCCTTGCCTACCCAGGACATACTTGAAAATTAGTGAAATCTCAATGTATCCTTCCTGGCAAAATACTTTGCAAAACTTTTTTTAGGGGTGGGGTCACCAATGCGGGCTGCCGCCCCCTGGAAAGTGCCGCCCTAGGCCTTGATGGCCTAGGCCAAAATACCCCACTGTCTCTATACACAACCCCATCAGCATCTCTAAACACAACCTCACAGCATCTCTATACACAACCCCATCGGCATCTCTATACACAACCTCACAGCATCTCTATACACAGCATCTCTATACACAGCCTCACAGCATCTCTGTGAACCCTCAAATAAACCCCTATCTCCACCAGCGGATTCTGGGCAGCTAGGGTTTCCCCGGCTATCTGACGTCATCACGCTATGTGTGAGGACATCAAGCAGTGAGTGGGGACCTGGGGGTGGAGCCGCAATCCAAGATGGCGGCCCCCACCGGAGCTAGGCCGAAGTGCGACCCGGTGCCTAAGGGGTTAAAGCCAGGCACCGCTTAAAAGGGGAGACTCTCCCCTTTTAAGCGGTGCCTGGCTTTTTTTTGTGGGACCTCCCGATCGGGAGGGAGAGAGAGAGATCCGAACGGATCTCCCCTCCCTTTCAGGCGATCTCCCGGTATTGCCGGGGGGGGGTCGCCTGGAAATGAAGTCATCGCGCATGGCGCGATGACGTCATTTACGTCGGGAGGAGCTTGACTTCAGTCAGGAGGAGCTTGAAGTCAGAACGCCGCGGGACCCCGGACAGAGAGGTGAGTATCTCCGCCGGGGGTCGCGCAAAGCTGATGACGTGTGGGACACGTCCTCCTCAGCATACAGTGGGAGTAATTGAGGACGTGTCCCACACGTCGTCAGCAGTGAAGGGGTTAAAACCATCTTTTTTTAAACTTTTTGTCCTTGTTTCCTGTCCCCCAGGGCACTACCCGGACCCAGACATGGTTTTTAAATGTTTCTATACATCCTAGAAATCCGCCACTTCACGGCAGGTTATGGGGACCTCTAGGCACGATATTTGAAGGAATTTTTCATTTTTATTTTTAACCCTTATTTCATGGAAAACTCACTGTCCCTTTAAAAGCGTTTTTTACTTTAATGTACATGTTTCCTGTCCCCCAGGGCACTACCCGGACCCCCATACCCCTTTTATGGCAAATATCTTGCATATGTGCCATCTTGGAGGGCACTCTAAAAATCGAATTTTGAGTCCCAATGACTTGTATTGAGTTCAAGTTTTGGAAAGTTTGAATTCCAATGCGAACCGAACTCGGGGGTGTTCTGCTCATCCCTAATAGAAACATTTAAAAACAAAAAAATGACGTTTCAAATGATGGTAAATGGTTTTCCTTTAATCTATTCATAAACAACTGCTTGGGGCGGCAGTCTGTATTAAAAGAGGAGACCTTTTAGGACACGCAGAACAAGTTTAGTGATTTTTTGGCTAATTTATGGTGAAACGTATGCAAGCTTTGGATAAAAGTAACAATAGGTGCTTTAAAATTGGACCTTTAGTGGCGGCAACAGTGCCGTCACACCGTAACCCCTCTGTGGTATTGTGGAAGAGTGCAGGGTTGGACTCTGCGTTCCAAAAAATTAAAATGATAAAAATCTGGTAATATAGGCATCAGTGTCAGTGCAGCCAAATATTGTGCTTTTGTTGGCAGCAAGTGCCTTCACACCGTAACCCTTTTGTGGTATTGTGGAAGAGTGCGGTCCAAAAAATTAAAATTATATAAATCTGGTAATATAGGCGTCAGTGTCAGTGCAGCCAAATATTGTGCCTTTGGTGGCAGCAAGTGCCTTCACACCGTAACCCTTTTGTGGTACTGAGGAAGAGTGCAGGGTTGGACCCTGCTGTTCAAAAAATGTTAAATGATATAAATCTGGTACAGGCGTCAGTGCAGCCATATATTGTGCCTTTGGTGGCAGCAAGTGCCTTCACACCATAACCCCTTTGTGGTATTGTGGAAGAGTTCAGTGGTGGAAGTTTTGTGAATGCAGAAGACATACCCGATCTATTCCGTTACGTCAGCATCAGGGGATTGATAGCTGCAGATCCAGGACTGATTCATTTTTATAAATGTCAGCCGGTCTACAGAGTCGGTGGACAGACGCACTCTTTTGTCTGTGACAGAACCTCCAGCGGCACTGAACATCCTTTCAGAAAGCACGCTGGATGAAGGGCAACCTAGTAGCTGCATAGCGTATTGGCTAAGTTCTGGCCAGTGATCCAATCTCAACACCCAGTAAGCCAGGGGATCATCTGCTGGAAAGGTATCCAGGTCTGCCCTTGCCCTTAGGTAGTCCTGCACCATACGGTGAAGACACTGGCAATGGGTGCCTACATTTGATGTCCCTGGGCATCGTGGACTAAAAAAATTTAAAAAGGCATCAGTCAAGCGGCCCCGGCCTTCACCACTATTCCTCTGATCATCCGCAGCCTCAGAAGCACCTGTGTCATCACTTGGTAACCTACCAGTGCCTGGAAAGGTGTTACACAAGTGTCAATTTAGAGCGTTCAAGTTTTTTCATCCTGTGCTCCCTCTCTGCGGGCAGGATGAGCTCTGCAACTTTTCCCTTGTATTGTGGATCAAGAAGGCTTTCCAACCAGTAATGATCCCTCTCCTTGATAGCACGAATCCTGGGGTCCTTTACCAGGCTTTTCAGGATAAGGGAGCCCATGCAGCAGTATAGGTTGGAGGTGGCATTAGCTTCCGAGACTTCCTGGACAATGAGGATGACCCCATCGTGCACTTCCTCCTCCCAGCCACATACTAGTCCTTGTGTTTATGGGCACACAAAACCCTCCCTTGAGGAATCCTCACCTTCAATGCCCCCACTACTTAAATATTCCTCCTCCTCCTCTTGCCTGATCTGAGGAGGACCCGCTGGAATGCTGTCTGCGGAAAGACTGGGGCCTTGAGAGCTAGGGAAGGCCTCCTCTTCCTCCCGCTGCTCTGCCTCTAGAGCCACATCTAGAATTTCCCGCAGAGTGTTCTCTAGCAGGAACACTAAAGGAATTGTGTAAAATTCATGGAAGGAAGCAGAGTCCACCAGCTGGAAAGGCAGCAGCTGTAATGCGAGTAATTTTGCTAAGCTGGCATTTAGACGCTGTGCTTGGGGACTGTTGGGACTGTATTTTTTCTTACACTGCAGCAGCTGGGGCAACGTAATCTGACTGCGTAAATCTTCAACTGATGGGATGCTGTCACATTGTGAGGAAGGACCTGGTACATCCATTACTGTAGCATCATCCCTGTTAGTGGAGGTTGGAGTCAATGAAATGGCAGCACATATATTGGGGGTAGAGACAGGTGAGGAGGACCTACACAACGTTTTGCGCCAATGGGTGCATGGCAGGTGGTCATATGTCGCCTCAAGCACGTGGTACCCAAGCGTCTGGTGTCTTTCCCACGCTTGAGCCTCATCTGACATAGATTACAAATAATCCTGCTGCACATAAGCCTGCTGCACATTTCTTAAACAACTCCCAGACAGCAGAGTTCCTGGATGTGTGCTTTGAGACAACAGCGCTCTGCACCTGAGCAGCTCTGACATCTGATGCCTTGGACTGGCTAGTGCTACGGTTGGTCATAGAGGATGTTGTGCCTCGTGTTTGTTGTGCCTCTTCCTCCTCCTCCTCCTCACTTGACTCCTCTGGTCGATCAGGCACCCAGGTGGAGTCAGTGACCTCATCATCGTCATCACCCTCTATCTTCTCGTCACTGGAGCCAACTTGGCAGTATGCTGCAGCTGCTGGGGCAACATGAGTGCCAGTTATTTGTGTGTCACTGGCACCCCCTTCCTCTAGGTTGATTATACTCCCTTCCTCAACCTCAGTTGCTGCGCATCCTCAAGCAGTATGTCACTGTCATTGTAGTCAAACAATTCAGCTGACTCCTCAGTGTGTGATAGTGAGGCTACGGCAGGAGTAGCTGTGGACATGGAGGCTGCATTAGATGCTTTGGCAGCTGAGGTGGACTGTAAAGCACTACAAGCATGGCTGGCAGAGGACTGGGAGGATGAGGATGGCCTGGTTAGCCAATCCACCAAATCCTCTGTATGTTGCTGCTGCTTAAGGCGGCCAGCACCAGTTAGAAAGGAAAAGCGTGCCCCTGCAGAGGATGCACCACGTCCGCGATGACCAGAGGCACAGCCTCCCGACACAGAGGCTGCTTGCCCTTTTTTATGTGCCTGGGAGCGTCTGCCTGTCCTTTTTGGTCTTTCTGACATAGTGATATATAGATTAAAGATATACAGAACTCTGATTCAACTCTGTTATACAAATTAGAGATAGGCTGCAGAACACTGATTCAACTATGGTATAAAGATTAAAGATTTCCAGGACTCTGGTATAACTCAGTGAGACACCCTGATAGCTGGCAGCCAGTGACAAGACAGATTAAAATTCCCAGAAACCTCCTATAGATCAGTGAGACTCCCTGATGGGTGGCAGTGACAAGACACAAATTACAATTCCCAGAAACCACCTACAAGTCAGTGAGAACCCCTGATAGGACCCCCTGATAGCTGGCAACAGTGACAAGACACAGATTACAATTCGCAGAAATCTACTTGAAGTATGTGGGACCCCCTGATAGCTGGCAGTGAGAAGACACAGATTACAATTCCCAGAAACCTCCTATAAATCAGTGAGACCCCCTGATGGGTGGCAGTGAGAACACACAGATTAGAGCAATTCCCTGATATTTTGTAGAAATGAGAACCCCACAATAACTGGTGGAAGTGAGAACACAAAGATTAGAACAATTCCCAGATATTATGTAGAAATGAGACCCCCACACAATAGTTGGTTTCAGTGAGAACACAAAGATTACAACAATTCCCAGATATTTTGTATAAATGACTGACCCCCACAATTTCTGGTGGCAGTGGGAATACAAAGATTAAAACAATTCCCAGATATTTTGTATAAATGCCTGACCCCCAAAACTGCTGGTGAAGGTGAGAACAAAAAATTACAACAATTCCCAGATATTTTGTATAAATGACTGACCCCCAAAACTGCTGGTGGCAGTGAGTACACAAAGATTACAACAATTCCCACATATTTTGTATAAATGACTGACCCCCAAAATAGTTGGTGGCATTGAGAACACACAGATTAGAACAATTCCCAGACATTTTGTAGAAATGACACCCCCACAATAGTTGGTGGCAGTGAGAACAAAGATTAGAACAATTCCCAGATATTTTTTAGAAACGACTGACCCCCAAAATAGTTGGTTGTAGTGAGAACACACAGATTAGAACAATTCCAAGATATTTTGTAGAAATAAGACCCCCCCAAATACTTGGTGGCAGTGAGAACACAAAGATTAGAACAATTCCCAGATATTTTGTATTAATGACTGACCCCCAAAATTGCTGGTGGCAGTGAGAACAAAGATTAGAGCAATTCCCTGATATTTTGTAGAAATGAGAACCCCACAATAGCTGGTGGCAGTGGGAATACAAAGATTAAAACAATTCCCAGATATTTTGTATAAATGACTGACCCCCAAAACTGCTGGTGGCAGTGAGTACACAAAGATTAGAACAATTCCCAGATATTTTGTATAAATGAGACCCCTAAAATACTTGGTGGCAGTGAGAACAAACAGATTAGAACAATTCCCACATATTTTGTATAAATGACTGACCCCCAAAACTGCTGGTGAAGGTGAGAACACAAACAGGGTTATCCAAAGAGATCCGAATTGCTTGAGAAAGGTAACCGAACGCTGAAAATCAGCGTTCGGTTACCTTTCCTGGCCATTCGGCTATCCAGAGAGCAGGCAATTCGCCAAATCCTGGCGAATTGCCTGCACATACGGTGCCTGTTCGGTGCCTGTTCGAGGGCAGTGAAAACCCCATGAAAAAGCACTGCTTCGTCTATTCAGAGAACACAAACCAGCAGTGAAAGGTTCCCCTAATGCCCTGCCATTCGGTGGTTTAATTCGGCAAATTTATTCAGGAGAATCCCATAGACTTCAATGTTAAAAATATTCCCGTTTTAATTCAATATCTAATAAACCATTCATTATAAAATTCTGCAGCAAAAAGTCTCTTTATTTATAGATTTTTTCGGATACTTTAAGCATTTTTCAGATTTTTTTTTTTTTTAAAAGTTCGATTTTTTTTTTTTTTTTTTTTTTTAAGTTTACTTATTTTTTCTGTTAACAGCCCTTTTTATTATCATTCCCAGGACCTCATGTGCAAGTTTCATACATTTTCGCTCAGTAGTTTCTTTGCAAACAGCGTTTCATTTTCACAGATTCATACAAACGGTTTTGCTAATTTATTCACTGCCTCCTCTGCTCAACTGCTTCGGCTCTGTGTGATTCGGCTGCTTCGCTGCGTGTGATCGGCTCCTGCTCGGGTTTTTCGAAGGTTAATCCAGATGTTTTTGCTTGTTTTCTGCGTGCATTCGGTGGGTTTTGCGGTTAGTTTTCGTCAGGTTTGCGGCAGCTTTTCCCTCCAATTCGGGGACCCTGTGGTGCTTGCTGAATACACCGCAGGGTCACCGAAATGGGATCGGCAAAAGGAACCGAATTGAAAAGAACGAAAAGTCACCGAACGTGCGGTGACTTTTCGAATCTCTTTGGATAACCCTGAAGATTAGAACAATTCCCCGATATTTTGTAGAAACGACTGACCCCCAAAATAGTTGGTGGTAGCGAGAACACACAGATTAGAACAATTCCCAGATATTTTGTAGAAACGAGACCAAAATACTTGGTGGCAGTGAGAACACAAAGATTAGAACAATTCACAGATATTTTGTAGAAATGAGACCCCCACAACAGTTGGTGACAGTGAGAACACAAAGATTACAACAATTCACAGATATTATGTAGAAATCAGACCCCCAAAATACTTGGTGGCAGTGTGAACACAAAGATTAGCACAATTTCCAACCTCTGCTCCATTTCTGAGTTCACCTGTCGCCCTTTCCCCATCTCTGACCACCACCTTCTCTCTTTCAACCTATCTGGACTTTCTAAACACCCTGCTCCCCCACCCCGTAGACACTCTCGCAGAAATCTACATGCCGTGGATCCCCATCAATTCTCCAATCTACTTCACCACCTCCCTCACACCTCATCCTTCACCTGCCCTGATGCTGCCACTAATCACTACAACACTACTCTTATCTCTGCTCTAGACACTCTTGCTCCTCTTCGACTCTGTAAGGCCCCACGCCGCCAGCTTCAGCCCTGGCACACCCTCCAGACACGCTATCTGCAAAGATGCTCCCGCACTGCAGAGCGTGCCTGGAGGAAATCCCGCTCTGAAGCTGATTTTGTTCACTTCAAGTTTATTCTCCGGTCATACACCGCTGCCCTCCACTTGGCCAAACAATTCTTCTTCTCATCTCTTATATCTACGCTGTCCTCTAACCCTAAACGGCTCTGGTCCACCTTCAACACCCTCCTCCACCCACCCGCACCTCCCCCCTCAGCTGCCTTCAACGCTCAAGACCTGGCAGATTTCTTCCTTAGTAAAACTCTAACTATCAGAAGCGACATCCCAACACAAGATAGTTATCTGCCACCTCCACTCCCAGAGGTCCCCTCTGCCACCCTCTGCCGCTTCCTCCCAGCCACTGAGGAGGAAGTCAATTCCTTATTGTCTTCCTCACATCTCACCACTTGCCCGCTCGACCCCATTCCCTCACATCTAATTCCTCCCCTTTCCTCCTCCCTCACCCCTGCTCTCACACACATCTTCAACCTATCTCTCTCCACCGGCTCCTTCCCATCCACCTTCAAACATGCGCTAGTTACCCCTTTACTAAAGAAACCATCCCTCGATCCCAACTCTCCATCCAACTACCGTCCTGTATCCCTGCTTCCCTTCACATCAAAGCTCTTAGAAAAACTAGTCTTCAACCGCCTCGCCCTCTTCCTGTCCTCCAATTCCCTACTTGACCCCCTGCAATCTGGCTTCCGTCCCCTACACTCAACTGAAACTGCCCTCAAAGTCACCAACAACCTCCTAACTGCTAAAAAACACGGCCACTATTCTATTCTCATCCTGCTTGACCTCTCGGCTGCTTTTGACACTGTTGACCACCCCCTCCTTCTGCAGACCCTCAGCTCTCTTGGTCTCTGTGACACTGCACTCGCTTGGGTTGACTCCTATTTATCCAACAGGTCCTTCTCTGTGTCCTATGCTGGTAACTCTTCCTCTTCATTGCCTTTATCTGTTGGTGTACCTCAAGGCTCTGTCCTTGGTTCTCTGCTCTTTTCCATCTACACCTCCTCCCTGGGCAAAATCATCAACAGCTTTGGCTTTAATTACCACCTCTACGCTGATGACACTCAGATCTACCTCTATACCCCTGATCTCTCTCCCCCTGTCCTTTCAAAAGTCAGTGACTGTTTATCTGGCATCTCCTCCTGGATGGCCTCGCACCACCTAAAGATCAACATGTCCAAGACTAAGCTCCTACTTATTCCTCCCTCTAATGCCTCCCCACCTCCTGACTTCTCTATCACGGTGGAGGGTATCACCATCTCCCCATCAAACCAAGTTCGCTGTCTTGGAGTTACACTTGACTCTGCTCTTTCCTTCATCCCCCACATCAAGTCTCTTTCCCCTTCCTGCCGCTACCAATTGCGTAATATTTCCAGAATTCGGCCATTTCTTACTGCTGTCACCACAAAACAACTCATACACGCCCTGGTAATCTCCCGACTCGACTATTGCAATAATCTCTTATCTGGCCTCCCTCTGTCCCGCCTCTCCCCCCTACAATCCATCCTGAACGCCTCCGCCAGGCTAATTCACCTCACACGCCGCTCTGTCTCTGCCGCTCCCCTCTTCGAGTCCCTTCACTGGCTCCCCATCCACTGCAGAATTAAGTTCAAAATCCTTATCCTTACCTACAAAACCCTCACTAACTCAGCTCCCCACTACCTGTCCTCACTAATCACCAAATACACCCCAGCCAGCTCCCTAAGGTCAAACAGCGACCTGCGCCTAGCTTCTCCCCGCATCACCTCTTCCCATGATAGACTGCAGGACTTCACACGCGCAGCCCCCATTCTCTGAAACGCTATCCCTCGTACGGTCAGACTTTCCCCTAATTTCTCTTCCTTCAAACGCTCCCTTAAAACATTCCTATTTTAGGAAGCCTACCACCCAACTCACTGACGCAACCATCAATCACTCTCACCTTACAGTCCTCTCCTCCTGTTTCCAACCCCAACCCCTCTAGATTGTGAGTTACTACGGGAATAGGGCCTCATCCCCTCTTGTACTGTTTGTCAAATGTTGTAACCCGTCTATACTGTGCCTTTTGTACAGCGCTGCGGAATATGCTGGCGCTTTATAAATAAAGAATAATAAATAATAATAATAATTTTGTAGAAACAAGACCCTAAAATACTTGGTGGCAGTGAGAACACAAAGATAAGAACAATTACCAGATATTTTGTAGAAATGAGACCCCCAAAATACGTGGTGTCAGTGAGAACAAAGATTACAACAATTCCCAGATATTTTGTATAAATGACTGACCCCCAAAATTGCTGGTGGCAGTGAGAACACAAAGATTACAATAATTCCCAGATATTTTGTATAAATTACTGACCTCCAAAATAGTTGGTGGCAGTGAGAACACAAAGATTAGAACTATTCCCAGATATTTTGTAGAAATGAGACCCCCAAAATACTTGGTGGCAGTGAGAGCACAAGATTAGAACAATTCTCAGATATTTTGTATAAAAGACTGACCCCCACAATTTCTGGTGGCAGTGGGAACACAAAGATTAGAACAATTCCCAGATATTTTGTAGAAATGAGACCCCCACAACAGTTGGTGGTGTCACGTTCAGCCTTTATGGCGGTACCCGGCATGCGCCAAGTAGGGCCCAGGTATGAGGAAAAGCCGCTATATGCAGAGATGCGTGACACAATGATCTGGGATATGTGAATAAACCACAGGAGACACTGGGGACCTCTGCACGGCTATACCGAAGGAGCCCTATACTGATAGATCGGTCCTTAGAGTGGCCGAATCTGCACTAATAGAAAAAGGTTACCTTGTAGCCGTGCAGAGTCCTGGGGAAAACACAGACACCTGAAGGAGTTATATTCAACAACGTGCAGGGAAAGACTTCAATATACAAAAGCCGTGGTCAACAGGGATACACAACATATAATTCAATAAGCACAGAACCGCTAGGGATTCCCAGAAGAGTGGTCAATGAATAAGCCAGGGGTCAAAACCAAAACGTATACCTTGAGTCAAAGCGGGGATATAGCACCAGACAAAATCCGTCAGCCAGGCCAGAGGGTCAATACCAGAAAGTCAATCAGAAACCTAGAACTCAGACAAGGGGGAAACACTGAGAAAGCACTAGGATAGAATAACAGGGAGCTCTCAGGAACAAATCTGTAGCTGAAGTGAACCAGGATGCAAGAGCATGGTGATATGGGCCCATGGCTTTAAATAGGGGAGTAATCAGCCCATATCACCAGCAGAAGCTCAACGAGCAAAGAACTTAACCCCTGAGCTGCATGTCAGGGAAAGCAGCACAGGGAAACACAGACACAGACAGGTCTCTCTACCTGGCCCTAGCAGAGAGAAGCTAAATCATCCTCATCCAGCAGGACTCACCACAATGAGGCATCTTGCTTAGAAACTTCATTCACTGAAGCACACGCCCAAAACTCAGTCTCTCTACCTGGCCCTAGCAGAGAGAAGCTAAATCAACCTCATCCAGCAAGACTCACCACAATGAGGCATCTTGCTTAGAAACTTCATTCACTGAAGGTGATCTGACATAGCCTAATGCCTTTTCTCTTGATGTATATTATGTTTACATTGTAATATCACTGTATATGTGTGTTTGTATGTGTGTGATATAGATGTAGATTATATATATATATATATTATATATATAGCACACAAGTGTATCTTTTATATATTTGAATTGTTGTAATGCTATCTGATTTCTGCATTCCACTCCCTTTTTCTATATTTTCTCGAGGCCTGCTATTCTGCCCCATGTCCCTGTTCAATGAACCTTAACTTTTATTGCCCCCTACAAACTCCCCCCTAGTTCCTGGACAACTTCAACCCAATGTGATGCTATTTGCAATCTTAATTTCTCTTTCAGCACACGCCCAAAACTCAGTCTCTCTACCTGGCCCTAGCAGAGAGAAGCTAAATCATCCTCATCCAGCAGGACTTTGCTCCCGCCCACCCTCCCCTCACCCACCCACCCCTCACCCACCCACCCCATGGTTTTCATTAATATATAACCAACTAATTGATCATGTGATATCGCAGCAACCTACACCATTTACTCTGGTACCTCTCTATTTCCTGTTTACTCACCTCCAACACCTTTCTCTATAATGTTTATGCCACTATTGCTTCTCTTTTCTTTCTCATCCCTTCTCTCTAAAACTACGCTCTCCTTCTATACACCTTTCCAATTGCCCCAGGATGGAAAAGTAGTTCCAATAAACCACAGCCTGCTCAGTTCTTTTAACCTATCAGCTGAGTGCTGGTGGAGAGTGTTAAAATCCAGCCCTCCCACCCCCAGACAAAGATTTAAAACTCTGCAATCACATTATTACCAAAAGAAAACTCTGTCCAAATTCCTATTTATCCTGCTACTTTCCCTGGCAAACGATGTGGAAACTAACCCTGGTCCTATAGGTGACACAACCTTTAGTCTCCCCACTAAAAAAGGCCTCTCTTTTGTGCACTGTAACATCCGCAGTTTACTCCCTAAATTGGATGAGCTTCAGGCATGGTGTTGCTATTACAAACCCAAAATCATTGTGCTCACAGAGTCATGGTTAACCCCAAAAGTACCAGACTCTGCCATATCAATACAGGGGTATTCATGTTATAGAAAGGACAGAGCAAAGAGAGGAGGGGGAATTGTTATTTATGTTGAGGAGTCCATAAAGTTCACCCCCTTACAGACTTCTAGCTCCCCTGTCACCTTTGATTTCCTCTCTGGTTTAATTGAGATTCCATTCAGTAAATCCATCATTGTTGCTGGATTCTATTGCCCACCGAGCTCTCCAGTGCACTCCCTCTCTGACATATCTCAAATCCTTAATAACCTACTTGCCCAAAACAAAAAAAGTGAAATGCTGGTCCTCGGCGATTTTAATACAGATTGGTTAAATCCTTAAAACAATAAACACTGCTCACTGTTTAAAACTTTTCAGCTAACTCAATTAATCTCCTCCCCCACTCGCATTAATATGAAAAGCCCTAACCATACCTTGCTGGACTGGATTCTCTCCTCATCTCCTGATCGAATACAGGAGGCAGGTGTTCTCACTAATAGCTTTAGTGACCATTGTCTGGTGTACTGCATGCGCAAAATAAAGGCAATGAAATCTCCCCCAAAGGTAATAACCACCAGGTCTTTCAAGAAATTTATTCTTGAATCCTTCCTAAGTGATCTCAAACAGCTCCCCTGGTACAGACTAAACCTAATCCCAGACCTAGACTGTGCAATTGAACACTTTCAGTCTGAGCTCCTGAAAGTCTGGAATTCCCATGCCCCGCTGCGTAAAGTGCGAGTAAAAGGGACCCATCTCCCCTGGGTTACAGCTGATCTTACACTAATGTACCGTCTTAGAGATTCACTGTGGTCAAATTTCAAGAGTACTGGTTCCATGAATGATCACTGCGAATACCGAAAATGCCGGAATGAATGCACAAAACAAACAAAAATGGCTAAAGCCCATTACTGCAATGAAAATCTAAACCATAACATATCAAACCCTAGAAACTTTTGGAGAACCATAAGTAACATACAAGCACCCCCAGTCCACTCCCAGCCAGCTGCTGTCAAAGTAAACAACAAAACCCTGGAACACCCCCTAGATGTAGCAAATGCCTTTAATGGTTATTTTGTTGGATGCGCCACCACTTTGATTGCCAAGCTAGGAAAAGACATGCAATCAGAAAGGCCTCATGCAGATCAGGCCCCTCCAACTGTGCAAAGTCCCTGTATCAGACAGGAATTCAGTTTTAGACCAGTGCCTGTCAGTGTTGTTACTAAACTTCTCCCTAAGCAAAAAATGAAATACCAGTCTGGACCTGATCAAATACCAGCAATGCTGCTGAAAATCAGTGCGCCAGCAAATGCAAATCCTGTCGCAACCCTAATAAATGAATCACTGGCGACTGGATACATACCCAAACTCTGGAAGACTGCAAGAGTGGTACCTATCCATAAAACTGGTGACAGTACTTTGGTATCCAACTACCGTCCGATATCGTTGCTCCCTGTAATGTCAAAAATTTTGGAAGAATGCGTCTACACACAATTACGTGATTATTATCAATATTGGAACTACTTAACCCCAGATCAATCCGGCTTTCGTCCAAATCACTCAACTACAACCGCCCTTTTAAAAGTCTGTAATGATATCCAGGCTGGGATGGAACAAGGAAACCTAACTGGAGCCATCTTCCTTGATTTTGCCAAGGCCTTTGACACAGTAGACCATGGCATCTTGTTAGAAGAACTAAAACTCTGGCATGGGTGATCGCACGTTAACCTGGTTTCAATCATATGTATCTGACCGATCACAATATGTGTCAATTTCTGGCAGCTCCTCCCTCCCCATCCCTGTCACTTGCGGTGTACCCCAAGGCTCAATACTCGGCCCCCTACTATTCACAATATTCATAAATGATCTGCCCAACGTCTGCAAAGCCTCAACTGTACACATGTACGCAGACGACACCGTAATCTATACCAGCAAACCAACTCTCCCGCAGCTGGAAGCCGTGCTGTAAGAACAATTCACAGAGGTAGAAAAGTGGATCAAACACAACAAACTTTTTTTAAATAATGACAAAACTGTAAAGATGCTCTTTGGAACAAATCCTAAACTACACAAATTGCAAAATCCCCATCTATGTGTGGGGACAAAATCAAATGGCACGCTGAACACAGTCACTTCTCTCAAATATCTAGGTATGTGGTTTGACCCTAATCTATCCTTTGGCCCTCAAATCGAAAAACTCTCATCTAAACTTTACCCCAAACTAGGCGCCCTGTACAGAAACAAATCCTGCCTGAGTCCCGTGGTAAGAAAGCAGATTGTACAACAAATGCTTATGCCGGCTATTGATTACGGAGATGTAGTGTACGCAGCCGCCCCACAAACACATCTTCAGAAACTTACTACATTATATAACTCATTCTGCCGCTTTGCATTACAATGTAACTACATGACCCACCATTGTGACATGTTAAAAGAGCTAAACTGGCCATCGCTGGAATCTAGACGCACCCTTCACCTTTCCAGCCTGGTGTTTAAGAGCTTTTCTGGGAAGCTGCCACCCTATCTGAATAGACTGCTTCCCCCAGCAGCTCCCTCATCCTATAACCTCCGATCCAGGACCAGCACCTTACTTGCAATACCACAATACAAAAAGACAGTGGCTAGATCCTCATTTTTCTACAGAGCACCGCAATTATGGAATAACCTCCCAGACACCATCAAATCTTCCACCAGTCTTAAGTCACTCGAGCTCCTTACTAACATACCTCAATACAGAATGCACCTGTATACATGTAACATAATGACTATATTTCCTACATATTTATTTTCTGTTAATCTGTATTTTGTGTTGTTTTTTAATATCTTGCATTGTATTACTTTGTATTTCTGTAACTGTAACACTTCAATGTTCTTGAACCCAGGACATACTTGAAAACGAGAGAAATCTCAATGTATCCTTCCTGGTAAAATCCTTAATAAATAAATAAATAAATAAATAAACATAAAGAATACAGAGGGCAGGGAGACAGGGTTGGAACGTGGGAACGTGACAGGTGGCAGTGAGAACACAAAGATTAGAACGATTCCCAGATATTTTGTAGAAATGAGACCCCCAAAATACTTGGTGGCAGTGAGAACACAAAGATTAGAACAATTCACAGATATTTTGTAGAAATGAGACCCCCAAAATACTTGGTGGCAGTGAGAACAAAGATTACAACAATTCCCAGATATTTTGAATAAACGACTGGCCCCCAAAATTGCTGGTGGCAGTGAGAACACACAGATTACAACAATTCCCAGATATTTTGTAGAAATGAGACCCACACAATAGTTGGTGGCAGTGAGAACACAAAGATTACAACAATGCCCAGATATTTTGTAGAAATGAGACCCCAAAATACTTGGTGGCAGTGAGAACACAGAGATTAGAACAATTCCCAGATATTTTGTAGAAATGAGACCCCAAAATACTTGGTGTCAGTGAGATCACAAAGATTAGAACGATTCCCAGATATTTTGTTGAAATAAGACCCCCAAAATACTTGGTGGCAGTGAGAACACAAACATTAGAACAATTCCCAGATATTTTGTAGAAATGAGACCCCCAAAATACTAGGTGGCAGTGAGAACACAAAGATTAGAACAATTCCCAGATATTTTGTAGAAATGACTGACCCTCAAAATTGCTGGTGGCAGTGAGAACACAAAGATTACAATAATTCCCAGATATTTTGTAGAAATGAGACCCACACAATAGTTGGTGGCAGTGAGAACACAAAGATTACAACAATTCCCAGATATTTTTTAGAAACGACTGACCCCCAAAATAGTTGGTGGTAGTGAGAACACAGAGATTAGAACAATTCCCAGATATTTTGTAGAAATGAGACCCCCACAACAGTTGGTGGCAGTGAGAACACAAAGATTAGAACAATTCACAGATATTTTGTAGAAATGAGACCCCCAAAATACTTGGTGGCAATGAGAACACAAACATTAGAACAATTCCCAGATATTTTGTAGAAATGAGACCCCCAAAATACTAGGTGGCAGTGAGAACACAAAGATTACAACAATTCCCAGATATTTTGAATAAACGACTGGCCCCCAAAATTGCTGGTGGCAGTGAGAACACACAGATTACAACAATTCCCAGATATTTTGTAGAAATGAGACCCACACAATAGTTGGTGGCAGTGAGAACACAAAGATTACAACAATGCCCAGATATTTTGTAGAAATGAGACCCCAAAATACTTGGTGGCAGTGAGAACACAGAGATTAGAACAATTCCCAGATATTTTGTAGAAATGAGACCCCCAAAATACTTGGTGTCAGTGAGATCACAAAGATTAGAACGATTCCCAGATATTTTGTTGAAATAAGACCCCCAAAATACTTGGTGGCAGTGAGAACACAAAGATTAGAACAATTCCCAGATATTTTGTAGAAATGACTGACCCTCAAAATTGCTGGTGGCAGTGAGAACACAAAGATTACAATAATTCCCAGATATTTTGTAGAAATGAGACCCACACAATAGTTGGTGGCAGTGAGAACACAAAGATTACAACAATTCCCAGATATTTTTTAGAAACGACTGACCCCCAAAATAGTTGGTGGTAGTGAGAACACAGAGATTAGAACAATTCCCAGATATTTTGTAGAAATGAGACCCCCACAACAGTTGGTGGCAGTGAGAACACAAAGATTTCAACAATTCCCAGATATTTTGTATAAATGACTGAACCCCAAAATTGCTGGTGGCAGTGAGAACACAAAGATAACAACAATTCCCAGATATTTTGTATAAATGACTGACCTCCAAAATAGTTGGTGGAAGTGAGAACACACAGATTAGAACAATTCCCAGATATTTTGTATAAATGAGACCCCCACAATAGTTGGTGGCAGTGAGAACACAAAGATTAGAACAATTCCCAGATATTTTGTAGAAATGAATGACCACCAAAACTGCTGGTGGCAGTGAGAACACCAAGATTACAACAATTCCCAGATATTTTGTATAAATGACTGACCCCCAAAATTGCTGGTGGCAGTGAGAACACAAAGATTACAATAATTGCCAGATATTTTGTATAAATGACTGACCCCCAAAATTGCTGGTGGCAGTGAGAACACACAGATTAGTACAATTCACAGATATTTTGTAGAAATGAGACCCACACAATAGTTGGTGGCAGTGAGAACACAAAGATTACAACAATTCCCAGATATTTTGTATAAATGACTGACCTCCAAAATAGTTGGTGGCAGTGAGAACACACAGATTAGAACAATTACCAGATATTTTGTATAAATGACTGACCTCCAAAATAGTTGGTGGCAATACACACAGATTAGAACAATTCCCAGATATTTTGTAGAAATGAGACCCCCACAATAGTTGGTGGCAGTGAGAACACAAAGATTAGAACAATTCCCAGATATTTTGTAGAAATGAGACCCCCAAAATACTTGGTGGCAGTGAAAACACAAAGATTCCAACAATTCCCAGATATTTTGTATAAATGACTGATCCCCAAAATTGCTGGTGGCAGTGAGAACACAAAGATTACAACAATTCCCAGATATTTTGTAGAAATGAGTCCGCCACAATAGTTGGTGGCAGTGAGAACACAAAGATTAGAACTTTTCCCAGATATTTTGTAGAAATGAGACCCCGAAAATACTTGGTGGCAGTGAGAACACAAAGATTAGAACAATTCCCAGATATTTTGTAGAAATGAATGACCCCCAAAACTGCTGGTGGCAGTGAGAACACAAAGATTAAAACAATTCCCAGATATTTTGTAGAAATGAGACCCCCAAAATACTTGGTGTCAGTGAGATCACAAAGATTAGAACGATTCCCAGATATTTTGTTGAAATGAGACCCCCAAAATACTAGTTGGCAGTGAGAACACAAAGATTACAACAATTCCCAGATATTTTGTATAAATGACTGACCTCCAAAATAGTTGGTGGCAGTGAGAACACACAGATTAGAACAATTCCCAGATATTTTGTATAAATGACTGACCCCCAAAATAGTTGGTGGCAGTGAGAACACACAGATTACAACAATTCCCAGATATTTTGTAGAAATGAGACCTCCAAAATACTTGGTGGCAGTGAGAACACACAGATTAGAACAATTCCCAGATATTTTGTAGAAATGAGACCCCAAAATACTTGGTGGCAGTGAGAACACAAAGATTCCAACAATTCCCAGATATTTTGTATAAATGACTGATCCCCAAAATTGCTGGTGGCAGTGAGAACACAAAGATTACAACAATTCCCAGATATTTTGTAGAAATGAGTCCGCCACAATAGTTGGTGGCAGTGAGAACACAAAGATTAGAACTTTTCCCAGATATTTTGTAGAAATGAGACCCCGAAAATACTTGGTGGCAGTGAGAACACAAAGATTAGAACAATTCCCAGATATTTTGTAGAAATGAATGACCCCCAAAACTGCTGGTGGCAGTGAGAACACAAAGATTAAAACAATTCCCAGGTATTTTGTATAAATGACTGACCCCCAAAATTGCTGGTGGCAGTGAGAACACACAGATTAGAACAATTCCCAGATATTTTGTAGAAATGAGACCCACACAATAGTTGGTGGCAGTGAGAACACAAAGATTACAACAATTCCCAGATATTTTGTATAAATGACTGACCTCCAAAATAGTTGGTGGCAGTGAGAACACACAGATTAGAACAATTCCCAGATATTTTGTATAAATGACTGACCCCCAAAATAGTTGGTGGCAGTGAGAACACACAGATTACAACAATTCCCAGATATTTTGTAGAAATGAGACCTCCAAAATACTTGGTGGCAGTGAGAACACAAAGATTAGCACAATTCCCAGATAGTTTGTAGAAACGAGAACCCAAAATAGTTGGTGGCAGTGAGAACACAAAGATTAGAACAATTCCCAGATATTTTGTAGAAATGAGACCCCAAAATACTTGGTGGCAATGAGAACACAAATATTAGAACAATTCCCAGATATTTTGTAGAAATGAGACCCCCCCCCCAATAGTTGGTGGCAGACTGGCAGTGAGAACACACACTAACACAACAATCTCCTCTCAAAAAACACTTGCTGAAGCGCTGTGTGAAGCCTTATATAGTGTGCTGCGGGACTTATCTCTGTGAGCCCATGATTGGGCAAAATTCAAACATCTTTCTGTACGCTCTGCACAATTATATGCTGTCTGTTTCTTTTATATGATCCACAAGGTGGAAAGCCTGCCCAGAGGGCAGTCTATTGTGGATATACTGCCCCAGCTCGTGGATATATGCCCCAGCTCGTGGATATACTGCCCCAGCACGTGGATATACTGCCCCAGCACATGGATATACGGCCCCAGCACGTGGATATATGCCCCAGCACGTGGATATACTGCCCCAGCACATGGATATACTGCCCCAGCTCGTGGATATACTGCCCCAGCTCGTGGATACTGCCCCAGCACGTGGATATACTGCCCCAGCACGTGGATATACTGCCCCAGCTTGTGGATATTGCCCCAGCACGTGGATACTGCCCCAGCTCGTGGATATTGCCCCAGCACGTGGATATACTGCCCCAGCTCGTGGATATTGCCCCAGCACGTGGATACTGCCCCAGCTCGTGGATATTGCCCCAGCACGTGGATACTGCCCCAGCTCGTGGATACTGCCCCAGCAAGTGGATACTGCCCCAGCTCGTGGATACTGCCCCAGCACGTGGATACTGCCCCAGCTCGTGGATACTGCCCCAGCACGTGGATACTGCCCCAGCTCGTGGATACTGCCCCAGCACGTGGATACTGCCCCAGCACGTGGATACTGCCCCAGCTCGTGGTTATTTGGCCCCCACCTCTCATGGATATATGCCCCAGATCATGGATATTTGCCCCCCACCTCTCAGATATTTGCCCCCACCTCTCATGGCTATATGCCCCCCAGTTTAGACCCCATACCAGACATGGGGCGTCTGTTCGAATGCTCTATCGGCATTCGGACAGCCGCCCCATGAGCTCCTCATACTTACCTTCCTGAGCAACGAAGTGAAAGTTTCCCCGCTTCCGGTCGTTGAAGGACCCAAGCCGAGGTCACGTGACCGCGGCTTGGGTCCTTCAAAGAGCGGAAGCGAGGGAACTTTCCCTTCGCCGCTCGGGGATGGATGCGCGCGGCAGCCGGGTAGAGGCTGCGAGCGCAGCCTCTACCCGGCTGCCGCGCGCATCCAACCCCCGAGCGGCAGAGGGAACTTTCCCTTCGCAGCTCGGGGGTTGGATGCGCGCGGCAGCCGGGTAGAGGCTGCGAGCGCAGCCTCTACCCGGCTGCTGTGTGCATCTTGTAACCGCCACGGCGAGCGCACAGATGGCTCGTGCCGCGGCGGTTGCATGGGCGCGCAACCAACCGCCGCTGGTTGCGCGCGCATGCGCAGAGTAAGGCTTGGCGACGGACACGCCAAGCCTTACTCAATTATATTATAGATATGGATGATGTGTACTAAGACAACCACCTGAAACTCCAGAGTGACCACCATCGCGCCACCAGATAAGTGAACTGAGCGTGCCCACAAGTTAGCAAGAGGGAGAATTCTGGGAAAAGTAGTGAGTGGGCTGTACCATCGATGGGTGTTCCTTTTAAATGAACTGGAAAACCTATAAATTCTGAGTCCCGCAAGGTCTCAGGGCTTTTCAAATGGGGTTCACGTAAGTGATGATTTGCCATGTTTCCAATCTCCAGCCCCAGGAGTCACAGATGTTCTTTAAACAGTGAACAAAAGTGGATGTAATGTCTGTGTAGCGCCACCAGATGGCCCTATTGTCAAGGGCAGGGAAATATCACAGAAATAGATCGTATGAGCTGCTAAACTAAGGTCAGAAAAGTAAAAAAAATGAGTAGGAGACTCGTTGTGTATAGAAAATTGTACCAACCACAAATCAGTCAACAAAAAGAGGTTGTGGCAATGAAGAAATAATAATATGAAATAAATAAATAAAATAAATAAAGAGTGAATGAAATTAGACACTCAAACAGTACGAAAAAGTGTACTGCCGTATAAGTGATAATAAATGTGTGTTATAGTGGCAATTAATACTCAAAGTGCCATGAATTAAGCACAATGATTAGACCAGGTGCTGTATATAAAGCACTAATCTATTTCCATTGCTGCACAAAAACGCTACGAACAGTGTTAGAAATAAAACACTAATACTTAATAGAATAAATATATATGGATGTGTCACAAAGTGAAAAATGCGTTCCAGTGAACGGAATATAGACTTTATCAAAATTCAATCGAGGAATAAAACCAAAATTTAAATTGCAAAAAATGTGCAATACATTACAGTATACAAAGTACAGCATAAAAAATAAAAAGAGGATTAAAAAAGACGGTTATTCAGCTGTCCATATAAATCATAACCTAGTTTGCATAAAAATTGTCCATGATCCATAAAAGAGGAGGTAATAAATATGATAAAACAAATTGGTTATAGTGGCCAGATTAGAAGCGCAGCTGCTGGGCTAACCAGAAAACGGTAAATCCCCAAGTCCGTTTAAAGAGAAAGATGCAGGTCATAGAACTGGAGTCCGGCGCTAGTACTCGTAATCTTCGGCTTCAGTAGATACTATCCAGCCTGGGGAGCACGTACTCAGTGGATCAAGTTGTTGAATGCAGAGCAGAAAAAAGCAAAAAGAGAAAAAAGAGAATTTTGTGCAGACTGTATTATCCCAATCAGAACAATTGTAAGCAGGAGATATACTCACATTTTCTGGATGCCGATTTAAACAAAAAAGGCACCAAAACGAAGGCAAATCGGTGAATAAAACCAAGGGGCACCGATTCCCCTACCGAAGATCCAACGGTCAGGAAACTCGATCCTTCAGGATGTCAGTTCAAGGATACCAAAGGAATAATTCACCCAGACTCATACAAGGTGAAGAATTCACAAAGGGTTTATTAAAACAACAATAAAATACAACTCAGACGCGTTTCGCTGAATGCAGCTCCACCCACGGATGTTTTTGGCTAGGAGGCATATCAGTCATGCCCAAGGTTTGTCTCCTATAAGACCTTAGGCTGTGGCATTTCCAGATACCCTGGATTTTCCTAGGACAGTGTCCTCTGAAGTGCCCACGAGCTCCACAATAGAAACACAACCCCTCCTGTCTATGGTACTCTCTTTCTTCCTCTGTGTAAAGCGCTGCGGAATATGTTGGTGCCTGAAACTGTAACTCTGTTATGCTTGTATTGCCTATTTGCATAGGTTCAGAGGGACTGTGTTTGGCTGCTGTTTGTTCCTGCACAGTAGGAGCGACAGTGGGAGCAGAGGGTAACACTCTACGTACTATTTCCCTGGGGGCCCTTCTTTCACAGATCTGATCATCCAAGGCTGTACAAAAATCAATTAATTCATCCAGAATCTCAGCAACCTCATAGGAGCAAGTTCATGCATTAATGACTCGGACAAACCCTCCTGAAGGCCAATACCAAAGCTTCATTAGTCCAAGTGAACTCAGATGCCAAAGTTTTAAATTCGATGGCGTAGTCAGAAACCCTCCTGTTGCCCTGCCTGATCCTAAAGAGAGCTCTACCAGCAGTTTAAATTCTCCAAGTAGGATTAAATGTACGACTTAATTCATTCACAAATGCTTCATAATCATAAATGATCGGTTTCTTATTCTCCCACAGCGGGGTTGCCCAAGCCAAAGCTTTGTCAGACAAATGGTTAATAAGAAACTCAACCTTAGCTTTGTCAGAGGGGCACATACCAGGATTAAGGTCAAAGTGAATTTCGATTTGTATCAAGAAGCCCCTACAATCATCAAGGGGTTCCGCCAAAACGTATAGGAGCAGTCATATGTACATGGTGATTAGCAGGCAGAGGTGAAGCAGAGCACTTACATCAGATGCAGGTGTGGTAACCGGGGGGGTTGCTCTACCTGGCTAGTTCAGCAGAGCATGCAAGGCCTGATCAATTTGATCCATACAATGGTCTTGCTCCACCTGCCTTGCAGCCTAACTGAGTGGATAGGTCTGCAGGATCTATGGCCCTGACGTAATGTCATTTTTACTCCAAGAACTCGGTATCTGACGCCTATCCTTTCCCTCTGATCCTTCGAAATGGTCGGTAACCGACTATACCCTATGCTAGTAAACAATATACAGGAGTATACACAGGGATACAGAGAGTATGTCAATCGTAGCCAGGGGTCAGTATTACCAGAGAGTAAGTCAGCCGTTTGCCAGGGTCAATAGTGCCAGAGAGTATGTCAGCTGTTTGCCAGGGTCAATAGTGCCAGAGAGTAAGTCAGGGAATAAACACAGTAAATGCAGCACTGAGAGGATATGCGAAACCATGTCAGGGCAATGAGAAAATAGATTGCCCGTGGTTTTAAACCCGGCACCAGTGAGCAGCGAAGACAATGCTGTAGGGCACCGGGTAAGTTTGGCATGGGATGTGACAGTCTCACCAAAACTGGACAATAGAAGATTACAAAAAATGTTGCCTGGTCTGATGAGTCTTGATTTCAGCTGCAATATTCAGATGGTAGGTAGTAATGAGCCGAACACTCCCATGTTCGGTTTGCATTCGAACTCAATTTTTCAAAAGTTCGGGTTCGAACGCGAGCACAATTCGAACTCAATGCAAGTTAATGGGACTCAAACATTCGATTTTTAGAGTTCCCTCCAAGAGGGGATATATGCAAGATATTTGCCATAAAAGGTGTATGGGGGTCTGGGTAGTGCCCGGTGGGACAGGAAACAAGGACAAAAAGTTAAAAGAAAAGTTTTTAAAGGAACAGTGAGTTTTCCATGAAATAAAGGTTAAGAATAAAAAAGAAAAATGCCTTCAAATATCGTGCCTAGGAGGTCCCCATAACCTGCCCGTGAAGTGGCGGATTTGTAGGATGTGTAGAAACATTTAAAAACAAAAAAAATGACATTTCAAATGACGGTAAATGGTTTTCCTTTAATCTATTCGTAAACAACTGCTTCGGGTGGCAGCCTGTATGAAAAGAGGAGACGTTTTAGGATACACAGAACAAGTTTAGTGATTATTTTGGCTAAATTATGGTGAAACTTATGCAGGCTTTCGATGAAGTAACAATAGGTGCTTTAAAATTGGGCCTTTAGTGTTGGCAACAGTGCCGTCACACCGTAACCCCAATGTGGTATTGTGGAAGAGTGCAGGGTTGGACCCTGTGGTCAAATATTAAAATGATATGAATCTGGTACAGGCGTCAGTGCACCCAAATATTGTGCCTTTGGTGGCAGCAAGTGCCTTCACACCGTAACCCCTCTGTGGTATTGTGGAAGAGTGCAGTGGTGGACCCTGCGGTCAAATATTAAAATTATATGAATCAGGTACAGGCGTCAGTGCACCCAAATATTGTGCCTTTGGTGGCAGCAAGTGCCTTCACACCGTAGCCCCTCTGTGGTATTGTGGAAGAGTGCAGCGGTGGACCCTGCGGTCCAATATTAAAATGTTATGAATCTGGTATAGGCGTCAGTGGCAGTGCGCCCAAATATTGTGCCTTTGGTGGCAGCAAGTGCCTTCACACCGTAACCCCTCTGAGATATTGTGGAAGAGTGCAGTGGTGGAGGTTTTGGTAATGCAGAAGAGATCCCGATCTATTCAGATACATCAGCGATGCACAGCATAGCGAAGCGAAGAGAAGCAAACATTTTGCAGGCTTGACTTCACTCCGCTCCGCCTCGCAGCGTGTCTACACTGCATTACGTTTGTTTCTCACCGCACTGGACAGGAATCCACTAACTAAATTAAAATGTAAACACAAAACCGTTTTATTTTCACAAAGCACATGTTATATAGGCAAAAAAAGTTTCTACTGAACAAAATACGTCAAAAATTACTGTTAATTTAATAGGAATAGTATAAAATTATAAAAAAGGTAACCCCTGATCATATATATTATAGGGACACGGAGCACTGTGTATAGAGTAGGGATGCATTGATACCACACACAGACATATACGTATATATCAACACGCAGACCTATATATATACGTATATATCAACACGCACATATATATATACACCCCCCCACAGACCTCAGACCATATATACACATATGCACATGGGGGAGTGGCATGTGGACAATCTCAACTAAATGTGCCCCCCCCCCAATTTGGCTGATCCCTCCAGAAGAAATGTTGAACCAGACAGAGCAGAGAATATATATATTATTCTCTGCTCTATCAGGTTCAACATTTCTTCTGGAGTGATCAGCCAAATGGGGGGGGGGCAATTAGTTGCCAAAATGTGTGTGTAATACAAGTCTGGATATATATATTTATAAGAATATAGATATATATCTTATCATACCTGCCCTTACCTTCCCCTATAAATTTACTAAAAATATACACACAAAAAAACAAACCACTGCCTGAGACCCTGTGCAGCCCACATGCCAGCCCCCTCTACCTGGCTGAATGTATCTAATATATATAATTAAATACATTCAGCAAGGTAGAGAAAGAAAAAAAAAAGTTAAAAAATGTCCTTGGATTTTATTTTTTTTAGAAATGTGTCGCCTTACCTTAGCCTGGTGGTCAGTGGGGGCTTCCTGGATCCTGGCTGTGGGGGGGGGGGTCTGTCGTGGTCGCAGGTGAAGTGGATCCCTCCCTGTGCCGCCTGTCTCATGCACCCGGGCGGATAGCCAGCACAGTCGCAGCTCTGTCATCCGGCGGCCGCATGCTCCTCAAGGGGATCCTTGGGAGGCCCCGGCAGGCTGCCCACTGCAGTGCCTGATTAGAGGGCCGTGTCTGCCTTATGTTTTAGTAACAAGGATGTTTTATCCCATAGGCTTCAATATTAAAAATATTCCCGTTTTAATTCAATATCTAAAAAACCGTTGCTTATAAAATTCTGCAGTAAAGAGTCTCTTTTTTCTAGATTTTTTTGTATTTTTTAAGCATTTTTTATACTTTTTTAAAAAATTAATTTTTTCAAACTTTTGCCGAACGTCCCAAAAAAGTTCGAAGTTCGCGAGCTTTCGAACAGCCGATGTTCGATTCTAACTCTGAACAGAACCGAACCGAATGCTCATCCCTAATGGTAGGGTCAGAATAAGGCTAGGGTCAGATGAGCGCATTTTGTACGGACTGTGCGTCCGTGCAGTACGGACGTACTTTCTGACTGACGACAAGGTAGTGGCCACACAGTCCGTTTTTTTTACTGACGGATTTTTTGACTGATGTAGCAGGGAAAATAAATTACAATGAAAAAACATTCTGTCCGTCAAAAATGCTGGATGTATAAATGCAGTCCATCTGACCACGCTCCATCACTCACACACAAAGCTATGCGGACGTTGTGGACGTGGCGCACTCCGCACGTCCGTTCTAGCAGTATTACGTTCTTGCCTAACCTGCGTCCGTTTGCAGCGTCCGTCATGCCTCCGCACTTCTGTGCGGACGTACTTCATGTGTGGGGCTTCATTTAACACAATTGTATGCTATCACGGACGTACTTATGTGCGGCAACACGGACGTTAACACTGCGCTCGTCTGACCCTAGCCTCAGGCATAAACAACATTAAAGCATGGATCCATCCTGCCTTGTTTCAATGGTTCAGGATGGTGGAGATGGTGTAATGGTCCGGGGGATATTTTCTTGGCACACTTTGGGCCCCTTAGTACCAATTGAGCATAGTTTAAATGCCACGGCCTACCTGAGTAATGTTGCTGACCATGCCATCCCTTCTTCAAGCAGAAAAATGCACCATGTCACAAAGCTCAAATCATCTTTTGCATTTTTGAGCATGACAATGGGTTCACTCACTGTACTCCAATGGCCTCCACAGTCACCAGATCTCAATCCAATAGAGCATCTTTGGGATGTTGGGGAACGGGAGATGCACATCATAGATGTGCAGCTGACAAATCTGCAGCAACTGTGTGATGCTATCATGTCAACATGGACCAAAATCTCAGAGGAATGCTTCCAACACCTTGTTAAATCTATGCCACAAAGAATTAAGGCAAAAGGGGGTCCAACCCTTTAATAGCAAGATGTACATAATAAAATGGATGGTGAGTTTTTATTGCTAGATTAGTATTTGTGCCAAATCTAGCTTTACACTTATCTATGTTAAATCACATCTGTTTTGTACCTTCATATTCCTCTACTTTAACCCCCTCTAATCTCTCTTGTTCTGTCAGTGCTGTCCTGCTCTAAAAGCCTACTACTTCTGTTGAAGTACTGCTGTTAGTGGGCTGATTTGATTGAGTATTCGCCAATTTGATGCCTGTCTCTCAGCATTGTTTGGTTAGCAATGCACAGAACTCTGCATTGAGAACCAAAAACCCCAGAAAGCTGTCAAGTGCTATCTGATTAAAGGCTACGTTGGAAAGCTGAAGCTGCCTGCTACTAATGGTGGAATGGAAGTACAGCTACCCATGATCAGTTAACCCTTTCGCTGCGGAGGACGCGCTCAGCGCGTCCACCCGCAGGTAGCGTTCCTTGCGGAGGACGCGCTGAGCGCGTCCTCCCTTTGGGGCTAGCGATCGGCCGGGTTCTGGCCGATCGCTGTGCCCCTCGGTGCGGGCTGACATCCTCGATGTCAGCCCAGCACCCGTAACCGCCGCCGGGCTAATTAGATGTCATTGCGGCGGCGCGATGACATCTAATTCAGGCGCCCCCCCTCTTCGGACCTCTCTCCCTCCCGATCGGCGGCGTGCAGGGGGTTAATCCAGGCACCGTTTGGAAGGGCACAGCCTGCCCTTCCTAACGGTACCTGGAATTAACCCCATGGGAGCTGGATCACGAATCGGCGCCGAAAAGCCCCGGTTCGTGATCCTTTCCCGGAGCTGGCCGACATCTTGGATGTCGGCCAAGCCTCCGGGAACTCCCCCTGAGGACTGGCGTCATCATGCATAGCACTGTGGGTTTTTCGGTGGGTTTTCGGCAAGTCTTCAACGGGTGTTCGTTGGGTTTGTGGCGGGTTTTCCCTGGACCCTGCGGTGAATGCTGAATACACCACAGGGTGGGGAACTTTGATTCCCCGAAGTGCAGGGAAGCGCGGGGAACAAGAGCGTACCGAAATGTCGGCAACATTCTGGTTCTCTCTGAATAAGTCTTCAGTCTTGTATTCATGAGATACAGTGCAAGGGAGGGGATTCACCAGAAGAGAGAGCCCTCTGCCTATTCCTGAATCACTAGAATTGAATCCTTCTGCACCCAAGGTTTGTGCATTCTAAGGATAATGTATATGTGGTGTGTCTCTCTATTACAAAGATTTATAGTTTACATTCAAAATTTGTGAACTCAAATATGTAAGTTGTACTCTGCAGTCAGACATTTATGAGGAAATCAGTGAAAGTGATGGAGTGGAATATATCAGACAGGAAAAGCTGACCAACAGATGAAACCAAAATGCTGCATGCAGCAGTATTTAATCACCCGAGTGGAGACAAAATTCCCAACAATTAGTACTGAAAAAGGAGGCAAACAAACGAAATTTTGACATGCAATTCCAATTATAACACAGAAAAGGAAAAATATTGCATTATAAATAGTAACCAAAACATCCCACAATAGTCTGCTCTTTTAAAAAGCACTTAACAGCACAGTTGTTCCCAACGCTGGTCCTCAAGTACCCCCAAGAGGCCAAGTCTGGCAGCAGTGGCGACTCTCGGAACAAAATATATAGGCAGGCCAGCCATCAGAAATTTGGGGCCCCTTACTGACCCTCAGAATGGGCCCCCCCACGATCCCTTCTTCCCATAGGAAATCAATATTTACTGTGAATCGTGATCAGATTACAGAGTGTTAGTCCCAATATCTTAAAATCACACATATTGCACGCACAACAGCAAATGTAACAAACATAAAAAAGTATCTAACTGGTTTAAATAATTTAAGACAGTATGAAATTGTGATTAAAAATAATATGAATCAAGATCGTATTACAGAGTGCTGCTGCCTAATACCTTAACCCTTTCGCTGCTGAGGCTTTTCACACCTCTGTGCTGAGGTCATTTTTACCGGTTTTGCTCATCATGTTTAAACGTGTTTTGAAGGCTTATTTTAGTATATGACCCAGACATATTATATATCGTTCTTTCCGTCAGACTCGGTAGATTCATAATATGTCATTATTATATGTATATGTTATGTCATGTCTGTATATTATAACAAAAAATGCAATAAAATATGTATTTTCAATAATTTACAACGTGTAAAGTGTTTTTTTTCACATTTTAACATGCGAGCAATTGCGGTTATATTTTGTATGGGGTGCGCTTGGTAAAAAAATTAGAGATGGGGTCTCGTTACATTTTTTTTTTGGGGAAAATTACACGATTTTTAACAAACGCACCGCATACAAAAATCGTTAGTGCAGCATCATTGTTCACATTATAATTGAAATGGGAACAATATTGCTGCATTAACGAACCAAAAAAAAAGAAAAAAAATATATATTTTTTTTATAATTTTTTTTTTAAATATATTTTTATTTTTAATTTTTATTTTTTTAAAAAACTTTTTTCACTGTAGTGTTTGGTATCGTTGGAACGGCCATGCTCTAAACTTTAACCCCTAGCTGCCACGGATCGGGAGATAGGGAGTTCCAATGAACTCCCTATCTCCACCGTTGGTGGCAGTTAGGGGTTAACTCTAGGACTGGCGTCATCGTGCTATGCACGATGACGCCAGTCCTCAGGGGGAGTTCCCGGAGGCTTGGCCGACATCCAAGATGTCGGCCAGCTCCGGGAAAGGATCACGAACCGGCGCTTTTCAGCGCCGATTCGCGATCCAGCTCCCCAGGGGTTAATGCCAGGCACCATTTGGAAGGGCAGGCTGTGCCCTTCCAAATGGTGCCTGGGTTAACCCCCGCAACGCCGCCGATCGGGAGGGAGAGAGGTCCGAAGGATGTCAGCCCGCACCGGAGGGGCCAGCGATCGGCCGGAACCCGGGCGAACGCTGACCCCAAAGGGAGGACGCGCTCAGCGCGTCCTTCGCACAGCGGGAGCCATGTGGAGGAGGCGCTGAGCGCGTCCTCCGCATGGAAGTGGTTAAAATCACTTAACAGGTGTATTAGTGCAAACAATGTAGCATAAAAGTATAATTTTATTATTCCACTGGCTAAGCATATCAGAGCACCACAGCAATAGAACTCACAGTAATGTGCACTGTGATGAGCATATCAGAGCACCACAGCAATAGAACTCACACGGTAAAGGCAGGGAGTATGACCGTACACAGAATCCACAGCAATAGACCTCTAATGGTAAAGGCAATGAGTATGAACGTACACAGGAATCCACAGCAATAGACCTCTAATGGTAAAAGCAATGAGTATGAACGTACTGTACATAGGAATCCACAGTAATAGACCTCTAATGTTAAAGGCAATGAGTATGAATGTACACAGGATCCACAGCAATAGACTTTTAAAGGTATAGGCAGGGGGGTCTCTCCTTTATTATGTCCATCTCCCCACCTCCCTTTTCATTCCATTTCACCCCACTCTTAGTTCTCATGTTCATTTCATTCCCCCCTCCTCCTGCGTTTTCATTTCATTCCCCCCTCCTCCTGCATTTTCATTTCATTCCCCCTCCACCTGCGTTTATTTCATTCCCCCCTCCTCCTGCGTTTTCATTTCATTCCCCCCTCCTCCTGCGTTTTCATTTCCTTCCCCCTCCTCTGTTTTCTTTTCATTCCCCCCTCCTCCTGCTCTTTCATTTCATTCCCCCCATCTCCTGCGTTTTCATTTCACCCCCCTCTGCTTTCCTTTCACCATCCTGTTTTCATTTCATTCCCCCCTCCTCTGCTTTCACTCCCCCTCCTCTGGTTTCATTTCATTCCCCTTCCATTTTCACCCCCCCCCCGCTGGTTTCATTTAATTCCCCCTCCCTCCATTTTCACCCCCTGCGTTTTCATTTCATTCCCCCCTCCTCTGCTTTCATTTCATGCCCCCCTCTGCTTTCATTCCCCCTTTGCTGTTTTCACCCCCTCCTCTGGTTTGATCTCATTCCCCCTCCCTCAGTTTTCACCCCCTCTCCGTTTTCACTCCCCCCTCCGTTTTCACTCCCCCCTCAGTTTTCATTACATCCCCCCCAGTGTTGCATTACCTTCCTTCCAGGGTAGTGTAGTCTACACTGACACAAACAAACATACACGTTCCTGGCTACCTGGTCATCCTGCTCCGATAGAGTCCAGGCGGGGTGAAGAGAGGGGGTCCCTGCAGCAGCACGGCTCGCCTCATTTTGCTCCTTCCCCTATCCCACATGACCAACTGATGCCGGCGCCCGCCACGCGAAGCGTGTCGTCAGTTTGAAGGAGTAGCTTAGCAGGAGCCAGGAAAACTGCTGATTAGCAGAGCTGGTAGGAACATCTTGCGCATGCGCAGCCTGCTGTGTGTGTGTACAAGCACTCGAGCAGGCTGTAGGAGTGGCTGCCGCTAATGTAGCCTTCTTGAGTGCTTGTACACACACAGCAGGCTGCGCGAGATGTTCTGATTGGCTCCAGCCTCTGCCAGTCAACTCGCCCCCTGCTGGATAAGGAGTATTGTGGGCGCCAGACGCATAGTGGTGACTTTTTTTGCCACCCCCTGGAAAGTGCTGGCCTAGGCCTTGCCTACCCATGACGACAGACTTCAAAATGAGAGAAATCTCAATGTATCCTTCCTTGCAAAATACTTTGTAAAAAATATATATTTATATTTTTAAAATACAAAAATATATAAAGTCGGCGCAGGTCAATTATTGGACAAGCTACAGCAGCAAAGATTTGTATATATCGCTCCCAAAATAAAGAAAATAAAAATAGTGAATAGTCTTCGCACTTGTCTATAGTGCAACCAGAAATTCTTTTGTATCCTAAAATACAAAAAGTGAGACATACATTGTGCAGTATATAGAGATCTTAGTACCACCCCTATTAAATGAGCATAGTCAAACTCACTTGTTGGAGAGCCCTATATAGCCGGCTCTAAACTGTAATCGCAACTATGATTTAGAATGGACATCAATATCCTCACCACCAACAACCAATGCCTCCTGGTGTATAGCGGGTTGCTGATGAGTTCAATACAGTAAGTATATTTATTACAGCATAAAAGCAAATAAAATAAAATCAAAAGCACTGACGCGTTTCGACCCATAGCTCTAGTGCACTTTGAGAAAGACCTATGGGTCAAGCCAGTAGCGTTGCTAGGCGGGTGCGGGGGGTGCGGCCCGCACCAGGTGACACCACCACCTAGGGTGACACGGAAGGATACATTGAGAATTCTCTCATTTTCAAGTATGTCCTGGGTAGGCAAGGCCTAGGCTGGCAATTTCCAGGAGGTGCAAAAAAAACACCACAAAGAGGATATTCACAGAGCACCGAAATGACGCAGACATTTCAGTGTTCTGTTGTTCCCCGCACTTTGGGGAATCAAATTTCCCCGGTGAATTCACCACAGGGTCCCTGAAGTGCAGGGAATCAGCCACCAAATGCTGCCACAAACCCGTCGCCTGCTGTTTTAAAATGAACTACTGAACGAAAATATATGGAATTAACATATACAGGTGAAACTCGAAAAATTAGAATATCGTGCAAAAGTTCATTTATTTCAGTAATGCAACTTAAAAGGTGAAACTAATATATGAGACTCAGTTCAAGCCGTGATTTGTCATAATTATCATGATTATGGCTTACAGCTCATGAAAACCCCAAATCCAATCTCAGAAAATTAGAATATTGTGAAAAGGTGCAATATTCTAGGCTCACAGTGTCCCACTCTAATCAGCTAATTAAGCCATAACACCTGCAAAGGGTTCCTGAGCCTTTAAATGGTCTCTCAGTCTGGTTCAGTAGGAATCACAATCATGGGAAAGACTGCTGACCTGACTGTTGTGCAGAAAACCATCATTGACCTCCTCCATAAGGAGGGAAGCCTCAAAAGGTAATTGCAAAAGAAGTTGGATGTTCCCAAAGTGCTGTATCAAAGCACATTAATAGAAAGTTATGTGGAAGGGAAAAGTGTGGAAGAAAAAGGTGCACAAGCAGCAGGGATGACTGCAGCCTGTAGAGGATTGTCAGGAAAAAGCCATTCAAAAGTGTTGGGAACTTTCACAAGGAGTGGACTGAGGCTGGAGTCAGTACATCAAGAGCTACCACACACAGACTGTTCCTGGACATGGGCTTCAAATGTCGTATTCCTTTTGTCAAGCCGCTCCTGAACAACAAACAATGTCAGAAAATCTTACCTGGGCTAAAGAAAAACAGACCTGGTCTGTTGCTCAGGGGTCCAAAGTCCTCTTTTCTGATGAAAGCAACTTTTGAATCTCATTTGGAAACCAAGGACCCAGAGTATGGAGGAAGAATGGAGAGGCACATACTGCAAGTTGCTTGCAGTCCAGTGTGAAGTTTCCACAGTCTGTGTTGATTTGGGGAGACATGTCATCTGCTGATGTTGGTCCACTGTGCTTCATTAAGTCCAAAGGTCAACGCAGCCACCTACCAGGAGATTTTGGAGCACTTCATGCTTCCTTCCGCAGACAAGCTTTATGGGGATGCTGGCTTCATTTTCCAGAAGGACTTGGCACCTGCCCACACTGCCAAAAGCACCAAAGCTTGGTTCAATGACCGTGGGATTACTGTGCTCGATTGGCCAGCAAACTCGCCTGACCTGAACCCCATAGAGAATCTATGGGGCATTGCCAAGAGAACGATGAGAGACATGAGACCGAACAATCAATGCAGAAGAGCTGAAGGCCGCTATTGAAGCATCCTGGTCTTCCATAACACCTCAGCTGTGCCCAGGGGCGGACTGACCAGTCGGTCCGATCGGACCTCGGCCGAGGGCCCGGGCCTAGATGAGGGCCCGGGCCTTGCCTGCTGGTAGTCAGCCCGACATCACCCTGCTGCAGCTCCCGGGCCAGTGCTCCTGCTAGGAAGCCCGAAGATTCCCCACTCCACCGGCCGCTGTCACTACGATTCATTCATCACGCTGGGCGCAGCGTGATCATGAACGTCGGGTCGCAGTGGCTGTCGAATACAGAGTGAGAGGAGTGGAGATAACCCCGCCCCTTCAGATTGGACAGCCACCGCGCGCCAGAAATTAAGAGCCTGATGCGCATGAGAATGCAAACAAGGTACTCTGGGCCCTTAATTCATCCTGGGAGTTATTAATTTATACATGGGCCCTGGGGGTTATTAATTCATCCTGGGGGGCCCTGGGGGTTATTAATTCATACTGGGGGGCCCTGGGGGTTATTAATTCATACATGGGCCCTGGGGGTTATTAATTCATACTGGGGGGCACTGGGGGTTATTAATTTATACATGGGCCCTGGGGGATATTAATACATACTGGGGCCCCTGGGGGTTATTAATTCATACTGGGGGGCCCTGGGGGTTATTAATTCATACATGGGCCCTGGGGGTTATTAATTCATACTGGGGGGCACTGGGGGTTATTAATTTATACATGGGCCCTGGGGGATATTAATACATACTGGGGCCCCTGGGGGTTATTCATTTATACATGGGCCCTGGGGGTTATTAGTTCATACTGGGGGTTATTAATTTATACATGGGCCCCAGGGGTTATTAATTCATACTGGGGGTTATTAATTTATACATGGGGGGCACTGGGGGTTATTAATTTATACTGGGGGTTATTGATTCATACTGGGAGGCCCTGGGGGTTATTCATTTATACATGGGTGGCCTGACTTAGGGTTATTATTAATTTATACATGGGGCCCTGGGGGTTATTAATTAATACATGTATGAAATATTATTTATGGGAGGACCTGGGGATTATTATATATGGGGGATTTGAAGTATTATACATGGGGGGCCTGGAGGGGTTATTATATATATATGGGGAGAAGAAATGTAATCATTATAAATAAATGGCATGGTTGCATTAAGCTCTCAAACAGGGTCCTCTCCCCTGCTGTTCTGTGTGTTTTGTGTATGTATATATGTTCTGTCTCTCACATTGTACAGTGCTACGGAACTTGTTGGCGCTTTATAAATGCTTGTAACTGTAACTAATTGAATTTTTTTTTTATATTAATGACAAGGCGATTGCCTGCCTTACGTGAACTTATATGAAGAGTTCGGTCATGGATGGAGTCTGGGGGGGCCCTTGCCTTATTTGGTCCGGGGTCCCTGAGTCTTGTTAGTCTGTCCCTGGCTGTGCCACAGGCTGATAGCTTCCATGCCACATTGACGCTTTGAGGCAGTAATTGCTGCAAAAGGGGCCCAAACCAAGTACTGAGTACATCTGCAGCTTATACTTTTCAGAGGTCCAATATTGTTCTATGTACAAATCCTTGTTTTATTAATTGCATGGAATATTCTTATTTTCTGATCACAAATAATCACAATTATGACAAATCACAGCTTGAACTATCTTGCTTTGCATGTAATGAGTCTCATATATTACTTTCACCTTTTAAATTGCATTACTGAAATAAATGAACTTTTGCAAGATATTCAAATTTTTCGAGTTTCACCTGTAAGTTCCTATGAATGATAATAAAAAGGTCTGTTACAGAAAAAAAAGAAAAATTGCTAATAGAAAAAAAAAAGTTTTTTTTTTAACCACTTGGCTGCTATGGACGCGCTCAGCGCGTCCAGCCAAGTTGTTCTCCTGTGCTACGGACGCGCTCAGCGCGTCTGAGCACAGGAGGCAGCAATCCGCCGGATTCCGGCGGATTGCTGCGCCCCCCCCCGGTGCGGGCTGACATCTTGGATGTCAGCCCAGCACTCTGGAGCCCGGCGGGGACATTAGATGTCATCGCGGCTACGCGATGACATCTAATTCAGGCGCCTCCCCCGCATGTGCGGAGGAGGCGCCTGAAAGGGAGGGGGGGAAGTCCATCGGACCTCTCTCCCTCCCGATCGCCGGGGAGCAGGGGGTTAAGACAGGCACCGCTTGGAAGGGCACAGCCTGCCCTTCCAAACGGTGGCTCTCATTAACCCCTGGGGAGCCGGATCACGAATCGGGGCTGAAAAGCGCCGGTTCGTGATCCTTTCCCGGAGCTGGCCGACATCTTGGATGTCGGCCAAGCCTCCGGGAACTCCCCCTGAGGACTGGCGTCATCGTGCTATGCACGATGACGCCAGTCCTGGAGTTAACCCCTAGCTGCCACCAACGGTGGAGATAGGGGATTTGTCACGGTGGCTCAGGGGATGGGGCGCCTGGCAGCAGCTTCCTCGCTGCTCGCTGGCCAGGCGCCGAATGTAAGCGCTTCCGGGCCCGCTCACGTGGGACGCCGAGGGGCGGGGCCTGGCGCTGTGACGCGGACCCGCCGGGTTTAAAACCCAGTCTCTCCCATACACCGGTGCCCTGACGTGGTATTCACCTCCCGCAGAGCTCTTGTGATTTTTGGCTATCTCCTGTGTATGATCCTTGGCATTGGCAAACGAATCCTCTTGTGTATGACCCTTGGCATTGGCAAACGAACCCTCTTGTGTATGACCCTTGGCATTGGCAAACGAACCCTCTTGTGTATAACCCTTGGCATTGGCAAACGAACCCTCTTGTGTATAACCCTTGGCATTGGCAAACGAACCCTCCTGTGTATGACCCTTGGCATTGGCAAACGAACCCTCCTGTGTATGACCCTTGGCATTGGCAAACGAACCCTCCTGTGTATGACCCTTGGCATTGGCAAACGAACCCTCCTGTGTATGACTCCTGGTATTGGCAAACGAACCCTCCTGTGTATGACCCCTGGTATTGGCATTTACTCTGCTCTAGGTTCTGCCCTTAACGTTGGTACTGAGGTCAGTCTATGTGGCATCCTAAGCACGCATCAGATTACCTCTGCTATTACTAAAGTCCTAGGGAGGACTTGTGATCTGTTCTGTACCCCTGTCTGGTATTTCCCTTTCTTTATCTGTTACCTGCTTCATTGTCTACATAGCTTTGCCGACCATTCAAGGATCGGAAGAGTAGAAAGGGAGCTACAGAAAGAGATATATATCTTGGTAGTCAGAAGGATTCGTGACGATACTCTATTCCATACCTCTGTCTGGTGTTACCCCTTGTCTATCTATTGTCTGGTTAATTGTCTTTCTAGTTTCGCCGACCATTCAAGGATCGGAAGGGTAGAGAGCGGTCTGCGTAAAGGGACCACACTTTTGGTAATCAGAGGGATCCGTGACATTACGTCAGGGCCAATGGATCCCGCAGACCTCTCTAACCAGCTGGCACGTATCGCAGCCAGACAGGAGGAACAGGACCATAGGATGGACCAGATTTCTCTCGCTCTGCAAACCCTGTTAAATCGGTCCAATACAGGTACCACAAACCCTCCAGATCCAGTGTTACCTAGGGTCAGTCCCGTCCCCCCTGAAGGACATAGGCTTAGTATGAAGGCACCCCTACGCTATGATGGTACACCAAGCCTATGTCGGGGGTTTTTGACTCAACTCGAGATTTTGTTTGAGAACAATCCAGGTTCTTGTATGTCTGATAAAGCCAAAGTAGGATATCTGATTAATCATTTAACAGAAAAAGCTTTATTGTGGGCTACGCCGTTGTGGGAAAATAAGAAACCCATCATTTATGACTATGAGGGTTTTACCTCTGAGTTAAAACGTACCTTTGATCCCTCTAGAAGGGCTACCAATGCGGGTAGGTCCTTGTTTCACATCAAACAAGGTAATAAGAGGGTCGCCGATTATGCCATAGAGTTTAAGACTTTGGTTTCTGAAGTACTTTGGCCGAACGACGTTTTAACCTTAGCCTTTACCGAAGGCTTGAACGAGGCTTTTATGTTTGAACTGGCTCCCTTAAAATTACCAGAAAGTCTGGACCACCTGATAGATTTCTGTATAGCCATGGACGATCAAATCAGGGAAAGGAGACACCCCAGAGATAGACCCAGAAGGGTCTTGCCTCCTTTACCCTCGTTACCCAGACACCCCAGTACATCAGGTGGTTCGGAGAATGTAAAAACAGATTTACCGGTCGTTGAACCCATGCAAATAGGGAAGACAGGTATTTCAGAAGCAGAAAAAGCTCACAGAAGAGAAAAGGGGCTCTGCTTTTATTGTGCAGGGGCAGATCACTTCCGCCTTCAATGTCCTCAGAGACCCAGGGTTGGCAGGGCTGAACATAGCAGAGTGGGATTCAGAACAGGAGACACCCAGGTTGTCGGTTCTCTGTGTGCCTCCTTTGTGGATAATGAGAAAAAAAATCCAGGATTCTGTTACCGGTCTCCCTAACCTGGGAGGGGGTTCACCTCAAGACTGAGGCGTTTTTGGACTCTGGGGCCTCAGGCAATTTTATGGATAAGAATTTTGCTGCCAAAAACCTCATACCACTGGTTCTCAGGGAAAGACCTCTAAGGGTGGAGGCCATAGATGGTAACCCCCTGGCATGTCCACATATCACTCACGATACAGTCGATGTATGTATGAAAGTAGGAGTTTTACACCAGGAGACAATAAGATTTCAAATCATTGAATCACCCTCATGTCCTGTCGTCCTTGGGTTTCCATGGCTAACAGAGCACAACCCAGTAGTCGATTGGGTCCAGAGAGACATAAAATGTTGGGGTCAGAGTTGTCAGTCTAAGTGCCTAGGCACAGTTAATGTGATTGGTAGCCTCAATATTGCCACAGCCCCTCCTTTGTCCACGGAGGTTCCGGAATGTTACCTGGCATTAAAGGAGGTGTTCTCTAAAGCCAGGACTGAGGTCCTACCACCACATCGTCCATATGACTGTGCCATTGACTTGCTCCCCGGTACGATGCCTCCTAGGGGTCACGTATACCCTTTGTCACAAAGGGAGAACGACATTATGGAGGAATATATAAGGGAGAATCTGGAACGAGGATTCATTAGACGGTCCTCCTCTCCAGCAGGAGCAGGTTTCTTTTTTGTTTCCAAGAAAGAGGGAGATCTGCGACCTTGCATCGACTATAGGGGTTTAAATAGGATCACTATAAGAAATGCATATCCCATACCTCTCATAACAGAATTGTTTGACCGATTAAAAGGGGCTCGTGTCTATACTAAGCTTGATTTACGCGGAGCGTACAACCTGGTCAGGGTTAAAAAGGGAGACGAATGGAAAACGGCTTTTAATACACGTAGCGGGCATTACGAATACCTGGTGATGCCTTTTGGGTTGTGTAATGCGCCAGCCGTCTTTCAGGACCTTATAAATGACACTCTAAGGGACTTTCTGCAAGAATTCGTCATAGTATATCTGGATGATATCCTGATATACTCTCCTGATGTGGACACTCATCATGTCCACGTGAAACAAGTGTTGAAAAAACTATTGAAGGCTGGATTGTACTGTAAGCTAGAAAAATGTCTATTCGACATAGTAACTGTGCAATTCCTTGGTTATATTATAACTCCTGGGGGTTTTCAAATGGATCCTAAGAAGCTCTCAGCTATTCTTGACTGGCCTCTACCCCAAGGACTTAAAGCCATTCAGAGGTTTCTGGGGTTTACGAACTATTACCGAAGGTTCATTAAAGATTTTTCGGCCTTGGTGGCCCCCCTCACGGCTATGACAAAGAAAGGGGTGGGAAATCAGAAATGGACACCTCAAGCCACTCAAGCCTTTGAGGCACTAAAGCAAGCCTTTACTACTGCCCCTGTTCTCCGGCATCCAGATCCGGCTCTGCCTTTCCAATTAGAAGTTGACGCCTCCGAACTAGGTCTTGGTGCAGTCTTGTCCCAAAGGGAGGCTCCTGACAAACCCTTGCATCCATGCGGCTTCTATTCTCGGAAGTTGTCCCCGGCAGAGAAGAACTATGACATTGGAAATAGAGAATTGTTAGCAGTCATCGCGGCCTTGGCCGAATGGAGATACTTATTAGAAGGGTCTAAGGACCCCATTGTTATCATAACCGACCATAAGAATCTCACGTACATTGGAGATGCCAAACGTTTAAACTCCAGACAAGCGAGATGGTCATTGTTTCTTTCAAGTTTTAATTTCGTACTTACCTATAGACCTGGGTCCAGAAACATCAAAGCAGACGCATTGTCGAGACAGTATGAGTCTTATGAACATAATATCCAAGATCAGCATCCCATTGTACCCCAGGAGAGGATTATAGCCGCTACCACGATTAGTGTTTCGTCTCCTCTAATGAAAAGGTTGCAGACCGTCCAGGGCGCAGCTCCTGGGGGAAAACCTCCTGCGAACTCTTTGTACCTGAGAACGAAAGAGAAGAGGTACTTAACATCTATCATGACAATAAAACTTCCGGGCATATGGGTATCACCAAGACTGTGTCTAGTATCAGTAAACTCCTCTGGTGGCCCACATTGCGCCGAGATGTCAAAGATTACATTGCCGTGTGCGAAGTGTGCACAAGGCAGAAAAGTCCCAAAACAGCACCCATTGGCTTACTCCAGCCTTTGCCGATCCCCGAACGACCCTGGTCACATGTAGCCATGGATTTTATCGTAGAGTTACCTGAGTCAAGAGGGAATACAGTGATACTTACGATCATAGATCGATTTTCCAAGATGGGTCACTATGTTCCTCTTCAGAAACTACCTTCGGCAGCTGAACTGGTGCCCATATTCATTGCCAATGTGGTCCGCATTCACGGTGTCCCTCGGGAGATAGTCTCTGATAGGGGGACCCAATTCATCTCCGGATTCTGGAGAGGGTTTTGTAAGAACGTGGGGATAGACCTCTCTTTCTCTTCGGCCTATCACCCCCAGACCAACGGAGCAGCAGAACGAGCAAACCAAAACGTAGAGAAATATCTCAGGTGCTTCATCTCAGAACAACAAGATAACTGGTCAGATCTGCTACCGTGGGCAGAATATGCTATTAACAGCGCAGTAAGTGAATCCACAGGTCATTCTCCTTTCTTCACTGTTTATGGCTTTGATCCTCCCGTGCTCCCCGCCACGTTTCCTGATTCCACGATTCCTGCTTTAGATAAACAACTGGCATCATTGAAAGAGACTTGGGGGAGAGTGAGACGGGCACTGGAGGAAAGTAGTGCCATCCAGAAAACTAAGGCCGACAGACACAGGAGGCAGGCACCAGTGTATCAAGTTGGGGACAGGGTTTGGCTGTCTTCACGTAACATCAAGCTCTTAGTGCCTTCCATGAAGTTGGCTCCTAGGTATATCGGCCCCTATAAGATTCTACGGCGACTCAACCCTGTCTCCTATGCTTTGGCGTTACCCCCCCATTTTAAAATACACAATGTATTCCATGTAAACCTTTTGAAGCCGCTGTTATGTAACCGGTACACCAAAGTCCATGCTCCACCGCCTCCTGTCTCTGTGGAGGGCGAGGAGGAATTCGAAGTTCAGGCCATTCTGGGTGCCAGGCTGTCTAGGGGGTCCTTGCAGTATTTGGTCGATTGGGTGGGGTACGGTCCGGAGGATCGTTCTTGGGTACCGGCTGCGGAAGTCCATGCTCCTAGGCTAGTGAAGGCCTTCTATTTAGCGCATCCCCGTGCCCCTGGGGGTCGTCCAGTGGCCGCCCCTGGAGGGGGGGTTCTGTCACGGTGGCTCAGGGGATGGGGCGCCTGGCAGCAGCTTCCTCGCTGCTCGCTGGCCAGGCGCCGAATGTAAGCGCTTCCGGGCCCGCTCACGTGGGACGCCGAGGGGCGGGGCCTGGCGCTGTGACGCGGACCCGCCGGGTTTAAAACCCAGTCTCTCCCATACACCGGTGCCCTGACGTGGTATTCACCTCCCGCAGAGCTCTTGTGATTTTTGGCTATCTCCTGTGTATGATCCTTGGCATTGGCAAACGAATCCTCTTGTGTATGACCCTTGGCATTGGCAAACGAACCCTCTTGTGTATGACCCTTGGCATTGGCAAACGAACCCTCTTGTGTATAACCCTTGGCATTGGCAAACGAACCCTCTTGTGTATAACCCTTGGCATTGGCAAACGAACCCTCTTGTGTATAACCCTTGGCATTGGCAAACGAACCCTCCTGTGTATGACCCTTGGCATTGGCAAACGAACCCTCCTGTGTATGACCCTTGGCATTGGCAAACGAACCCTCCTGTGTATGACCCTTGGCATTGGCAAACGAACCCTCCTGTGTATGACTCCTGGTATTGGCAAACGAACCCTCCTGTGTATGACCCCTGGTATTGGCATTTACTCTGCTCTAGGTTCTGCCCTTAACGTTGGTACTGAGGTCAGTCTATGTGGCATCCTAAGCACGCATCAGATTACCTCTGCTATTACTAAAGTCCTAGGGAGGACTTGTGATCTGTTCTGTACCCCTGTCTGGTATTTCCCTTTCTTTATCTGTTACCTGCTTCATTGTCTACATAGCTTTGCCGACCATTCAAGGATCGGAAGAGTAGAAAGGGAGCTACAGAAAGAGATATATATCTTGGTAGTCAGAAGGATTCGTGACGATACTCTATTCCATACCTCTGTCTGGTGTTACCCCTTGTCTATCTATTGTCTGGTTAATTGTCTTTCTAGTTTCGCCGACCATTCAAGGATCGGAAGGGTAGAGAGCGGTCTGCGTAAAGGGACCACACTTTTGGTAATCAGAGGGATCCGTGACAGGATTCCAATGAATCCCCTATCTCCCGATCCGTGGCAGCTAGGGGTTAATGTTTAGTACTGTTGGATCGGCCAGAGCATGGCCGTTCCAACGATACCAAACACCACTGTGAAAAAAGTTTTAAAAAATAAAATAAAATAAAAAATAAAAATAAAACAATATTTAAAAAAAAAAATTATAAAAAAAAAATAAACAAGTTTTTTTTTTTTGGTTTGTTAATGCAGCAATATTGTTCCCATTTCAATTATAATGTGAACAATGATGCTGCACTAACGATTTTTGTATGCGGTGCGTTTGTTAAAAATCGCGTAATTTCCCCCCAAAAAAATGTAACGAGACCCCATCTCTAATTTTTTTAACAAGCGCACCCCATACAAAATATAACCGCAATTGCTCGCATGTTAAAATGTGAAAATAATACACTTTACACATTGTAAATTATTGAAAATTCATATTTTATTGCATTTTTTGTTATAATATACAGACAGGTCATGACGTATACATATAATAATGACATATTATTAATCTGCCGAGTCTGACGGAAAGAACGATATATAATATGTCTGGGTCATATACTAAAATAAGCCTTCAAAACGCATTTAAACATGATGAGCAAAACCGGTAAATATGAACTCAGCACAGAGGCGTGAAACGCCTCAGCAGCGAAAGGGTTAAAAAATGCCTAAAAGATACTAAAAAAATAAAATTAATAAATAAAGCGATTTTTTACTATGGATTAAAGGAATAAACGGTTTATTAGATATTGAATAAAAACAGGAATATTTTTAACATTGAAACCTATGGTGTTCGTTCGCCGTGAATAAACCTGCCAAATGAAAACACCGGACATCAGGACATTTCTTTGCTGTTTGGTGTCTCTGAACAGATAAACCATTACTTCTCTATGAGGACTTTCACTGCCTTCGAACAGGCACCGTACTTGCTGTCAGTTTGCCAAAATTTGTGAATGAGCATATCACAGAGCTCCACAGCAATAAACCTCACAGTAATGTGCACCGTCTATTATGAGCATTCAGTGTTATATGGGAATACTAATTTGTGAGTAAAAGTAGTTAAAAGAACCCTGTAAAACTCGGGGGGGGGGTGACACCATAAATTACCGCACCGGGTGACACCGACCCTAGTGACGCCACTGGGTCAAGCGCGAAGACTCTATTCACTATTTTTATATTTTTTTTTAGCACCGGGTGTCACCCTAGGGGCAGTACCATGGTGTGAACTAAGTGTGGGAATTTGAATGCTGATCCCTGGTGGGGGAGAGGGCAATGGATAACCCCTTAATCCCTTGTAGAGACATCTATGTCTGGGAGAATTCTGAAGCACAGCACTGGTGATATTTAATTGTCAGTGATTGCATTATTTATTTTGCATTTCCGCATGGTAATCCTTAAAAACTGGCCTGTTAGGGGTACTTGAGGACCAGGGATGAGAACCACTGATCTAACAATTTTTTTTTAAAAAACAAAAAACAATCAGGGTTATTCAGAGAGCATGAAAAGCAGGAGAATGACTGGAGAATGACTGGAGAATGAAAAATTCCGGTCAAAATAGCCGATTTGGAAAGTGGGATGAACGGGAGAATTTTTCTGGTTTGGCTATTTTGACCTAGAATTTTTCATTCTCCAGTCATTCTCCTGCTTTTCACGCTCTCTGAATAATCCTGAATGTATTTAGGAATGTTTACCGTAGGTTGAGTGTGTGTTCTATATACTGTACACATGTATAGGGTCAAATTGACACATTTATTCACACATTATTGGTGGGGGGGTGAATGGGCATGTTCTATGTAGGGTGCCAAATGTCTTGCAGTGGTCCTGCATGTAAATATCCAATATACAGATGACTCTAGTCTGATTGTGATGTTTGGCAAATGTAAAGCTTAAGCTCGCTGACAACCTACTGAACTGAACTGACCATGCGAAGGAGGAAACATAAGCATCTTTCTATGATGTTGGAAGAAAAGGGGCATGAGAGTAATAAACTTTACAAACAGCTGCAATCAATCAGTTACAACGGAACCTGAAGAGTTCAGGTTCAAACTGAAACCTCAATGGGCCAACGTCAAAATACAGTATAATAGAGAAGTTGAAGGGTCAAGCACACCTGATGGTCGTTCAGAAGTTTAATGGAACATTCAGATAGGAGGTGATCAGGCCCGGACTGGCCATAGGGCATACCGGGCAAATGCTGCCCGGGCAAAGGCTGCTGGCCTTCCGGGCTGGTCGGCCACTGGAGAGCAGGCCTTTTTCAATGTTCCTGCCTGGCAAGGCTGCCTGGGGAACACAGCCCGTGTTCTCTAGGCTACAACCTAGGCCCGACGGGGACTTTAAGATGGTGGCCAGCCATCCGGTGTACCCGGTGACCTAATCAGGGGGATCCGGCCGGCCATCAACCCCCTCTGATTAGGTCACAGGGCACGCCGCGTGACGTCTGCTGCCAGGACATAGGGCAGCAGACGTCATGTGGTGCACCCTGTGGTCTAATCAGAGTGTGCCCTGACATCACGGGATGGAGCAGCAGAGCTCCATGAATGAAACTGAAGAGGGAGGAGAGTGGCAGCTCATGGGGTACATTGGCCATGCCTTCCTGAAGTTAACAAAAAAAAGTTGCCGCTCTTTGCCCGCTCTTTGCCTGCCAACCAGCCTATGAACTGTTTGGACATCACCTCTATGAGTGACTCCAGCAGCCAGCCAAGAGACCTGAAACAATCTGGCACCAGAGCCTAGGATCCCCCCAGCTTTCTAAGTACAGCCTACGCTATTGAAGATGCCAGCTGAAGTGCCCAGTAAGTGTTGAGGATGGTGGAATCCTGAATAAAGTCATGACAACATGTTAGCAATAGGAAAAACATTTAAACCTAATTTTTTTCTAAATGTTGAAGGATTAGATTGATTTTAGGAAGTGAGCTCTGCAAATATTATCAGCAGAAGTCAAGATAGCAGAAACAAAACCACTTTGCTCACAAGGGCTTGTCAGTGGTCTACTCCTAAGTGGGCTATTTTCAAGTGGAGTTAAAAACAGGAATTCTACCTGTACTGGTCTGTGGTTTGTATCTCTAGAGGGAGAGAAACCTCTGGTTTATTTATTGTTAGATTTTAATTTCCTGTAAATATAATAAATATTTAGTCTTAAAAAGCCGGTTCTTATAAATGGGCTGTGAAATTCCCCCCCTCCATTTTTGTTAGTGTCAATACTGCATAGACCGTTGTTCCTTCTATAGGATATGAGCTGTGGCCGATTTCCTGTTATGTTCAGTGCAGGAAAATGTGCGCAGAAGCGGGAAGATGGGAAAAGGGTCTCGTGAAACATATATGGTAGTAAGTTAACTGAGTGGCTAAACTTTGATGTTGTAATGTATCTGTACACTGATTGGCTATAAATTCTGTGTATTTTAATAAATAGATCTGGCTTAACGAGGAAAGCTAGACTTCTGAGAAAGACCAATACAGTTTTGTGATTGATTCTTTTTGGGGGTCTCCGGCATGGCGTAGCGCAGCTCTTACTTTGGTTTTGATATATAAGAAGAAACTTGGAAAAGGTTTATGGTAATTATAATGAAAAATAGAATTTTTCATTTATCAATTTGTTTAATTTCTTTTTTTTTTTTTTCTGCTGTTTTTTTTCTTTTCTGTTGTGCTTTTTTTTCCCTGAGTAGCTGGTGGCTTGTTAATTGGGGGCGTGTAGCCTGTCAGGTGATTTCACTTGTATGGCTACATAAACTCAATGGCAGCTCACTGAGCTTGCTCACAAGGGCTTGTCAGTAGTCTACTCCTAAGTGGGCTATTTTCAAGTGGAGTTAAAAACAGGAGTTCAAATAACAGGTACAAATTGTGATATATATTCTCTTGTTATGGGTATGAGTGTTAGCAAGCTTGAAGATTTGACCCAGTGCACATCCTGCTGCATGTATGCATGTCTGGAGGAATCCTTCCAGGGTCCATATCTCTGTAGCAAGTGTGAACGCGTAGCTCTTCTGGAAGCTCATATTGGAGATCTGGAAGGGCAAATCGTAACGCTGAGGCAGATTGACAATATTGAAAGGAGCCTGCTTCTCACGGAGCAAAGTATAGTTGAGGAATCTAGGGGTGTGAGAGGAGTGGAGTTAACCGGGGAACAGTTTGGTAGCTGGGTGTCAGTGACACGTGGTAGCAGGGGGGGAGGGAAGAGGAAAAGGTTGGCTAGTCCTGATCTTGCTCACACCAACAGATTTGCCCCTTTGAGCGAAGATGTTGGGTGCATCAGCTCAGGTGTAGCAGTACTGGAGGAGGCTGCTCCCTCTAACAGCAGGGGGATCAGCCCACCAAGTAAGGGAGGGATAAAGAGGGCAAGTAAGCCTAGACAGGTTGTGGTGGTAGGGGACTCTATTATTAAGAGAGTAGACAGGGTAATCTGTCGCGCTGATTGCCTTAACGGACAGTTTGCTCTCTGCCGGGTGCCCATGTTAGGCATGTGGTTGACAGAGTTGATAGATTATTGGGAGGGGCTGGAGATGACGCAGCTGTCATGGTCCATATTGGTACCAATGACAAAGTAAGAGGAAGATTGAAGGACCTGAAGAATGATTTCAGGGAATTAGGAAGTAAACTGAAGAAGAGGTCCTCCAAGGTAGCATTTTCTGAGATCCTACCTGTGCCACGTGCTACAGTGGAAAGGCAGTGGGAGATCAGGGAGGTCAATGCATGGCTTAAAGCTTGGTGCAGGAAGGAGGGCTTTGGGTTTTTAGAGCACTGGGCTCATTTTGCACTGGGGTACAATCTGTATAGTCGTGATAGATTGCACCTGAATGGAAGAGGGTCTGCTGTGCTAGGGGAGAGGATGGTTAAAAGGTTGGAGGAGACTTTAAACTAGTGGAAGGGGGGGAGGGATACAGTATCTTACAAAATGGAGACAGAACAGATAGCGGAAGGGTTTCAGTTCAGACTAAGGGGGGTGGAGCCGGGGGATGGGTAATGTCAGAACAGTGGAGGCATGTAATGTAAAGTCGCATTCAGCATGTGTGGGTAGAGACAACATTAAATGTATGCTTGCTAATGCAAGGAGCCTCAATAACAAGATGGGGGAACTAGAGGTAATAGCATACACTAAGCAATACGACATAATAGGAATAAGAGAAACATGGTGGGACGAAACGCATGACTGGGCTGTAAACTTAAACGGTTATACATTGTTTAGAAAGGATAGGAAACATAAAAAAGGGGGTGGAGTGTGTTTATATGTAAATCAGGATTTAAAGCCTAATATTACACAACTGGAAAGCGATGAGGGAAATGTGGAATCCTTATGGGTAAATATCTCGTTGGGGAATAAACAGGGAAGTCAACTATTGGTTGGCATATGCTATAAACCACCTAATATAGATAATGATGAGGAAGAACAACTGTTAGAGCAAATTAGGAAGGCTGCACATCATGGTAGCACTTTAATTATTGGAGATTTTAATTACCTGGACATTAATTGGGATAGTGGGACTAGTAATTCAGCAAAGGGAATCCGGTTTCTGAACATTTTAAATGATACCTTCATGTCACACCTGGTAGAAACGCCAACTAGAGAGGATAACTGTCTGGACCTGGTTATAACAAATAATGTGGATCTTTTCTCAAATATTAATGTAAAGGAACAGTTGGGAAACAGTGACCATAACATGGTGACTTTTGAAATTAACTCAAAAAAACACATTCATAAGGGGCATGCTAAAACATATAATTTTAAAAAGGACAACTTTATTAAAACAAAGGAAGCTCTCAATGTCATTGACTGGCAGAAACTCTTTCACGGGAAAAACACGGAGGATAAGTGGAATATCTTTAAACTAACACTAGAAAAGTACACGTCACAATATATTCCACTGGTTAATAAATATAAAAGAAACAGACTGAAACCAATGTGGCTTAGTAGGAAGGTAACTAAGGAAATGAAAAATAAAAGGAAGGCATTTAAAGCTTTTAAATTTGATAAATCTGAGGCATCCTATAAAGCATATAGGGCAGCCAATAAAGCATGTAAAAAAGCGATTAGATGGGCTAAACTAGAAAATGAAAAAGAAATAGCCAAAGAGAGCAAGACCAACCCTAAAAGATTCTTTAGGTACATAAATTCTAAAAAACCCAAGAGTGAAAATGTAGGTTCACTAAAATCTAAGTCAGGGTTATTGTTAACGGAAGATCAGGATAAGGCAGAAATTTTAAATGATTATTTTTCTTCAGTATTTATCAAAGAGAAACCTATAACAGGAGACATGCAATTCATTAATAAAAACTTACTAATACAAAGTGACTGGTTGACTCAGGACAAGGTTTTGCAGAAATTAAACAATGTGAATGTGAATAAAGCCCCAGGGCCAGATGGAATTCACCCACGAGTACTGAGAGAGCTATGTGTTGAAATATGTAAACTCTGTTCTTAATCTTTCAAGATTCTTTTCTTTCAGGAATAGTACCAGAGGATTGGAGAAAAGCTGACGTGGTCCCTATATTTAAGAAAGGTTTAAAATTTGTGCCTGGGAATTATAGACCTGTGAGCTTAACATCTGTGGCTGGGAAAGTATTTGAGGGGTTACTAAGGGATAATATTCAGGAATTTATTGGGAGGTATAATGTAATTGGCAAAAATCAGCATGGTTTCATGAAACACAGATCATGTCAGACTAACCTAATTACGTTCTATGAGGAAGTAAGTAGAGTATAGATCAGGGGGTCGCAGTGGATGTGATTTACTTAGATTTTGCCAAAGCTTTCGACACAGTTCCACACAAAAGGTTACTATTTAAATTGAGAAAAAATGGTCTAGATGAAAATACTTGTTCTTGGATAGACAACTGGCTAAAAGATAGGGTACAGAGAGTGGTCATAAATGGTACATTTTCAAGATGGACACCAGTGGTAAGTGGTGTCCCTCAGGGGTCTGTTATAGGACCAATACTATTCAATTTATTTATAAATGACCTTGAGATAGGCATGGAAAGTCATGTATCAGTGTTTGCAGATGACACAAAACTAGGAAAAGTAATACAATGTGAGCAGGATGTTACTTCGCTGCAGAGGGATTTAGATAAATTGGGGGACTGGGCACTTAAATGGCAGATGAGATTTAATCTAGATAAATGCAAAGTTATGCACTTTGGAGTGAAGAACACGCAAGTAATTTATACCCTAAATGGTATGGAGTTAGGGAAATCCAAGCAGGAGAAGGATTTGGGAATAATCATAGACTTCAAACTAAGTAACAATGTGCAATGTCAAACAGCAGCCGCCAAGGCCGGCAAAGTATTGGCATGCATTAAAAGGGGAGTTCACTCACGGGATGAAAACATAATTTTGACTCTGTATAAATCAATGGTCAGGCCGCACCTTGAATATGCCGTGCAATTTTGGGCACCTGTCTTAAAAAAAGATATTATAGCGTTAGAAAAAGTGCAGAGACGGGCAACTAAATTAATAAAGGGAATGGAAGGGTTAAGTTATGAGGAAAGACTAACAAGCTTAAACCTGTTTAGTTTAGAGAAACGGCGCCTTAGAGGGGATCTGATAACCTTATATAAATAAATACGGGGCCATTATCAACCATTGTCTGATAACCTATTCATTAACAGGTCTATACATAGGACAAGGGGTCATCCATTTAGACTGGAAGAAAGAAAATTTAGCTTAAAGCATAGGAAGGGTTATTTTACGGTGAGAACAATAAAGCTGTGGAATTCTCTGCCTGTTAAGGTGGTTGGGTCAGAGTCTGTACAGACTTTTAAAAAACGACTGGATGACTTCCTGCAGACACAGAATATTAAGGGTTATAATATTTAATATGTGGGTAAAAGCTTCTTGATCCAAGGAGAAATCTGACTGCCATTCTGGGGTCAAGAAGGAATGTTTTCCCAGTATGTTGCATATTTCAGACTGGGTTTTTTGCCTTCTTTTGGATCAACAGCAGTAGGTTATGTGGGAGAGGCTGAACCCGATGGACGCATGTCTTTTTTCAGACTATGTAACTATGTAACTATGTAACTATGTATCCATAGGAGTGGAGATAGCTGCAGGAGGAATGCAACAAGCTAGCAATGTCTGCAGTTGTTTGACCAAACATATCCATCCTGTTGTCTTTCCAAATAAGCCTGCAAGGAGGTTAGGGGCTGACTTAAACCTGCATGCTGCATTTGTCCCTCTTGTAATGTCAGGGAGAACACATTGAGTCGCTGTACTGTTTCAGATTCAGAATCTGTGGATAGGTATCACAGAGCGCCACAGTAATGTGCATGAGGGTATCACATAGCTCCACAGTAATGTGCATGAGGGTATCACAGAGCTCCACAATAATGTGCATGAGGGTATCACAGAGCTCAAGAGTAATGTGGGGTGTGTATTAGGGTACACAAAGCTCTACATTAATGTGTATGAGGATATCACAGAGCTCCACAGTAATGTGTGGTGTGTATGAGGGTATCGCAGAGCCTCATAGTAATGTGAGGTGTGTAGAAGGAAAAAAGTGGGCTGCTCAGTCCAAAATGCCCAGGCCTATTTTTTATCCCAGTCCGGGCTTGGAGGTGATTCAGCTGTATAACAGCCTTTGTCAAACCAAAAATAGATGATAATCTAATATATATATGTAGCGCTCACTCCCGGAGGAGCCGCTGAATTTTAACCTCGTGTCAGTCTCCCCGCACTAGGGAATAAATATACTCCAGCACCGTTGTGGATTTTATAAATTATATAGTTTACTGAATAAACTGGCATATAATGAGTAACACGGTATATGGATATATATTTACAGTACTTCGTAATGCGGGAAACGCGCAGCGGAAAAGAAATACAATACTTCGTAATGCGAGAAACGCGCAGCGGAAAAGGAAAAATATATTTTTAACCCCCTTGGTGGTTGGAGAGTGAGTCCCGTACAGGTTATGTCCCAAGGAATGTATGTGTATGTGTGTATTGATACCCGGGTACAATATTCAACTGGCCAGTGAATTATTTATGAGATATCTTCGACTAGTCACGTTGGGGCCCTGTGGGTTTTGAACAAACTGCAGCGTGCTTTAGAATTTCACAACGGCCTGGAAGGCCTCTCACCCATCCACCAGATACTCTGTGCTCCACTCGACCCAGGACGTCTCTCCGCTCGATTTTGACTGGGATTCTCTGTGTCACCGGATCCGCTGTCTTGCTTGTCTGTATCTGCCACAAGATGTCCAGCTCACCGCCTGCACTCCCTGTTACATCGATCTGCGGTTCTCCTAACTCTGGGTCCTCCAGCTCACTCTGTATCAGCGTGGGTTACTGCGGTGGATCACTGGGTCTTCGTATAATAAGGCTCAAAAACCCGGTCTCCAGCTCTGTCAGGCCGCACCTGCGCTCTGGCCTGCTCGCTATCACGTTCAGCTACACTGCGTCTTGCTCCTCTCACTCCTAGGCGCGCTCTGCCAGCTCTTTCCACGAGGCTCAGGATGTCAGTGTCTCTCTCCCACCCACTTCCTGTCCCCGCCCGCAAAGCATGCTGGAAAATGTAGTCCCAATGTTCAGTGTCTCACATCGCGCTTGTCTCCCTCCGGTGGCCAAAAACAAGTACTACAACGACAGGGAATTTAAAACCAGCGCTACACTCTCCCCCTCCTAGAACTCTTGGGTCTCTCCAAGGAGGTACAACAGTTGCATTACATTCCAACACATTTTAGGCAACATATACAGGCTCAGCAGAAAGCATACAATGGGTTAGATACACTTCCTCAAGTTGACTCATGCTTTGGACTACCTCAGCTAACATAGCAGACACTTCGGGCAACCTTCGCACTGTGGTGACGGCCTCTTCAGTGCTATGTCCTGGTGAGTCGTAGGTGAGTCTCTGGGGCGGTCGAACAGAGCGTTTTGGTTCTGGCTCAATCAGTTCCTCTTCAGGTGGAAGTACTATAGGCGCGGGTTCAGTTCTTCTTTCTACCACTGGAGCAGACATCTCTTCGGAGTATGATCCTTCCAGTGAAGGCATAGAACTGTAGTCATAATATTCGACTTCAGGAACTACAGGGATTTCAATAGTCTCGGGGACTTCTAACTGAAATTCAGGAGCCTCAGGCCTCAAATTACTTTCCCACCGTTCAGGAACTGAGATAACCTCTTCAGGCTCCGGTGAGCGCATCCAGTCCAGACAAAAACTTTCTTCCTCACTGTCCCTTTCGCTCTCTTCGATAGCCCGGGTCTGCTGAGACCGAGTAACGGGAGGCAAACGTGGAGCAAGCGGATTCGGCAGAGAAAGATCGTCCCCAACTGGTATCCTCACAGCCTCTCTCAAAGGTAGTAAATGATTCCATTGCCAGTTCTTAAGAGGCCCAGCCTTTCCATCTGGCCGGATTTGATACACCGGCAGACCCGGCAGTTGCTTGCAGACAATGTAGACCTGAGAACTCCATCTATCCGCTAACTTGTGCCTCGCAGCAGCACCTAAGTTCTTCAACAAAAACCTATCACCGGGTTGTAGATCCTGTATCCGAACTTTCAAGTCATAGTTCCGCTTATTCCTTTGTTCCCTGTTTCCTGAGGTCAAACGGGGCTGTTCAAACGCAGATGCCAGATTCTTTCGAAGTCTATCCACGTAATTTCTATGGGAAGCTACCGACGTCTGGTCCAGAGATAGCCCAAATGCCAAATCAACCGGCAGTCGAGCTTCTCTTCCGAACATAAGACAGTACGGTGAATATCCAGTGGCGTCACTCTCCGTACTGTTATATGCATGTACTAGCGTAGCTATGTGATGACTCCAGCTCTGCTTCTCTGTGTTTGACAGTGTCCCCAGCATATTTAGTAGTGTGTGATTGAACCTTTCGGGCTGAGCATCACCTTGAGGGTGATATTGTGTAGTTCGGGTCTTTTGGATTCCCAGCAGTAATTGCCCAACCAGCCGGCTTTCAAAGTCTCTACCCTGATCAGAGTGTATTCTCCTTGGTAGGCCGTAGTGAACAAAGAACTTTTCCATCAGAACCTTCGCCACTGTCGGAGCGCGTTGGTCTTTTGTAGAAAAGGCTTGGGCATATCGTGTGAAGTGATCAGTCACTATTAGAATATTTCCCTGCCCACTAGCATCCGCTCTAAGCACAGGAAGTCAATGCACACCAAATCTATGGGTCCTTGACTTTGCAGATGGCTCATTGGAGCGGTTCGGGTCGGTAGGGTCTTCCTTTGAATACACCTCAGACATGAATGGCAGTAACTTTCCACTTCAGCTCTCATGCAAGGCCAATAAAACTTGTCTCGCACCTGCTTAAAAGTCCTTTCTGCGCCCAAATGTTCATGCTCATCATGTAGCGATCGCAGTACACTCTCCCTATGTTTAGTGGGAAGGAACAACTGTTGGGTCTCTTCAGCATTGGTTGAGGGGCCCCTTCGGTAGACCACCCCATCCAACATCTTCAACCATTCCCACTCTTTGTAGACCAATCTGGCTCCATCTGGGGAATTGGTCAGCAGAATTTCCCGCTGGTTTGCAGTTAGGGCCTTTATGGTTAACGCAATTAAAGGGTCTCTAGCCTGATCAGCTTTCAGATCCTGTTTTGAAAAGGTAGGCAGACTTTCATCCCTCAACTGCGTAGGGTTGTAGGCTAGGGACAGATGAGCGCATTTTCTGCAGCCACCGTCAAAATGTACGTCGATGCGTGCGCACGTCATTTTTTCACGGAATACCTTAGTGGTCAGACTATGCGCAATTCTGGACGTATTCATGACGATGGGGTGAAAAGAATCTAGGGAAATCGGCTGTTTGAACGTTATGTGGCCGACACTGAGCGTCTGACATCTCTAATCACGCACACACGCTGCTATGCGGCCGAGCACTCTGTACGTCGTAGCAGCGGTTTCACGTTCTGATAATGCGTTCAGCTGGTTGCGGCGCACTCGTACGCACGTACTGCGTAAGGCCGTCATTGCCGTTTGTGCTGCTACTGCCGCTAAGCGCCTGCAGCGCGTTCGACTGCCACTCTGACCCTAGCCGTAGTAGAACTCCGGAACAGCCGAGCCATGACTCCTATGGCCTCCGCTTCAATCCTCCCTTGACCCGGCGCTCTGCTCCTTGACACAAAGCTTGTACCCCGTCTGGAGTTAATGGAGTCCATTCTGTAGTGTAGGATCTTCTCGACAAAGCATCAGCATCTCGATTATTCACCCCAGGGCGATATTTGAAGCTGAACCGAAACCCTGACAGAGCGGCCAACCACCGATGTCCCGTTGCGTCCAGTTTTGCAGTAGTAAGGACGTAGGTAAGAGGATTGTTATCCGGCTTTATCACAAACTTGGCCCCATACAGATAGTCCTTTAGCTTGTCTACCACTGCCCATTTTAAGGCTAGGAACTCCAACTTGTGGGTAGGATAGTTCTTTTCTGAAGGCGTAAGGCTCCGGCTCACATACGCTACAGGCCTCAGCAATCCACCATACTCTTGATACAGGACTCCTCCTAGACCTTCTCTGCTGGCATCCACATGTAGCTCGTACGGCTTGTGAGGGTCCGCATAGGCCAAGACAGGAGCTCGAGTTAAGCTCTCTATCAGCTTCGTAAAAGCACCCTCACATTGACTAGTCCATTCTCTCTGGATAGACTCTCGAGCTTTCCTTGGCCCTGGAGCTGACGGATTTCGGTCAGAGACCTTGCAGCCTTCTTCTGTGCTTTCCTTCTGTAGGAGTTTGTTCACTGGTTGAGCTATTTTTGCGAATCCTCCTACAAATCTTTGATAATAGGAACAGAACCCCAAGAAAGATCTAAGTTCAGTAACGTTTTAGGGTCTAGGCCAAGAAGCTACGGCCTCCAACTTCCGAGGGTCTGTCGAAACACCTTCTGCTGAGACCACATGTCCCAGATACGTAACAGATGGTAAACAGAATTGACATTTCTCCAGAGATAGTTTCAATCCCTCTTCATGGAGCCTCTTCAAGACCTTCTCCAAACATTGTTCATGTTCTTCCAGAGTCTTCCCGAACACAATTATGTCGTCCAGGTACACTAATACTTCGATTAGATTCATGTCCCCGACTGTCTTCTCCATTAACCGTTGGAACATGGCTGGAGCCCCCGTAAGGCCTTGAGGCATTCTGTTGAATTCGAAGAACCCCAATGGACAGATGAACGCAGTCTTCTCTTTGTCTTCAGGATGCATTGGTATCTGGTGATACCCACTTCGCAGGTCTAGTACACTAAACCATTTTGCTCCAGACAAACACTGTAAGGCATCTTCTATCTGAGGAGTTGCATATTGATCTGGGATGGTTCTCCGATTCAGCGTGCGATAGTCTATGCATAGGCGGACAGAACCATTCTTCTTCCGGACCATTACTATTGGAGATGCATATGGGCTCCTGGACTCTTGGATCACCTTGGTCCTTTTCAGTTCATTCAGCTGTTCTCGTAGATCATCCAAGTCTCCCAGCGGAACTCGTCTTGACCTTTCACGAAACGGCTTGTCCTCTTGTAATCGAATGCGGTGCTCATTACTTTTAGCTAGGCCTACGTCGAACTCATTTTTCGAGAACAAGTCTCTCCACTTTAGAACTTGGGACTGAAGACGTTTCTTCCATTCAGGTGAAATGGGAGCGTCCTTGGGGTAGAACCTTTCATCTGGAATCTCTTTATACACTCCCCCTCCTAAATCGGTAGGAGAGAGAGGCGTAACGGACGCTACTTGCCCGATAGGCATTCGTGCTTTAAGGACTACTGGAGAATCAGACACATTGCACATGCTGACTGAGACTCTTCCTCGTGTTCTTTTCAAAGCTTTAGTGGAGATTATTTCAGGGATTACTTCTACTCCGGCTTCACTCCCATGATTAAAATCGGTTTCCAGTACCACATAGGGCCCTCGTTGCGATCCGTTCAACTTGACTGAAGCCCGGAAGCTCGCTACTTCTCCCGATTGCAGAACCTTTTCCGTTCCTTCTAATCTCCATAGGTGCCCCACTTCGGCAGGTGCCTTCTGTTCTTCGATCATTCTCTGATAGACCGGACGTAACATTGGGTGTACTCCTTTAGTAGAACCTTCTTCCAATACGATAGGTGTCAGGAGACGTCGCACCAAATCAGTATTCGTCCCCACTATCATGGAACTCCTGTTTGCCCCTGAAGGCCGAGGACACACAATGGCCAAGGCATCACAACCTCCGGACTGTCCGATGACTTCGGATCCGATCTCCAACTTCACCTGTAGATACCCGTCATAAGGGAGTTTCTCAGTTCCGATACCCGAGATTTCCAGATCCTTCAATTTCTGTAGAGGGATGTGCTTCAAGTGTTTCTCATAGAAGTCTCGGTAGATCAATGTCACTTGAGCCCCTGAATCCAACAGGGCTTTAGTGTAGACTCCCTCCACTTGGATTGGCACAATAGGGGAAGGACCTATCAGCTGGTCAGGAAACTTGGTGGTGGCAACAGGACACTTAGACCCAGTTTGTTGTACCCTGGCCTTCTTCTTGGCCCGTGTAGGTTTTGGGTGTGCATTGCTTCCCCATGACGTAGGTCCGGATGCTAAGGGAGTGACTCTTTCAGTCCTGGCAGGCTCGGCAGTTGGCCAGACTTTGGGCCCTCTCGCCCTCTTAGTCCTGACTTGATTTTTGGAGCGGGTTTCAACCTTCGGGCACCTAGGTTGCTCCTTCACTTGTGCCCTCTGGCGTTTCCCGCCGGTGAGGTAGATAACAGCCCTTCCAAGGCTTTTAAGAACTCCTCAACTCTATTCCCTTCAGGCTTTTGGCTTTTGCATTGTGCGCAGAAGTGGCCCATTTCTCCACAACTGAAACATCTCTTCTTTGAAAGCGGAGACGCATTCGGCCGCTGTGATTCGGTTGAAGGATCCTGGCTAGACGGTACAGCAACTCCGGTTGTCTGCATGTCTGTAAGGAACCTCTGCATCTCTGTCTGTGTATCTGTCACCTTCAACAATACTCGGCACAGTTCCGCGTGCGCCTGTTGCAGTTCAGCTTGAGCTTCTTGTACCTTCTTAACAGTTCTGTGCAACTCACCATGTGCAGAGAGGTTTAATTCTTTGACAGCCTTCTCTGTGGATTTAAAAGCGATCGGACGCTCTTGTTCGTCCACGTCGGATCCATAGGTGTCCAACGAGTCACTTTCAGGCTGCAAACATTCGTTATGCCTCACAGGTTGCGCGTAAGCTCTTTCTCCTCTCCTGAAGGATTTTTCTTCCAGCAAAGCCTCCTCCTCTCTGACAGCTCGGATCAGTTCCAGGTACTTCAGTTCTCGACTACCTTCCCTGCTTCTTAGCTGCAGCATCACTGGATCTAGAGGTTGAGCGCCCCTCAGGATCTGCTGTATTCGGATCTTATCTACTTCGGCCGGTTCGGCCCCTTTCTTGAGAAGTATCCGGTGCAGAATCTTATCTAGGCGCCTCATATATTCGGTCATTCTCTCACCTTTCCGCTGGTAGGTGTGTTCATACTGATATACGAGCTCTGCGGCCTTTTCTGTTCGCCCAAAAACTTCCTCCAGAACATTTAGATAATCTAAGGCAGTGCAGTCTTTCTTACTCAATTTTAGGTTTCTTACAGCCTCTGACGCAGGTCCCTTTAAGCTCTCAGTGATCCTTTGCTTTTTCTGTGCTTCAGGGACGTCCCACTCATCCAGAGCCTGTTCCACCCATTCTTCGAAGGTTTCTTCTCCCGCCGGAGTTGGTACGTTTCCTGTAAAATTTCTCAACCGTCGATAACCAAAGTTAGTGTGCGGAGGGCTTGTTCTCTGACCTTTAGCCAGCAAATCTCCAATAGCCACTATAAATTCAGGCCCGATCATGGCCAACAGACTGGGCGCGGGAACACTCGCGGATTCGCCACGTGGCGCACTTGGCTGAATCAGTTGGACTTCCACCTCATCGGTCAGCTTCACGCTCGTGCCCTGAAAACACACTGGAACACCCTTTCTCCACTCAAAAAGAACATACGTGTGAGAGGTATCTGGGTTCTCTTTAATGTCCAGTATTAACAACCGATGATCTGGTGTCAGCGCGGCCACGGCCTGGCGAATCTGATCTTCGGCCCAGTGTCTGCAGGAATATCCATGACTATACACAATTCTAACTGACTACTGTGCTCCTCACACCATTTGGCAGCAGTGTCTGGATCCATATTTAACCCTTTAAATGCGGTTTTTCCAGAGACTGGATCCCGGAAACGAGCCCCCACGTGTAGCGCTGACTCCCGGAGGAGCCGCTGAATTTGAACCTCGGGTCAGTCTCCCCACACTAGGGAATAAATATACTCCAGCACCGTCGTGGATTTTATAAATTATATAGTTTACTGAATAAACTGGCATATAATGAGTAACACGGTATATGGATATATATTTGCAGTACTTCGTAATGCGGGCAACGCGCAGCGGAAAAGAAATACAATACTTCGTAATGCGAGAAATGCGCAGCGGAAAAGGAAAAATATATTTTTAACCCCCTTGGTGGTTGGAGAGTGAGTCCCGTACAGGTTATGTCCCAAGGAATGTATGTGTATGTGTGTATTGATACCCGGGTACAATATTCAACTGGCCAGTGAATTATTTATGAGATATCTTTGACTAGTCACGTTGGGGCCCTGTGGGTTTTGAACAAACTGCAGCGTGCTTTAGAATTTCACAACGGCCTGGAAGGCCTCTCACCCGTCCGCCAGATACTCTGTGCTCCGCTCGACCCAGGACGTCTCTCCGCTCGATTTTGACTGGGATTCTCTGTGTCACCGGATCCGCTGTCTTGCTTGTCTGTATCTGCCACAAGATGTCCAGCTCACCGCCTGCACTCCCTGTTAGATCGATCTGCGGTTCTCCTAACTCTGGGTCCTCCAGCTCACTCTGTATCAGCGTGGGTTACTGCGGTGGATCACTGGGTCTTCGTATAATAAGGCGGAAAAACCCAGTCTCCAGCTCTGTCAGGCCGCACCTGCGCTCCGGCCTGGTCGCTATCACGTTCAGCTACACTGCGTCTTGCTCCTCTCACTCCTAGGCGCGCTCTGCCAGCTCTTTCCACGAGGCTCAGGATGTCAGTGTCTCTCTCCCACCCACTTCCTGTCCCCGCCCGCAAAGCATGCTGGAAAATGTAGTCCCAATGTTCAGTGTCTCACATCGCGCTTGTCTCCCTCCGGTGGCCAAAAACAAGTACTACAACGACAGGGAATTTAAAACCAGCACTACACATATATAACTTTATTATTGCGGACGTCATTATACACATCCCAGCAATTCAAAGAACTGCGTCACAGAGCTCATGTGCTACATTTCCCATATGCAGCAAAGAACCCTGGGTAGGACATGCTAATAACTCTACAATTTCCCATTTTTTGCATCCTGGGTCTGGTTTCACACAGAACCCTCCAATCAATGCCACACCATTCTAAATGGCTTTTTTTTATAGAAGAAATCAGAGTTATGCAACTGGTCACAGCCACTCTTGGACAGCTGGCTTATCAGCAAGAGCGAGGCATGACCAATTGCAGTTTAATGCTTAACCCGTGGGGTAAATCAATACTTATTTAGATTGAGGTGGAGAGTAGGGATAAGCCGAATACCCCTGTGTTCGGTTTACATTCAAACTCGAACAATTTAAAAAGTTCGAGTTCGGACGCGAACACAATCCGAACTCATTGCAAGTCAGATTTTTAGAGTGCCCTGCAAGGGGGCATATATGCAAGATATTTGCCTTAAAAGGTGTATGGGGGTCCGGGTAGTGCCCTGGGGGACAGGAAACAATGAAAAAAAGTTTTAAAAAAGCTGTTTTTAAAGGAACAGTGATTTTTCCATGAAATAAAGGTTAAGAATAAAAACAAAAAATTCCTTCAAATATCGTGCCCAGGAGGTCCCCATAACCTGCCCATGAAGTGGCGGTTTTGTAGGATGTATTGAAACATTTAAGAAGAAAAAAATGACATTTCAAATGACGGTAAATTATTTTTCCTTTAATCTATTCATAAACAGCTGCTTGGGGCGGCAGCCTGTATGAAAAGAGGAGACATTTTAGGACACGCAGAACAAGTTTAGTGATTTTTGGCTAAATTATGATGAAACTTATGCAGGCTTTGGATGAAAGTAACAGCAGGTGCATTAAAATTGGACGTTTGGTGCCAGCTAGTGCCTTCACACCGTAACCCCTCTGAGGTATTGTGGAAGAGTGCAAGGGTGGACTCTGCATTCAAATATTAAAATGATATGAATCTGATACACGCATCAGTGCACCCAAATATTGGGCCTTTGGTGCCAGCTAGTGCCTTCACACGTAACCCCTCTGAGGTATTGTGGTAGAGTGCAGGGGTGGACTCTGCATTCAAATATTAAAATGATTGGATTCTGGTACACGCATCAGTGCACCCAAATTTTGGGCCTTTGGTGCCAGCTAGTGCCTTCACACCGTAACCCCTCTGAGGTATTGTGGAAGAGTGCAGGGGTGGACTCTGCACTCAGATATTAAAATGATATGTATCTGGTACATGCATCAGTGGCAGTGCACCCAAATATTGGGCTTTGGTGCCAGCTAGTGCCTGCACACGTAACCCCTCTGAGGTATTGTGGACCCTGCCGTCAAATATTACAATGATATGAATCTGGTACATGCGTCAGTGCACCCAAATATTGGGCCTTTGGTGCCAGCTAGTGCCTTCACAACGTAACCCTTTTGTGGTATTGTGGAAGAGTGCAGGGTTCGACCCTGCGGTTCAAAAAATTAAAATGATATAAATCTGGCACAGGCGTCAGTGCAGCCAAATATTGTGCCTTTCATGGCAGCAAGTGCCTTCACACATAACCCTTTTGTGGTATTGTGGAAGAGTGCAGGGTTGGACCCTGTGGTTCAAAAAATTTAAATGATATAAATCTGGCACAGGCGTCAGTGCAGCCAAATATTGTGCCTTTCATGGCAGCAAGTGCCTTCACACCGTAACCCTTTTGTGGTATTGTGGAAGAGTTCAGTGCTGGAGGTTTTGTGAATGCAGAAGACATCCCCGATCTACTCAGTTACATCAGCATCAGGGGAGTGATTGCTGCTGATCCAGGACTGATTCATTTTTATAAATGTCAGCCGGTCTACAGAGTCGGTGGACAGACGTACTCTTTTGTCTGTGGCAAAACCTCCAGAGGCACTGAATGTCCTTTCAGAAAGCACGCTGGATGAAGGGCAACCTAGTAGCTCCATAGAATATTGGCTAAATTCTGGCCAGTGATCCAATCTCAACACCCAGTAAGCCAGTGGATCATCTTCTGTAAAGGTATCCAGGTCTGCCCTTGCCCCTAGATAGTCCTGCACCAAATGGTGAAGATGCTGGTAATGGGTGCCTACATTTGACGTCCCTGGGCGTCGTGGACTAAAAAAATTGGAAAAGGCATCAGTCAAGCGTCCCCCTTCACCGTTCTTCCTATGATAAACAGCAGCCTCAGAAGCACCTGTGTCATCAGTTGGTAACCTACCAGTGTCTGGAAACGTGTTACACAAGTGTCACTTTAGAGCGTCCTCAAGTTGTTTCATCCTGTTCTCCCTCTGTGAGGGCAGGATGAGCTCTTCAACCTTACCCTTGTATCATGGATCAAGAAGGGTTGCCAACCAGTAATGATCCCTCTCCTTGATAGCACGAATCCTGGGGTCCTTTAGCAGGCTTTGCAGGATAAGGGGGCCCATGCAGCATAGGTTGGAGGTGGCATTAGCTTCAGAGTGCTCCTGGTCGTTGAGGATTAGGGATGAGCTGTTCGGTTCGATCCGTTCGGAGTTCGCATCGAACATAGCCTGTTCGCATGTTCGCGAACTACGAACATTTCCGCCTGTTCGCCGCGTGTTCGCCCACAATGCACCACAATGGACCACAATGCACTTTTCCACTGGCCTGAAGCTTGTAATTGGCTACAGCCTTGCACCTGACCACAGGTCAGGTGCAAGACAGGTTCAAGACTATGCCAATCACAGCTCAGAGTCCTGATTGGGCAAATTTTACCCAATCATGGGCTCACAGAGCTAATTCCCGCAGCACATTATAGAAGGCTTCACACAGCGCTTCAGAATGCGTTTGAGAGGAGATTGTTGTTGTGTTAGTGTGTGTTCTTACTGCCAGTCTGCCACCAGCTACTGGGGGGGGTCTCATCCACTGGGGGTTCTCATTTCTACCAAATATCTGGGAATTGTTGTAATCTTTGTGTTCTCACTCCCAGCAACTATTTTGGGGGCTCAGTAATTTCTACAAAATATTTGTGAATTGAGGTAATCTGTGTTTTGTCACTGCCAGCCAGAATTTTGGGGCTCAGTAATTTCTACAAAATATTTGTGAATTGAGGTAATCTGAGGTAATCTGTGTCTTGTCACTGCCAGCCAGGATTTTGGGGGCTCAGTAATTTCTACAAAATATTTGTGAATTGAGGTAATCTGAGGTAATCTGTGTTGTCACTGCCACGCAGAATTTTTGGGGCTCAGTAATTTCTACAAAATATTTGTGAATTGAGGTAATCAGAGGTAATCTGCCACGCAGAATTTTGGGGGCTCAGTAATTTGTACAAAATATTTGTGAATTGAGGTAATCTGCCACGCAGAATTTTGGGGGCTCAGTAATTTCTCCAAAATATTTGTGAATTGAGGTAATCTGAGATAATCTGTGTCTTGTCACTGCCAGACAGGATTTTGGGGGCTCAGTAATTTCTACAAAATATTTGTGAATTGAGGTAATCTGAGGTAATCTGTGTCTTGTCACTGCCACGCAGAATTTTGGGGGCTCAGTAATTTCTACAAAATATTTGTGAATTGAGGTAATCAGAGGTAATCTGCCACGCAGAATTTTGGGGGCTCAGTAATTTCTACAAAATATTTGTGAATTGAGGTAATCTGCCACGCAGAATTTTGGGGGCTCAGTAATTTCTCAAAAATATTTGTGAATTGAGGTAATCTGAGGTAATCTATGTCTTGTCACTGCCAGCCAGGATTTTGGGGGCTCAGTAATTTCTACAAAATATTTGTGAATTGAGGTAATCTGAGGTAATCTGTGTCTTGTCACTGCCAGCCAGGATTTTGGGGGCTCAGTAATTTCTGCAAAATATTTGTGAATTGAGGTAATCTATGTCTTGTCACTGCCAGTGCACACAGTATTTTGGGGGTCAGTAATTTCTACAAAATATTTGGGAATTTTTTAATCCTTGTGTTCTCACTGGCTGCCACCCATCAGGGTGTCTCACTGATTTATAGGAGGTTTCTGAGATTTGTAATCTGTGTCTTCTCACTGCCAGCTATCAGGGGGTCCCACATACTTCTATCAGATTTCTGCGAATTGTAATCTGTGTCTTGTCACTGTTGCCAGATATCAGGGGGTCCTATCAGGGGGTCTCACTGACTTGTAGCAGATTTCTGCGAATTGTAATTTGTGTCTTGTCACTGCCACCCATCAGGGGGTCTCACTGATTTATAGGAGATATCTGGGAATTGTAATCTGTGTCTTGTCACTGGCTGCCAGCTATCAGGGTGTCTCACTGAGTTATACCAGAGTTCTGGAAATCTTTAATCTTTATACCAGAGTTGAATCATCAGAGTTCTGTATATATTTAATCTATATATCACTCACCATGTCAGAAAGACCAAAAAGGATAGGCAGAAGCTCCCAGACACAGATAAGAGGGCAAGCAGCCTCTGTGTCGGGAGGCTGTGCCTCTGGTCATGGTGGAAGGGGTGCATCCTCTGCAGGGGCACGTTTGTCCTTTCTAACTGGTGCTGGCCGTTTTAAGCAGCAGCAACATAGAGAGGATTTGGTGGGTTGGCTAACCAGGCCATCCTCATCCTCCGAGTCCTCTGCCAGCCAGGCTTGTAGTGCTTTACAGTCCACCTCAGCTGCCAAAGCATTTAATGCAGCCTCCATGTCCACGTCTACTCCTGCTGTAGCCTCACTATCACACACGGAGGAGTCAGCTGAATTGTTTGACTACAATGACAGTGACATGCTGCTTGAGGATGCGCAGCAAGTACAGTGCTCTGATTCAATCTCTGAGGTTGAGGAAGGGAGAATAATCAACCTAGAGGAAGGGGGTGAAAGTGATGACACACAAATAACTGGCACTCATGTTGCCCCAGCAGCTGCAGCATACTGCCAAGTTGGCTCCAGTGACGAGGAGATAGGGGGTGATGATGACAATGATGATGAGGTCACTGACTCCACCTGGGTGCCTGATCGACCAGAGGAGTCAAGTGAGGAGGAGGCACAACAAACACGAGGCACAACATCCTCTATGACCAACCGTAGCACTAGCCAGTCCAAGGCATCAGATGTCAGAGCTGCTCAGGTGCAGAGCAATGTTGTCTCAAAGCACACATCCAGGAACTCTGCTGTCTGGGAGTTCTTTAAGAAATGTGCAGCAGACCCCACTGTTGCTATTTGTAATCTATGTCAGATGAGGCTCAAGCGTGGGAAAGACACCAGACGCTTGGGTACCACGTGCTTGAGGTGACATATGACCACCTGCCACACATCCCGTTGGCGCAAAACTTTGCGTAGGTCCTCCTCATCTGTCTCTACCCCCCACTGTCTGTCCTGACATGTCATTGCCTACAACCTCCACTGACACGGATGATGCTACAGTTATGGATGTACCAGCTCCTTCCTCACAATGTCACAGCATCCCATCAGCTGAAGATTTACGCAGTCAGATTACGTTGCCGAAGCTGCTGCCTCGTAAGAAAAAATATAGTCCCAACCATCCCCAAGCAGAGCGTCTAAATGCCAGCTTAGCAAAATTACTTGCATTGCAGCTGCTGCCTTTCCAGCTGGTGTACGCTGCTCCCTTCTGTGAATTTATTGAATGTGCTGTACCACAGTGGCATGTTCCAAAGCCCCATTACTTTTCACGGAAGGCCATTCCAGCACTATACCAGCACGTGTAAGACAATGCTATGAAAGGCAGTCAGCAGCAAGGTGCATGTGACTTTAGACACGTGGTCCAGCAAGCATGGACAGGGTCGTTACATTTCCTTCACGGCACACTGGGTAACTCTGATTGCAGCTGGGAGGGTCCAAGACGGGGCTCTGTGCAGGAGCTTGTTCATCCACCACGCCTCCAGAAAGCTGCTTGTATGAGGTCTGTCTGCTCCACCACCACCTCTCCCTCTTCCTCCTCCTCCTCCTTCTGTGTCTCTGGCGAAGTGGCAGTTAAACCGACGCCTGACAGGGGCTACGCAATGGCTCAAGCAAAAAGATGCCATACTGTGCTTGAGCTGGTTTGGTTAGGGGACAGGAGCCACACCGGCCAGAAATTCTGTCAGAGATGGTTAACACCACGCCAGCTTCAGCTGGGAATGGTCGTCTGTGATAATGGCAGTAACCTTCTCTCTGCCCTATGCCTGGGTCAGTTGACGCATGTACCATGCCTAGCACATGTGCTAAATCTGGTGGTACAGCGTTTCCTAACCAGGTACCCAGGGCTGGCAGAGCTTCTCAGCCAGACCAGAAAAGTCTGCAGCCACTTCAGACGGTCAATCCCAGCAAGCGTTCACCTGGCAGAAGAGAATTCCACCTTCCCACAAAACGTCTGATCTGTGACATGCCCACAAGGTGGAACTCGACATTAGCAATGCTGCAGTGCCTGCACAAGCAGCAGAGGGTCATCAACGAATACCTGTGTGAGTATGGCACAAGGACAGGTTCAGGTCAACTTGTTCCCCCCCCGCAGTGGCTGATGATCAAGGATGCATGCACTGTACTGTCACCATTTGAGGAGGCAACAAGGATGGTGAGCAGGGACAGTACATGCATCAGTGACACAATTCCTTTAGTGTTCCTGCTGGAGCACACTCTGCGGGGAATTATAGATGTGGCTCTAGAGGCAGAGCAACAGGAGGAAGAGGAGGCCTTCCCTAGCTCTGAAGGCCACAGTCTTTCCGCAGACAGCATTCTAGCGGGTCCTCCTCAGATCAGACAGGAGTAGGATGATGAGGAAGAGGAATATTAAAGTAGTGGGGCATTGAAGGTGGGGATTCCTCAAGGGAGGGTTTTGTGTGCCCAAAAACACAAGGACTAGTACATGGCTGGGAGGAGGAAGTGCACGGTACGGTCATCCTCATTGACAAGGAAGACTCGGAAGCTTATGCCACCTCCAACCTACGCTGCATGGGCTCCCTTATTATGCAAAGCCTGCTAAAGGACCCCAGGATTCGTGCTATCAAGGAGAGGGATCATTACTGGTTGGCAACCCTTCTTGATCCACGATACAAGGGTAAAGTTGCAGAGCTCATCCTGCCCGCACAGAGGGAGCACAGGATGAAAAAACTTGAGGACGCTCTAAAGCGACACTTGTGTAAACAACTTTCCAGGCACTGGTAGGTTACCAAGTGATGACACAGGTGCTTCTGAGGCTGCTGATGATCAGGGGAATAGTGGTGAAGGCCGAGGCCGCTTGACTGATGCCTTTTTAATTTTTTTTAGTTCACAACGCCCAGGGATGTCAAATGTAGGCACCCATTACCAACATCTTCACCATATGGTGCAGGACTACCTAGGGGCAAGGGCAGACCTGGATACCTTTCCAGCAGATGATCCACTGCCTTACTGGTTGTTGAGATTGGATTACTGGCCAGAACTTAACCAATATGCTATGCAGCTACTAGGTTGCCCTTCATCTTGCGTGCTTTCTGAAAGGACGTTCAGTGCCATTGGAGGTTTTGTCACAGACAAAAGAGTGCGTCTGTCCACCGGCTCTGTAGACCGGCTGACATTTATAAAAATGAATCAGTCCTGGATCAGCAGCTATCAATCCCCTGATGCTGAAGTAATGGAATAGATCGGCGAATGTCTTCTGCATTCACAAAACCTCCAGCACTGAACTCTTCCACAATACCACAAAAGGGTTATGGTGTGAAGGCACTTGCTGCCATGAAAGGCACAATATTTGTCTGCACTGACGTCTGTGCCAGATTTATATCATTTTAATTTTTTGAACCGCATTGTCCACCCCTGTACTCTTCCACAGTACCACGGAGGGGTTACTGTACGATGGCACTTGCAGGCCTTGCACCAAAAGCACAAAATCTGGGTACACTGATGCAGTGGTGTATTTAGGTTTTGTGCTGCCCTAGGCCTGACTAAACTCGTGCACCCCCTAATTTAAATTTGAGGCACCCCTTCCTGTCAAGGACACATCTCTTCCTGGTTAATCTCCACCCTTTCCTCTTAGAGCTCCGCCTTTTCCTCTCTTTATATTAAAAGTGGATACCAAGTGCCTACTTGTATATTTTGTATACCATTTCAAATGTATCTATCGAGATAAATAAAACTATGAAATGTTTAAATTCAAGCATTTTTACAAAGAACAGCCACGCATGTCAAGTATACTGGATCACAGCCGCTCTAATTGGTTGAACAATAAAATCCACAGAAACGTGCACTGCATATGAGCGTATCACAGAGCTGCACAGCAATAAAACCCACAGAAATGTGCACTGTGTATGAGCATATCAAAGAACTGCACAGCAATAAAACTCACAGTAATGTGCAGTGTGTATGAGCGTATCCCCGAGCTCCAGGGCAATAAAACTCACAGTACTATGCAGTGTGTATCACAGAATCCACAGCAATAAAAGTCCCAGCAATGCAATGTTTGGTGTGTGTCAGCGTATCAGAATCCACAGCAATAAAAATTCCAGCAATCCAATGTGCAGTGTGTATGAGTGTATCAGAATCCACAGCAATAAAACTCCCAGCAATGCAATGTGCGGTGTGTATGAGTGCATCAGAATCCACTGGAATAAAACTCCCAGCAATGCAATGTGTGGTGTGTGTCAGCGTATCAGGATCCACAGCAATAAAACTCCCAGCAATGCATTGTACGGTGTGTATGAGTGCATCAGAATCCACTGCAATAAAACTCCCAGCAAACCGAGTGTATATGAGCACACAGCAATTACTTATTCTACATTTACCGGCCTCCGTCCGCGGTAGGGCTGTGTGCAGAGTCAGCAGGGACTGTGTACAGACTCAGCAGGAGATCACTCCAGGCCATGTTAGGATCGCGGCTGTGCCTGTGCGTGGAGCCATCTTGTCAGCAGTGGGGTGCCACTGCCAGAGGGTGCACAGTGGCTTTGATTCCCTTCCCGGTTGGTGGTCAGTCCAGAATAAAGTGACAGTCCATGTTAACGAAAGGGCGGGCAGCTGCGTGCATGCGTGCGTGCGTGTCACGTGGTTCAGCCAGTCAGGTGGTACTGAGACTCAGTACCACCTTACTGGCCGGACCGAGTGTGACCTGCACGCACGCAGCCTCACCAGGAGCCAGGCAGCTCAATGACAAATTTCTATCACTGTAGTGCTGGTTAAGGAAAGGTCCACTTTAAACAGCAGTAAGCAGACAGAGCTTCATATTCTGCTGATACCCCCCCTTTACCTGCTGTTTACGGTCATCTTCTCTCTCTGCACACAAATCACATCACCCTCCCCTCTCCTAGAGCTGCTGCGGGGCAGGGGAGGAGCTATGGAGGGAGGAGAGGGGAATTTTTATTCTATTCTATTTTATTCCGTATGTAAACGCCCTGCTCCGCTGCTCGTTGTTTGAGAACACAGCTCAAAGCTGACACACAGTGACAGTGACACCTCCTAGTACCCCCTAAGGACACCCCAATAATCACTGGTACCTGGGGCGGCCCACCCTCCGCCACTCCTCTAAGTTCAGCACTGCTATGGTGATATGCTCACACACAAGTTTGGCAAACTGCCAGCAAGTACGGTGCTGTTTGAAGGCATTGCAAGTCCCCATAGAGAAGTAATGGTTAATCTATTCAGAGAACACCAATCAGCAGAGAAATGGCAGTGAAATGCCCTGATGTTCGGTGGTTTCAATCAGCAGGTTTATTCAGGCGAACCCCATAGGTTTCAATGTTAAAAATATTCCCGTTTTTATGCAATATGTAATAAACCATTTATTATTTTAATCTGCAGTAAAAAGTTTTCCTTTATTTATCAAATTTTTTTTTAGTACCTTTTTAGTAATTTTTCAGAATTTTTTTGGCAAAATTCCCCCCCCTTCTTTTTAATAGCAGTTTTTCTTTTTTCTGTAACAAAACTTTTTATTATCAATCATAGGATCTTATATGTAAATTCCAGACATTTTCGTTCAGTAGTTCTTTTGAAAACAGCAGGCCATGGGTTTGCGGTGGCAGCATACAGCGGCCGACTCCATGCACTTTGGGGACCCTGCGGTGAATGGTGAATTCACTTCAGGGTGGGGAAATTTTATTCCCTGAAGTGCAGGGAACTACAGAAAACCAAAATGTTGGTGTCATTTCTGGGGCTGTGTAGAGCAATGCTGGCGGTGTGGGGCTGTTTCTTCCCAGAGATCCAGGCTATCCAAATGCAGGCAGGGCCCAGCTGCACCAGGCTCTGACGCCAGCACTACACCTGGGGGAACCGTTTTGCCCTCATGAATCACCAACTCCAGCGAGCTGTCCTCCCCGCTCACCGGCTCTGGCGACATCATAACTTGGGGATCTGAGGCAACTGTCTCACATCCTTACAATGCAGTGGGAAATATTCCAATCTCCTTGACAACTCCAGAGTCTATAGCTGGCTCAGACACATTGTCACGGTGGCTCAGGGGATGGGGCGCCTGGCAGCGGCTTCCTCGCTGCTCGCTGGCCAGGCGCCGAATGTAAGCGCTTCCCAGCCCGCTCACGTGGGACGCCGAGGGGCGGGGCCTGGCGCTGTGACGCAGACCCGCCGGGTTTAAAACCCAGTCTCTCCCATACACCGGTGCCCTGACGTGGTATTCACCTCCCGCAGAGCTCTTGTGATTTTTGGCTATCTCCTGTGTATGATCCTTGGCATTGGCAAACGAATCCTCTTGTGTATGACCCTTGGCATTGGCAAACGAACCCTCTTGTGTATAACCTTTGGCATTGGCAAACGAACCCTCCTGTGTATGACCCTTGGCATTGGCAAACGAACCTCCTGTGTATGACTCCTGGTATTGGCAAACGAACCCTCCTGTGTATGACTCCTGGTATTGGCAAACGAACCCTCCTGTGTGTGACCCCTGGTATTGGCATTTACTCTGCTCTAGGTTCTGCCCTTAACGTTGGTACTGAGGTCAGTCTATGTGGCACCCTAAGCACGCATCAGATTACCTCTGCTATTACTAAAGTCCTAGGGAGGACTTGTGATCTGTTCTGTACCCCTGTCTGGTATTTCCCTTTCTTTGTCTGTTACCTGCTTCATTGTCTACATAGCTTTGCCGACCATTCAAGGATCGGAAGAGTAGAAAGGGAGCTACAGAAAGAGATCAATATCTTGGTAGTCAGAAGGATTCGTGACGATACTCTATTCCATACCTCTGTCTGGTGTTACCTCTTGTCTATCTATTGTCTGGTTAATTGTCCTTCTAGTTTCGCCGACCATTCAAGGATCGGAAGGGTAGAGAGCGGTCTGCGTAAAGGGACCACACTTCTGGTATCAGAGGGATCCGTGACATTACGTCAGGGCCAATGGATCCCGCAGACCTCTCTAACCAGCTGGCACGTATCGCAGCCAGACAAGAGGAACAAGACCATAGGATGGACCAGATTTCTCTCGCTCTGCAAACCCTGTTAAATCGGTCCAATACAGGTATCACAAACCCTCCAGATCCAGTGTTACCTAGGGTCAGTCCCGTCCCCCCTGAAGGACATAGGCTTAGTATGAAGGCACCCCTACGCTATGATGGTACACCAAGCCTATGTCGGGGGTTTTTGACTCAACTCGAGATTTTGTTTGAGAACAATCCAGGTTCTTGTATGTCTGATAAAGCCAAAGTAGGATATCTGATTAATCATTTAACAGAAAAGCCTTATTGTGGGCTACGCCGTTGTGGGAAAATAAGAAACCCATCATTTATGACTATGAGGGTTTTACCTCTGAGTTAAAACGTACCTTTGATCCCTCTAGAAGGGCTACCAATGCGGGTAGGTCCTTGTTTCACATCAAACAAGGTAATAAGAGGGTCGCCGATTATGCCATAGAGTTTAAGACTTTGGTTTCTGAAGTACTTTGGCCGAACGACGTTTTAACCTTAGCCTTTACCGAAGGCTTGAACGAGGCTTTTATGTTTGAACTGGCTCCCTTAAAATTACCAGAAAGTCTGGACCACCTGATAGATTTCTGTATAGCCATGGACGATCAAATCAGGGAAAGGAGACACCCCAGAGATAGACCCAGAAGGGTCTTGCCTCCTTTACCCCCGTTACCCAGACACCCCAGTACATCAGGTGGTTCGGAGAATGTAAAAACAGATTTACCGGTCGTTGAACCCATGCAAATAGGGAGGACAGGTATTTCAGAAGCAGAAAAAGCTCACAGAAGAGAAAAGGGGCTCTGCTTTTATTGTGCAGGGGCAGATCACTTCCGCCTTCAATGTCCTCAGAGACCCAGGGTTGGCAGAGCTGAACATAGCAGAGTGGGATTCAGAACAGGAGACACCCAGGTTGTCGGTTCTCTGTGTGCCTCCTTTGTGGATAATGAGAAAAAAAAATCCAGGATTCTGTTACCGGTCTCCCTAACCTGGGAGGGGGTTCACCTCAAGACTGAGGCGTTTTTGGACTCTGGGGCCTCAGGCAATTTTATGGATAAGAATTTTGCTGCCAAAAACCTCATACCACTGGTTCTCAGGGAAAGACCTCTAAGGGTGGAGGCCATAGATGGTAACCCCCTGGCATGTCCACATATCACTCACGATACAGTCGATGTATGTATGAAAGTAGGAGTTTTACACCAGGAGACAATAAGATTTCAAATCATTGAATCACCCTCATGTCCTGTCGTCCTTGGGTTTCCATGGCTAACAGAGCACAACCCAGTAGTCGATTGGGTCCAGAGAGACATAAAATGTTGGGGTCAGAGTTGTCAGTCTAAGTGCCTAGGCACAGTTAATGTGATTGGTAGCCTCAATATTGCCACAGCTCCTCCTTTGTCCACGGAGGTTCCGGAATGTTACCTGGCATTAAAGGAGGTGTTCTCTAAAGCCAGGACTGAGGTCCTACCACCACATCGTCCATATGACTGTGCCATTGACTTGCTCCCCGGTACGATGCCTCCTAGGGGTCACGTATACCCTTTGTCACAAAGGGAGAACGACATTATGGAGGAATATATAAGGGAGAATCTGGAACGAGGATTCATTAGACGGTCCTCCTCTCCAGCAGGAGCAGGTTTCTTTTTTGTTTCCAAGAAAGAGGGAGATCTGCGACCTTGCATCGACTATAGGGGTTTAAATAGGATCACTATAAGAAATGCATATCCCATACCTCTCATAACAGAATTGTTTGACCGATTAAAAGGGGCTCGTGTCTATACTAAGCTTGATTTACGCGGAGCGTACAACCTGGTCAGGGTTAAAAAGGGAGACGAATGGAAAACGGCTTTTAATACACGTAGCGGGCATTACGAATACCTGGTGATGCCTTTTGGGTTGTGTAATGCGCCAGCCGTCTTTCAGGACCTTATAAATGACACTCTAAGGGACTTTCTGCAAGAATTCGTCATAGTATATCTGGATGATATCCTGATATACTCTCCTGATGTGGACACTCATCATGTCCACGTGAAACAAGTGTTGAAAAAACTATTGAAGGCTGGATTGTACTGTAAGCTAGAAAAATGTCTATTCGACATAGTAACTGTGCAATTCCTTGGTTATATTATACTCCTGGGGGTTTTCAAATGGATCCCAAGAAGCTCTCAGCTATTCTTGACTGGCCTCTACCCAAGGACTTAAAGCCATTCAGAGGTTTCTGGGGTTTACGAACTATTACCGAAGGTTCATTAAAGATTTTTCGGCCTTGGTGGCCCCCCTCACGGCTATGACAAAAGAAAGGGGTGGGAAATCAGAAATGGACACCTCAAGCCACTCAAGCCTTTGAGGCACTAAAACAAGCCTTTACTACTGCCCCTGTTCTCCGGCATCCAGATCCGGCTCTGCCTTTCCAATTAGAAGTTGACGCCTCCGAACTAGGTCTTGGTGCAGTCTTGTCCCAAAGGGAGGCTCCTGACAAACCCTTGCATCCATGCGGCTTCTATTCTCGGAAGTTGTCCCCGGCAGAGAAGAACTATGACATTGGAAATAGAGAATTGTTAGCAGTCATCGCGGCCTTGGCTGAATGGAGATACTTATTAGAAGGGTCTAAGGACCCCATTGTTATCATAACCGACCATAAGAATAAGAATCTCACGTACATTGGAGATGCCAAACGTTTAAACTCCAGACAAGCGAGATGGTCATTGTTTCTTTCAAGTTTTAATTTCGTACTCACCTATAGACCTGGGTCCAGAAACATAAAGCAGACGCATTGTCGAGACAGTATGAGTCTTATGAACATAATATCCAAGATCAGCATCCCATTGTACCCAGGAGAGGATTATAGCCGCTACCACGATTAGTGTCTCGTCTCCTCTAATGAAAAGGTTGCAGACCGTCCAGGGCGCAGCTCCTGGGGGAAAACCTCCTGCGAGACTCTTTGTACCTGAGAACGAAAGAGAAGAAGTACGTAACATCTATCATGATAATAAAACTTCCGGGCATATGGGTATCACCAAGACTGTGTCTAGTATCAGTAAACTCCTCTGGTGGCCACATTGCGCCGAGATGTCAAAGATTACATTGCCGTGTGCGAAGTGTGCACAAGGCAGAAAAGTCCCAAAACAGCACCCATTGGCTTACTCCAGCCTTTGCCGATCCCCGAACGACCCTGGTCACATGTAGCCATGGATTTTATCGTAGAGTTACCTGAGTCAAGAGGGAATACAGTGATACTTACGATCATAGATCGATTTTCCAAGATGGGTCACTATGTTCCTCTTCAGAAACTACCTTCGGCAGCTGAACTGGTGCCCATATTCATTGCCAATGTGGTCCGCATTCACGGTGTCCCTCGGGAGATAGTCTCTGATAGGGGGACCCAATTCATCTCAGGATTCTGGAGAGGGTTTTGTAAGAACGTGGGGATAGACCTCTCTTTCTCTTCGGCCTATCACCCCCAGACCAACGGAGCAGCAGAACGAGCAAACCAAAACGTAGAGAAATATCTCAGGTGCTTCATCTCAGAACAACAAGATAACTGGTCAGATCTGCTACCGTGGGCAGAATATGCTATTAACAGCGCAGTAAGTGAATCCACAGGTCATTCTCCTTTCTTCACTGTTTATGGCTTTGATCCTCCCGTGCTCCCCGATACGTTTCCTGATTCCACGATTCCTGCTTTAGATAAACAACTGGCATCATTGAAAGAGACTTGGGGGAGAGTGAGACGGGCACTGGAGGAAAGTAGTGCCATCCAGAAAACTAAGGCCGACAGACAGGAGGCAGGCACCAGTGTATCAAGTTGGGGACAGGGTTTGGCTGTCTTCACGTAACATCAAGCTCTTAGTGCCTTCCATGAAGTTGGCTCCTAGGTATATCGGCCCTATAAGATACTACGGCGACTCAACCCTGTCTCCTATGCTTTGGCGTTACCCCCCATTTTAAAATACACAATGTATTCCATGTGAACCTTTTGAAGCCGCTGTTATGTAACCGGTACACCAAAGTCCATGCTCCACCGCCTCCTGTCTCTGTGGAGGGCGAGGAGGAATTCGAAGTTCAGGCCATTCTGGGTGCCAGGCTGTCTAGGGGGTCCTTGCAGTATTTGGTCGATTGGGTGGGGTACGGTCCGGAGGATCGTTCTTGGGTACCGGCTGCGGAAGTCCATGCACCTAGGCTAGTGAAGGCCTTCTATTTAGCGCATCCCCGTGCCCCTGGGGGTCGTCCAGTGGCCGCCCCTGGAGGGGGGGGTTCTGTCACGGTGGCTCAGGGGATGGGGCGCCTGGCAGCGGCTTCCTCGCTGCTCGCTGGCCAGGCGCCGAATGTAAGCGCTTCCGGGCCCGCTCACGTGGGATGCCGAGGGGCGGGGCCTGGCGCTGTGACGCGGACCCGCCGGGTTTAAAACCCAGTCTCTCCCATACACCGGTGCCCTGACGTGGTATTCACCTCCCGCAGAGCTCTTGTGATTTTTGGCTATCTCCTGTGTATGATCCTTGGCATTGGCAAACGAATCCTCTTGTGTATGACCCTTGGCATTGGCAAACGAACCCTCTTGTGTATAACCCTTGGCATTGGCAAACGAACCCTCCTGTGTATGACCCTTGGCATTGGCAAACGAACCCTCCTGTGTATGACTCCTGGTATTGGCAAACAAACCCTCCTGTGTATGACTCCTGGTATTGGCAAACGAACCCTCCTGTGTGTGACCCCTGGTATTGGCATTTACTCTGCTCTAGGTTCTGCCCTTAACGTTGGTACTGAGGTCAGTCTATGTGGCACCCTAAGCACGCATCAGATTACCTCTGCTATTACTAAAGTCCTAGGGAGGACTTGTGATCTGTTCTGTACCCCTGTCTGGTATTTCCCTTTCTTTGTCTGTTACCTGCTTCATTGTCTACATAGCTTTGCCGACCATTCAAGGATCGGAAGAGTAGAAAGGGAGCTACAGAAAGAGATCAATATCTTGGTAGTCAGAAGGATTCGTGACGATACTCTATTCCATACCTCTGTCTGGTGTTACTCTTGTCTATCTATTGTCTGGTTAATTGTCTTCTAGTTTCGCCGACCATTCAAGGATCGGAAGGGTAGAGAGCGGTCTGCGTAAAGGGACCACACTTCTGGGTATCAGAGGGATCCGTGACACACATCAAGGCCTTCAAGCTTCAAGCTTCCCCAGCTCTTCTTGGCTGAGCGCACACTGGGGCCCATCTGCCACGCATCCCAGTAAACTGCTAGTGGGGTCTTTAGTCTCGCCCACTGTCGCAAGGCATTCCTCCCTCGACATTGCACAAATGTCCCTCTGGGTCACATCGGTGGAGACCGCAGTCCCATCCACCACTGTAGGGCAAAAATCCTCTGCTGCCCAAAGAGAGGAGGCATTCTGTACTATTGTCAGCTCCTCTGTCTGCTTCTCTGTGCAGAGCTCCTTATGGTGAGTCTGGCTTACCTGCTGACTGAGGTCTAGCAGTCTCTTGTAGGATTTGTCCAGCTTCCACTCCTTGCTGGCTAACGACTCCAAGTCGTCTTGTATCCACCACACGTCGGAGAGGTTTAGCAGGTTTTCTCTGTACTCTGCAATCGCTTCCCATCTCCACTCAGTGTCATCTCCGAAATCTGGGTCTCTGAACATTCTCTCAAATAACAGTCCCGGGCCGCCGTAGCCAAAGCCTTCTGTCGGTCTGTTATTGTCCATGCTCTCAGTTCCCATCTGGACTACATACCATCGCAGGGCTTCGTAGCTCTCCTCCAGCCGTGTCTCTTCATAAACCAGACAAGCCAGATCAGTCAGCCAATTCTGGTTGCGTTGTTTATCCACCAACGCCTCACGCAATTCTATCCTCTTCAGGTACCTTGCTTGGGATGAGGGGAGGATCTTGTTCTGGCAGCGCTGCTCTCTGTCCAGCGCCTCGTGCCAGAGTAGCCAACGTGCTGTATCAGCCCAGTTCAGCTGAGTCTCCTCTGTTATAGGTCCACAATGGTTTGCCTGTACCTCTTGCAACCTCTCCCAGTACGCAGCTCCTGTGACTGCTGCCATCTTTCGCTTCTGCCACACTGTCTGGATATCGAATCCTGGTGATGCTTTGGATGTCCTTAGACTGTAGGAAGCATCCCACACGCTGCCACCAATGTAACAGATCTCTGTGCCCAGACAGGGTCACATCTGCCAAATGCTGCTTCCTCGCTGGACACCCAGTTTCTCCTCGTGACTCTCACACCTTTCTCTGGTACCTTAGCCACAGCTCAAGGCCCGGTGTATGTAGAGAGCCTGGCTAGCACCCCCAGGAATAAGCCGAAGCTGTAGACCTGGAGCCTTTCCTTGGAACAGCGGGCAGAAGATTCCTGGCTCCCCAAAACATGAGTCGTGACTTCAAGCTTGGTCAAAATAGAACTGACTGTTTATTCACAGAGAGGACAGATAGAGTCAAGGACCAGTACATTTGCATACAATCATACAGACAACATCACAGATCAGATAACTACACAGGGCCTTCAAACAATGGAGAATGAGGGAAGGAGAAAGCACGTAAACAAAAGAAATTTCTTACTGAGAGAATTTACACAATAGCAGTTACTAATACAGAGATCTACACTATACAGGGAATAACACACAGACATCAGAAATCTTTAGTTAACTGGCATATCTATAAAACAGTGAAAACAACAATATATTTAAAAGGTCCACCAGTTCCCCAATAGTCTCTTTCACGGGCCATAGTCTCTGGGCAGGAGGCTTGCGCACATCCCCCTCCAAGTCGCACAGTGACAGCGGGTTCTGTCACAACAGGCATTTAACAGGCGATGTAAAGGAATGCAGCACATATGTTCTCTTGGCCCCATACACCATAGTAATGGATCGGGTCAGCAATGTCGTTGCTGTTGCAGTTGGCTCTATTATAAATGTATCCTTTATCCACATATATCCTAATTCTAATATATTGCCTAATTATAAACATTTTATGCTGGGGGTTATTCATAGTATGGAAGTGGTTGATTATTAGGGTGACTGTGTGGACTATGTTTAAAGGGACACATGAATAAGTCTTGCCCTGAAACATGTATTATTTATATGCGGCAGCAGGGAAGTTATTGTGGCTCACCTGGCCTTCCTTTTGGATCTATTAAATGCAGTGTAATGATTCTACATGCTGCTGGGTGGCATTTATCCTGCAATGCCCATCAGCCTTAATATTTGTGTGCATCAAAACATGGATGATACGACCACCGTGGAGGATTTTAATAATGCAGGGGTGAGAGGTTTTTCACTGGATGTGTTCATATTCAAGCTTGTGAGGGCAGGGGTATGGCCCGGCATTCTGCACTGGAAAAAAACCTGTTCTATTTTGTACACAACCACATTAGTTTCCCTAGCGTGCACTATACGACCTTGTTCATGGACTACCGCAGACAAAGTGATCTGTTAGTAGGTCGTCAGGCACTACGTTTTAACGACTCGCGCAAATTTTTTCCTTTAGTGATGGTGTTTTAGCTCACTCCAGGTGATTTGATTTAGTGGTGAAAATTATTAGTGCCCCCCAGTTTTGCCTGCGGTATCCTATGTGCCCCCCTAAATATTGTTCCTAGAGTCGCCACTGCCCACCGTAGTGCAAGCCAATAGTGCTGTTGCTCATTCTCAGGACCCTCACAAGCCCCCCCTTCTCCTCACTATTAGTCTACAGGGTCATCCAGACGTGGACCCCTTGCTTGGTGTGCCTAGAGGGGTGTAAGCTATACCCTCCTGACGAGGCCAAACAAGGCCGAAACGATTGTTGGGGGTTGCTGCACCTCTCGTGCAGGGATGACGTCCTTGGCAATCAGCACTGGCCACCCTTTTTGGGGCGAGAGCAGGCTGATTTGCATATGGAGCATTCATCCTTGTAATGGCACATACAAGCTAAAACCTTGTGAGACCTGAGCGGGCCCTCACCGTAGAGCAAGCCACTAGTGCTGTTGCTCGTTCTCAGGACCCTCACAAACCCCCTCCTTCTCCTCACTATTAGTCTATAGGGTCATCCAGACGTGGACCCCTTGCTAGGTGTGCCTAGAGGGGTGTCAGCTATACCCTCCTGACGAGGCCAAACAAGGCGGAAACGATTGTCGGGGGTTGCTGCACCTCTCGTGCAGGGGTGACATCCTTGGCAATCAGCACTGGCCACCCTTTTTGGGTGAGAGCAGGCTGATTTGCATATGGAGCATTCATCCTTGTAATGGCACATACAAGCTAAAACCTTGTGAGCAGGGGTCAAGTCCTGTGAAAAAAAGTGAGGGAACTCACCCACGAATTCCACAACCCCCCATTAGGGATGTGCGTTTCGGGTTTCGGAATTTCGGAATTTTCACGAAATTTCCCGATTCGTGTTTTCGGATGCGGCCGAATTTCCGAAAAATTTTAGATCCGAAAATTTCAGATCCGAAATGTTTTCCGAGCCGAAACGAAATATTTTCGGATTTTTCGAATGGACTTGAAATGTGTCAAACGAGGAGAACAGATGTTCCGAAAAACGAAAATTTTCCGAAAAACGAAAATTTTCCGAAAAACGAAAATTTTGTAAAAACGAAAATTTTCGGAAAAACGAAAATTTTTCGAAAAAACGAAAAGTCGATACAAAAAACGGGCAAAATGACACTAAAAATACGAAAAATGGTCGATATTCCGAAAAATGTGCAATTCCGAAAAACGAAAATTTTCCCAAATTACGAAAAGTCGATACAAAAACCGAGCACAGTGACACGAAAATACGAAAAACGGTCGAAATTCCGAAAAAAAAATGTACCCGAAAAACGGGCCGAATCGAATCGAATCGAATCCGAAATCGGTCGAAACGAGCCGAATCGAAAAGTTTAAAAATCCGAAAAATCGAACCGAATCGAACCGAAAAAAAAATCGGTGCACAAGCCTACCCCCCATTACCTGAAGAAAATATATATATATATATATATATATATATATATATTATATATATATATATATATATATATATCACGAGTATAGCCGTGCGTGCCGGTGATACCATTTTTAATGGGTTAACTTTACATTTAAAAGACAAGCTTTCAAGAGTGTAAACTGGAAACTATACTGATCAGTGAAAGGTATCACTACGTACAGGTATACTCGTTATTGTGGCAACTGGACTAACGCATTTTATATACAATATATATATATATATATATCCAGGCACAGACCCCCAGAATAATATACACAACACTGTGCCCCCAGAATAATATACACAGCGCTGAACCCCCAGAATAACATACACAGCACTGGTTATATGGATATATTTTCCCCAGTTCACATGGATATAATTGCCCCAGCTCATATGGGTATATATTGCCCCAGCTCTCATGGATAATGCCTCCAGCTCTCATGGATATGCTCCAGGTCTCATGGATAATACCCCCAGGTCTCATGGATAATGCCCCAGGTCTCATGGATACTGCCCCCAGGTCTCATGGATATTGCCCCCAGGTCTCATGGATAATGCCCCCAGGTCTCATGGATAATGCCCCCAGGTCTCATGGATATGCCCCCAGGTCTCATGGATAATGCCCCAGGTCTCATGGATATGCCCCCAGGTCTCATGGATACTGCCCCCAGGTCTCATGGATACTGCCCCAGCTCTCATGGATACTGCCCCCAGGTCTCTTGGATATATGCCCCAGGTCTCATGGATATTGCCCCCAGGTCTCATGGATATTGCCCCCAGGTCTCATGGATATGCCCCCAGGTCTCATGGATATGCCCCCAGGTCTAATGGATATTGCCCCCCCAGGTCTCATGGATATTGCCCCCCCCAGGTCTCATGGATATGCCCCAGCTCTCATGGATATTGCCCCCCCAGGTCTCATGGATATTGCCCCCCCAGGTCTCATGGATATTGCCCCCCCATGTCTCATGGATACTGTCCCCCCCAGGTCTCATGGATATGCCCCTCCCCAGGTCTCATGGATACTGTCCCCCCCAGGTCTCATGGATACTGTCCCCCCCCAGGTCTCATGGATATGCCCCCCCAGGTCTCATGGATACTGTCCCCCCCCAGGTCTCATGGATATGCCCCCCCCAGGTCTCATGGATATGCCCCCCCAGGTCTCATGGATACTGTCCCCCCCAGGTCTCATGGATACTGTCCCCCCCAGGTCTCATGGATATGCCCCCCCAGGTCTCATGGATATGCCCCCCCAGGTCTCATGGATACTGTCCCCCCCAGGTCTCATGGATATGCCCCCCCCAGTCCTCATGGATATGCCCCCCCAGGTCTCATGGATACTATCCCCCCCGGTCTCATGGATACTGTCCCCCCCAGGTCTCATGGATATGCCCCCCCAGGTCTCATGGATATGCCCCCCCAGGTCTCATGGATACTGTCCCCCCCAGGTCTCATGGATATGCCCCCCCAGGTCTCATGGATATGCCCCCCCAGGTCTCATGGATATGCCCCCCCCAGGTCTCATGGATTCTGTCCCCCCCAGGTCTCATGGATACTGTCCCCAGCCCAGCTCACCTTTGCTGCTCCTGCTTCAGCGGCCGCGTGCTTCCTGCTTCAGCGGCCGCTGACAGGAAGTGCAGCCGCTCGCCTGGGATCTATGAAACAGCCAGGCGAGCGGCTCCACCTCCTGTCACCAGCCGTTGTAACAGGAAGCACGCGGCCGCCGGCAATGTGCGGCGGCGGCGTTCGGGCTCGGGCCACAGCGGGAACGCTGCGTTCCCGCAGCGTTCCCGCTGTGGGAGAAGTGCGGGAACGCCGTTCCTGCGCATTCCCGCTCGACTCGAGCCCTGCTTGTGGGACCTGAGCGGGCCCCCAACATAGAGCAAGCCACTAGTGCTGTTGCTCGTTCTCACGACCCTCACAACCTCCCTCCCCCCTTCTACTTACAACGTAATAGCTGGAATTTGACAGGGGACGAAAAAGATCATGTATTTCTCTTTATTTTTCCTCATTTTATTTTACCTGCATCCCACATTTACATGCATGTTTGCCTGCCCCTGCCTGGATCCCTCGATCCGCACACCGGTTTGTAACCCATGCCATCGAGTATGCTTTTGTGACCCATCACGTTATTTTATTTCGCTGATGACGGTAATCGCAATGATATTGTTATAGCTATGTTGCTAGCTCCATTGATTTTATTCGGTATGCACATAAATTTCAGCCACCAAAATTATCGTCCGAAAATGGTTCTTTCCGAAAAATCCGTCAAAAATCAGGCATCCGAACCAGGGCCTGGAGGCCTGGCCGAGCCAGGGGCTCGCCTGAGCTTGGGAGGTCAGACTAGCTGGGGGCTTGCCTGAGCCTGAAGGCCGGCCGAGCAGAGGGCTCAGCCGGGTCTCCAGGCCCAGCCGAGGCGGGGGCTCGCCTGAGCCTGGAGGCCGGGCAAGCTGCCTGGGGATGGGTGAGATAGTGTTACACATACTCACCTACATCCACCTACTTCAGCCCTGAGCTCCTCCAGCGGTGGCAGTCTTCCTGCATCCAGAGCCCACTCTCCATCAGATGCCGGTCACGGAGGCGGAAGCCTTTCACCCCAGATTGGCTTTCTACTTCTTTTGGTAACTGCAGTGAATTTGCATGGTGGTCTTGTTCAACTCTTCTTATCAGAAAACTAGGGATGTACATTACTTTTTTTTTCGATTGATCTGGTTTCTGGTCTTTTTTTTTCCGGGTCATTTCGGACAGTTTTTTGTTTCGGTTCAATGATTCATATCGATTCGGTGATTCGGATCAATTCAGGTGATTCGGATCGGTTGGTTTTTCGCTTTTTTATGAGTTACTTTGTTTTTTTATTGCTTATTTAAGAATGGGAAGTAGATTACTAGTACCAATAGAATGAAAGTTTCTTTAATTATTTAGGATTTTTTAGGCATTTTTTGGGTGAAATTTTAGGTTTCCTAATTTTTTTTAAAGAAACAAGGCTTTTTAACCCATAGGTTTCAATGCAGCAAATTAGGGATGCACCGATACCGATACTAGTATCGGTATCGGGGCCGATATTGCCGTTTGCACGAGTACTTGTTACTCGTGCAAACGGCCCGATACATCCCGCCGATACCGGAAGCCGGCGCTGGGGAAGCTGGCCGCGTGCATGAAAAGCACGCGGCCAGCGTTCCCCTTCGGCGCGCCAAATACTCACCCTTCCTGAAGTTCCGGTCTCTGGGCAGTGATGCGGTCACGTGGCCGCCGGGCGCTCCTGTGACGCAGCCTCTCGGCTGGAGGCAGCGTCACAGATGCGCCCGGCGGCCACGTGACCGCATCACTGCCCAGAGACCGGAACTTCAGGAAGGGTGAGTATTTGGCGCGCCGGAGGGGAACGCTGGCCGCGTGCTTTACATGCACACGGCCAGCTTCCCCAGCGTTCGAGCTGGGGGCCAATCCATGAGAGCTGCGGGCAAATCCATGAGAGCTGCGGGGCCAATCCATGAGACCTGCGGGGCCAATCCATGAGACCTGCGGGGCCAATCCATGAGACCTGCGGGGCCAATCCATGAGACCTGGGGGCAAATCCATGAGACCTGGGGGTAAATCCATGAGAGCTGGGGGCCAATCCATGAGACCTGGGGGCAAATCCATGAGAGCTGGGGGCCAATCCATGAGACCTGGGGGTAAATCCATGAGACCTGGGGGCCAATCCATGAGACCTGAGGGCCAATCCATGAGACCTGGGGGCAAATCCATGAGACCTGGGGGCAAATCCATGTGACCTGGGGGCAAACCCATGTGAGCTGGGGCAAACCCATGTGAGCTGGGGGCAAACCCATGTGAGCTGGGGCAAATCCATGTGAGCTGCGGTCAATCTCATATAAATTTTTATGAGGTCTGTTCCTATTGGAAAGCGTCACATGACATTAAATAAAAGTATCGGTACTCGGTATCGGTGAGTACTTTTAAAAAGTATCGGTACTCGTACTCGGTCTTAAAAAAGTGGTATCGGTGCATCCCTACAGCAAATTAATCCGCACACTGCTGAAAAGCGCCTCTCTGCCGTATAATTAATGCAGCATATGAATCTGCACACTGCGCGGCAGCACCTCTCTGCAATATAATTAATGCAGCATATGAATCCGGACACTGAGGGGAAGCGTCTCTCTGCAGTATAATTGTTGCAGCATATGAATCTGCACACTGCTGGGAAGCACCTCTCTGCAGTATATTTAATGCAGCATTTGAATCCGCACACTGCCAGGCAGCCAGTGGTGTATTTAGGTTTTGTGCTGCCCTAGGCCTGACTAAACTCGTGCACCCCCTAATTTAAATTTGAGGCACCCCTTCCTGTCAAGGACACACCTCTTCCTGGTTAATCTCCACCCTTTCCTCTTAGAGCTCTGCCTTTTCCTCTCTTTATATTAAAAGTGGATACCAAGTGCCTACTTGTATATTTTGTATACCATTTCAAATGTATCTATTGAGATAAATAAAACTATGAAATGTTTAAATTCAAGCATTTTTACAAAGAACAGCCACGCATGTCAAGTATACTGGATCACAGCCGCTCTAATTGGTTGAACAATAAAATCCACAGAAACGTGCACTGCATATGAGCGTATCACAGAGCTGCACAGCAATAAAACCCACAGAAATGTGCACTGTGTATGACCATATCACAGAACTGCACAGCAATAAAACTCACAGTAATGTGCAGTGTGTATGAGCGTATCCCAGAGCTCCAGGGCAATAAAACTCACAGTACTATGCAGTGTGTATCACAGAATCCACAGCAATAAAAGTCCCAGCAATGCAATGTTTGGTGTGTGTCAGCGTATCAGAATCCACAGCAACAAAACTCCCAGTAATGCAATGTGCGGGTCAGCGTATCAGAATCCACAGCAATAAAACTCCCAGCAATGCAATGTGCGGTGTGTATGAGTGCATCAGAATCCACTGGAATAAAACTCCCAGCAATGCAATGTGTGGTGTGTGTCAGCGTATCAGGATCCACAGCAATAAAACTCCCAGCAATGCATTGTGCGGTGTGTATGAGTGCATCAGAATCCACTGCAATAAAACTCCCAGCAAACCGAGTGTATATGAGCACACAGCAATTACTTATTCTACATTTACCGGCCTCCGTCCGCGGTAGGACTGTGTGCAGAGTCAGCAGGGACTGTGTACAGACTCAGCAGGAGATCACTCCAGGCCATGTTAGGATCGCGGCTGTGCCTGTGCGTGGAGCCATCTTGTCAGCAGTGGGATGCCACTGCCAGAGGGTGCACCGTGGCTTTGATTCCCTTCCCGGTTGGTGTTCAGTCCAGAATAAAGTGACAGTCCATGTTAACGAAAGGGCGGGCAGCTGCGTGCGTACGTGTCACATGGTTCAGCCAGTCAGGTGGTACTGAGACTCAGTACCACCTGACTGGCCGAACCGAGTGTGACCTGCACGCACGCAGCCTCACCAGGAGCCAGGCAACTCAATGACAAATTTCTATCACTGCAGTGCTGGTTAAGGAAAGGTCCACTTTAAACAGCAGTAAGCAGACAGGGCTTCATATTCTGCTGATACCCCCCCTTTACCTGCCGTTTACAGTCATCTTCTCTCTCTGCACACAAATCACATCCCCCTCCCCTCTCCTAGAGCTGCTGCGGGGCAGGGGAGGAGCTATGGAGGGAGGAGAGGGGGATTTTTATTCTATTCGATTTTATTCCATATGCAAACGCCCTGCTCCGCTGCTCGTTGTTTGAGAACACAGCTCAAAGCTGACACACAGTGACAGTGACACCTCCTAGTACCCCCTAATGACACCCCATTAATCACTGGTACCTGGGGCGGCCCGCCCTCCGCCACTCCTCTAAGTACACCACTGCTATGGTGATATGCTCACACACAAGTTTGGCAAACTGCCAGCAAGTACGGTGCTGTTTGAAGGCATTGCAAATCCCCATAGAGAAGTAATGGTTAATATATTCAGAGAACACCAATCAGCAGAGAAATGGCAGTGAAATGCCCTGATGTTCGGTGGTTTCAATCAGCAGGTTTATTTAGGCGAACCCCATAGGTTTCAATGTTAAAAATATTCCCGTTTTTATGCAATATCTAATAAACCATTTATTATTTTAATCTGCAGTAAAAAGTCTTCATTTATTTATCAATTTTTTTTTAGTACCTTTTAGTAATTTTTCAGAATTTTTTTGTCAAAATTCTTTTTAATAGCAGTTTTTCTTTTTTCTGTAACAGAACTTTTTATTATCAATCATAGGATCTTATATGTAAATTCCAGACATTTTCGTTCAGTAGTTCTTTTGAAAACAGCAGGCCATGGGTTTGCGGTGGCAGCATACAGCGGCCGACTCCATGCACTTTGGGGACCCTGCGGTGAATGGTGAATTCACTTCAGGGTGGGGAAATGTTATTCCCTGAAGTGCAGGGAACTACAGAACACCAAAATGTTGGCGTCATTTCGGTGCTCTGTGAGTAACCCATTTAGTGGTGAGGTTTTTTGTTGCCCCCTGGAAAGTGAAAGCCTAGGCCTTGCCTACCCAGGACATACTTGAAAATTAGTGACATCTCAATGTATCCTTCCTGGTAAAATAATTTGCAAAAGTAAAAAAAAAAAAAAAAAAAATTCTTTTGGGGTGGGACCACCCGGCGGGCCGCCACCCCCTGGAAAGTGCCGCCCTAGGCCTACGCCTTGTTGGCCTAGGCCAAAATACACCAGTGCACTGACGCCTTTATCAGATTCATATCTTTTTAATATGGGACATGGTTCACCCCTGCACTCTTCTACAATACCACAGAGGGGTTACTGTATGAATGCACTTGCTGGCCTGGCACCAAAAGCACAATATATGGGTGCACTGATGCCTTTACCAGATTCTTATCTTTTTAATATAGGACCGCATGGTCCACCCCTGCACTCTTCCACAATACCACAGAGGGGTTACTGTATGAATGCACTTGCTGGCCTGGCACCAAAAGCACAATATCTGGGTGCACTGACGCCTTTACCAGATTCATATCTTTTTAATATAGGACCGCATGGTCCACCCCTGCACTCTTCCACAATACCACAGAGGGGTTACTGTATGATGGCACTTGCAGGCCTGGCACCAAAAGCACAATATCTGGGTGCACTGACAGTGGCGTAGCGTGGGTTGTCTGCGCCCGGGGCAAGGCAAGAATTGTGCACCCCCTCAACCTGTGGACACGGTAACACACCCTGATTCCCTTCTACCAGTAGAGTATTGAGCCCCTTACCCCACAAGCACATGTATTATATATTAACAAAATACTGATATAATAAAAAACGAAACACACATACCCCCCACCCTATGCCACTGCTACCAGTCACCCTCTCCCAGTATACCCTAGCATATTTCCACTCTCACACTATACCCAGTCACTCTCTCCAAGTACCCTTACTTTCTCCCAGTACCCTAGTCACTCTCTCTCTAAGTATCCCCAGTCATTCTTAATTTTTTTTAAAGTTGATATAGATCCCCATGAGATCTCACAGGCTCATTTCTGAATCTAGTGGCACACTAGAGAATGCAGCCCAATGCCCCTGCTCCACCACTGGGTCTTGATGTGTTGGTGGTGGCACATGCTGGAATGAAGAGGTTAATTACTTAAATATTTCAGCGTGAATTTATATCAAGTTATTTGAAAGCATTTTCCAATGTTTATGTATACACATGTAGTATACAGTATTTAACATGCAGAGCACAATAGCAAGCTCATCCTCATTATATATGGACTAGTACACATGTCTGTCATGCACAATACCAATAAAATGACTATTTATTTATTTATAAAGGATTTTACCAGGAAGGATACATTGAGATTTCTCTCGTTTTCAAGTAGGTCCTGGGTTCAAGAACATTGAAGTGTTACAGTTACAGAAATACAAAGTAATACAATGCAAGATATTAAAAAAAATATATATATACAGATTAACAGAAAATAAATATGTAGGAAATATAGTCACTATGTTACATGTTTACAGGTGCATTCTGTATTGAGGTATGTTAGTAAGGAGCTCTTGAGTGACTTAAGACTGGGGGAAGATTTGATGGTGTCTGGGAGGTTATTCCATAATTGTGGTGCTCTGTAGGAAAATGAGGACCGAGCCACTGTCTTTTTGTATTCTGGTATTGCAAGTAAGGTGCTGGTCCTGGATCGGAGGTTATAGGTTGAGGGAGCTGCTGGGGGAAGCAGTCTATTCAGGTAGGGTGGCAGCTTCCCAGAAATGCTATTAAACACCAGGCTGGAAAGGTGAAGGGTGCGTTTAGACTCCAGCGATGGCCAGTTTAGCTCTTTTAGCATGTCACAATGGTGGGTCATGTAGTTACATTGTAATGCAAAGCGGCAGAAGGAGTTATACAATGTAGTAAGTTTCTGAAGGTGTGTATGTGGGGCCGCTGCATACACTACATCTCCGTAAGTACTGATGAGAGACTGGATGGGAACGAAAAAAGCTTAAGCAATTTCCCTGTTTAAAGAAAAGAGTTGAAAGTTGGGAGGAGTTACAATGGTTCTCCTTTTGTTTCAGGGTATCGCTGGGATTGGCTCTCGGGGCAGATAACAGAAAGGGGAGGGGCAGGGGTAATAGAAAAGGGTAAGCAAAGGACAGAAGAAATCAGTCTAACCTTTGTCTTTTCTTGTTACAGGATCCCAAAAGCTGCTGCCACATCGAGATGCCTGGAAGGAGGATTAATGTGCCCAAGAGATTCCTGGACTCGGAGCATCAGGGGACAGCCCGGCTGGAGCACGTTGCTGGAGCGAAGAGGAACCAAGCGGGACAGCAGAGAAGCAGAGCAGATCCGAAGAGGAGCCGAGCAGGACAGCAGAGGAGCAGAGCCGATCCGAAGAGGAGCCGAGCAGAACCTGGAAGAGAAAAAATACAGGGAGTATCAGTGCCTGCAGAGCGCGTCCTCTCCCCTTCTCTCTCTCCTATCTCTACCTCCGCAATCTTTCCTTCCTTTGCTTCTGCTTTGGCGCCAGCGGCTTCCCTCTCTGTCCCTGCTTTCTATAATTCCCTGCCACCACCCCCCTCCGGTGCCGAGTGTGGACCCGATCAGGCGGCTGATCGGGTGTCCATACAGAGGGCTGTGCGGGCGGGCAGCCCAGCTACCATGCGGCAGGGGGGTGTCCAGGACATCAGCGGGTCCTCGCCTGGCCATCTTCCCGGCCATTTCAACAACCCCTCTGGCCATTCCGGATCTCAGGTCTCCCCTCCTCGTGGCCGGCCGCCATTTTCTCAGCCTGCGATGGATGATCTGCGGCCAGCCAGCCCTTTGCCCCACCCCTCTGATGTCACATGGCCAGAGCAGCACGCCACTCGTGGGTGGGCGGGGCCTCCTCGCGGGTGGGCGGGGTCTCCTCGCGGGTGGGCGGGGCCTCCACCATTTCAAAAGGCACCGAATTCAAAAATGCCCAGGAGCCTTCCCATGCTTCTTCCCAGGCATAACGATCGCGGTATGGGGGAGTATGCAAGCCGGGACATCACCAGCAGGGGTGAGGGGCAAGCCAGCTACCAGGTAGGGCAAGGGTGGCCAGTTAGGGGCAGCATGGGGGGAGCAGGCATCTGAAATTATGCAGGGGGGTGAATGGCAGCTGGGAGGTTTTCAAGTAGGGGGGGCGAGGCCCGGGGGCACCAGAGGGACTTCCCCAGTGGCAGTTTTGGGCAGGGGGGGTCGCATAGGCGCAGGAGCGGCACGCACTCTTTTTTGTCCTTTGGGTCCGGACCCACCATTGTGTCCACAGGGGACGGGCAGGGTTATGGCAGGGACAGGCTGGGGAACTGGTACAGGCGCATTGAGGAGCCGTCGCAGCGCGGGGGGAGAGCAGCAGTGAATCTCTTTGTAACGATATGCCATTGCAGGAGACGGACCGTGATTCAGCAGCATGGACTCACAGCGGCACAAGAGAGAAGGACAAGAGAGCGGAGCAGACGGAGCGAGCAGAGGACATGGAGCGGCCAAGCACCAGCAGGGAAGGAGCCATTCAGTCGGAGATCGGAGGCGCGAGAGGACCGGGGAAAAAAGGTAAGAGAAAAAGGGGTTTTTCATCTGACAGTTCGGGGGAGGATTCTAGTTCGGGCTCTGCGGGGAAGGGGAGGGGGGCGAGTAAAAAACTGTTTAAAATGGTTAAGAAACTGTATGGAAAACATAGAAAGGAGGGCAGCGATTCAGAGCAGGATAGCGCTGAGAGTGTGTCAGTCAGCAGGGAGGAGAACGAGTTTCAGGGTACAAAGTTGATCCCTTGTGTCGCATTTGCGCTCTAAGGTGATCAAGAAAGCGCAGGAGGGAAAATACGTAGACTTTTTTGAGATAACTAGGGAGGCAGTTGTCAGCAAGGGAAGAGGGGGGGACACTTTAGGAAAAAGGGCACTTTATGGAATGGGTAAAAGGTTTTGCAGTTTACGCAAAATGTTTTTTAAGTAAGCACCCAGATCAGGTAAAGAGCATGTTGCGCTATTTGCACCTGATTACGGATTGCGCCACGGCGTATGGAGGTTTTTCTTGGCGCGACTATGATGACGAGTTCAGGAGAGGTAACGTGGGGACAGGGAGACATGGTAGAAAGGATTTCGGGGTTAAGGTGCTGGACTCGTGGTCTAGATTGGTTAAGGTTGCGGATGGGCAGGTGTTAGGAGGTCAGGGGGCGCAAAGGTCGTTTCGGGGGGGAGTTAGGGAATGCTGGGCGTTCAATGACAAGCGTTGCGAAAAAGGAATGTCGTGCAGGTTTAAGCATGTGTGTAAATTCTGCGGGGGGACTCATCCCGGGGTGGATTGCAGGAGAAAAGAGGGAGGTAGATTTAATTCCTTTCGGGGAAATGCAAAGTGGACAGGGGGAAATGTTGGACCTGGCCAGAACGCCATTGCAGGTAAATGAGCTGGTTGCGGAGTTGGTAAGTTATCCGAATGTTGAGGATAGGATATTGTTATGTGATGCCCTTAAGAATGGTTTTAAGATTCCGGTTTGTGGGAAAGTGACGGGGGGAAGTAGGGTAAGAAATTTAAAATCAGCTTACGACTTGCCAGAGGTTTTGAGGGAGAAGTTGGGAAAGGAGGTGCTATTGGGTAGAATGGCCGGTCCATTTCAGAAATCCCCAATCCCTGATTTGGTTGTTTCCCCCTTGGGGGTTGTCCCCAAGAAAGAAGCGGGGAGGTATAGAATGATACAATTTATAGTATCCAAGAGGTCAGTCCGTGAACGATGCTATTAGCAGGGAGGTCGCTTCGGTTACATACCAGTCATTTGACCAGGCGGTGGATTTGGTGAAGGAAGCCGGGATGGGGGCAGAGTTAGCGAAGGTGGATATCGAATCAGCGTTTAGGTTGTTGCCGTTGCATCCGGAGAGTTTTAGGTTAACGGGGTGCAAATTTGAGGGGTGTTTTTACATTGATAAGTGTCTGCCCATGGGTTGCGCAATATCCTGCGCTCACTTTGAACGATTTAGCATCTTGCATTGGGTGGTAGAGAAGGAAGCCGGCAGTGAGGGTATTGTGCATTACTTGGACGATTTCTTGATAGTGGGTTCAGAGGGGTCTGGTGAATGCAGGAGGGTCATGGAGGTGCTGTTGGGAACATTTAGGCGCTTGGGGGTGCCGGTGGCAGAGGATAAGTCAGAGGGGCCCTGTGCGAAGCTGACATTTTTGGGAATTGAAATCGACCCTGTGAGACAGCGTTGCAGGTTGCCCGAGGACAAAGTGGCTAAGATGAGGCTGGCTATTAGACAGGCTATGGAAGGGAGGAAAATAAAATTGAAGGATTTGCAGAGGTTGTTGGGTTTGCTGAATTTCGCATGCCGAGTGATTACGGTTGGTAGAATTTTTAAAAGATGTCTAGAGATGTGTACCAGGGGAGTGATGGGGCCAAATTTTCAGATTAGGTTAGGACAGCAGGTCAAGGCGGATTTAAGAGTTTGGATGTTTTTCTGCAAGGTTTTAACGGAGTGAGATTTTGGGAGCAGAGAGTGACTGCGGAGGAGATACAGCTGTTTACAGACGCGGCAGGAGGCGCAGGTTTTGGGGCATATTTGAATGGTAGATGGTGCGCAGGAGAATGGCCTCTAGAGTGGATTCAAAGAGGTTGGGTCAAGAATTTGGTTTTGCTGGAACTCTTTCCCATTGTAGTGGCAGTCGAGCTGTGGGGGGAAGAACTAGAGAATAAGAGCATCCTGTTCTGGTCGAATAATCAGGGAGTGGTGCAGGTACTGAATAACATGTCGGCATCATCCCCCCAGGTTATAGCCTATGTTAGGTATCTGGTGTTGATCTGTCTGAAGCGGAATATAAATTTCAGGGCAAAGCATATTCCGGGGGTAAAAAATACGGTTGCAGATGCATTATCTAGATTTAAGTGGGACCTGTTTCGGCGTTTGGCACCCGAGGCGGAGTTACAAGGCGAAGCGTGCCCTTCATTTCTCTGGCAGATCGGGAGCAGTTAAGATTAAACAGCGGTGGGGGAAGGGAATTTGTTTAAAGGGCACCGGTCTAGCTGGTATTTCATAATTTACTAAGTTAAAGAGGAGAGGGTTGTGAATATGCAGGGGTATGTATATAACCCTGATTCAATTTACAGTCGCGATAAAAAGTCGGTATGTGTTTGAGCGTTAATATTCTGGTTTTGGTTTTTTTCTTTCAGAGCGGGCAAAGAGAGTATGGATCCTGGGACACTCCTACGTGCACTGGGCGGCTGTTCACGCTGCGGGCACAGCGATGGGAGTGAACCTAGGGTTCAGCCTCACTAAAGCAGGCATTAGGTGGATAGGAAGGAGGGGTATGGGGTGGGCGCAGCTTTTAGGGGTAGCACAGGAATCTAGGAGAAGGTGGGGGAAGCCAGATATAATGATAGTGCATTAGGGGGGTAACGACATAGGGGCTATGACGACGATAGATTTGCAGAATAGGGTCCGGGAAACACTTAGGTGGTTCAGGAAGGAATGGCCGGACGTTCAGTGTGTGTCTAACGTAATTGCTAGATTAGTGTGGAGGAACTGCAGGGTGCAGGGTGCAGGATACATCGTGAGAAAGAAGATAAACCAGGCAGCGAAAAAGATTATGCTGGAGATGGGAGGGAAGGTTCTGGAGCATCAGAACATAGTGACAAGGCAGGAAGAATTGTTTAGGGATGACGGCGTCCATTTGTCCGAAGCGGGGAACAACCTTTTCGTTGGCAACATCAAAGGGCTGATAAAGACCCTTGAGTAAGGTAAGTAAAAAGGTCACGGTCTTTTATTGGTGGCGGAAAAAGAGGGTCCTCACTTTTGGTGACGGTGAAATATGCGGCCCTGGCATGTGGAGAGGCGATAGAGGGGGAGGATCTGGGGGTCTGTGTGGTGGTTTGTGCGGCCAAACACAGGTAGCCTCCTGGTTTGAAGATCCTCTCGGGCCTGCTATCTGCTATAAAGAGAGCAGCGTGTGGTCGCGCTAGCTTAGCCACGTGGGGCCGGCCGCTATTTCTGGGCAATGCTGGTGGTTCATTGTGGTTGCCAGTGTTATCTGGCTGGATCTATGGTACCAGTGTTATCTGGTGTTACCTAGTCCAAGAAAGCGAGGATCGCTGATAATTCTGCCACAAAGGCAATGTTTTTTTGGCCTTGTTTATAAATAAAAGACGTGACCTTTTCAAACCGCCAATACTTTTGTCATGTGTTTTATTTATGGGGAGAGGGGGGGGGGGGGGATGGTTTGGGGGGTTGAAGGGAAGTAAAGGTAACTTAAGAGAAAGGTAATGGTGGAGGAGAAATAAGGGTAAAATGCTTAGTACTGATGAGAGACTGGATGGGAACGAAAAAAGCTTAAGCAATTTCCCTGTTTAAAGAAAAGAGTTGAAAGTTGGAAGGAGTTACAATGGTTCTCCTTTTGTTTCAGGGTATCGCTGGGATTGGGTCTCAGGGGCAGATAACAGAAAGGGGAGGGGCAGGGGTAATAGAAAAGGGTAAGCAAAGGACAGAAGAAATCAGTCTAACCTTTGTCTTTTTCCCACCCTACCCACCCTGTTTTTAGGTTACTGCCTGTTCACCGAGTCGAAAAGGTCACGTCGGCAGAGAGCAGCATTAACCACGGATAGGGGCTAATGAAGTGGTGATTCCGCCAGTCATTTCAAGACCGCCTGTGGGTTCCCATATGGAGTCATACCATGTAGCAGGAAGCCGGTTGGTGGTTTGTGCGGCCAAAGCCGGTGGATTGCTTTAGATATGGGCATGGTTAGTCGAGGTGCAGTCAGGTAATTTCACCATGTTACATGAAGCCAGCTGGTGGTTTGTGCGACCAAAGCTGGGGGATTGTATTGACAGTTACTTCAGCTGGTGGTTTTTCTACGACTAAAAGCTGGAGGATTGCTTTTTGAGTCAAGACATGGTTAGTTGAGGTGCAGTCAGATAATTTCACCATGTTACATGAAGCCAGCTGGTGGTTTGTGCGGCCAAAGCTGGGGGATTGTATTGACAGTTACTTCAGCTGGTGGTTTTTCTACGGCCAAAGCCGGAGGATTGTTTTTTGAGTAAAGACATGGTTAGTTGAGGTGCAGTCAGATCATTTCACCATGTTACACAAAGCCAGCTGGTGGTTTGTGCGGCCAAAGCTGAGGGGATTACATGGACAGTTACCTAGGGCGGTGAAATATGCGGCCCTGGCACGTGGAGAGGCGATAGAGGGGGAGGATCTGGGGGTCTGTGTGGTGGTTTGTGCGGCCAAACACAGGTAGCCTCCTGGTTTGAAGATCCTCCCGGGCCTGCTATCTGCTATAAAGAGAGCAGCGTGTGGTCGCGCTAGCTTAGCCACGTGGGGCCGGCCGCTATTTCTGGGCAATGCTGGTGGTTCATTGCGGTTGCCAGTGTTATCTGGCTGGATCTATGGTACCAGTGTTATCTGGTGTTACCTAGTCCAAGAAAGTGAGGATCGCTGATAATTCTGCCACAAAGGCAATGTTTTTTGGCCTTGATTATAAATAAAAGACGTGACCTTTTCAAACCGCCAATACTTTTGTCATGTGTTTTATTTATGGGGAGAGGGGGGGTGGGGGGGATGGTTTGGGGGGTTGAAGGGAAGTAAAGGTAACTTAAGAGAAAGGTAATGGTGGAGGAGAAATAAGGGTAAAATGCTTATCAATAGCCGGCATAAGCATTTGTTGCAGAATCTGCTTTCTTACCGCGGGGCTCAGGCAGGATTTGTTTCTGTACAGGGCACCTAGTTTGGGGTAAAGTTTAGATGAGAGTTTTTCAATGTGGGGGCCAAAGGATAGATTAGGGTCCAACCACATACCTAGATATTTGAGAGAAGTGACTGTGGTCAGCGTGCCATTTGATTTTGTCCCAACACATAGATGGGGATTTTGCAATTTGTGTAGTTTAGGTGCTGTTCCAAAGAGCATCGTTACAGTTTTGTCAGTATTTAAAAAAAGTTTGTTGTGTTTGATCCACTTTTCTACCTCTCTGAATTGTTCTTGCAGCACGGCCTCCAGCTGCGGCAGATTTGGTTTGTTTGTATAGATTACAGTGTCGTCTGCGTACATATGTACAGTTGAGGCTTTGCAGACGTTGGGCAGATCATTTATGAATATTGTGAATAGCAGGGGGCCTAGTATTGAGTCTTGGGGTACACTGCAAGTGACTGGGAGTGGGAGGGAGGAGCTGCCAGAAATTGACACATATTGTGATCGGTCGGATACATATTATTGAAACCAGGTTAGCGTGCGTGCACCAATGCCAGAGTTTTTAAGTTTTTCTAACAAGATGCCATGGTCTACCGTGTCAAAGGCCTTGGCAAAATCAAGGAAGATGGCTCCAGTTAGGTCTCCTTGTTCCATCCCAGCTTGGATATCATTGCAGACTTTTAAAAGGGTGGTTGTAGTTGAGTGATTTGGACGAAAGCCGGATTGATCCGGGGTTAAGTAGTTCCAATATTGATAATAATCACGTAATTGTGTAGACGTATTTTTCCAAGATTCAAAGGGCAACATGCCAAATAACCAATGGTGCCCTATATACAACACCTATGAGAAGTAGAAGTCCACATATATACACACACACACAACTTAAGATACAGTTTTGCCACAAATACCATTAAAAACACAAATCTATATTACTCAATAATGCTTTACATGCCACATACAAAACAACTGCTCCAGTTATGACAAAAACACAATAGATTTTTTACATGTGCATTACAGTATATATAATATAATGTATATTCCAGAAAAGATGCAATTAAAATGACAGCACAATAAATGCACCCAAAGTGCCAGGTAACATACCCCACAGACACACACCCAGAGCTATGCCCAGCACACCCTGCCTGGGTGAGCTTTGCTGGTCCAGCATCCAGGGCATCCCCCTGACCACTGTGTGTGCAGCCCTGAGTGGAGGGATGGGGAGGGAGAAGAAGGAGTAGCAGTAAGGGATGTACCTGCAGCAGCTCGGCGGGAACTCGGCAGTCAGGAGACAAGGCAGGAGGGGGGTTGTTTCCTTCCATCCAAAGGGATGTACCTGATGGAGCTTGGCAGCTACTTGGCAGTTAGGAGGAAGGGACCTGCCCAGACAGATAGTGAGGGCTGTACCTGCAGGCACTCGACCGCTCGCACAGCAGCAGAGCTGGAGTTGTGTCTCCAGGGAGCAGCGCGCACGGGGGTCTGAGCTCCGCATCCCATTCACAGCACTTTGCCTTATATGGAGAGGAGGCTCAGGGCTCATGGTGATTGCGTGGCCCCTGCGTTTCTCGCTCCTCAGCCCACCGGGAACTGTCTGGCCGTGCAGCACTGGTCCGTCTGCCGTGAGGAACCTCCTGTTCTTTCCCACTTACGTGACAAGCAGCGTGGCGCCGGCGCACTGCATCACCAGCGTCACATGACTGCACTCCTCCGGAATTGATGGCGCGCCGGATCGATCAGCGGCTGTAAAATATTAGGGGCGCACAATTTCAAAAGAAATTTGCGCCCCCTAAGAATATCGCGCCCGGGGCCACCGCCCCGTTGGCACCCCCCATGCTACGACACTGTGCACTGACGCCTTTACCAGATTCATATCTTTTTAATATAGGACCGCATGGTCCACCCCTGCACTCTTCCACAATACTACAGAGGGGTTACTGTATGATGGCACTTGCTGGCCTGGCACCAAAAGCACAATATCTGTGTGCACTGACACCTTTAACAGATGCATATCTTTTTAATATAGGACCGCATGGTCCACCCCTGCACTCTTCCACAATACCACAGAGGCGTTACTGTATGATGGCACTTGCAGGCCTGGCACCAAAAGCACAATATCTGGGTGCACTGCCACTGATGCCTGTACCAGATTCATATCCTCAGAGGGGTTACAGTGTGACAGCACTGTTGCTGACGCTAAAGGCCCATTTTTATCCATAGCCTGCATAAGTTTCACCATAATTTAGCAAAAAAATCACTAAACTTTTTCTGCGAATCCTAAAATGTCCTTTCATACAGGCTGCCACCCCAAGCAGTTGTTTATGAATAGATTAAAGGAAAAGCATTTACCGTCACTTGAAACGTCATTTTTTTGTTTTTAAATGTTTCTATATTTACACGATACATACACGAAATACACAATATTTGAAGGAATTTTTTGTTTTTATTTTTAACCCTTATTTCATGGAAAACTCACTGTCCATTTAAAAACGTTTTTCTAAAAATCGAATTTTGAGTCCCTTTGACTTGTATTGAGTTCGTGTTCGAGTTCGAATTCGAACATTTGAAAAGTTTGAGTTCGAATGCGAACCGAACTCGGGGGTGTTCGGCTCATCCCTATTGAGGATGACCGTATCGTGCACTACCTCCTCCCAGCCACGTACTAGTCCTTGGGTTTCTGGGGATACAAAACCCTCCCTTGAGGAATCCCCACCTTCAATGCCCCCACAACTTAAATATTCCTCCTCCTCCTCCTCCTCCTCCTCATCCTCCTCATCTTCCTCCTGTCTGATCTGAGGACCCGCAGGAAGGCTGTCTGCGGAAAGACTGGGGCCTTGAGAGCTAGGGAAGGCCTCTTCTTCCTCCCGCTACTCTGCCTCTAGTGCCACATCTATAATTTCCCGCAGAGTGCGCTCCAGCAGGAACACTAAAGGAATTGTGTCACTGATGCATGCACTGTCCCTGCTCACCATCCTCGTTGCGTCCTCAAATGGTGACAGTACAGTGCATGCATCCTTGATCATCAGCCATTGTGGGGGGAAAAACCAAGTTGACCTGAACCTGTCCTTGTGCCATACTCACACAGGTACTCATTGATGGCCCTCTGCTGCTTGTGCAGGCGCTGCAGCATTGCCAGTGTCGAGTTCCACCTGGTGGGTGTGTCACAGATCAGGCGGTTTGTGGGAAGGTGGAATTCTCTTTGAATTTCTGCCAAGCAAACACTTGCTGCGATTGACTGTCTGAAGTGGCTGCAGACTTTTCTGGTCTGACTGAGAAGCTCTGCCAGCCCTGGGTACCTGGTTAGGAAACGCTGTACCACCAGATTTAGGACATGTGCTAGGCATGGTACATGCGTCAACTTACCCAGGCGTAGGGCAGAGAGAAGGTTGCTGCCATTATCACAGACGACCATTCCCAGCTGAAGCTGGCGTGGTGTTAACCATCTCTGACAGAATTTCTGGCCCGGTGTGGCTTCTGTCCCCTAAACAAACCAGCTCAAGCACAGTATGGCATCTTTTGCTTGAGCCATTGCATAGCTCAGGCGTTGGTTTAACTGCCACTTCGCCAGAGACACAGAAGGAGGAGGAGGAGGAGGAAGAGGGAGAGGTGGTGGTGGAGCAGACAGACCCAACAGAGAAGGTTGGTACCATTATCACAGATGACCATTCCCAGCTCAAGCTGGCGTGGTTTTAACCTTCTTTGCGCCTGCCCCTGCAGAGCTGACAGAATTTCTGGCCCGGTGTGGCTCCTGTCCCCTAAACAAACCAGCTCAAGCACAGTATGGCATCTTTTTGCTTGAGCCATTGCGTAGCCCCTGCCACTTAAATTCGGTTTAACTGCCACTCCGCCAGAGACATTGAAGGAGGAGGAAGAGGTGGTGGAGCAGACAGACCTCATATAAGCAGCTTTCTGGAGGCGTGGTGGATGAACAAGCTCCAGCACATAGCCCCATCCTGGATCCCTCCCAGCTGCAAGCACAGTTACCCAGTTTGCCGTGAAGGAAATATAACGGCCCTGTCTATGCTTGCTGGACCACTTGTCTAAAGTAATATGCACCTTGCTGCTGACTGCCTTTCCCAATGACTCCATAACATTGTCTTCCAGGTGCTGGTATAGTACTGGAATGGCCTTCCGTGAAAAGAAATGGCGTTTTGGAACCTACCACTGTGGTACAGCACATTCGGCAAATTTACAGAAGGAAGCAGAGTCCACCAGCTGGAAAGGCAGCAGCTGTAATGCGAGTAATTTTGCCAAGCTGGTATTTAGACGTTGTGCTTGTGGATGGTTGGGACAATATTTTTTCTTCCGCTGCAGCAGCTGGGGCAACGAGACAACAGCGCTCTGCACCTGAGCAGCTCTGACATCTGATGCCTTGGACTGGCTATGGTTGCTCATAGAGGACATTGTGCCTCGTTTTTGTTGTGCCTCCTCCTCCCTTGACTCCTCTGTTCAATCAGGCACCCAGGTGGAGTCAGTGACCTCATCATCGTCATCACCCCCTATCTCCTCATCACTGGAGCCAACGTGGCAGTATGCTGCAGCTGCTGGGGGAACATGAGTGCCAGTTCTTTTCATGTCACTGGCACCCCCTCCCTCTAGGCTGATTATACTCCCTTCCTTAACCTCAGAGTTTGAATCAGAGCACTGTAGTTGCTGCGCATCCTCAATCAGCATGTCACTGTCATTGTAGTCAAACAATTCAGCTGACTCCTCCGTGTAAGATGGTGAGGCTACGGCAGGAGTAGCTGTGGACATGGAGGCTGAATTAGATGTTTTGGCAGCTGAGGTGGACTGTAAACCACTACAAGCCTGGCTGGCAGAGGACTCGGAGGATGAGGATGGCCTGTTTAGCCAATCCTGCAAATCCTCTGTATGTTGCTGCTGCTTAAGACGGCCAGCACCAGTTACAAACAAGGACAAGCGTGCCCCTGCAGAGGATGCACCACCTCCACGACGACCAGGGGCACAGCCTTCCGACACAGAGGCTGCTTGCCCTCTTATCTGTGTCTGGGAGCGTCTGCCTGTCCTTTTTGGTCTTTCTGACATGGTGAGTGATATATAGATTAAAGATATACAGATTTTGCAGAACAATGCTATACGTCAGTGATACACCCTGATAGCTGGCAACACCCAGATTCTACTCTGAATAGATAAACAGATGAACTCTGGCTAAACTGTGTTATTGTATGGTATCTAGAATTAGATTAAAGATATTAAGATTTTGCAGAACAATGCTATACGTCAGTGATACAGCCTAGCTGATAGCTGGCAACACCCAGATTCTACTCTGAATAGATAAACAGATGAACTCTGATTAAACTGTGTTATTGTATGGTATCTAGAATTAGATTAAAGATATTAAGATTTTGCAGAACAATGCTATACGTCAGTGATATAACCTGATAGCCTGGAAGCAGCTGGTAGTGCCAACACACAGATTACAATTCCCAGATATCTGCTAGAAGTATGTGTGATCCCCTGATAGCTGGCAGTGAGAAGACACAGATTACAATTCCCAGATATCTGCTAGACGTCTGTGAGACCCCAATAGCTGGCAGTGAGAAGACACAGATTACAATTCACAGATATCTTCTAGAAGTCTGTGAGACACACTGAAGGAACAATCTCCTCTCACTCCTGCAAAAAAACATGTGCTGGGGCTGCGGGGAAGCCTTATATAGTGTGCTGCGGGATTTAGCTCTGTGAGCCCATGATTGGGCAAACTTTGCCCTGAGTGGCATAGTCTTGCACCTGTCTTGCACCTGACCTGTGGTCAGGTACAAGGTTGTAGCCAATTACGAGCTTCAGGCCAGTGGAAAAGTGCATTGTGGTCCATTGTGGTGCATTGTGGGGAACACACAGCGAACACGCGGAAATGTTCGATGTTCGCCGAACGGCCGAACGGGCAATGTTCGATTCGAACTCATGTTCGGATCAAACCACCAGCCCATCCCTAGTGGAGAGCAAAAAATGGGATTATAATAAAGTTTATTATTGCAGAAGTCATTTACACCTCCCAGCAATTCAAAGAACTGCCTAACAGCGCTCATGTGCTACATTCTTCATTTTCGTATTTCAAGAGCATTTCCAAAAACAAAATATCGACCATCTGAAAATTTTGGATCAATTCGATTTGGTGATTCGGATCATTTTGGCGATTCGGATCATGTTGGCGATTCGGATCAGTTGGTTTTTCGCTTTCTTAGGAGTTTTTTCGTTTTTATTAATTATTTAAGAAACGGAAGTAGATTACTACCAAAAGAATGAAAGTTTCTTTACTTGTTTATTCTTTTAGGATTTATTTGTTGAAATTTTAGGTTTACTAACTTTTTTTTAAACAAACAAGACTTTTTAACCCATAGGTTTCAATGCAGCATATTAATCCACACACAGATGGGAAGTTCCTCTCTGCAGTATAATTAATATAGCATATGAATCCACACACTGCTGGGCAGCACCTCTCTGCAGATCGATTCATTGATTCGGATTGATTAATTTTTTGATCAGTTATGAGTTTATTTATGAGTCATAATTAATGCAGCATATGAATCCACACACTGCTGGGGACGTTCCCGCCAGTGTGCAGATTCATATGCTGCATTAATTATACTACTACACTGGCAGTGTGCGGATTTATATGCTGCGTTAGTTATATTGCAGAGAGGCGCTGCCTGGCAGTGTGTGGATTTATATGCTGCGTTAGTTATACTGCAGAGAGGCGCTGCCCGGCAGTGTGTGGATTCATATGCTGAATTATACTGCAAAAAGGCGCTGCCCGGCAGTGTGCGGATTCATATCCTGCATTAATTATACTGCAGAAAGGTGCTGCCCGGCAGTGTGCAGACTCATATGGTGAATTATACTGCAAAAAGGCACTGCCCGGCAGTGTGCGGATTCATATGCTGCATAAGGCTAGGGTCAGACGAACGCAGTGCGAACGCGCGTGCAGCCACACTTTATCATGGCCGTAGTCGCAGCAAATGACGGCCAATGTATGAAGTACGGCCGCACAAAGTGCGGCCGCGCAACGCAGGCGGCACACAAACGCATTTTATTCGAGAACGTGATACCGCTAGTACTGAGGTACAGAGTGTGCTGCATCCGCTAGCGGCATGTGTGCATGATTAGGAGATGTCAGACGCTGCTAATGTCCGGCCAACATAATGTCCAGATGCAAAAAGGGTTTTATTGATGATCCGTACAAAATCACGGACGCAAATGCGCATCGTATGACCGCTATCGCGTATTCCGTGAAAAAATACATCCATTCGTTCGAACGCACTTTTTCACGGACATCGCGAAAAATGCGTTGGTCTGACCCTAGCCTTAATTATATTGCAGAGAGGCGCTGCTCGGCAGTGTGCGGATTCATATACTGCATTAATTATACTGCAGAAAGGTTCTGCCTGGCAGTGTACGCATTCATATGCTGCATCAGTGGCGGAAGTACCAGGGTCGCAGTGGTCGCGGTTGCGACCAGGCTCTGGCATTCTGCCACTGGAGGGGGGCCCAGTGCCGCCCGCCAGATTCTGGCAATCAGCCCGGAATCTGGGGGCAGCGCGGCCGTTCCTCTCCCTGTGAGCGGCCGCTGGTTTGCAGCTTGACCGCTCGTGGGATGGGAACTACCTGACCGGCGAACGCAATCCTCTCGCGAGAACTCTGCTGCGCTGGTCAGGTGGTTTCCGGTGAGCGGCCAGGCTGCATGCTTTCGGCGGCCGCTCACCTCGGAGAGGAACAGAACGCCGGCGGCAGCAGAGGAGGTGAGCTGGGGGGCACTTTTATATATATATATATATATATATACATAAGAGCTGGGGGGCACTTCTATATATCCATAAGAGCTGGGGGGCACTGCTATATATCCATAAGAGCTGGGGGCACTTCTATGTACCCATAAGAACTGGGGGGCACTGCTATATATCCATAAGAGCTGGGGGGCACTTCTATGTACCCATAAGAGCTGGGGGCCACTTATATATATACATAAGAGCTGGGAGGAACTTCTATGTACCCATAAGAGCTGGGGGCACTTCTATGTAGCCATAAGAGCTGGGGGGCACTTATATATATCCATAAGAGCTGGGGGCACTTCTATAGATCCATAAGAGCTGGGGGCTCTTCTATGTACCCATAAGAGCTGGGGGCACTTCTATGCACCCATAAGAGCTGGGGGGCACTTCTATATATCCATAAGAGCTGGGGGGCACTTCTATGTACCCATAAAAGCTGGGGGTACTTCTATGTACCCATAAGAGCTGGGGGCACTTCTGTGTACCCATGAGAGCTGGGGGCACTTCTATGTACCCATGAGATCTGGGGGCACTTCTATGTACCCTTGAGAGCTGGGAGCAAATATATACCCATGAGTGAGCTGGGGGCGATATATATACCCATGTGTGAGCTGGGGGCGATTATATATACCCATGTGTGAGCTGGGGGCGATTATATATACCCATTTGTGAGCTGGGGGCGATTATATATACCCATGAGAGCTGGGGGCACTTCTATGTACCCATGAGAGCTGGGAGCAAATATATACCCATGAGTGAGCTGGGGGTGATATATATACCCATGTGTGAGCTGGGGGTGATTATATATACCCATGTGTGAGCTGGGGCAATTATATATACCCATTTGTGAGCTGGGGGCAATACAATCTTTTTTTATATTGTAGGGGGTAAAAAAAGTCAAAATATAGATCTTTTTTGGGCGGAGGCCCTTCATGGATTCTTGCACCGGGGCCCTCAGGTTAAGAGTTACGCCACTGTGCTGCATTAATTATACTACAGAGAGGTGCTGCCCGGCAGTGTGCGGACTCATATGCTGCATTGATTATACTGCAGAGAGGCGCTGCCTGCACTGGTGTATTTTGGCCTAGGCCTAGGGTGGCACTTTTGCAAATTATTTTACCAGGAAGGATACATTGAGATGTCACTAATTTTCAAGTATGTCCTGGGTAGGCAAGGCCTAGGCTTTCACTTTCCAGGGGCAACAAAAAACCTCACCACTAAATGGGTTACTCACAGAGCACCGAAATGATGCCAACATTTTGGTGTTCTGTAGTTCCCTGCACTTCAGGGAATAAAATTTCCCCACCATGAAGTGAATTCACCATTCACCGCAGGGTCCCCAAAGTGCATGGAGTCGGCCGCTGTATGCTGCCACCGCAAACCCATGGCCTGCTGCTTTCAAAAGAACTACTGAACGAAAATGTCTGGAATTTACATATAAGATCCTATGATTGATAATAAAAAGTTCTGTTACAGAAAAAAGAAAAACTGCTATTAAAAAGAAGGGGGGGGGATTTTGCCCAAAAAATTCTGAAAAATTAGTAAAAGGTACTAAAAAAAATTGATAAATAAATGAAGACTTTTTACTGCAGATTAAAATAATAAATGGTTTATTAGATATTGTATAAAAACGGGAATATTTTTAACATTGAAACCTATGGGGTTCGCCTGAATAAACCTGCTGATTGAAACCACCAAACATCAGGGCATTTCACTGCCATTTCTCTGCTGATTGGTGTTCTCTGAATAGATTAACCATTACTTCTCTATGGGGATTTGCAATGCCTTCAAACAGCACCGTACTTGCTGGCAGTTTGCCAAACTTGTGTGTGAGCATATCACCATAGCAGTGGTGTACTTAGAGGAGTGGCGGAGGGTGGGCCGCCCCAGGTACCAGTGATTATTGGGGTGTCATTAGGGGGTACTAGGAGGTGTCAATGTCACTGTGTGTCAGCTTTGAGCTGTGTTCTCAAACAACGAGCAGCGGAGCAGGGCGTTTGCATACGGAATAAAATCGAATAGAATAAAAATCCCCCTCTCCTCCCTCCATAGCTCCTCCCCTGCCCCGCAGCAGCTCTAGGAGAGGGGAGGGGGATGTGATTTGTGTGCAGAGAGAGAAGATGACCGTAAACAGCAGGTAAAAGGGGGGTATCAGCAGAATATGAAGCCCTGTCTGCTAACTGGTGTTTAACCAGCACTGCAGTGATAGAAATTTGTCATTGAGCTGCCTGGCTCCTGGTGAGGCTGCGTGCGTGCAGGTCACACTCGGTCCGGCCAGTCAGGTGGTACTGAGTCTCAGTACCACCTGACTGGCTGAACCACGTGACACACACGCACGCACGCAGCTGCCCGCCCTTTCGTTAACATGGACCGTCACTTTATTCTGGACTGAACACCAACCGGGAAGGGAATAAAAGCCACGGTGCACCCTCTGGCAGTGGCACCCCACTGCTGACAAGATGGCTCCATGCACAGGCACAGCCGCGATCCTAACATGGCCTGGAGTGATCTCCTGCTGAGTCTGTACACAGTCCCTGCTGACTCTGCACACAGCCCTACCGCGGACGGAGGCTGGTAAATGTAGAATAAATAATTGCTGTGTGCTCATATACACTCGGTTTGCTGGGAGTTTTATTGCAGTGGATTCTGATGCACTCATACACACCGCACAATGCATTGCTGGGAGTTTTATTGCTGTGGATCCTGATACGCTGACACACACCACACATTACATTGCTGGGAGTTTTATTCCAGTGGATTCTGAGGCACTCATACACACCGCACATTGCATTGCTGGGAGTTTTAATGCTGTGGATTCTGATACACTGACCCGCACATTGCATTACTGGGAGTTGTATTGCTGTGGATTCTGATACACTCATACACACTGCACATTGCATTGCTGGAATTTTTATTGCTGTGGATTCTGATATGCTGACACACACCAAACATTGCATTGCTGGGACTTTTATTGCTGTGGATTCTGTGATACACACTGCATAGTACTGTGAGTTTTATTGCCCTGGAGCTCTGGGATACGCTCATACACACTGCACATTACTGTGAGTTTTATTGCTGTGCAGTTCTGTGATATGGTCATACACAGTGCACATTTCTGTGGGTTTTATTGCTGTGCAGCTCTGTGATACGCTCATATGCAGTGCACGTTTCTGTGGATTTTATTGTTCAACCAATTAGAGCGGCTGTGATCCAGTATACTTGACATGCGTGGCTGTTCTTTGTAAAAATGCTTGAATTTAAACATTTCATAGTTTTATTTATCTCGATAGATACATTTGAAATGGTATACAAAATATACAAGTAGGCACTTGGTATCCACTTTTAATATAAAGAGAGGAAAAGGCGGAGCTCTAAGAGGAAAGGGTGGAGATTAACCAGGAAGAGGTGTGTCCTTGACAGGAAGGGGTGCCTCAAATTTAAATTAGGGGGTGCACGAGTTTAGTCAGGCCTAGGGCAGCACAAAACCTAAATACACCACTGGCTGCCTGGCAGTGTGCGGATTCAAATGCTGCATTAAATATACTGCAGAGAGGTGCTTCCTAGCAGTGTGCAGATTCATATGCTGCAACAATTATACTGCAGAGAGACGCTTCCCCTCAGTGTCCGGATTCATATGCTGCATTAATTATATTGCAGAGAGGTGCTGCCGCGCAGTGTGCAGATTCATATGCTGCATTAATTATACTGCAGAGAGGCGCTTTCCAGCAGTGTGTGGATTAATTTGCTGCATTGAAACCTACGGGTTAAAAAGCCTTGTTTCTTTAAAAAAATTTAGGAAACCTAAAATTTCACCCAAAAAATGCCTAAAAAATCCTACATAATTAAAGAAACTTTCATTCTATTGGTACTAGTAATCTACTTCCCATTCTTAAATAAGCAATAAAAAATCGAAGTAACTCATAAAAAAGCGAAAAACCAACTGATCCGAATCACCTGAATTGATTCGAATCACCGAATCGATATGAATCATTGAACCGAAACAAAAAACTGTCCGAAATGACCCGGAAAAAAAAAGACCCGAAACCAGACCAAACGAAAAAAAAAGTAATGTACATCCCTAGTTTTCTGATAAGAAGAGTTGAACAAGACCACCATGCAAATTCACTGCAGTTACCAAAAGAAGTAGAAAGCCAATCTGGGGTGAAAGGCTTCCGCCTCCGTGACCGGCATCTGATGGAGACTGGGCTCTGGATGCAGGAAGACTGCCACCGCTGGAGGAGCTCAGGGCTGAAGTAGGTGGATGTAGGTGAGTATGTGTAACACTATCTCACCCATTCCCAGGCAGCTTGCCCGGCCTCCAGGCTCAGGCGAGCCTCCGCCTCGGCTGGGCCTGGAGACCCGGCTGAGCCCTCTGCTCGGCCGGCCTTCAGGCTCAGGCAAGCCCCCAGCTAGTCTGACCTCCAAGCTCAGGCGAGCCCCTGGCTCGGCCAGGCCTCCAGGCCCTGGTTCGGATGCCTGATTTTTGACGGATTTTTCGGAAAGAACCATTTTCGGACGATAATTTTGGTGGCTGAAATTTATGTGCATACCGAATAAAATCAATGGAGCTAGCAACATAGCTATAACAATATCATAGCGATTTCCGTCATCAGCGAAATAAAAAAACGTAATGGGTCACAAAAGCATTCTCGATGGCATGGGTTACAAACCGGTGTGCGGATCGTGGGATCCAGGCAGGGGCAGGCAAACATGCATGTAAATGTGGGATGCAGGTAAAATAAAATGAGGAAAAATAAAGAGAAAAACATGATCTTTTTCATCCCCTGTCAAATTCCAGCTATTACGTTGTAAGTAGAAGGGGGGAGGGGGGTTGTGAGGGTCCTGAGAACGGGCAACAGCACTAGTGGCTTGCTCTATGTTGGGGGCCCGCTCAGGTCTCACAAGGTTTTAGCTTGTATGTGCCATTACAAGGATGAATGCTCCATATGCAAATCAGCCTGCTCTCACCCAAAAAGGGTGGCCAGTGCTGATTGCCAAGGATGTCACCCCTGCACGAGAGGTGCAGCAACCCCCGACAATCGTTTCCGCCTTGTTTGGCCTCGTCAGGAGGGTATAGCTGGCACCCCTCTAGGCACACCTAGCAAGGGGTCCACGTCTGGATGACCCTGTAGACTAATAGAGAGGAGAAGGAGGGGGTTTGTGAGGGTCCTGAGAACGAGCAACAGCACTAGTGGCTTGCTCTACGGTGAGGGCCCGCTCAGGTCTCACAAGGTTTTAGCTTGTATGTGCCATTACAAGGATGAATGCTCCATATGCAAATCAGCCTGCTCTCACCCAAAAAGGGTGGCCAGTGCTAATTGCCAAGGACGTCATCCCTGCACGAGAGGTGCAGCAACCCCCGACGATCGTTTTGGCCTTGTTTGGCCTTGTCAGGAGGGTATAGCTGTAAGGACAGAGGCTTTGACCCCTGTATGGTGTTGGGTGTATGGAACCCAATGGCAAGCCGAAGGAGGAGACCAGAAGGAATATGATTGGTTAAACTTTACTGAAGGCAACAAAATATAAGTCCAGAATAAAGTAATGTAAAGTTTCTTTTGACAGAAAAAAAAGTCCAGAACAAAGAGTTGTAAGGATAAATAAGTACGGTTGTAATCTTGGAAGTAGTCCAGGAATAGAGGTATGCCGAGAGGTGGAACTGGTACTGCAATGACAATCTTGAATATGGAAGTGGAATGGAGCTGTACCGTGGTGGCAGGAACAGAAGTGGAGCTGTATCGTGACAACAGAAGCGGAGCTGTATCGTGACAGCAGGAGCGGAAGCAGAGCTGTACCGTGGCAACAGGAGGGGAGCTGTACTGTGGCAGCGGGAACCGGAGTGGAGCTGTACTGTGGCAACAGGAACCGGAGCGGAGCTGTACTGTGGCAACAGGAACCGGAGCGGCGTTGTACCGTGGCAACAGGAACCGGAGCGGCGTTGTACTGTGGCAACAGGAACCGGAGCGGCGTTGTACCGTGGCAACAGGAACCAGAGCGGCGTTGTACCGTGGCAACAGGAACCAGAGCGGCGTTGTACCGTGGCAACAGGAACCAGAGCGGCGTTGTACCGTGGCAACAGGAACCAGAGAGGCGTTGTACCGTGGCAACAGGAACCAGAGTGGCGTTGTACCGTGGCAACAGGAACCAGAGCGGAGTTGTACCGTGGCAACAGGAACCGGAGTCAGAATCCTTTTAGAGGAACACGAAGGGGAACCACTGGGTAACGTGGTATAACCACAGTATAACCTGGTTAGTGAGATGGAGAAGGCGGCAGGTTTAAATAGGGTTCAAGGAATCATACGAACACCATTCACCTGGGACTCGCAGGTGGAATGAGGATACCTGAGTGCTAGGTAAATTAATTGGTGGTATACGAGGATCTCCAGTGCAGGTGGGGTGCAGTACCTTAACTTGACCAGCAGAGGGCGCCAGAGTACCTAGGTCTTCATGCTCTAGGATGGACGATCGCGCATGCGCGCCTGTCTTCTGCTCAGACGGATCGCGGAGGCGGCGTGGGACACATCCTGGCTCTCCTCCCTCGAGCTGCAGGCCGGAACCAGGGAGCGACGTGCCACGAGGGACCTCAGGTGAGTTTGTCAGGCGTCCCAACATGGTGGCCGCGGTCCGACCGCGGCGCGGGGCATTACAATAGCTGACACCCCTCTAGGCACACCAAGCAAGGGGTCCACGTCTGGATGACCCTGTAGACTAATAGTGAGTAGAAGGGGGGGTTTGTGAGGGTCCTGAGAACGAGCAACAGCACTATTGGCTTGCTCTACGGTGGGCAGTGGCGACTCTAGGAACAATATTTAGGGGGGCACATAGGATACCGCAGTCAAAACTGGGGGGGCACTAATAATTTTCACCACTAAATCAAATCACCTGGAGTGAGCTAAAATACCATCACTAAAGGAAAAAATTTGCGCGAGTCGTTAAAACGTAGTGCCTCATGACCTACTAACAGATCACTTTGTCTGCGGTAGTCCATGAACAAGGTCGTATAGTGCACACTAGGGAAACTAATGCGGTTGTGTACAAAATAGAACAGTTTTTTTTCCAGTGCAGAATGCCGGGCCATACCCCTGCCCTCACAAGCTTGAATATGAACACATCCAGTGAAAAACCTCTCACCCCTGCATTATTAAAATCCTCCACGGTGGTCGTATCATCCATGTTTTGATGCACACATATATTAAGGCTGATGGGCATTGCAGGATAAATGCCACCCAGCAACATGTAGAATCATTACACTGCATTTAATAGATCCAAAAGGAAGGCCAGGTGAGCCACAATAACTTCCCTGCTGCCGCATATAAATAATACATGTTTCAGGGCAAGACTTATTCATGTGTCCCTTTAAACATAGTCCACACAGTCACCCTAATAATCAACCACTTCCATACTATGAATAACCCCCAGCATAAAATGTTTATAATTAGGCAATATATTAGAATTAGGATATATGTGGATAAAGGATACATTTATAATAGAGCCAACTGCAACACCAACGACATTGCTGACCCGATCCATTACTATGGTGTATGGGGCCAAGAGAACATACAGTTGTGTTCAAAATTATTCAACCCCCACTGAAATTGAGTGTTTTGGCCAGTTTGACATTGATTTTGATCAGTCATCTTGCTTACAATTAAATCAAAGAGGCACATGTAGGTCAGACAAATATAACATAACATTTATAATGAAATAACCACAAATGTCTTTTCTGTGCTCACATCATTATCAGTTTTATTCAACCCCCAAGTGACATTCAATCTTAGTACTTAGTACAACATCCTTTTACAGTTATAACAGCTTTTAAACGTGAAGCATAGCTTGACACAAGTGTCTTGCAGCGATCTACGGGTATCTTCGCCCATTCGTCATGGGCAAAAGCCTCCAGTTCAGTCACATTCTTAGGCTTGTGAACTGCAACTGCTTTCTTTAAGTCCCACCAGAGGTTCTCAATCGGATTTAAGTCAGGTGACTGCGATGGCCGCTCCAAAATGTTCCAGCCTTTAATCTGCAACCATGCTATAGTGGACTTGGAGGTATGCTTGGGATCATTGTCCTGTTGAAAGGTCCAACGTCTCCCAAGCCTCAGGTTTGTGACGGACTGCATCACATTGTCATCCAATATCTCCTGGTACTGAAGAGAATTTATGGTACCTTGCACACGCTGAAGCTTCCCTGTACCTGCAGAAGCAAAACAGCCCCAAAGCATGATTGACCCCTTGCCATGCTTCACAGTAGGCAAGGTGTTCTTTTCTTCATAGGCCTTGTTCTTCCTCCTCCAAACATAGCGTTGATCCATGGGCCCAAACAGTTCTAATTTTGTTTCATCAGTCCACAGAACACTATCCCAAAACTTCTGTGGTTTGTCCACATGACTTTTGGCATACTGCAGTCGACTCTTCTTATTCTTTGGAGACAGCAAGGGGGTGCGCCTGGGAGTTCTGGCATGGAGGCCTTCATTACGCAGTGTGCGCCGTATTGTCTGAGCTGAAACTTCAGTACCCACATCTGACAAATCTTTTCTCAGTTCCTCAGCAGTCACACGGGGACTTTTCTCCACTCTACGCTTCAGGTAGCGCACAGCAGTCGAAGTCAGCATCTTCTTTCTGCCACGACCAGGTAGCGTTTCAACAGTGCCCTTTGCCTTGAATTTGCAAATGATGCTTCCTATAGTCTCTCTTGGTATGTTTAACATCTTTGCAATCTTCTTATAGCCATTGCCCTTCCTGTGAAGAGTAATCACCTCTTCTCTTGTCTTCCTGGACCATTCTCTTGACTTCACCATGTTTGTAACCACACCAGTAAATGTCTAGAAGGAGCTGAGTATCACAGTCATTTTAAAGCTGCCTAATTGGTGCTTATTATGCTTTATTGCTGCTCCGTGACATCCACAGGTGTTTTCAATACCTGATTGAAAACAGTTGAATGAACCTCTGTTCTTCAGAGTGGTAGTCTTTAAGGGGTTGAATAATTGTGTCAATGAAGAATTCACAAAATAAACTTTTACTACTGTATTACAAAACCAATTGATGTCATTTTAGTTGCATATGGTTCTTTAAAAAGTCCTTGTAGGATTTCATTCTGAATACAATTACAAATGTACACTAAATTCCCTAAAACCCTTTACAGCATTGGGGGTTGAATAATTTTGAACACAACTGTATGTGCTGCATTCCTTTACATCGCCTGTTAAATGCCTGTTGTGACAGAACACGCTGTCACTGTGCAACTTGGAGGGGGATGTGCGCAAGCCTCCTGCCCAGAGACTATGGCCCGTGAAAGAGACTATTGGGGAACTGGTGGACCTTTTAAATATATTGTGGTTTTCACTGTTTTATAGATATGCGAGTTAACTAAAGATTTCTGATGTCTGTGTGTTATTCCCTGTATAGTGTAGATCTCTGTATTAGTAACTGCTATTGTGTAAATTCTCTCAGTAAGAAATTTATTTTGTTTACGTTTTTTCTCCTTCCCTCATTCTCCATTGTTTGAAGGCCCTGGGTAGTTATCTGATCTGTGATGTTGTCTGTTTGATTGTATGCAAATGTACTGGTCCTTGACTCTATCTGTCCTCTCTGTGAATAAACAGTCAGTTCTATTCTGACCAAGCTTGAAGTCACGACTCATGTTTTGGGGAACCAGGAATCTTCTGCCCGCTGTTCCAAGGAAAGGCTCCAGGTCTACAGCTTCGGCTTATTCCTGGGGGTGCTAGCCAGGCTCTCTACATACACCGGGCCTTGAGCTGTGGCTAAGGTACCAGAGAAAGGTGTGAGAGTCACGAGGAGAAACTGGGTGTCCAGCGAGGAAGCAGCATTTGGCAGATGTGACCCTGTCTGGGCACAGAGATCTGTTACATTGGTGACAGCGTGTGGGATGCTTCCTACAGTCTAAGGACATCCAAAGCATCACCAGGATTCGATATCCAGACAGTGCGGCAGAAGCGAAAGATGGCAGCAGTCACAGGAGCTGCGTACTGGGAGAGGTTGCAAGAGGTACAGGCAAACCATCGTGGACCTATAACAGAAGAGACTCAGCTGAACTGGGCTGATACAGCACGTTGGCTACTCTGGCACGAGGCGCTGGACAGAGAGCAGCGCTGCCAGAACAAGATCCTCCCCTCATCCCAAGCAAGGTACCTGAAGAGGATAGAATTGCGTGAGGCGTTGGTGGATAAACAACGCAACCAGAATTGGCCGACTGATCTGGCTTGTCTGGTTTATGAAGAGACACGGCTGGAGGAGAGCTACGAAGCCCTGCAATGGTATGTAGTCCAGATGGGAACTGAGAGCATGGACAATAACAGACCGACAGAAGGCTTTGGCTACGGCGGCCCGGGACTGTTATTTGAGAGAATGTTCAGAGACCCAGATTTCGGAGATGACACTGAGTGGAGATGGGAAGCGATTGCAGAGTACAGAGAAAACCTGCTAAACCTCTCCGACGTGTGGTGGATACAAGACGACTTGGAGTCGTTAGCCAGTAAGGAGTGGAAGCTGGACAAATCCTACAAGAGACTGCTAGACCTCAGTCAGCAGGTAAGCCAGACTCACCATGAGGAGCTCTGCACAGAGAAGCAGACAGAGGAGCTGACAATAGTACAGAATGCCTCCTCTCTTTGGGCAGCAGAGGATTTTTGCCCTACAGCGGTGGATGGGACTGCGGTCTCCACCGATGTGACCCAGAGGGACATTTGTGCAATGTCGAGGGAGGAATGCCTTGCGACAGTGGGCGAGACTAAAGACCCCACTAGCAGTTTACTGGGATGCGTGGCAGATGCGCCCCAGTGTGCGCTCAGCCAAGAAGAGCTGGGGAAGCTTGAAGGCCTTGATGTGTCTGAGCCAGCTATAGACTCTGGAGTTGTCGAGGAGATTGGAATATTTCCCACTGCATTGTCAGGATGTGAGACAGTTGCCCCAGATCCCCAGGTTATGATGTCGCCAGAGCCGGTGAGCGGGGAGGACAGCTTGCTGGAGTTGGTGATTCATGAGGGCAAAACGGTTCCCCCAGGTGTAGTGCTGGCGTCAGAGCCTGGTGCAGCTGGGCCCTGCCTGCATTTGGATAGCCTGGATCTCTGGGAAGAAAACAGCCCCACACCGCCAGCACTGCTCTACACAGCCCCAGGTGAGGAGCCAGCAATGGAGTCGAGTGCCAGTGTTCTCTGGAATCAACCACAGGGGGATAATTACAATACAGCTGTGGAGGTGGCTGTGGTTTCCTTTTGTGTACCCCCTGGATACTGGGCAGCCGACTCAGATCCCCAACCCTTTTCTTCAGAGACATCAACCACCCCCCATGCTCTCCAGCAGCTGACTGCAATACCCGGAGATGGGGCAGCTGGCATTTCTCCCGAGTGGCGGACACAATCTAAGGGAGCTGCTGGGGATGGCTCGGTGAGTAACTCTCTAGTATATGTGTGTGGCCCTGGAGAAATGTCCCCAAGCAGTGCTGCAGGAATGTTGACTCCTGTATGGCCCCTGAGGGAATATGGGGAGGGGGTGAATGCATCCATGGTTGTGGACTGGACCGCACGGTCAATGAAAAAAAAAAAACTTTTTTCAGACTAACACACTCACAGATCCGTTTTGGATCTGGTGCCTGGTTAGTCTCCTGCAAATGAGGAAGGTATGTGACAGAACACACTGTCACTGTGCGACTTGGAGGGGGATGTGCGCTAGCCTCCTGCCCAGAGACTATGGCCCGTAAAAGAGACTATTGGGGAACTGGTGGACCTTTTAAATATATTGTGGTTTTCACTGTTTTATAGATATGCCAGTTAACTAAAGATTTCTGATGTCTGTGTGTTATTCCCTGTATAGTGTAGATCTCTGTATTAGTAACTGCTATTGTGTAAATTCTCTCAATAAGAAATTCCTTTTGTTTACCTGCTTTCTCCTTTCCCCATTCTCCATTGTTTGAAGGCCCTGGGTAGTTATCTGATCTGTGATGTTGTCTGTTTGATTGTATGCAAATGTACTGGTCCTTGACTCTATCTGTCCTCTCTGTGAATAAACAGTCAGTTCTATTCTGACCAAGCTTGAAGTCACGACTCATGTTTTGGGGAACCAGGAATCTTCTGCCCACTGTTCCAAGGAAAGGCTCCAGGTCTACAGCTTCGGCTTATTCCTGGGGGTGCTAGCCAGGCTCTCTACATACACCAGGCCTTGAGCTGTGGCTAAGGTACCAGAGAAAGGTGTGAGAGTCACGAGGAGAAACTGGGTATCCAGCGAGGAAGCAGCATTTGGCAGATGTGACCCTGTCTGGGCACAGAGATCTGTTACACCTGTTAATTTTGGGAGAGGATCTGTTTTTTCTGTCTTTTTGGAGTTAGCACCAGGGTTGAGCAGTAGGTAAAATGTTGCAATTAGCGCCCTCAACAAATTAGCGCTGGCACCAAGTGATCTCTAGCGCTCCCCCTGTTAAGTAAAGGACTCGGAAAGTACAGTAAGCTCGCGCTACAAATCGCTAATAGCAACGCGCTGAGTGATTTTGCCCATTTGTAGTGGGAGACAAACAATCTGTTGGTCAACCGCTAGACTCAATTAACCTGGCGCTAACGCAAAACCATGCTGACGCAAGGGTTAGCTCACACCAGGTAATAGTGCCCTAAATAAGTGTATATATAAATAAGATTCCAAAACCCCAGAGTAATGCGATGCAATGAAACCTTTTTGTTGTACTAACCTGATAATTAAATTCAATATTTTATTTGCTGCTATTCGGCAGTTTTCGCTGATGTCTGATAGCTGCTTCAACGACTCCACTTTTAGCAAATTACAGTGACCATTCGCTAAATAGGGAATTCACCTTATTTTCGGCAAAATAAATTCCCTGAAATGGGACGAAAAGCAGGGGATCTAAAGATCATTAGACCCTTTAGATTCTAACTTCCATAATAACCCCTAAAATGCCATAAACCCAGGGAAATACAATAAAATTAATAAACAATGTGGCATTTAGCTACCCCTTAACCCCTAATAAAAAATTGATCAAGGGAAGACATGAAATGAATACACTGTGAGGCATGTAGCCAGCCCATTAACCCTTAAAATGCCATTAATCAAGGAAAAAATAAAATGTATACTGTGAGGGATGAAGCCTACCCATTAACCCTTAATATACAACTACACAAGGCAAAAACTAACGTAATACACAATGTAATGTATAGATTAGTCTGAACATTAACCACTTCACTACTGAGCCATTTCAACCCTGTGAAAATGTTTACGTTTAAATTCATGTTATTATTTAATGTTTTATGACTTTTACTTTACACTGAATATGGTCATGTTGGGTATCATTGGAAAGGCCAGAATATGCCCGTTCCAATGACAATGAGATATAGATCGTCCAATTGCCCCCCCTTGCCCTCCTGTAGAGACCCCTATGATGGTGGGGGCCCACTCAGGTCTCACAAGGTTTTAGCTTGTATGTGCCATTACAAGGATGAATGCTCCATATGCAAATCAGCCTGCTCTCACCCTAAAAGGGTGGCCAGTGCTGATTGCCAAGGACGTTGTGAGTAAGAACCAATGCCCTGGGAGGTATGATCAGAACCCAGACCACTTTTTAATTTCTTATGTCAGGAGCAAATACAGAGAAAAGTTTTGTTTATTTAAATTTTGTTTCACCCCTTAGGGACCACATACGTACCATATACATCACATCCACAGGTCTCCCTTAGACTCGCGTACGTACATGGTACGTCAGGGTCCCCTAACCTCCCTCCCGCCTGATACTTACCTTCCTCTCTGGGCTCCCGCAGCGGACTGGCAGGCTGGAAGCCTGACCCGCCTCTTCAGGGGGCCCAGCTGGCGTGATGTCGTCATCCCAGCGCCGGCTGCAAAAATCAGGAAAGGGAGGAGTGCTCATTTGGAGCCCTCTATCTCCCCAACCGTTAAAGGTGGAAACCTGCAAATTGCACCGCTGGAAAGGGGAGAGTCTGTCAGGTCCTAGAGGCCCTGACCCCCTGGCGCCCCCTTCTCTATGCCACATCCTGCATGCCCTATGCAGGTTCCAGGATTATTTCAGACTTTACGCATTCCTGGACTCTGTCATTCAATCCCTGGAACCTCACCTGCCCCTCATCCTCCCAAATCAAGGCTGCTTATAAGGAAGTCACACCCTCTACCCTGCACTTCCACATTGAAGTCTCTGACTGTGAGACCTGCTACTGAATACTCCCTGAATCTCTTGAACCACCAAAGACTCTAAGGATCCTCCTCTGTTGCAATATCTGGACGTTTCTCTTCATTTATACCGGTACCCTCATTCTTCTCCCTTCTGCCCCCATCGAAGATCCCTGTGAACCAGACCTATTGCTGAACCTCTAGACTATCCTTATTGCCTCTTCCTTGCCTGATACCACATTCTTGGATATATCTGTTTCATGTATTATTGTTTATTCATTGCTTGCCCCATGTGCTGTTAAGTTCCCTTTTGTGTCCATTTTTCACTCTTATTCTCTAGTCTCGCATTATCATCTCGCTATCCCTTATTTCTTCTGTAACCGCTCCCAGTTAGTTCTCCTTAACCTCCCTTCCCACTACTCCCAGCCATCCCTTCTATTTACTTCAGCCTCCTTCTCTAAGCTATTTCCTATTGTGCCCAGTCTCCTCCAGTGTCTAGATCTGATCTGTTGTTTCATTCTTGTGTTTTATTCTAAATAAACCCTTTTGTTACTCTGAACCTGCATCTTTCACTGCATCCTGGGCTCACAACCCCACCTGCGATACCAATCACAGTCTACACCTGACAGAATGTGGAAGTCTAATACCTGTGAGCCCGCAGTGATCCATACTGTGGTGAAAAACTTAAAAGATGCCATTCTAAAGATCCAGCAGTATATATAAATTGGGGTGGTACAGTGGAGGCGCTAGGTTCAAGTAAAGTCGAGATTGGTTTTATAAATGCAGCCTGTCACGACTTAGCTACGCACGCTGCTGCGCAAGGACGCCGGGTTAAGCCGCGCACTATCTGTCTATACTAGACCCAGATAATTACGCGCACTTCTCTACCCGTCCTGGCCACACTACCTCTCACAACAGGCACGTAGAGCGCGATATACTGATCCCAGGATTGCAACACAGCGCCAGTCTTCTCCTGAAGCGCAAAATAACTCCGTCTCCCACAATCCTGGAACTCACTTTCTTATTCTATTAGTAACGCTGCCACCAGTCCTCACGGACACAATGCGCGTCGCAACAGGAGACGCAGGACTTAGCAGCCGCACTATCCTAGACTCGGACAGTGACTACAATTCCCACAATTCCCTGCCGTTTCCTGACGACCGCAACACGCAATTTCTTATATATAACCGAGCTTAAGGCAAATAGCGATTCTCCCAATCTCTTAGTTAGCGTGGATTTCATCAGCCAGAGTCAAAACTTAAATACTTTTTGTTTATTTAGGATAGAAAAATCAGTGCTTAGCTACATAAAAAATCATAACTAGAATAAATCAATTACTTATACAATACACAGCAGAATATAAAGAAAAAGGTTTAACCATAGAGCGTTACTTACGAAGAGCTATTCCTCTATGGCCTCCTGGAGTCTAGAGATATAGCATGGACAGATCAGTCCTCTTTAGAAGGAACCCCAAGTGATCAGCCCTGAGCCATGCTTGATTCAGAATATATATAGGGCTGGCTTTTTTCTACGTCCAGCCTCCTAGCTGGCAGGGCTTTTGCCTACAATTCCCAGAATGCCCATCTCTAGAGCATGCTCAGTAGCTTGTCAATTAATCTTTAATTGCCTAAAGGCGTCCCTCTTCCCTCCAGACCCCCCGTGAAGATCAAGGATGTGCTTCCTGTCTTTGAAGATGGTGTGCCCATATCTTGGGGCCGACCTGGGTACCAAGGTGTGATTTGCTATGGCAGTGTACAAAAGAAATTCCCTTTTTACAGCTACGTGTTACATCCTCCCCCCAAGGGAGAAAGCTAAACCTTTTGATTACATGTCAGCTGTGAACCCAGGAATAAACTTACCAAATGGTCAGACACAAATATGAACATAACTCTATATGGAGGAGATAAACACATATATACAGGCAGACCTTTATATAGAGATAGAAATATAGATCTAGTCTGCCACATCTCCCATACAAATGAAGACGCAGAAAGGGAGGCTAACTAACATGCCTCCCACGTGCGTCTTAACACGGGTTTGCCAACGGGTATCTGGCACCTGCACCAGTCGCCGGCGCTATGACAGAGTGGGGACGCACAGGTGTCCGTGCACTTTGCCCACTAAAGCATGCATTCCCTCTTGCAACCGCATCACACATTGCCCCATGTAGGCCTTTGGCGACTCCACCATTCTTCCCCACCTCTCCCAAACCGGGGGGAGGGGGTCACTCATACTGCACTCACAACATGGCACAGACTCGGGGAAGCCCCTGTGCTTCTGCAGCCCCTCCGGGTGCAGCACGTGTGGCTGACTCTCAGCTCGCATCTCAGTCTCGCAGGCAGCAGAATCTTCGTAGCCCGTAGCCTGCTCTGGAGCCATTCTTACAGCAGGGGGTATGGAGAAACAGGGTGAAGCGCCCAGCTCCCCAGTAAACGTTCCCCCTGCATCTGCCAACGGAGTCAGGCATCGTACCTGGCTCTGGGCAGATGGCTGGGAGGTCACAGGAGCCACACCAGGACCCGCTGCCTCCCTGTCTCTCACTGTCCCCGCACCTTCAGAATTTGGGGAACCATACAGATGGGGCACAAGATTCTCCACGCTCACCTCGCCCCCCATTGCACACAGTTTCCCCACTTTATCACACAGTTTATCAGGCACGCCTTGCTTCGTAACCGATGAGCATACAGCCGTATGCCACCCTCCTCTACAGGGAGGTTGCTCAGTACCAGATTCCTGTGGTACTGGGAATCTGGTTGGCTTTCCCCCAGGGCAACACTCGTCCACCCCAGGCCCTTCCTCCTGACCACACAGCATGCGCTCGGTGCCACCCGCAGCCTCAGACACATGTGACACAGGCTGGCATACCACAGTATCCTGCCCATCCAGGATGTTCTGCCCTCCACTCCTTTCACCTGGCACCGCCAACCTGGATGGTTCAGGCCCTGGATAACACTCTGCCACCCTAGGCCTCTCCTCCCGACCACCCAGTATGCCCTCTGCGCCACACACAGTCTCAGACAACCGCAACACAGGCTGGCACACCGCAGGATCCTGCTCATCCCAGGCCTTCCGATGCACACACCTTCCCTCCAGCACCACCGACCCAGTTGGTTCAGCCCTAAAGGAACCTGCCTTGGTCCTTTGTTCTCCCTCCCAACCGCGTGGCGTCACAGACACACCTGAGTCTGGTCTAGGCAGGCACACCACGGTATCCTGCCACCCCTCCCAGGCATTCTGATCCACACCATTCTCACGGGGCACTAGAGTCCTGGTTGGTTTAGGCGCAAGCAGACCCGCAGTCATCCCTTGCCCTTGCTCCCAACCATATGGCGTCACAGACACACCTGAGTCTGGTCTAGGCAGGCACACCACGGTATCCTGCCACCCCTCCCAGGCATTCTGATCCACACCATTCTCACGGGGCACTAGAGTCCTGGTTGGTTTAGGCGCAAGCAGACCCGCAGTCATCCCTTGCCCTTGCTCCCAACCATATGGCGTCACAGACACACCTGAGTCTGGTCTAGGCAGGCACACCACAGTATCCTGCCACCCTTCCCAGGCATTCTGATCCACACCATCACACGGCAGAGACGGGCCTTGTGCCCTACTCCCCGCCGACCGCCAGCGGGTACCCACTTCCACCATGGGCACCGCGGCCTCCCCACGCATGGGGTCCAGGGAACCAGCTGACTCGGGTGCAGGCGGGCATTCACTCACCCCTGCCTTCTTCCCAGTCACACTCCCCCCTCATGCTACCACACAACACCTCAGGCACACCTGGCGCAGGCGCAGACTGACTCACTGCCATCCCCTGCCCTCCCGTCCAGGAATCCTGTTGTGCACCCCCACACACAGCCCTCCCCACTGTAGAGCCACTAGTGGGCCTGGGTAAATCCCCAGCATCCCTTTCCAGCACATACTGTGACACCAATTTACCCAAATCCGTGCCCAGCAACACATCGGTAGGAATATTTTCAGACACTCCCACCTCCCTCAGACCTCTCCCCGCTCCCCAGTCCAAATAAACCCGTGCCATTGGCACCGCAGGACGTACCCCACCAAAACCCTTTACTGCTAGAGTCCTGCCAGGAATAAAGTCTGCAGGGCTGACTAACCCTGGATGCACCAAAGTTACTTCAGCCGCCGTATCTCGTAAACCCACAGATACCTGAGTCCCGACAATGACTGCTTGCTGGTTCACGTTGGCACTGCCCTCCGATCTGGTCACAAACAGGACAGAGGGTGATGCTGAGGGGTGTCCTCCCCCAGCTGTGGATGCAGGTTTCTTCCTCTGCGGGCACGCTGCCAGGAGATGATTGGTACTGTCGCAAATAAAACAGCGACGGCGCACACTTCTTCCAGGCGAAGAAGGATTCGCTCCCCCCTCCCCAGCAGAGACTGGCACAGAGGGGGGCGCTGCCGCCGTGATGTCGGGGGGTCGTGCTGAGTTGGGCTTCCATCCTGATGATCCTTTGGGGGAACCTCTGCTCTGGTCCACAGACGCTCTGTTGGCCGCATGGAAATCGGCCAGCTCACCAGCTTCCAGGGCCGTCTCGGGTTTGCGATCCAGAAGCCATTCCTGGATCTCAGGTGGGCACAGCTGCACGAACTGCTCTTTGATTAACAGGTCTTCCAGGGCTTCCAAGGTATCAATCTTCAGCCCCCTGACCCATTGTCGAAATAGGGTGGTCAGGTGGCTCACGACTGCAGAGTAGCTCTCCGCGGCCCGCTTCTGCAAGGACCTGAACTTTTTGAGATATACCTCTGGCGTGAGGTTATAACGTCTCTGCAATGCGGCTTTAATCGCCTCATAGTCCTGGTCGCTCTCAGCCGGTAATTCTGCAAAGGCTTCAAGCGCTGGACCTTTTAGTCCAGGAGTGAGGTACCTGGCCCATTGCTCTTTGGGCAGCTGGTACTGTCGACAAGTCTTTTCAAAACTTCCGCAGGAACACATCCAGGTCCCCATCTTTGTCAAGGGTGGGAAAGTTCTCTGCACGAGGTCTGGGCGTAGAGAGCTCTGCAGCGCCTTCAGGGGCAGGAGATAATTGCGTTCTGCTTGCCTGTGCCAGAGCGAGCTGATGTGCCCGTTCGGCTTGGCGCTCCGCCGCTTCTCGGTCCGCTTGGCGCGCTGCTGTCTCTTGCTCAGCTCTGCGCTCCGCAGCTTCGCGTTCAGCTCTGCGCTCCTCTCGCTCTTGGTACTTCAGGATGAGCTGAAGCCGCGTCTGCGAGTCCGCAGAGTCCACATGTTTTAAAACAGTCTGCAAGTAAACATCCAGGGCAGTATCACCCTTGGGCGAAGCACTTGACACTGTCCTTTCCACTGGACTTGCGCTTCCTTCGGCTGGGTCAAGAGTGGTACCCTGCTCTGCTGCGTCCTGGACTGCTTGCCTCGCCTCATAATCCTCGAGGGCTTGCAAAAGTTCATCTTTCTTTTTATCCTTCGTCGAGATATTTTTGTCGCGACATAATTGCTCCAAATTCTTTTTCGATGATTGTTGCGACATTCTCACTCCAGCCAAATAAAAGATAGAAAAGAAAAACAAAGAAGGGGAAGGGAACTGCTGTGTATTGTGTAAATTCTAAAAAAATGCACTGAGTTCTGCTCTGGAAATTGGAAAACCAATTTCTTTAGTATCTGGATCTATGTTGCTTCACAGATCCAAATACTAACCTGATATCCCACCGCTGCCACCAGTTGTCACGACTTAGCTACGCACGCTGCTGCGCAAGGACGCCGGGTTAAGCCGCGCACTATCTGTCTATACTAGACCCAGATAATTACGCGCACTTCTCTACCCGTCCTGGCCACACTACCTCTCACAACAGGCACGTAGAGCGCGATATACTGATCCCAGGATTGCAACACAGCGCCAGTCTTCTCCTGAAGCGCAAAATAACTCCGTCTCCCACAATCCTGGAACTCACTTTCTTATTCTATTAGTAACGCTGCCACCAGTCCTCACGGACACAATGCGCGTCGCAACAGGAGACGCAGGACTTAGCAGCCGCACTATCCTAGACTCGGACAGTGACTACAATTCCCACAATTCCCTGCCGTTTCCTGACGACCGCAACACGCAATTTCTTATATATAACCGAGCTTAAGGCAAATAGCGATTCTCCCAATCTCTTAGTTAGCGTGGATTTCATCAGCCAGAGTCAAAACTTAAATACTTTTTGTTTATTTAGGATAGAAAAATCAGTGCTTAGCTACATAAAAAATCATAACTAGAATAAATCAATTACTTATACAATACACAGCAGAATATAAAGAAAAAGGTTTAACCATAGAGCGTTACTTACGAAGAGCTATTCCTCTATGGCCTCCTGGAGTCTAGAGATATAGCATGGACAGATCAGTCCTCTTTAGAAGGAACCCCAAGTTATCAGCCCTGAGCCATGCTTGATTCAGAATATATATAGGGCTGGCTTTTTTCTACGTCCAGCCTCCTAGCTGGCAGGGCTTTTGCCTACAATTCCCAGAATGCCCCTCTCTAGAGCATGCTCAGTAGCTTGTCAATTAATCTTTAATTGCCTAAAGGCGTCCCTCTTCCCTCCAGACCCCCCGTGAAGATCAAGGATGTGCTTCCTGTCTTTGAAGATGGTGTGCCCATATCTTGGGGCCGACCTGGCTACCAAGGTGTGATTTGCTATGGCAGTGTACAAAAGAAATTCCCTTTTTACAGCTACGTGTTACATCCTCCCCCAAGGGAGAAAGCTAAACCTTTTGATTACATGTCAGCTGTGAACCCAGGAATAAACTTACCAAATGGTCAGACACAAATATGAACATAACTCTATATGGAGGAGATAAACACATATATACAGGCAGACCTTTATATAGAGATAGAAATATAGATCTAGTCTGCCACACAGCCTACTAGGAGAAGGACACAAAACCTCGACAGAAATGTGTTTGAAAAGAGGTAGAAAGACAGAGGGTACTCTAGTGGCGCAAAAAGAGTCTGAATATACGTTTAAATACAAATTCGCAGAGATATAACAGTATTCGTGGCGAACAAGTTAAAGTGACTTAGTGCAATATAGGAGCTAGTACAAAAGGATAGGTCCTAAATAAACAGTAAATCCCTATATTCAATGAGGGATATGTGCACAGTTGGAATGACCGGTGATAAAGTGCTACCGTGTACCGGAACAGGCTAATACTGTGCAGAGTGCAAACAATTTGTGCATACATTGCAGTGACTGAGTAGGCTGGTGTTACCAATAACACAGAAAAAAGTGCAACAGTGTCTATATAATAATAGAAACCTCTAAAAACAATTCATAAAAAATCTATAAAAGGTCCATAAAAAATCCTAAAAAGAGGAAGTCCATAAAAGATAAAATCCATATAAGAACAGAAGTGATAAACAGTCTTTTGAAATGTATGACCGCAAAGTTTAAGGTGCACACAGAAAAAACATGTGCTCTTGTGAAAATGAAGAAATCTGTATAATGTCCCTCACTTATACCATCCAGGCCTATGTGGAGATCCAGGTGAGGTATCTTCTCCTTAAGGTCCTAATATGTTCCTGATCCTCATAAGGGAAACATGGGGAGAAAAAAAGAAAGTGAGAGTGCAGTATTGTCTGAACACTCTGACTAAGGTTTTTAGTGGGAAAAAGGGGCACTTACGCTTTCCAGAGCCTACAATATCCAGGCTCTGGTTTGGAGTGCACTGGGCCAAATAAAGAGTGGCCACTTCCCTTCTTTAGATTCCTTGTTCACCTCAAATGCAAAGAGAGGGGGAGAAACATAGCTCCCATAGCGTAACTTGATAAGTCAAATGAATACAGGATAAAAAATTAGTCTCACTCACCGATGGGGGAGCCTTATTAATCAAGGCTCAACTCTATGGCATGGGGTACACCTCTTTCGGTGGGCACCTCCACCTCTTTAAAAAAGTGGACGTCAACAGTTACATTGAAACGAATAGCTGTCATCTACCCCAATGGTTAGATGGAGTCCCTAAGGGACAATTTCTACGGGTTAGAAGAAACTGTACAGATGTGGTCACGTATGAAATACAGTCAGAAAAACTTAAGAAAGATTTCGTGGAAAAGGGATATGATCCAGATGCGCTCGAGACAACTAGAATCGGGGTAAGGAACGTCGAACGCACCACCTTACTCCAAAAGAAACAAAAGGAAAACATGGAATACGCAGCTGACGTACCATTTATCTTCCCCTATAGCGCCCAGAATAAACACATCAGGAAGACGATAAGAAGGTATTGGCCGATCCTGAGAAAAGATCCACAGTTAAAGGACATATTGTCTGAAAACCCTAGGATGATATGCAGAGGAGTCAATAACCTTAAAATGAAATTGGCACACAAACATACCAAGAAGTTTACATCAAAACCTAATTTTTATAGCATTAAGAAAGGATTTCACCAATGCGGTAACTGCTTGAATTGCAGGAATACGAAGAGTAAAATACAGATTATTACACAAATCGATGGGATCATCGGACCGATTAAGATCAGAGATATAATTACCTGCTTCACGAAGAATGTGATCTACCTACTGATATGCCCTTGCGGCTTGAAGTATGTGGGCAGAACCACCAGACCCCTTAACATATGTATACAGGAGCATATTAGAAACATTAGAAATGGAAATGAGAACCATAGCGTTACGCTACACTTTAAACTCAAGCACGCCATGAACCCAGACGGACTGAAATTCATAGGAATAAAAAAAATCAAAAGACCATGGCGAGGTGGTAATTTCGACAAACTCATCGGGAGAGAGGAGATGAGCTGGATTTTCAACTTAGGTTCGCTACAACCACAAGGTCTTAATGCAGATTTTGAACTGTGCCATTTTCTCAATTAGATTTTATTTCCACTATGCATCATCTATTTTCAATATTAATTTCTCTTTTAGAATTTTTAACATTTTTTAAAAATCCCATTTTCAAAATTCTATTTTATTATTTTTTTATTTTCCATCTCTTAAACTACTATTACCATCTATTAACATATCTCCCAAAACTCTATTTTGATAAAATTCTATCTCAAAAATCCTTCTTTTTAAATACCCTCTCTTTTTAGAAATCTCATTAATTTCATCCTTGTAATTATTGTTACTCCTATCTGCCTTCATCCACCTTTTATACAGAATTTTTAGGTCTACACCCCTCCAAATATATGTTTTTACCACGGTACCCATATATATTTCCCATTCCCTATAATTGGTTTGATGTATCCCCTTTTTATGGTACATAATTTTTATGCAATATGTCCAACCATTCTATTAACAACGTTTACAGCATTGTGTGTGCATACTCTGTGGCCTCTAAGATTTAATTTATTTGCCTCCAATGCCTACGATGGAGTGGAGTCACTGCTATTATATTTTTTATATAGTGAGGAGGCAGGGATGGACCTTTTTCCTCCCTCTGCCTTTTTTTTCCTCACCCCGTACGGACTTTTAGTCTTTCTTCTTGCGATCGAGATTAATTATCCGCAGTGGAACGCAAGCGCTGACCCTTGGAACGCACCGCCATGATGGTCCCGATGCGCAATGATGACGTAGCACCCAGCATGTGACCGGGAGACTTGCGAACCCGGAAGTGAGCTCCCAGACACGTTTTTTCACCCCTGGAACGCACCGCCATGATGGTCCCGATGCACAACGATGACATAGCACCCAACATGTGACCAGGAGACTCGCGAACCCGGAAGTGAGCTCCCAGACACGTTTTTCACATAAAATTTTACTGACACTATAAAAATGGACATGTGGAGTGCCTCAGATCCCCTGTTTTTTGCACAAATATGGACTGATGAAGGCACTAGAAGTGCTGAAATGCATATCCATTTATTTCCTTTGACCCTTCCCCCTTTTCTGAATATCCTGTTATTTACCCTGTTTATGATTAAAACGTACCCCCTTTTTAAACACTACTTAATTTGTAGTTGTTTTTACCAGATCTTTTAGCGTAAATTCCAATAGCATCTCCTCAATCACCTGCTCGAGACAACTGAAAGCTGCCAAAGAGGTGGAGGTGCCCACCGAAAGAGGTGTACCCCATGCCATAGAGTTGAGCCTGGATTAACAAGGCTTCACCATCGGTGAGTGAGACTAATTTTTTATCCTGTATTCATTTGTCTTATCAAGTTACGCTATGGGAGCTATGTTTCTGCCTCTCTCTTTCCATTTGAGGTGAACAAGGAATCTAAAGAAGGGAAGTGGCCGCTCTTTATTTGGCCCAGTGCACTCTGAACCAGAGCCTGGATATTGTAGGCTCTGGAAAGCGTAAGTGCCCCTTTTTCCCGCTAAAAACCTTAGTCCGAGTGTTCAGACAATACTGCACTATCACTTTCTTTTTTTCTCCCAATTTTTCCCTTGTGAGGATCAGGAACATATTAGGACCTTAAGGAGAAGATACCTCACCTGGATCTCCACATAGGCCTGGACGGTATAAGTGAGGGACATTATACAGATTTCTTCATTTTCACAAGAGCACATGTTTTTTCTGTGTGCACCTTAAACTTTGCGGTCATACATTTTGAAAGACTGTTTATCACTTCTGTTCTTCTATGGATTTTATCTTTTATGGACTTCCTCTTTTTAGGATTTTTTATGGACCTTTTATAGATTTTTTATGAATTGTTTTTAGAGGTTTCTATTAGGGATGCACCGATACCACTTTTTTAAGACCGAGTACGAGTACAGATACTTTTGTTCAAGTACTCACCGATACCAATTACCGATACTTTTATTTTATGTCATGTGACGCTTTCCAATAAGAACAGACCTCCTATAAAGCCCCCAGGTCTCATGTATTTGCCCCAGCTCATGGATTTGCCCCAGCTCATGGATATCCTGACCCCAGCTCATGGATAATTGCCCCCCTGCTCATGGATATGCCCCCCTTGCTCATGGATATGCCCCCCCTGCTCATGGATATGCCCCCCTTGCTCATGGATATGCCCCCCTGCTCATGGATATGCCCCCCTTGCTCATGGATATGCCCCCCTTGCTCATGGATATGCCCCCCTGCTCATGGATATGCCCCCTTGCTCATGGATATGCCCCCTTGCTCATGGATATGCCCCCCTTGCTCATGGATATGCCCCCTTGCTCATGGATATGCCCCCCTTGCTCATGGATATGCCCCCCTTGCTCATGGATATGCCCCCCTGCTCATGGATATGCCCCCCTGCTCATGGATATGCCCCCCTTGCTCATGGATATGCCCCCCTGCTCAAGGATATGCCCCCCTTGCTCATGGATATGCCCCCCTTGCTCATGGATATGCCCCCCAGCTCATGGATATGCCCCCCTTGCTCATGGATATGCCCCCCAGCTCATGGATATGCCCCCCTTGCTCATGGATATGCCCCCCTGCTCATGGATATGCCCCCCTGCTCATGGATATGCCCCCCTTGCTCATGGATATGCCCCCCAGCTCATGGATATGCCCCCCAGCTCATGGATATGCCCCCCTTGCTCATGGATATGCCCCCACTCTCCGCTCATACTTACCTTCCTTCAGCGCCGCCGGTAAAGTCTTCGCGCGCGCGCGCTCCTTGGAAGGACCCCAGCCACGACCACGTGGGACCATGTGATCGCGGCTGGGGTCCTTCCAACGAGCACGCGCGCGGGAACTTTCCCGGCGTCGCTGAAGGAAGGTAAGTATGAGCGGAGACCAACTGCAGGGCCTGTTCGAATGCTCTATCGGCATTCGGACAGGCCCTGCAGCTGCTCACTTTTGTTTATACTTACCACCTTCCTTCAGCGACGCCGGGAAAGTTTCCGCGCGTGCGCTCGTTGGAAGGACCCCAGCCAAATATCGGGGGTACTGCACGAGTACCAAGTACTCCTGCAGTACCCGGTATCGGCACCGATATCGATACTAGTATCGGTATCGGTGCAACCCTAGTTTCTATTATTATATAGACACTGTTGCACTTTTTTCTGTGTTATTGGTAACACTAGCCTACTCAGTCACTGCAATTTATGCACAAATTGTTTGCACTTTGCACAGTATTAGCCTGTTCCGGTACACGGTAGCACTTTATCGCCGGTCATTCCGACTGTGCACATATCCCTCGTTGAATATAGGGATTTACCGTTTATTTAGGACCTATCCTTTTGTACTAGCTCCTATATTGCACTAAGTCACTTTAACTTGTTCGCCACGAATACTGTTATATCTCTGCGAATTTGTATTTAAACGTATATTCAGACCCTTTTTGCGCCACTAGAGTACCCTCTGTCTTTCTAAAGATCCAGCAGTACCTGGACTCCCTGCTCGTTTATATGCAACAAAATCTACGAAGACACCTCATCTAAGGTGCACATTCCTGCTACAGAGGGAGCCAGAGGACCGCTGACCCCAGAAGAAAAGGCAAGGAGGAGGGCGCTAGACCTCTGCTTCTATTGTGGGGGTCAATTGCATCAAATATCGGCCTGCCCACTGTGCCCACCTAAGCCAGGCACAAAAAGTTTTCCTAAATCTGTTCCTGCAAAGCCTGTCTATGCCAAGCCAGTTCAGACCAAGCCTGCACCTGTCAAGCCAGCAAAGAAGTTGTTGGAGAAACCAGTACCTACCCTGCAAAAAATAACTTCATCGACTGTCAAGTATAAAAAACCTGTGTCCCAGCCTGCTCCCAGAAGAAATCTAGTAATCAAACCTCCTCCACAAAAGCGTGCTCCTGCTCCCAGAAGACCTGAGCCAAGAGCTACCAAACTCCCTGCATCCAGAGACCAGGTTTCTCAGGAAGCTTCTTCTGAGGGGTCAGACCAGGAGACCCCTATGGAGTATGCTGAACAAGTATCTGACCCTGAAGTGCCCATGGAGCAAGAATCCATAGAAGCTGAGCCAGCCATATCTATGGAAATCGAACCTAGCCAACGCATCATGGCTGGTGTTGCCAGAAATCCCTTCAGTGACTCCTCTGGTGAATCCGACCTTGAAGGGGAACCAAGTGAGAATTGGCCCTCTATAAGCCCTGCCACCTGTCTGTGCCGCTAAGTGGTCAACTACAGATCCCCAGCTACCAAAACCATCTCCCGTGCACCATGCCAGAGATCAGCCTTTATTGGCACCCTCTTTTCCACGTCACCCGCAGTTGTTCGGTTGCCTGTAAAACCGAAACCCCTAAAGCCGGAGGCTCACCCATGCCTCATTGAATTGGAGGTTGAGCAAAAGTCAGAGGTACCCGATACCCGCCTCTGCCAAGATTATCCAGGTCTTGGCTATACCGCTGTTTGTGTCCAAGCAGTCCAAGCCAAGGTTGATATCCAACCTTACCAGACCTCCTTGACCAGGCCATGCCAGGCCGCAGTATCCATGTCCGCTGTCCTGCAGCGTAAGGACTCCTCCGTGTCCGCTGCCCTGCATCCCGCAGGATCTCCAGAGGTCGCTGCCCTGCATCCCGCAGGATCTCTAGAGGTCGCTACCCTGCATCCCGCAGGATCTCCAGAGGTCGCTACCCTGCATCCCGCAGGATCTCCAGAGGTCGCTGCCCTGCATCCCACAGGATCTCCAGAGCTGTCAACGCCACGGGGCCGTCGCCGCCGCCGTAAAGCCAAGCCGCTCACTGCCCAGCAGGAGTGCTGTACCCAGGTCGCTCAAGAGCCGTGCTGTACCCAGGTCGCTCAAGTGCCATGCTGTACCCAGGTCGCCGCCATTGAGCCGTGCAGTACCAAGGTCGCCGCCATTGAGCCGTGCAGTACCAAGGTCGCAGCCAAGGGCGCTGCCCCTCCAAACATCACCAAGGGCACTGCCCCTCCGCACCTTGCAAATGGCGCTGCCCCTCTGCGCCTCTCCAAGGGCACTGCCCCACCAAGCCTCTCCAAGGGCGCTGACCCACCGAGCCTCGCCAAGGGCGCTGACCCTCCGGTCCTCTCCAAGGCGCTGCCCCTCCGGTCCTCTCCAAGGGCGCTGCCCCTCCGAACCTCGCCAAGGGCGCTGCCCCACCGAACCACACTAAGGTTGCCTCCACGACAACAGTTTGAGCGTCGCAGAGCTGTGTCACCAAGATGATCAATACCCCAGAAGGCACCATTTCTATGGAACCCTTACCGCCTGGGTTTACCTACGGTTCAATCGGGACTGTGGTCAGATGCGCAGACCTACAGGTGTTTGGAGATCACTTTGCAGTGAAAGAGTTCTGTCCAACCCTGTGACCAACTACCTGTGCCAATCGGTACCACGAACTCTATGTTCCAAGGAAACCCCTGGTCGTCATGACCATTATTCCACACTCCAATGGTGCAGTGCCTATTTGTCCCATCATCCGCCAGTGTGACCCTGACCTCAGCCTGGGCCATTCAGAGTCCGGCCCTTAGAGGGGGACTCTGTCATGTCCTAGAGGCCCTGACCCCTGGGGCCCCCTTCTCTATGCCACATCCTGCATGCCCTATGCAGGTTCCAGGATTATATCAGACTTTACGCATTCCTGGACTCTGTCATTCAATCCCTGGAACCTCACCTGCCCCTCATCCTCCCTAATCAAGGCTGCATATAAAGAAGTCACACCCTCTACCCTGCACTTCCACATTGAAGTCTCTGACTGTGAGACCTGCTACTGAATACTCCCTGAATCTCTTGAACCACCAAAGACTCTAAGGATCCTCTGTTGGAATATCTGGACGTTTCTCTTCATTTATACCGGTACCCTCATTCTGCTCCCTTCTGCCCCATCGAAGATCCCTGTGAACCAGACCTATTGCTGAACCTCTAGACTATCTTTATTGCCTCTTCCTTGCCTGATACCACGTTCTTGGATATATCTGTTTCATGTATTATTGTTTATTCATTGCTTGCCCCATGTGCTGTTAAATTCCCTTTTTGTGTCCATTTTTCACTCTTATTCTCTAGTCTCGCATTCTCATCTCGCTATCCCTTATTTCTTCTGTAACCGCTCCCAGTTAGTTCTCCTTAACCTCCCTTCCCACTACTCCCAGCCATCCCTTCTATTTACTTCAGCCTCCTTCTCTAAGCTATTTCCTATTGTGCCCAGTCTCCTCCAGTGTCTAGATCTGATCTGTTGTTTTGTTCTTGTGTTTATTCTAAATAAACCCTTTTGTTACTCTGAACCTGCCTCTTTCAATGCATCCTGGGCTCACAACCCCACCTGCGATACCAATCAGTCTACACCTGACAGAGTCTCTCCTTTGCAGTGGTGCATAGAGTTAACCCCATACGTTGCCGGATCACGATTCGGCGCCTAATTGCGATTCAAACCCAGAGGTGGCTGACATCTTGGATGTCAGCCAAGCCTCTGGGTCACTCCCCACTCACTGACATCCACCATATGTGTGAGGACCTCAGTGGGCCAGTTAACCCCCTAGCTGCCAAGTGGAGATAGGGGGATCCTTTGGATCCCCCGATCTCCCGATCCATGGCAACTAGAGGGACATGTTTGATATCATTGGAAAGGCCTGATCATAACAAGGTTTGGCGTAAACAAAAAAAAATATATAATAATAAAAAATAAAAAAAATTGTCTGACGGGGTTTAATTAAATAGGACTTAAGCTGACATCTAAAAATTATGAGCATAAAATGGTCATAATGAGCTCAGCACACACTCCGCACAGAGGTGAACTGGCTCAGCAGTGAAGGGGTTAAAAAGCAAAAACATGTAACAATTGGGTATTTCTAATCTCAGGACAAAATTTCGAAACTATTTAGCATGTGTCTTTTTTGGGTGTTGTAGATTTTGGGGATTAAATTTTGAAAGTGTGTTTTTTCCATTTTGTCATCATATTTCATTTTTTTTAGTAAATTATACGATATGATGGAAATAATGGTATTTTTAGAAAGTCCATTTAATGGCGGGAAAAACGGCATATAATATGTGTGGGTTGCATAAACGATTAAGAGGAAAGTTTGACCTAAACACAAACAGCGCCGAAATGTAATAACAGCAGCGGGCACTAATGGACGGATATTTTAAAATTGTGTATCTTTTTAGATAAATGCTGTAGCAAGTTCTTAATTCCTGATTCTGAAGAAGAAAAAAAAGAGTACCCTTTAGAATAGATAAATAGTGGCGTCACTAGGGTTGGTATCGCCCGGTGCGGTAACTTATGGTGTCACCCACCCATATTACTACTTTTTTTTTTTTAACCCCTTACAGGGTTATTCAAAGAGATCCAAATGGCTGCCGAAATTAACCGAACGCTGAAAATCAGCATTCGGTTACCTTTCTTGGCTATTCGGCTATTCAGAGAGCAGGCAATTCGCCAAATCCCTCTAAAACACGGGGGCAGGCTTCCTCCCTGCCAGAACTGCGAGGGACCCAGTGAGGGAGGTAAGTATTGGGTGGGAGGGAGGTTAGGAGCCGCTGACATACTATGTGGTACGTCAGCGGTCCCTAAGGGGTTAAGTACTGTTGCCTGGAAATCAGAACTCACATACTGAAGCTAAGCACACTGAATGCAATGACAATAGTAGTGTATTAAATACATAATAATGTATGTAATAAGTAATGTAATAACACTGTCACTGCTATGATTGATTACATAAATAATATATATTAGTATTAAACGTCCATTATACGTTAAAAGTAAATGCACAGTACAGAGAATTTTTTCATAATATCCTCTGGGACCAGAAGAGGAGAGTATAAAAAAAAAGAAGAAGCTGCACAGCAATTACACACAGTAATGCACAGTGTGTACTGAAAGGTATTTTAATATGATAGGTAGTTTTTTAATTTAGCATTAGTGTGAAATCCACCCCCCCCCATTATAAGTGTCAAACCCTGCAAGTCTTTTACTTGCATAGGATGTTAGCCTGTGGAATTTAGCCATTTCCTTTGTGTGCAGGAAAGGGTGTGTGAACAGACCATAAGCTAGAAAAAAAGCAATCCCTGAATCAAATGTTAAACTCTGATGTAGAAATGTATCTGCTCTGATTGGTTGTTCTATCACATTCCTATGTTGGGAGTGAACACTGCAGGAAGTTTTTATATAACGAACATTTCTATTGGATGTTGAAACAATAAACGAATCTGACAGACCACGGACTGATCAGATGATTATCTGCCATATCTCGGTGTGGTTGAGTCTATCATCTCCTCTGATCAGAGTCGCGCAGCGCCTTACTTCGATTTTGATATATAAGAAGAAACTTGAAAAAGGTTTATGGTAATTATAAGGGAAATCCAGAATTTAACAGTTGGTGTCAAAAGTGGAATTTAATAATTCAATTGATTTATTTCATGTTAAACAATTGCCTATATAGATAAAAGAATCTTTGCTTCCATGGGGAGGCTGCCTGTGAGAGCCACTGTGTTGTTGTAGGACGCTCTGTTTGTTTTTCTTTGTTTATTGTTTGTTTATCTTAACTCGCCTGATAGAGAACTGTTAATGAGCGGTGACTCACTCGTTATGTTGATGAACCCTGATGAAGTTCTGGTGCTGAGTATTCGTTATGTCACTCCCCCGGGAAACTGAAAGATGTTTCTAGCGTTGAGAAAATGTGTTTGTCTTTGTGTCCATAGTGTAGCTCCTTTGTGTTCTGGAGTTCTGGCTCGTAGCATTTTAATTGATTAGGTCCGGTTTCTTCTTATATAGCAGGATAGAAAACAAAATAACGTTGCTTCCATTGAGAGCAATTTTTTTTTTTTTTTTTTGTGAAAGGATTTTACCAGGAAGGATACATTGAGATTTCTCTCGTTTTCAAGTATGTCCTGGGTGGCGAGTATGTACCGTTAGGTGTCTTGCCAAGGACACTTACTGGAGAGGTGCTCGCTGGGATCGAGCCCATGACTCCACAGGCTCTCTCCATGCAGAGCGGTGACATTACCTCTACTCGACCCAGCCGGTACAATTGCATTCTTGCCATTTTTTTAATTTTTTTTTGTTTTTGTTATTTGTTCTATATTTTTTGCATTGCGGTATGTTTGCAAATCCTTTAAAAGTAGCGCGAAAACTGTTTTTCTTTCAGATTTAAAATTTTTGTATTTAATTTTTTCCCTTGTTTCTTGCCATTGATTACGTCTGTTTATTTAAATGTTTGTCTTTACTAACTATTAATGTATGTGTTTATCTTTGATGTTTTGTATTTCGTAGTTTTGATATTATGTTTTTTATATGTAATTTATGTATAGGGACTGCTTCTCTTAAACCAGGTTGCTTTGTTTCTGTGTCATTACTGCCTTGCCTCGTGTAAAAAAAAAAAAAAAAAAGGCACAGGAAATGAGACAATAGGGCTTTACTTTTACAGTAAATTTCAAAAATTACTGTTTTTTTTTTGTTCTTAGCTTATGTTTGAAAGATGAACATAGAAAGTCAATACTTTGACAAGGCAGGTTACACGTGAATGTTATGTTATAAGTTGATGTATGATATATAAAAAAATTAGTGTATCAAGGTGATGGGCTCAATCTGCCTTAAATATAAATTATACATTTTCCCAAAAGAGGCGTGGTTGGTTATTTTCCTCTGGTCTTTGTTTGAGTCCAGCACTAAGGGATTGACCACACCTTAATATAGGTTATATGTTTTGCCAAAATGGCTGACTGAGATCATTTACAGTTTTGTAACTTGTATAATGGAATATATATGTAGGTTCATGTTTAGTTGTTTGGAATCTAAGAGGATGAAGTGATATAAAGCTGAAGGATTTGAGTGAAAGTTTAAAGGAAAGGTTTAGTAGCGATGTACAAAGGAATTTAGGCAGATTTCAAATGAGAGAAGGTGGTTTTTTTTTGGTTTTAGTTTAGTTGACTAAGGGAGATGGAAGGTTGTAGTTTGGTATCTTGAGTATTGTTTGATTGTTTTCTTTTTCTGCAGTGGTAGCCAGATGTCTAGTATGACTGTACCCCCATTGAATTTTTCTTGGAGGGAATAAAACAGGTTGTAAAATAGCTGCACAAACACCTCACGTTTGAATGTTTGTTTTTAACCAATATCCTTAATAATGATTGTAGTTTTAGATGTTTATTAAGAATCTTTTTCTCTGAGTTTCCTCTGAGAACTTTGTGCTAGTTAACGCGTCAAGTTTTTAACATGCCCTTCTATACTTTCTTTCCCAGTTCATGATATTTTTATTTGAATTGAAGAGCATTTTGAGAAAATTGACCGTTGGAAAAAAAAAAAAAAAAAAAAAACAGTTTTCACATTTTTCTCCCAGCTCCTCCATTTTCTCTCTCTCCTGACCACTCCTATTTTTTTGTGTCCAAAAATGTGTTGCATTTTTTTTTTTCCTCCATTTTAAAAGTATTTTAACCATATGAATTTTAAAATTTTTGACAGGTTAATAATACATTTTTTCCCCAAGTTTTTACTTTAGGTGAAAATTACCCATGCATGCCAACTTTGATCAAGCTAGATGGAAGATTATGTGATACCAATATTGATAAAGCTGTTGGAATTGAAGGAAATTTACTCAAACACATTATCATTTCACATTGCAATGTTACATCAACCGGATAATAAGGAATTATCAGACACCAGGCAATAAAACATTCTAGTTTATCGATAACTCATCAATAAATCAGGCGATTAAAGAAGATCATTGATTTGGAAATAAAACTTAAGACATGTCAGTTTTACAAAACTGTTATTTTCAACCAATAAGACAGAAGACAAAGAAAGAAGATAATGTATTTTTATATGCTGATGGATTATCTTTGTGTTGTCGTCTAAGTGATAATTATTTTGTGTCTTTTATTATTTTATATTTTATTATTTTTGTTGTTTGGTTACAATCAATATTGTTCAAAATTCCCTGACACATTTAGGATTATTGAAAGATCACATCCAATTAAAACTAGAGTTAATTAAGGTATTTAGGAACATATAATTTAATGCATTTGCATAAATACGTTTCATGACATATATAGTGGTAAATGGAAAGTTTTAATTCGGTAAAATTAATGCTGTTTTTTTTTTATTTCATTTTATTTAAGATCGGTGTGTTTTATAAACACCAGGTTTGTTTCAAAACACCGAACAAGACTGAATAGGATAGTAATTAAAATTTTTTTTTGATATTTAAAATGGGTGGAATATGCACTTCGGCTATTTCCCTTTTGAGCCAAAGTTTCGTATATATATATTTTTCTCTAACAATGAGTCAGAAGTAGTATAATTTTCTTTGCGGGGAAGTTTTACAATTTATTATCTGTGTCTCTTCTTGTGTAAATTAAATTTTTTTTTGTTTTCATGCACTTGAGAGTGACAATGAATGAATGGATGTATATGATTAGCGGGGTATACCATATTTTCTTTTCTTTATTGTTGCTACAACCGTATCGCATCATCAAGAAACCTGACAGTCACAATGACTGCATATGGAACGAATCATGGAGATTTTGTGTCAAGGTCAAAGGTAATAAGCAACCAGCGCAAAGAGACAGCTTGTTCAGGAGTCCCTATGGTGGGAGCTCTGATGACATTTAATGATTATGCGTCTCAAGCTGGGATGTTGAAAAAGACCAGACCTTGATCTCGCACTGTGGACTACGGTATTAGATTATGGATTATTTTTTTTTTAATCCCCTAGATAAGTGTGGGAAAGGAATGGATTTGGGAAAATGAAAATGTATTTCTTGAGAGTGTGTATGAATGCAGGTGTGTATGCGGTCTGTGGAGTGAAGCTGAACATAGGAAAACACACAGATATAGATCTGACTCATGTTGATTATTAGATAAATAACCTTTTACATTCAAGTTATTATATTTTTCTTGTTCGGTGAAGTACATTTTGGGAAATGGGAATAAATAGTTATTCAATGTCTAGATTAGGTATTTTGGCCCCAACTCCAAGTGTGGTTCGCTGGTAGAGTGAATCTAGATAGATAAGTATATTTTATGCTCATAAAGGGCCTCCTTGGGGAATCCTTTTCGTATATCGTACAGGTATTAGGCGAGGATACTATGGCCCCAGGTATAATTAGTTTAATTGTCTATTTTGTTTCATCCATTTTTGTGATCACTATTGTATATGTGATCAATGAGACGATTGAAAGGTATTTTAATATGATAGGTAGTTTTTTAATTTAGCATTAGTGTGAAATCCACCCCCCCCCCCCATTATAAGTGTCAAACACTGCAAGTCTTTTACTTGCATAGGATGTTAGCCTGTGGAATTTAGCCATTTCCTTTGTGTGCAGGAAAGGGTGTGTGAACAGACCATAAGCTAGAAAAAAAGCCATCCCTGAATCAAATGTTAAACTCTGATGTAGAAATGTATCTGCTCTGATTGGTTGTTGTATCACATTCCTATGTTGGGAGTGAACACTGCAGGAAGTTTTTATATAACAAACATTTCTATTGGATGTTGAAACAATAAACGAATCTGACAGACCACGGACTGATCAGATGATTATCTGCCATATCTCGGTGTGGTTGAGTCTATCGTCTCCTCTGATCAGAGTCGCGCAGCGCCTTACTTCGATTTTGATATATAAGAAGAAACTTGAAAAAGGTTTATTGTAATTATAAGGGAAATCCAGAATTTAACATGTACAAGTGTATCACAGATATCCACAGTAATAAAACACACAGTAATGTGCAGTGTGTATGAGCGTATCACAGTGTGCAACAGCAATAAAACTCACAGTATTGTGCAGCGTATTTGAGCATGTCATAGAGCTCCACAGCAATAAAACTCACAGTAATGTGTGATGTGTATGAGTGTATCAGAGTTCCACAGCTATAAAACTCACAGTAATGTGCATGTAGAAGCATATCAGAACACCACGGCAATAGAACTCTTACAGTAAAGGCAGTGCGTCTGAGCGTATACAGGATCCACAGCAATAGACCTAACAGTAAAGGCAGTGAGTATGAACGTTCACAGAATCCACAGCAATTGATCTCTAACGGTAAAGGCAGTGAGTCTGAGCGTACACAGGATCCACAGCAATAGACCTCTACCGGTAAAAGCAATGAGTCTCTCCTTTTTCATGTCCCCCTCCCTGTATCATGTCCACCTCCCCACCTCACTTCTCAGTCCATTTCACCTCCTTTCTTTTCATTTCCCACTCTTTCAATTTCACCCCACTCTTTTCATGTTAACTTCACCCCACTCTTTTCATTTCACTCACCCCCACTCGTTTCATTTCACTCACCCCCCACACTTTTCATTTCACTCATCCCTCCCCACTCTTTTCATTTAATCCAGCCCCCCATTCTTTTTATTTCATTCACCCTCCCCACTCTTTTCATTTCACTTACCACCCACTCATTTCATTTCACTCCCCCACCCGGGTTTCAATTCATGTCACCACCCCCTTGTTTTCATTTCACCTTCGGTGAACCTGGGTCCTGCCTGGGAGCCACAGCTTTGTTCTCCTCTGCAGTGGCTGCATTACACATGCATCAGAGCGCTGGGAGGAAGTGCTGTTATATGATTATTTCCTCCCGGCACTGCAGAGTACACATGATGCGAATCGGGAGGAAGCGGAATCAGTCTTTGGCCAGCCTCAACGCTCGGCATCGGATCATTATGATCCATGTCCAAGCCAAGGGAGTCTCGTGGTGTCATCCTGCCATTGGTGTTACCCGGTGCAGTCTGTACCCACCTCACCCACCTTGTGAACACAAAAATTTGGATGATAAAATGTGGAATAATAATTTGAAATGCTGTAGATAAGTAAAGTCAAAATTTACACTTTTTTGCAATTTTTTTGTTATAGCATTCTGACTTGGCATGATAAATGCACATAGTAATAGTATTTTGAATTTGCTGAGTCCACTTAAATCAATGATATATATTTTGTTTTGGCCCTAAAATAAAACATGACTTCAGATGTATACAAGAAATGGTTTAACCCCTTCCCGACCACTGACGTACTATGTACGTCTGATCGGGAACTCTCCTTTATACCCGCTGATGTACATAGTACATCAGGGTCTCCTAACCTGACTCCCTCCCTATACTCACCTCTCTCGCTGGGCTCCCATGGTGGTCTGGCAGGCTGGAAGCTTTTTAGGAGGACTGGCAGGCGCGATGACATCATCACGGTGCATGGTGACCTCATCGCCAGGCGCCCCCTGTCGCTTGCAGTAAAAAATGAGGAAGGGGAGTGGGGGCACGTTTGGAGTCCTCTATCTCCCCAACCGTTCAAGGTATAATAAAACAAATGGTACCACTAGAAAGGGAAGAGCCACCCCTTTTCAGCAGTGTAGTTAACATTTCAGCATTAACCGTTTTGTTCCCAGATCGTGATTCGGCACCAATCGGCACTAAATCTCAATTCAATCCCGGAAGTGGTGGACATCTTGGATGTCAGTCAAGCCTCCAGGTCACCATCCACCTACTGATATCTTCACCATATGTGTGAGGATGTCAGTTGGTCAGTTAGCCCCCAGTTAAGGCCTGATCATGGCCGCCTTTCCAATGACACCAAACATTTTTGCCTGTGGGGGTTTAATAAAATAGGACTTAAGCTGGCATCTAAAAAAGATGAGCATAAAATGGTCAAAATTAGTTCAGAGCACAGAGGTGAAATGACTCAGCAGCAAAGGGGTTAAACAGCAAAAACTTGTAAAAATTGGGTATTTCTAATCTCAGGATAAAATTTTGAAACTATTTAGCCAGGGTCTTTTTTGGTGGTTGTAGATTTTGGGGACTACATTTTGAAAAGTGTTTTTTTTTTTCCATTTTTTCATCATATTTCATAATTTTTTATAGTAAATTTTAGAATATGATGGAAATAATGGTATCTTTAGAAAGTCCATTTAATGGTGGGAAAAAGGTATATAATATGTGTGGGTTCCTTAAACGAGTAAGAGGAAAATTAGAGCTAAACAGGACATACTTGAAAACGAGAGAAATATTAATGTATCCTTTCTGGTAAAATACTTTATAAATAAATAAATGAATATCAGGACCATTTCCCATCATACAGTAAATACAAGATACATACATAGAGGGTTATTCAGAGAGCGTGAAAAGCAGGAGAATGACTGGAGAATGACTAGAGAATGAAAAATTCTAGGTCAAAATACCCAAACCAGAAAAATTCTCCCTTTCATCTCACTTTCCAAATCGGCTATTTTGACCTAGAATTTTTCATTCTCCAGTCATTCTCCTACTTTTCACGCTCTCTGAATAACCCTGATAGTCTTCTTGTTTTTGTTTTTCTTTAAAGAAAGAACACATGTCATAATTCTTTGCTTGAGATCCGGTGCTTTTGTTTGTTTTAACTTAGAATTCCAGTGCTAACCTGCTAGCTGTAATGCATTACTGCTTCGTATGTTTCTCTTTGAATTATTAATTAACTTGTTTAAATTAACTATTTAAACTTTGCGTTTTGCAATCAAGGACAAAGTGAATCTGTAGGCGTTGATGGACCTGCCCACAAGCTGACATGGTCTCATTGATCTACTGGTCTAAATCTGTGACAGCTGGACAAACTTATTGACTTTGCCACGTATAAGGAGATGGATTTTAAAACAAGCATTACCCTGTACATATTGTGCTTTAAGAAACAGCTAGGGTACATACCAATTCTACTAAGAATTGTATTATAGTGAAATGTATACGTTATGAATCTACAAAGGGTATATGTGAACATTTGCAAAATATTTACAAAAAATATGCTGCCAATTCAAATGTGTGTTTAAGGTTCATGGGTTTATGCACTTTGGTGTGTTAATGTATATGTCAGTAATCAGTACATTGCAGCTTAAACATTTTTCATTATAAAAGGAAGAAAACCTTGATGCATTCTTCCTGGTAAAGCATTTTTTTAAATACATAATATATTTTAGCCTAATGAGACACACATGTACAGTGCTCTAATTGAATTGCTGGGAAATGACGTATTGCATGCTTTGGCTCACAAACTGGGGATGGGCGTAAACAAATTGGGATATATGTCTGCTGATTGAGAATAGACACTAAACTCTTATATAAATATACTGTCTATTTTATTATATCATCGAGTATAATAAATGCATTGATTGTGATAAATTACAACAGAATATTAGACTGATTATTTGTCTGGAATTTGACTGAAGGAGTTAAAGTTTAGTAAAACATTGTACATTGTGTGTTATGATGTATAGATTTGTACTGGAAATCGTTACACAGTCACGACACTACTACAAGATTCTAGGAGGGCCAGGCTCTCTACTTATGGAGCTCCCTGGGAGAGATGGTGAGAGATCTAAAGTTTCTTTTTACATGCATTACAAAGATAGATATACAGACAGACAAATATAGTGAGAGAGAAGCAGAAATGCAGGTGCAACCAAAAGTAGGTAAGCAGCAACAGCACACCTATACAAAACATACTATAGAAATATAGATGATACAAAGGTAAACAGACATGCAAGCATAGCAATGGGATGAGAAATAAAAAGATATACTGATAAATGGTAGGTAGATAGATAAACATATAAAGGGTTATTTAGAAAGCACCGAAATTTCATCAAGATTTCGATAGGTTTTCATTTCAGCGCACTTCGGTGATTCCGTTTCGCCAAAACTATGGTGAATTCAAGTGTGCCGAAGATGGAGTCACTGGAGCCTCATGAAAAATTTGGCGAACTTCACTGGAGAACAACGAAGACCACCAAAGAAATAAACTGAATTTAAAAAATCAACAAAATTCTGCTATTCTCCTAATAGGTGTTTAAACCAATAAAAATGCATTAAAATGTGTCTGAATAATAAAAAGTCCTTTAAAAAATAATAAAAAATGTCCGTTACAGATTAAAAATTGGGAAACAAAAATTTCTTCTAAAATGTACAAAAAGGTGTTCTAAAAAAAAAAAAAGTATTTTTGCTGAAAATAAGAAAATAAACCTTTTAAAAGGAAAATTAAAAATGTAATTATTTTTTTGCATTGCAACCTATTTGATTTGCCTGTTTAAACCTGTCGAAGTGAAATACCAAAAATCAGGCCATTTCACAGACAGTTCGCCGTTCTTTGAATATCAAGGCTCGAGTGCAGTGGGAACATGGCGGAACGGCATTTCCGCACTTTTGAATGCATCAGGTAACTCAGTCAGCTCTGTAATGGACCTGGGCCCGGCCGGGCACACTGCTGTGGTGTTGCGCTGCAGCGGAGGAGCTCTCGCGACCAGCCCAGCATCAACGCAGCCTCTCCCAGCTGACTCACACGCTTCTGCGTGTGGCTGGCCATGGGCCCAGTCACATGCCCGGATGTCGGCGGAGGCCCAGACCCAATCACGTGCCCGGATGCCGGCCGCAGGCACGTGACACATGCGCGCTGTGTGAGGTCCCACAGCACGACTTGCCACAGGAGGACGAGGGGCGACCTGTGTGTGCGGAGCTGCTGCCAGCCTGTGTCCCCCCCAGTGTAGAAAAGACAAGAGCCGTACTGAAGGTCGAAGAGCCACTCCAGCTGCAGGGACCAGTGTGTGTGAGTGCCACTGCCACCCCAACCCCAGCTGCAGGGACCTGTGAGTGCCACCCCAACTCCAACTGAAAAAAAGGTTAAAATATAATGTAAAATGTATTTATTTAATGTAATATATTATTTATGTATAAATTATTTATATATTTATTTATAAAAACATTTACCAGAGTTTTTTTTTCCAGTCCAGCTGCAGAGACCTGTGCCACCCCAAGTCCAGCTGAAGAGGCAGACAACAAAAATAAGGTAAAAATATAATGTAAAATGTATGTAATATAATATATTATTTATGTATTAATTATTTTTTTCACTGAACTTTGGCAAATCCATTTCGCCAAAAATACTGTGAATTCACTATCAAATGATCACTGTATTTTGACGAAATGGAGTCGCTTAACCGCTTGCCGCCTCGGGACATACTATGCTGTCCTCGCGGCAGGAGAGCTTTGAAGTGCATGTACTCCTCGCTGTCTTCAAAGGGCCGACTCAGCCCCTCCCCACAGCATGTACGAGCTGCATGCTATTGGCTGCAGTGGGAAAGCCTGAAGTCAGGCCGTCCCCCTGCAACCAATGACGCAAGCCGCATGCCCACTGTCTTAAAATACAAAAAGGTGTTCAAAACAAATAGAGAGGGTTTTTGATGAAAATAATTTTTTTAAAAAAAGAAAAATTTAAAAATAATATTACGAAGGTGATTACCTGGAATGTTTATTGTATTTCTATATGTATATACACACACACACACTTTGTATAAACCTGCTGGGAAAGGATTCCTAAAGCGGCTGACTGGCAACTTTTGGCCCAGGGGGCAAGTAGAACCCAGAGGCCCATAGTGCAGCAACCTAGGCCCTTGTGTATGAGGGTATCACAGAGCACCACAGCAATACAACTCACGCTCATACACACCGCACATTACTGTGAATTTTATTGCTGTGGAGCTCTGTGATACGCTCATACACACCGCACATTACTTTGAATTTTATTGCTGTGGAGGTCTGTGATACACTCATAACCACCACATATTATTGTATTACAGAGCTCCACAGCAATAAAACTCACAGTAATATGTGGTGGTTATGAGTGTGAGTTTTATTGCTGTGGAGCTCTGATACAGTAATGTGCGGTTTGTATGAGCGTTTCAGAGCTCCACAGCAATAAAACTCACGCTCATACACAGCGCACATTACTGTGAGTTTTATTGTTGTGGAACACTCATACAAACCGCACATTCCTGTATCAGAGCTCCACAGCAATGTGGCGCAAGAACTCACAGTAATGTGCGGCATGTACAGCGTATCACAGAGCTCCACAGCAATAAAACTCACAGTAATGTGCAGTGTGTATGAGAAGAATATCACAGAGCTCTGCAGCAATACAATTCACAGTAATGTGTGGTATGTATTAGTATATCATAGAGCTCCACCACAGCCTTTTTTACACCTCCCACCTACATTCCACTTCCCCCAGACCAATTCCATTTTTTTTTACACTCCTCCCCCAGCAGGTCCCTCACTTTATTTTCCCCTGCAACAGCATCCAGGTCACTCACTTTATTCTCCCCCACAGCAGGCCCCCTTCAATTTGTTCACCCGGCAGCAGGCCCCCCTCAAATTATTCTCCCCCACCACAGTATCCAGGCTCGACTGGCTCGACTCCCCAACTTCATTCTCCCCCACTACAGCATCCAGCCCACACTCACTTCATTCTCCCCATTACAGTCAGCATCCAGCCCCCCTAACTTCATTCTCCCCCACCACAGCATCCAGCACCCCTCACTTCATTCTCCCCATCAGCCAGCATCCAGCCCCTCACTTCATTCTCCCCGCCAGCCAGCATCCAGCCCCATCACTTCATTCTCCCCACCAGTCAGCATCCAGCTCCATCACTTCATTCTCCCCACCAGTCAGCATCCAGCCCCCCTAACTTCATTCTCCCCCACCACAGCATCCAGCACCCCTCACTTTATTCTCCCCATCAGCCAGCATCCAGCCCCCCTCACTTCATTCTCCCCATCAGTCAGAAGCCAGCCCCCTCACATCATTCTCCCCGCCAGCCAGCATTCAGCCCCATCACTTCATTCTCCCCCACCAGTCAGCATCCAGCCCCATCACTTCATTCTCCCCACCAGCCAGCATCCAGCCCCATGCACTTCATTCTCCCCACCAGCCAGCATCCAGTCCCCCTCACTTCATTCTCCCCATCAGCCAGCATGCAGCCCCCTCACTTCATTCTCCACCCCCAACAGCATCCAGCCCCCTCACTTCATTCTCCCCGCCAGCCAGCATCCAGCCCCATCACTTCATTCTCCCCACCAGCCAGCATCCAGCCCCGTCACTTTATTCTCCCCCACCAGCCAGCCCCCTCACTTCATTCTCCACCCCCAACAGCATCCAGCCCCATCACTTCATTCTCCCCACCAGCCAGCATCCAGCCCCCCTCACTTCATTCTCCCCACCAGCCAGCCCCCTCACTTCATTCTCCCCATTAGCCAGCATCCAGCCCCTCACTTCATTCTCCCCATCAGCCAGCATCCAGCCCCCTCACTTCATTCTCCCCACCAGCCAGCATCCAGCCCCCTCACTTCATTCTCCCCACCAGCCAGCCCCCTCACACTTCATTCTCCCCATCAGCCAGCATCCAGCCCCCTCACTTCATTCTCCCCCCACCACAGCATCCAGCACCCCTCACTTCATTCTCCCCATTACAGTCAGCATCCAGCCCCCCTAACTTCATTCTCCCCCCACCACAGCATCCAGCACCCCTCACTTCATTCTCCCCATCAGTCAGAAGCCAGCCCCCTCACTTCATTCTCCCCGCCAGCCAGCATCCAGCCCCATCACTTCATTCTCCCCACCAGTCAGCATCCAGCTCCATCACTTCATTCTCCCCACCAGTCAGCATCCAGCCCCCTAACTTCATTCTCCCCCCACCACAGCATCCAGCACCCCTCACTTCATTCTCCCCATCAGCCAGCATCCAGCCCCCTCACTTCATTCTCCCCGCCAGCCAGCATCCAGCCCCATCACTTCATTCTCCCCACCAGCCAGCATCCAGCCCACTCACTTTATTCTCCCCCACCAGCCAGCCCCCTCACTTCATTCTCCCCACCAGCCAGCCCCCTCACTTCATTCTCCCCATCAGCCAGCATCCAGCCCCCTCACTTCATTCTCCCCATCAGCCAGCATCCAGCACCCCTCACTTCATTCTCCCCCCAGCCAGCCCCCCTAACTTCATTCTCCCCATCAGCCAGCATCCAGCCCCCTCACTTCATTCTCCCCATCAGCAGCATCCAGCCCCTCACACTTCATTCTCCCCATCAGCCAGCATCCAGCCCCCTCACTTCATTCTCCCCACCAGCCAGCCCCCTCACTTCATTCTCCCCATCAGCCAGCATCCAGCCCCCTCACTTCATTCTCCCCACCAGCCAGCCCCCTCACTTCATTCTCCCCATCAGCCAGCATCCAGCCCCCTCTCTTCATTCTCCCCCCAGCCAGCCCCCTCACTTCATTCTCCCCATCAGCAGCATCCAGCCCCCTCACTTTATTCTCCCCCCAGCCAGCCCCCTCACTTCAGTCTCCCCATCAGCCAGCATCCAGCCCCCTCACTTCATTCTCCCCATCAGTTAGCATCCAGCCCCCCTCACTTCATTCTCCCCATCAGTTAGCATCCAGCCCCCTCACTTCATTCTCCCCATCAGTTAGCATCCAGCCCCCTCACTTCATTCTCCCCATCAGCCAGCATCCAGCCCCCCTCACTTCATTCTCCCCATCAGTTAGCATCCAGCCCCCCTCACTTCATTCTCCCCATCAGTTAGCATCCAGCCCCCCCCCTCACTTCCTTCTCCCCATCAGCCAGCATCCATTTATTCAATTTCACCCCCACAGTCAGCAGGCCAGGTCAGACATTGGGCAGCACCCACTCACCATCAGCTTGAATCTTTTAATTGATTTTCTATGCTGGATGTGTCCTCGGCTGGCCTGGCTGCTCCACTGTCCTCCAGCTATTCTGTCCACACTCTGCAGGCTCCATTCTCACTCTCTACCAAGCCCTCCTCTCCTCTATGCATCACGTGTGTGAGTGCATCACGTGAGGGGGAGGAGCTAACACAGCATGCCTTCCCAGCTCCTGTTTTTAATGTGGAAGGCAGGCTGCTTTTACAAGGAGGTGGATTGCAGCGGCCGGAGGGGCATCTGCCCCCCGGCCCAGTCCGCCCATAATGGACTCCATGGAGCGGATGCTTGGGACGGCACGTTAGCGCTGCCCCCAGCATCCACGAGCCTAGCGACCACTATGGGGCAGACTGTTGGACTCAGTGCCTGCCCCATAACCTGCTAGTGAAACTTGGATGCAAAGGGGAAATTTTTCCCTGTAGCGTCCCGGTTTTAGCTACAGGCACACAATAGTGCCCCACTATCTGTCTGGTACTTATTTTTTAATATAGTACATTTTTTTCTGCAAATAAAATTTGATCTTTTAAAAATTACATTAGGTCCAACGTTTCGGCCCGTCCTGAGTCTTTATCAAGGTAAATTTTATATGAACCCCTAACATAAGGGGTTAATCAGAAAGCAGTGAAATTTTGGTGCTTTCTCGTTCAGTGTACTTTGGCGATTCCAGTTTGCGGTCCCTGTGGTGAATTAATTATTCACCGCAGGGTCCCCGAAGTGCACCAGACATAAAGCTGCCGATCAGACCACCGAACGCAGCCGAAGACCGCCGATCAGCCAGCTGAATGCTGCCGAAGACCTTTGATCCGACTGCCGAAGATTGTTGAACTGGGAAAAAAAGTACTCTGCTATACTTCTACAAAGGGGTTTAAATCAATAAAAATGCATGAAAATGTGTGTGAATAATAAAAAAAGGTCTATAAAACATAATAAACGGTCTGTTACAGAATAAAAAAAAAGATGGTTTGCTAAAAATGAAATGAATAAATGGTTAAATAAAATAAATTATATATTTTTTTTTTTTTGGAATTGAATTTTTTTATTTTGCAAGTAAGTCAGCGATACAATCAACCACTCTATTAAAAGATGCATAGAGTGAGAATAACAATGCACAGCAGATAATAAGGGGGAGGGGGAGAACAGACGTCGGCAAAAATAGAACTTGGCAGGGTGTTCAGGGGGACACCAGGTGAGACGGTGGGAGAGGGAGAGAAACAAAAAAAAAGGGGGGGATGTGGGGGGATCGCCCAAAAAATGTGACATTCCAGGCTCACCCCAGGAAACGCAAAGCAGACCGGGGGCCATGGAAGAGGTCACAGGGGCCGGGGGTCCAGGGGCCAGGAGAGACGGCTAGAGCCATGGTGGCCGCTCAAGTGGCTCGCCCAGAACCACCCAGTGTCCCACAACCACAAAAAAACCAAAAAAAACAAAACTAGGGGTAGGGTGGAAAAGGTATAGTACCTGATGTCCCTATGGTCTCAAAGGTCCCATGTGCCGGGGTCAGCCGGAAATCCGCAAATGGCGATGATAACTCAGAAAAACAAAAATGGGGGGGCGTGTCAGCAGGTAGTCTCTATATTTGTGGGTATACATACCCAGGGTAGCAAGAAGGGGCACGTCTCAAAGAAGGGGGGGCTCTACATTTTTCAGGGCTGTAAAACACTAGGCAGTGTATCGAAAAAATGAGGAAGTCTCGTTAACCCGAGTCCAGCAACGGAGGCAGGAGCGTGACCGGCAAGAAGCCACAGGGCATAGCCCAGCAGGTAGACCTCACTGGCTCACAGACACCGCAGAGGAACGTCAAAATGAGGCAGAACCGACTACCTCCTCCAGCCTCTCCAACTACACGGCCCGGCCGATAATCCACCGTCGAAAGACCCTGTCGCGTGGTCCCGCTAGAGCCACATTCCATCATCACCAGGTAAGGCAGCGCCTCAGGAGAAGGGGGATCCCCGGTGGCCATCTCAAAAGCCACCGTAGCTGAAATGAAAGGCTCCACTTCGGCCCCTGTCATGAAGGTCGCAGTAGTCAGGTCAGGTACGACACCTTGCAGGGGCAGCTCACATTCCAATGCAGAAACGGCTCTCCTCTGCTCCACAGCAGCAGCACATGTGTCCTCTAGCAGATCTGGCGGCTCCCGCCCAGACGACATGTCGGCATCCCCTTGAGAGAGGGCACTAAGAGTTGTGGTCGCCCACGGAGAGACCCGCAGCTCTGAAGGGTCCCGCACCTCCACAGCTCGGTCCACCCGGCTCCTCATCGTCTCCGCCACGCTCCCCACCTCACTCCGCATATCCCGGAAGTCAGTCCTCCAGAGCTCGCGGAACTCCTCCAGTATGTGCCAGACATCCCCCTTTGTAAGGGGACAAAACCCGTATAGGGATTCAGCCATAGCTGCCTCTTCCAGGCAATCAGGAGCAGCAGCAGGACCGGGGCACAAAAGAGGGAGAGCTGCTGGGCCCACTCAGGCACGTCCAAGATGGCCACCGGCACTAGGCCGCAGGTCCCAAATCGTCCCAAACAGCAGCAGGAGGGCAGCGAAAGGGTCCCAGCTCTGGACCACAGGACACCCGGAGTTCCCCAATCTGAGAAAAATCTCTGCAGTCGAAGGTGGGTCGCATTAAACTAACAAATAAAGGGGGCGAGGTCGGCGGCGGATCGAGACGGACGTTTAACTATACAGCGGCTTTTATGGTGCATTTGGATCGGGCTACTTGCCTCTCACTGACTTTCAACCGTCGGCCATCAGGTAGAGTCACCCCGGAGCCTGTCTGGTCCCCTCCTCCGGACTCGCCCTGAGTGATCGAGCTGCTGCACTGCTCTCTCCCCAGCCGGTGGCCATTTTGGGAGCCGAGTGTTGGCGCACTTATTGGTACCTGTACTGAGGCGCTGATTCCCCAGATGGGGAAGAAGAATAAAGCCAGCGGTGCGGGAGAGGATCTCGGCACCCCTGACATTAGACTTTCGCTCGGAGGGGGTTTGGGGCGGAGGCTGCCGCCGCTCTCTGTACTAGAGCTGGGGGCTCAATGGATGGTGGAGGAGGTGGAGGCCCCTCCTGTCTCACGCGTGGTACCACCGGGCTCGGGGGAAGATGAGCTTCCCACCACTAAAGCGGACATTCGTAGGTTGCTGGACGACGCCAGGAGCGCATGGCAAACTGAATTCCAGTCCCTCAGTGAGGTAGTTAAGGAGACTCAGGCCCAGGTGGACGACATTCGGACCCGCACGCAAGCAATAGAGGATACACAGGCCGCAACCTCCACTTCGATAAGCGCATTACAGGCCAAGGTTAGATCTCTCCACTCGGTTGTTGCGACGCTGGACTCGAGACACAGGCGGCGGAATGTGAAGCGGCGTGGAGTACCAGAAACGGTCCAAGATTCAGAGCTTCTACGGTATGTCACGAGATTCCTGGAGTCTGTTCTCGGCACATCTGAACAGCTACAGGGCGCAATTTCTATGGCACTCCGGGTTCGGAAGGCTGCAACAGCCCCAACGAATGCACCACGCGACATTATCATAGCCATACGAGAAATCACCCTACACTCTTCATTGTTCCGGGCGGTGCGGAATGTACCTACGGTCCCCTTTGAAGGAGCTAACATCGCAATATACCGAGACATCCCTTTTCTGGTGCTAGCAGCCCGACGACAGTTTAGACCGGCTGCGGCCCTCCTTCGTGCTCAGGGCATTGGCTATAGATGGGGACCATCCGGCTCCTTTATCATCTCTTCACCTGATGGCCGAGCTTTGGTGGCCGCCTTGTTGGCAGAAGCTGAGGAACACCTTCAAGCATTGCCACACTGCCACAAACCGACATGCTGCCCCTGCCTTAACCCCTGAGAGGCATTTTTATCCCTCCCTGCGATGCCTCTTCTTGATATTTTTGCTGTACCGTTTTGCCGCTTGTTGTCATTATATGAGACATTTGTATCACTCTACGTGTGACTGTTCATTCCCCCCTACCCCGTTTGCATCTCTCTCCTAGTTGGTGCTCGATCTCTTGAAACTGGTGGACCCACTCACCCTCCCACTTCCCCCCCTTCCTTTTTTTTTTGGGGTGCCTCGGGGCGTGCCACCATGGCTTTGTCAGTCATGATTGGCCCTCGAACCCCTAGGCTACGTGACATTTTCACTCCATGGCCTCCTCAGGGAGTGCGCCAGGAGCGTCACGACAAGGGCCACTCTGGTTTTTCCCCTCCTTCACTTCTCCCCCCCTTTTTTTTTTCTTTTTTTTTCTTTTATTTTTATTTTATCTTCCCCCCTCTCTTTTCCCTGTTTGCCCTCCTTACCTGGGTCATCATCATTTACGATGTGACTACCTTGCACCTTCTTTTTTTGAATTTTCACATTGTTTATCTTTTCTGCATAATTTGAGACAGGCCCTGCGAGGCTGCTCGTGTTGATTGCCTTGTGATATTCTCGGTACCAATAAAAATTTAAATTTAAAAAAAAAAAAACTATCAAATAAAAGGTAACCGCTGGAGAGCACTGCAGAACGCGACTTCACCCATCGGCAGTCAGCTCCGCCCCCGAGGGAGCATATTTAAGTCTCTTTATTTCTGCTAGAAAGGGGTGCATGGTGCTAGAATGGCTTTACTCATTTTGTAGGGGTTTTTTAGGTAATGTAAATTTCCCAGAAGTAGGCAAATCACAAATTATATTTTTACATCGAATCCTGTGGGATTTGTCTGTGCACCATTCAATGACTTTCCTTTGTTGTCGTGCATCATTCTTCAGACCTCTTAGATTGTAAGCTCTCGAGCAGTGTCCGCTCTCCTTCTGTTCTGTATGTGTGTAACGTGTATGTATATTTGTTATTCTGTCTCTCCCATTTTACACCGCTACGGGACTTGTTGGCGCTTAATAAATACTGTTGTAACTGTAACGTCCATTGTTCCCGTGCATGATGCTTCAGACCTTCCTTTGTTCCCATGCATGATTCTTCAGCTCTTCCATTGTTCCCATGCATGATTCTTCAGATCTTCCATTGTTCCTGTGCATGATTCTTCAGATCTTCCATTGTTCCCGTGCATGATTCTTCAGACCTTCCTTTGTTCCCATGCATGATTCTTCAGATCTTCCATTGTTCCCGTGCATGATTCTTCAGATCTTCCATTGTTCCCGTGCATGATTCTTCAGGCCTTCCTTTGTTCCCATGCATGATTCTTCATATCTTCCATTGTTTCCCGCTGCATGATTCTTCAGACCTTCCTTTGTTCCCATGCATGATTCTTCAGATCTTCCATTGTTCCCGTGCATGATTCTTCAGATTTTCCATTGTTGCCGTGCATGATTCTTCAGACCTTCCTTTGTTCCCATGCATGATTCTTCAGATCTTCCATTGTTCCCGTGCATGATTCTTCAGACCTTCCTTTCTTCCCGTGCATGATTCGTCAGACCTTCCTTTCTTCCCGTGCATGATTCGTCAGATCTTCCTTTCTTCACGTGCATGATTCTTCAGACCTTCCCTTCTTCCCGTGCATGATTCTTCAGACCTTCCTTTCTTCCCGTGCATGATTCAGACCTTCCTTGGGCCACTACCCTATGTCTCTTAATTTCATTGTGTTGGGAGAAATAGATCACTTTCCATTTATTCTTTCAGTAAAGGATTTACACAATTTTTTGTTTGTTATTTATACAGAAATGAGCAAACGAAAGGGCAGCATTCTGGATTTCTTCTCAAAGGCATCCAGTAAGAAATCACATGCTGATTCTGCAAGTTGCTCATCTCAGTCCGAGCCTGTGCCCCAGATGGATGACTCGGTCTCCGATGCAGAAACTACACCGGCCAGCGAATCAGATGTACTTGACTTAGTCACTGATGTGGCTGAAGATGTGGCTGAAGATGCCGCTGCTGATTAGGGATGAGCCGAACACCCCCGAGTTCGGTTCGCATTCGAACTCGACCTTTCCAAATGTTCGAATTCGAACTCGAACACGAACTCGATACAAGTCAATGGGACTGAAAATCCGATTTTTAGAGTGGCATATATGCTAGATATTTGACATAAAAGGTATATGGGGGTCCGGGTAGTGCCCTGGGGGACAGGAAACAAGGACAAAAAGTTTTAAAAAAACGTTTTTAAAGGGACAGTGAGTTTTCCATGAAGTAAGGGTTAAAAATAAAAACAAAAAATTCCTACAAATATTGTGCCTAGGAGGTCCCCATAACCTGCCCGTGAAGTGGCGGATTTCTAGGATGTATAGAAATATGTAAAAACCAAAAATTACATTTCAAATGACGGTAAATGCTTTTCCTTTAATCTATCCATAAACAACTGCTTGGGGCGGCAGTCTGTATGAAACTGTAAGAGGAGACATTTTCGGACACGCAGAAAAAGTTTAGTGATTTTTTGGCTAAATTATTGTGAAACTTATGCAGGCTTTGGATGAAAGTAACAATAGGTGCTTTAAAATTGGGCCTTTAGTGTCAGCAACAGTGCCGTCACACCGTAACCCCTCTGAGGATATGAATCTGGTACAGGCGTCAGTGGCAGTGCACCCAAATATTGTGCCTTTGGTGCCAGGCCAGCAAGTGCCATCATACAGTAACCCCTCTGTGGTATTGTGGAAGAGTGCAGGGGTGGACCATGCGGTCAGGGCCGGTGCTAGACGTTGCACCCTAGGCAAGACCAGCTACTTTCACCCCCCCAAAAAAAAAAATACACAACAGGAAACTGCTAAATTTCTTTTTACATAAGAATAAAGTTTGAAAAGCACCAATAGTAAAGGTAAAATAAATATAAATAAACTGTATTAAACCATTTTAAATTAACTCTATTAAACAAATTAAAATTAACTGTATTGAACAAATATAAATTAACGAAAAAAATAAATAAAAGTTGTCACGTAAGTTTCAATTTCAGACACATCAAAATTTCACTTTGCGTGCCTTATCCTTTGCAAATTTTCATCATGCGTATATACATATATAGATTGCCTAGGCCAGCTCACATCATGCGTAAATATATATTGCCCAGGCCAGCTCACATCATGCTCACAGACAGTCACAGATGCGCCATCATCATAGGCGTGCGCAGCCTATTGCGTTAGGGTGTGCACCCAAAAAACGTCCTTACACAGAATTCAGAGATCTTATTCGCTTGCAAGTTGCAAATGGTACAGACTTACACGTACGGACGTATTCTCCATAGTGAGTACACAGCTGCACAAATAAACGATTGCGTTGCTAGTGAGATGAGGAAAAAGCTTAGCAAGGCAATTGTTGAACAGGCTCCAAAGCTTTCAGTTTACATTGATGAGTCTACAACAGTTTCTTCACAATCAGTGTTAATTGTTTATATTCGTGCCTCTGTTAACGGAAAAGATCCAGTCACCTTCTTTCTCGATTTACTTCACTTGCCTAAAGCAGATGCCCACCCTTACAACGTGTCTTTCTAAGCATGGCATCAATAATGACTTTCTTGCTACAAACTGGATCGGGGTTTGTAGTGATGGTGCAAGTGTAAAGCTTGGAAGAAAATCAGGTGTTCTAGAGCGACTTAGTGGGAAATATCCACAGCTTGTGAAATGGCACTGCTTGTGCCATAGGCTTGAATTGTGCATTTCTGATACAATCGATTCTGTTCCTGGTCTTCAACATTTGACATAATTTTTTGAGAAGCTGTATGTGGTGTACCATCAATCCCCAAAAAATCTGACGGAGCTCTCTGAATGTGCAAAAGAATTAGAAGTGAAAATTCTTAAAATAGGTAAAGTTTTTACCGTTAGGTGGGTCGCTTCAAGCCAGAGAGCTATACGAGCGGTTTGGGAATCACACCCTGCACTACACAGCCATTTAGTAAAAGCGAGCACAAGTTCAACGCATAGCACCAAGCAGAAGTCTTTATTTAGTGGCCTTAACAAAGTCCTGACATCAGAAGAATATTTGTTAAACCTTGCAGAGGTTGCAGATGCTGTTCAGGAAATGGGCCTGTTATCTGAAGCCCTACAAAGAGATGACATCACACTTCCACGAGCCTATCAGATGATTAATCAGTCAGTTCGTGCAATAGAGAAAATGAAAGACATGCCTGGCAAACATCTGAAAGAAGTCATGGAATTGCTGGCGAAGGGGAATTTCAAAGGTTTAACCATCAACCCGGAGAGCACAAAAGGCCAAGTGAGGATAAATCTCCCCCGATTTTATCAATGTTTGGTGGATAATTTACGATCCAGACTCTATGCTTTAACTGCAAGCAACAGACCAGCAGCTTCATCACAGTTGGATGAATTTGAATTGCTCATCTCGGAAATTGACATCCTGAATTCACAACGTTGGCCAAACAATGTGGACAGTGGTTTGAAGGAGAAGTGAAGCTAGAGCAGCTGTGCAAAAGATTACGTCTCAACTTCACATCCATCTGTGAAGGCTTCAGAGACTACATTGACAACGGCGGCACAGAGATTTCAGAAAATCTGAAACCAGCTGTGACAGCAGTTAACAGTCTTCCAGTGACATCAGGGGATTGTGAAAGGGGCTTCAGCACCATGAATTTGGTGATGTCACCCATTAGGAGTGGACTTGGCATTGAATGCCTGTCTTCTCTTTTATTTATTAGTCTCATTGGCCCTCCTGCACATCTATGGGATCCTTTACCATACGTGAGAAAATGGTTGTCCTCACATCGCAGCGCAGATGATAACAAATCCAGAAAAGTTGATCATCCTACCCAGCAAGAACAACGTTTGTTGGTATATTTTATATCAGTTTGTGGTATCTTTTCTAATGTTCTGTGTATAGTTTTTTACATACTATGTGCACAGTCAAGAAAACAGAAAACCAAACAAAATTTCAGTCTCAAAAAACATCTAAAAACAAAACGTATGTAGTAGTGCACTCTGATCAATGTCTTTAGTAATGCAAGAAATGTTTACCCCAGGGTCAAGGAGTCATTGTGATAAGATAAACCAGTGACCCTCAATATGTATAAATAGTTGCAAGGAGTAATCAAAAATTGGCTCTGCCAGCAAGATATGGTGCAGTTACTAGTTGGGAGGCAAAAGTTGTGTACGCATAAACCTCAGGTTTTAGAAATGCCCTGCCAGGAAAACATCATCGCACATGGTGGTGACTATTCTGTCAGTTTGATAAACAAGTTAACTTATTTTGTTGTTACATCTGTTCTATATTTATTTGTTTATTATTTGTTAATTTTGAAATGTTCTTGTAAACCTGCACTTTACAATAAATGTTGCACTCTGTTTTTCGAAAAAGGAGCAAATTCGAGTTTATTTAAATTATTTTATATATATATATTATACACACGAGCATATGCACTTTTTTTCCCAAGGTGGTGGGGGTTATAAAAATCTTGGGTGAGTTCCCTCACTTTTTTCCCCAGGACTTGACCCCTGGAATAGATGGACCATTACTTCTCTGCTTCTGAAGACTGCCAAATATCTCCGATCTGCACCATATTTCACCATCAATTTGCATGTATTTGGAGAATTGAAAGTTTTGTGAATCATTTAACTGCCCTGAAATTGCGTACTACTGTGAAATTCACTGTTCGATGCAGTTTGGTGGCAAATTTGTGGCTTAGTGAATAACCCATATAGATAAATATGGGTAGAAAGATAAATTATAAATATATCAACAAAGTGGATAGAAAGACACCATCCAACAGCTAAATAAGTAGGTAAATAGTTAGACACACAAATAAATTCAAATATAAATGTACAGTATCTCACAGGAGTACACCCCTCACATTTTTGTAAATATTTTATTATATCTTTTCATGTGACAACACTGAAGAAATGACACTTTGCTACAATGTAAAGTAGTGAGTGTACAGCTTGTATAACAGTGTAACACACAGTCATTAATGTCTAAACCACTGGCAACAAAAGTAAGTACATCCCTAAGTCAATATGTCCAAACTGGGCCCAAAGTGTCAATATTTTGTGTGGTCACCACTATTTTCCAGCACTGCCTTAACCCTCTTGGACATGGAGTTAACCAGAGCATCACAGGTTGCCACTGGAGTCCTCTTCCATTCCTCCATAACGACATCACGGAGCTGGTGTATGTTAGACACCTTGCGCTCTACCACCTTCTGTTTGAGGATGCCCCACAGATGCTCAATAGGGTTTAGGTCTGGAGACATGCTTGGCCAGTACATCACCTTTACCCTCTGCTTCAGTGGTCTTGGAGGTGGTCTTGGAGTGGTCTTGGAGGTGTGTTTGGTGTCATGTTGGAATACTACCCTGCAGTCCAGTCTCTTAAGGGAGGGGATAATGCTCTGGTTCAGTATGTCGCAGTACATGTTGACAATCATGGTTCCCTCAATGAACTGTAGCTCCCAAGTGCCGGCTGCACTCATGAAGCCCCAGACCATGACAAACCATTCTAGACAGTTGGCACTTGTCTTTGTACTCCTCACCTGGTTGCTGCCACAAACGCTTGACACCACCTGAACCAAATAAGTTTATCTTGGTCTCATCAGACCACAGAACATGGTTCCAGTAATCCATGTCCTTAGTCTGTCTGTCTTTAGCAAACGGTTTGCGTGCGTTCTTGTGTATCAATTTAGAAGAGACTTCCTTCTGGGACTACAGCCATGCATACCAAATTGATGCAGTGTGCGGCGTATTGTCTGAGCACTGACAGGCACCCCTTCAACCTCTGCAGCAAAGCTGGCAGCACTCATATGTCTATTTCCCAAAGACAACCTCTGCATATGACGCTGAGCACGTGCACTCAACTTCTTTGGTCAACCATAGCAAGGCCTGTTTTGAGTGGAAACTGTCCTGTTAAACCGCTGTATGGTCTTGGCCACCATGCTGCTGCTCAGTTTCAGGGTCTTGGCAATCTTCTTATAGTCTAGGCCATCTTTATGTAGAGCAACAATTGTTTTTTTTCTGATCCTTAGAGAGTTCTTTGTCATGAGGTGCCATGTTGAACTTCCAGTGACCAGTATAAGAGAGTGAGATCGATAACACCAAATTTAACACACCTGCTCCCCATTCACACCTGAGACCTTGTAACACTAACGAGACACATGACACTGGGAGGGAAAATGGCTAATTGGACCAAATTTGGACATTTTCACTTAGGGATGTACTCACTTTTGTTGCCAGCGGTTTAGACATTAATGGCTGCATGTTGAGTTATTTTGAGGGGACAGCAAATTTACACTGTTATACACACTACACTCACAAGTACACTCACTACTATTGTAGCAAAGGGTCAGTTCTTCAGTGTTGTCACATGAAAAGATATAATAAAATATTTTCAAAAATTTGAGGGGTGTACTCACTTCTGTGAGATACTGTAATTAGACAGAATTAATAGAGTGACAGAGAGGTAAAGAAACAGCCAGAAATCTTTTTGATAGATAAACATCATGAGAGAGTAGAGTAGAGTAGAGTAGATAGATAGATAGATAGATAGATCAACTGACATAAAGATCAACAGCTATGCAGAACTAACGCAAGCTTAATGAAACAGACATGAGGTAAAGATAGCGATACAGAAAGATAGACAGACGCAATCGATAATGAGACCAATAGATAGAAAGGCGTATAGAAAACCCGATGCTCAAATACAACTGTCAGGGCATATTTCCACATTCATTGTATTATATGTAGTGGGATTGCAGCAATTATTATGTAACAATTATTTCTATCATTTATACAACAATTTCTGCACTTTACAATAAATAATGGGGAATTAAACTAATCGAATTACAAACATTTTAAAAAATAAACTGTGATGACTACAGCTCAGATGACCTTAAAACTTTGAAGACTAATATATATAAGAAAATACTTCATAATATGATTAGTAACTTAATGTTGAGTTGTGATAACCTAACAGACTGACTTTTTAAGCATCTAAACAACCAATATGTTGGGAAAAATATAAAATTTGGGTTCTTCATTATCCACTCACTGCATCTCACTGTTAAGTAAAATGTCATCGTCATTAGACTCTCTACCAATAGAGAGTGCTGTTTGTCTTCGATATTGAGACAGACAGAAGGGAAGGATTATAGCAATTCTACGCCCACTTGTATAAACAAACACAAATACGAGGGAGCCAGCAATCTCACTCTGCGTGGTTTCAAGACCAGACTTCTGTGAATGAACTATTATAAGGTAAGATATTCTTCTTCTAGCACTGGGTGCATTGATCATAGGTGACTGTTCTACCATCACAAAGCTCAATCAACATTTTGAACATTATACTAGATTCGTTTTGTTTTTTTTTAATTTGGAAAAATCTGAATTCAATTATGGATATGTCTTTCTCGACAGCGAAGACAGTAACATGCATAGAATTAAATTCTTTTTTTGGATATATATTTTTTGTATACAAAAAACTTTACTTTTGTTAAACACTACCTTTACCAGCGAGACAATGTCATAATTAACTTAAAGAATACTTGTGCACTGAATAGAATCCTGCAGCAAATATACGGAATATAGGATGAAATATTGAAGGAGCCAATGCAATTTATTAAAAACAAGAAATAAAGATTTATATAATTAATATTGCAGAAGTAGAAGAATTTGCTGTCCAGCAGCACACAAATATCTAAATACCAATAATGCTATTCATTAAACAGTGATTTTTGAGGGGAATTAACCAGGAAGCTTATTTTGAGTGACAGGCAACAGAGGGTTGTGATAAATGGAGTTTATTTGGCGCAAGGTCTTGTTACCAGTGGGGTACCTCAGGGGTCAGTACTTAGACCCATTCTCTTTAATATTTTTATTAGTGATATTGCAGAAAGTATTAATGGAAAAGTATGTCTTTTTGCTGATGACACAAAGATTTGCAACAGGGTTGACGTTCCTGGAGGGATCAGCCAAATGACAAATGATTTAGGTAAACGAAAAAAATGGTCGGAGCTGTGGCAATTGAGTTTTAATGTGGATAAGTGCAAGATAATGCACCTGGGGTGTAAAAACCCAAGGGCTGAATATAGAATATTTGATACAGTCCTAACCTCAACATCTGAGGAAAGGGATTTAGGGGTTATTATTTCAGAGGATCTAAGGGTAAGTAGTCAATGTAATAGAGCAGCAGGAAATGCTAGCAGAATGCTTGGTTGTGTAGGGAGAGGTATTAGCAGTAGGAAAAGGGAAGTGCTCATGCCACTGTACAGAGCACTGGTGAGACCTCACTTGGAGTACTGTGTGCAGTACTGGAGACCGTATCTCCAGAAGGATATAGACATCTTAGAGAGAGTTCAGAGAAGGGCTACTAAAATGGTGTATGGCTTGAACGAGAAAAGTTACCAGGAAAGGCTTAATGATCTTAACATGTATAGCTTGGAAAAAAGACGAGACAGAGGAGATATGATAGAAACATTTAAATACGTAAAGGGAATCCACAAGGTAGACGAAGGGAGTATATTTAAAATGAAACAAAGTAGCAAAACAAGAGGACATACAGGGTTATTCAGAGAGCGTGAAAAGCAGGAGAATGACTGGAGAATGACTGGAGAATGAAAAATTCTAGGTCAAAATAGCCAAACCAGAAAAATTCTCCCTTTCATCTCACTTTCCAAATCGGCTATTTTGACCTAGAATTTTTCATTCTACAGTCATTCTCCAGTCATTCTACTGCTTTTCACGCTCTCTGAATAACCCTGATAGTCTTAGATTAGAGGGGCAAAGGTTTAAAAGTAACATCAGGAAGCATTATTTTACTGAGAGGGTGGTAGATACATGGAACAGCCTTCCAGTAGAAGTGGTAGAGGCCTAAACAAAAGATAAATCCAGGTAAAGTATCCACGTAATTGGGCAGACTATATGGGCCGAAAGGTTCTTATCTGCCGACATTTTCTATGTTTCTATGTTTCTATTTTTGAGCAGAGTACTTGACATGAAAAGCAATTCGAATTTTTACAATTCGGCTGTGTCGGTCAAACCAGCAAAACGTCCCTGATCATTTCCCAGTTCAATGAATAAACTTCATGTTAGAGTTTCACATACTGTACCCCAAAATAGAAACTGCTGAATAATTCTGAAAAGGAAATTTTGTAAACCTTGCATAAAAACAGAAGATATAGTAACACCATATGCATCTCACAACTACTGCACCCATAACTTACCTTGGGATTTATTTAATGCACCAATTTATTGCATACTGTGTATGGCAAGGTGGAGAAGAGGTAACATCACTGCTCTATAATCGTGGAGACCCCCAGTTCGAATACTGGCAAGAGCACCTCTCCAGTAAGTGTCCTTGGGCAAGACACCTAACAGTACATACTCGCCACCCAGGACATACTTGAAAATGAGAGAAATCTCAATATGCCCTTCCTGGTAAAATACTTTCACAAAAAAAATGTATCAGGGTTATTGAAGGAGCTCCGAATTGCTGGAGAAAAGTAACTGAACGCTGAAATTCAGCGTACGGTTACCTTTCCTGGCCATTCGGCTATCCAGAGAACAGGCAATTCGCCAAATCCTGGCGAATTGCCTGCACATACGGTGCCTGTTCGAGGGCAGTGAATCCCCATAGAGAAGCAATGCTTCGGCTATTCAGAGAGCAAAACCCAGCAGTGAAAAGTTGCCGAATTGCCCTGCCATTCGGTGGTTTAATTCAGCAGGTTTATTCGGGCAAATCCCATAGGCTTCAATGTTTAAAATATTCCTGTTTTAATTCAATATCTAATAATAAACTGTTCATTATAATATTCTGCAGTAAAAGTCTCTTTATTTTTAGAATTTTTAGGACCGTTTAGGCATTTTTTGGGATTTTTTTCCAAACATTTTTTTCCATTTTTTTAAAATCGTTTTCTCTTTTTTCTGTAACAGTCCTTTTTATTATCATTCATTGGACCTCATACATAAATTGATGACATTTTCGCTCAGTGGTTTGTCTGCAAACAACGTTTCACTTTTCAAACATTCAAGCGTAGTTTTTTTTTTCTTCACCTCCTTCGTCTGCGGTGTCGCTTTTTCCGGCGGCTGCTCTGCGCTCTGATCGGCTCCTGCTCGGGTTTCTCCGGCGTCTTCGTCGGGTTAATCCAGATGTTTTTGCGGGTGTTGGTGTGCATTCGCCCTCATTTTGCGGTGAGTTTTCGGCAGGTTTGCGGTGACTTTTCCCTGCATTATGGTCGGCCCTGTGGTGTTTGCTGAATACACAGCAGGGTCGCTGAAATGGGATCGCCAAATTGCACCGAATTGAAGAGAACTAAAAGACACTGAATGTGCGGTGGCTTTTCGATTCTCTTTGAATAACCCTGTATGCTTGCATACACATCCTATACTATAAAAGAGTAAGGCTTGGCGTGTCCGTCGCCAAGCCTACTCTGCGCATGCGCGTGCAACCAGCGGCGGTTGGCTGCGCGCGCATGCACAAGCCGGCTGTGCGCTCGCCGCGGCGGTTACAAGATGCACACGCAGCAGCCGGGTAGAGGCTGCACGCGCATCCTGTAGAGCCGGATGCGCTCGCAGCCTCTACCCGGCTGCCGCGCGCATCCAACCCCTGAGTGGCGAAGGGAAAGTTCCCTCGCATCCGCTCTTTGAAGGACCCAAGCCGCGGTCACGTGGGAGTCCCACGTGACTGCGGCTTGGGTCCTTCAATGAGCGGAAGCGGAGAAACTTTCCCTTTGCCGCTCAGCAGGTAAGTATGCGGAGACGGAGCTCCAGGGGCGGCTTTCCGAATGCCGATAGAGCATTCGAACAGCCGCCCCATGTCTGGTCTGGGGTCTGAGCTGGGCCATAGCTTGGGGGGCAGCATATCCACGAGCTGGGGGAATATCCACGAGCTGGGGCAATATCCACGAGCTGGGGCAATATATTCATGAGCTGGGGCAATATCCACGAGCTGGGGCAATATATTCATGAGCTGGGGCAATATCCATGAGCTGGGGCAATATATCCATGAGCTGGGGCAGTATATCCACGTGCTGGGGCAGTATATCCACGAGCTGGGGCAGTATATCCATGAGCTGGGCATATATCCATGAGCTGGGGCATATATCCATGAGCTGGGGCAATATCCATGAGCTGGGGCAATATATCCATGAGCTGGGGCAGTATATCCACATGCTGGGGCAGTATATCCATGAGCTGGGGCAGTATATCCATGAGCTGGGGCAGTATATCCATGAGCTGGGCATATATCCATGAGCTGGGGCAATATCCATGAGCTGGGGCAATATCCATGAGCTGGGGCATATATCCATGAGCTGGGGCAGTATATCCACGTGCTGGGGCAGTATATCCACGAGCTGGGGCATATATCCACGAGCTGGGGCAGTATATCCACGTGATGGGGCAGTATATCCATGAGCTGGGGCATATATCCATGAGCTGGGGCAGTATATCCACAATAGACTGCCCTCTGGGCAGGCTTTCCACCTTGTTATACCATAATACAATTATATACTACTATATAGATGAATTGAATATATTGAGAGGTAAGTGATACTTGCAGCACATGTGAGAGGCATGTGTGCTGGGAATTGAAGAAATTGGAAAACACTTTTCAAACCCTTTTATAGAGGAATCCAAATACAATGTCACATCATTTAATCTTTTAACCAAAGAGGACAACCAGACATGATGATGTCATGAAAAAATTAAAGACATTAGTATTAATATAGATAAAGATGACTAGAGTTTGTCAGATTCAGGGAAAATTACCCATGGTAAATTGTAAGAAACCAAACAAATTATGATACAATACATAGAGGGCCCTGTTACACTGTTAACACTTACGGTAGCAGGTAATGACTACGTCTCCCACAATCTCTGAGCTCACTTTCCTATTCTATTAGTTACGCTGCCACCAGTCCTCATGGACACTACGCGCGCCGCAGCGGGAGACGCAGGGCTAAGCAACCGCACTATCTGCCTACCCTAGACTCGGACATTGACTACCTACCCCACAATCCCTGCCGTCTCCGACGACCGCAACTCGCAATTTCTTATATAATTGAGCTTAAAGCAAATAGCAATACTCACAATCTCTTAGTTAGCGTGGATTTCATCAGCCAGAATCAGAACTTAAATACATTTTGTTTATTTACGATATAGAAAAATCACAGTGCATTACCTGCACTGCAGACCTGCAGACCTGCTTAATTGTTTCCTCCAGCAGACTGGAAATGCAGCCATTGATTTCTGAGGCCAGCGGCGCCAAATAGCCTGGTATCTAAAGATATGCATATTTATAACTATGCCTATATAATACATATATATAGATAATACATAGATATACCGATAGCTAGACACAGGTAGGCATACCCATCTCTCTGTGACAAATAGGCTACACGATATGTCAGTTCACAAAATACATTCCATTTTACAGTTACGTGTTATAGCCTTCCCCCGGAGGAGAAAGCTAACCATTTTAATTACATTTTAGCCCTCACCCTCAACTTCTGGGGACACAGGGATACGCTTCCAAAATGGTCAGACACAAATATGAACATGACTCTATATGGAGGAGATAGGTATAAACAGGCACATAGACACATATATACAGGCAGACCCTTATATAGCTAGAAATACAGATCTAATCTGCCACATCTACCGCATATTACAATCCAAATGCAAATGGGTTAAAAAACCTGTTTGCGTTTGGTACCTTGCGCTTCTCAGCACGAGGTTACTGTACTTTGCGCTCCCTATGTGTAACATGTGGAGCGCAAAGTGTTAATCAGCACTGGAATTACAAAGTCCAGGACCATCTTTAACGCAGGGCAAAAGGGCAGTTGCCCCGGGCCCAGTCATTGTTGAGGGGCCCAAAGCAGCTGCCCCTTGGGCCCACGTAAACCGTGGATGACCGCTGCCACTGCAAGCAGAATGCATTAACAGCATTTCGCTAGCAGCCCCCTCGACTGGCTGTGTCTTCTTGCGAGCGCCAGTGTACTTCCTCACGTGGCCGCCATCCTGTGAAGGCTGTGATACGGCCTACTGGCAAGATCTCATGAGAGCGCATCACAGCCTTCAGAAGCCGTCGTACGTGTGGAGCAGAATGCTGGCACTCGGAGGACCACACAGGTCACATGATCCTGGGGTCTGTGCTGGGTACATATATTTCTGGGGGGGGGTCTGTGCTGGGTACATATATTTTTGGGAGGTCTGTGTTGGCTACATATATATTTCTGGTGGGATCTGTGCTGGGTACATATATTTCTGGGGGGTCTGTGCTGGGTACATATAATTCTGGGTGCCTGTGCGGGATACATATATGTCTGGGGGTTTGTTCTGGGTACATATATTTTTGGGGGGGCCTGTGCTGGATACATATATTTATGGAGGGTCTGTGCTGGATATATACAGTATATTTCTAGGAGCTTGTGCTGCATACATATATTTGTGTGGGGGCTTGTGCTGGGCACATAACTCTGGGGGCCTGTGCTGGGTACATGTAATTCTGAGGGCCTGTGCTGGGTACATATAATTCTGAGGGCTTGTGCTGGTTACATATATTTCTGGGGGGTCATGTGCTGATACATATATTTCATGGGGGCCTGTGCTGGATATATTTCTAGGGGGGCCTGTGCTGGGTACATATAATTCTGGGGGCATGTGCTGGCTACATATAATTCTGAGGGCCTGTGCTGGGTACATATAATTGTGAGGGCCTGTGCTGGGTACATATAATTCTGAGGGCCTGTGCGGGGTATATATATTTCTGGGGGTCTGTGCTGGGTACATATTCTTATTTTTGTATTATTAGACTATATAGCCATTTGTTTTACACTTGAAACATAATAATGTTCATTTGCACTTTATTACTGAAAGTTATTAAGATATTAACATGTCTTTTCTCCCAGCCTAGAAGAGGCAATAATTGGCATGCACGTACTGTTACAGATCAATCTAAGGACTTGTTTTTGAGCCAGTTCTTTATTTTTACATTATTAAAGCTTTTTGAGACAAGTCCATGATGTATTTGTGTTTTTTTGTTTTTTTTGGGATGTTTGGGTGGAGTGCAAAATTATGCGGTGTGGGGGCCCAAGAGAATGTTTGCCCAGGGTCCAATCAATGTTAAAGACGGGCCTGACAAAGTCCCAGTGCTGATTAACGTCTGGCTGGTTAGTGAAAAGTTAACCAGAGGCAGAACCTGGTGTGAACGGATTCTGCTTCTGCAGAATCCGTTACCACCAGGCTAAAAAATAATAAAAAGCTGCCTATACTCAGCCTCTGTCCCCCGGACAGGACTGTGGCTCTGTCCACCTCCTCGGGCCGGCGGGAGCAGGGAAAGACTGGGGGAAAAAGTCCCCCCAGTCTCTCCCTGTGTATCACTACGCCGACTGGCCGGATCTCGCAAGGCGAGATCCGGCTGGTCATGTGACCGCCGGCGTCTGCTTCAATGGAGTCCTATGGACTCCATTGAGAGGATGCGCGTGGCTGGGCTTAGCGCCGCACCGCGCATCCCGGGACATAGCGGGCGCAAACAATGCAGGCAGCATTTTTTGCGCCTGCATTGTAATCCCCCGTTAAACTGGGGGCGGTAGGGGGAAAACTGCGGGCGCAGTTTTTTCTCCCTACCGCCCCCGTTTTAGCGCGGGGATTGTAATAGAGCCCAGAATGTTTTAATCGCTTTAAAGCAGCACTTTAATGCCTCTTGCGATACCTGGACCATAGGCAAGACTGGCAAATACTGGTAAATTGCCTTTTTCCTGTAAACCCTCTTTCTATATTGTGAAACAAGAAGTCACATTTTATTCATCTCCACACAATATTAACGAATGAAGATTATAGTTTGACTGTATTTCCAAAATTTATGAATGACAAGGACACTGTTTAAAAGTTATGGTTTCGTATGAAAGAATTTAAAGCACCTGAAAGAAACTTTATGCATGGAAAATTTTAATAAGTAAATATATAACTTTCCAAATTGGAAAATTCATTTTAATTTGTTTGTGATATAAATACTGTATATCCCATCTACATTCTATCTTTCTGTTAGGTGTGCAGGGTTGCCATCAGAAATCTTGGAGCCCCTTACTCAACCCCAGATTAGGACCCCCACTGTAAACATGCCACCACTCAACAATGTGTACACAAATATGCATATGTGTGCACAGTGTCTGTATGACATGCTTTGTTGATTGCAAAGTGTATGTAACATACAGCATGCACCTGACGTGTGCAGAGTGTACTATGTATGTAAAAAGTTTTGTTTTTTTATTTTGTTGTGTGGTTTTTTTGTTTAGTAAAAAAAAATTAAAACGTTTTGCACCCTCTTCTGCTGACCTTTGTTGCAGGGAGGTGGGCTAAATCACTGATGTTACAGTTTGGAGATATTAGATCCCTAGTGCCAGGCCTCCTGAAAGTATTGAGCCCAAAATATGCGAGCCTACAGTAAATTCACATCTCCTTTATTTTGCATTTTGCATCAGAGGATTGGATTTGATATTCCCTAGAGAAGAATGAGCTATCCCAACGCGCCATCTCTTGTAAACAAGGATGAAATTAATACTGTGTTTTAAACCCTGGTGTTAATGGTTTGCTTTACAAAACCACTCAGTACCTTCATTTAGCCCACCAAAATATCCCATACTTGCCTGAGATCCCACAATGCAGATGGCAGCGAGATCCACAACTGCCTATGGCTGCAAGCAGTGTGAGAATGGAAACAAATAGTTCTCTGGTCCATCCGTTTCTCCTGCGCATTGAAGCTCACGCAGGCCTCCATGCCCTCCTATGGACTACAGGAACTGATTCACGCAGTGTTATTGCTCGTCGCTGCTACTGTCAGTCTGAGTCTCACAATTATTTCAAGCACATATACATAATGTGGCTGGGCCGTATCTGCTTTCACAGACTTTCTCTCTTACCGCTTCCCTGTTTCGAATGGGCCCTTTGTATCAAAACCCTGTTGGTCCAGTCTTGAGTTATGGACCTAACTAGACCCCATTGCCCCCGGGCCAAAGTCTCTGTCCTGGGATTCTCCTCATAGTACACACATATTTGGAGGTGTGTCTTCCCCAGACCCACTTTCCCCGTCTTCATTAATCCCCATTCCCCCTATAACCAGAGGCCTCCTTAACCATAGTCTCTAATAAACCCCCACTGTTTCCATTATCCACAGGTCCCTTAAAACTCCACCCAACACCCATTATCCCCAGGTCTCCATACATCACTCCCCGAGTCCACATAAATCTCTCATAACTCTGATTACCCCCAGGCCCCTATAAATCAACCAGGTCCGCATAAATCCCCCCAACTCCCATTAGCCTCAGGTCCAATTAACCTCCCCAACTCCCATTACTACCAGGACCCCATAAATCCCCCACCCAGGTCCCATTATCCATTAGGTGCCCACGATGCCCTACCACATTCTCCCAGCTGAGCTCCTCCTGCACACTCCACAGCAACATGTTTGGCAGTGCACATTACTGAAGCAGGCACAGTCCTAGAAAGCCAGGGGTCCTTTATAAGATGCTGAAATGACAGGAAAACTGTTAAGGACCCCCTTGGCTGTCCGAGGAATGCCTGTGCCTGCTCAACTGCATTAACCCTTTCCCGCCGCAGGGCGTACTATGCCATCTCTGCGTCGGATGGGCATAGAAGACGCGGGGAGTACTTGTACAACCCTTTGCTGCTGGACAGCCTGAACTCGGGCCAACCCCCTGCAGCCAATGAAGCATGTCGACTGTGTGGGCTCACCGCAGCATCTGGCGACGGGTATACTAATACACCTCGCCTACATTAACCCCCTCCCGACAGACGCCACCTGCTTGTCGTTAAGGGGTTAAATAAGCTGCTGCTCTTACAGGTACAGGCAGAGTGGTGTCAAGTGAGCCCATCTCATAAAAAGCCTGTCACTCATCAGGGTTCTACCACATCCTTGGTGATCCCCCTGCTGTCCGGCATCACTGCTTTCTGTGCAGTCTGCCTCATGACTCACGCTGGCGCTCAGCGAAGACGTATCAACATGACTCTGCTGAGACACTGATGAGAGTGCTGGAGCACTCTGCTCCAGGTGCAGGGCCCTATGTTACACTGGATCAACAGGGAAAGCATTGTGTACTGGGGGCCTATGGCTGAGGGTCACTGGGTAGGCAGGGCCCCAGGCCCCATCCACTCCTGTACTGTCCTGATGGCAGTCCTGTAGGTGAGATTATAGATGGTATTTCATCAAATAAACCATATTTGGGGTAGGTATTACCTATGTTTGTGGTGTCCCAGTCTACAAGAACTGCCACTCAAATTTCTGGATCTGACCTTATGATGCTGAATACATATCTCATAACTCGCTCATGAAAACGTCATAGATATTTCATTATATAACCATCATAGGCAATGAGAAAACTCAAATTAGCTCTGAGATATGAAGCCCCTGTTCTGGCTCAACTGGTAATAGGGAACCACTAATGGATAAATGTGGCTCAAGCCATTTACCATTCTTGTTGTTGTTGTTAATTGCAAAGTCGTGTCCGACCCATTGCGACCCCATGGACAACGTTCCTCCAGGTCTTCCTGTTCTCTACCATCTTCTGGAGCCCATTTAAGCTCACGCCTACTGCTTCAGTGACTCCATCCAGCCACCTCATTCTCTGAAGTCCCCTTCTTCTTTTGCCCTCAATCTTTCCCAGCATTGGGCTCTTCTCCAGTGAGTCCTTCCCTCTCATTAGGTGACCAAAGTATATGAGTTTCATCTTCAGGATCTGGCCTTCATTAACCCTTAGTTGCTCCCTATTACTGTATTATTACAATGGCGCTGCACTATGCCACCTGAAGTGAGTAACAGTTACAGTTTGGAAATTACTAAAAATTCCCCATTACCCATTGTATTATTATTATTATTATTCTTTATTTATAAAGCGCCAGCATATTCCACAGCGCTGTACAATAAGCACAGTATAGTAACACATTGTATGTGTTAGGGAGTGATTCCCTGTCATTGAGCCCAACTTAAATTGAACACAACTGGTGCACTTTAAAACTTAATCCATATTCTTATCAGTGATGCCAAGCAGACATAATATGCCTAAATAAAAATAGAGGACAATTGTATGATCCCACATGGGATAATTCGACAGTTTAGAAGATTTAAAGGAAACTGCTTGTTCTTGGATTGAAAACAGTGCAAAGATTTAAGGCTATATCACAAGCTAGCCAATAATGGAGAATTGCAAGTGGGAAAATGTTCCAAAAACGAAGGAGAAAAAAAATGGAATGAAAGTGACAAAACGCCTGATTCCCCATGGTACATTTTCAATGAAAGAACACTATGTACCAGACCAGCAGGTCTGGAAGCCAGTCTGACGTGGGACCCCGGCCAGAGAGGTGAGTATAGGGAGGGAGGGAGGGGTTAAAGGATCATGACGTACATAGTACATTCTTGGTCCTTAAGGGGAATTTTCCCCAGGACGTACTATGTACGTCAGTGGTCCTTAAGGGGTTAATGACAACTCTCTGTACTCTATATTTTTATTTTCGATTTTCATCTAGACCAATTTTTCTTAATTTGAAGAATAACATCTTGTGTATAACTGTGTCGTAGACTTTGGCAAAATCCAAGTAAATCACATCCACTGCGACCCACTGATCTACACTTCTACTCACTTCTTAACAGAATGCAATTAGGTTAGTCTGACATAATCCGTTTTTTTATAAATCCATGCTGATTTATGCTAACTACATTATACCACCCAATGAATTCCTGAATATTATCCCTTAGTAGCACCTCAAATACTGCCATGTCCCAAGCCAGGGAACACACCGCTGCTGCCGTAAGAAGGCCCAAACCAGTGCTGCTCCACTTTGATCTCAGTGGCAACACCTTTTCCACAATATTTATTTCATGTTGGCCTTTCGTTGAGTACCTCAGGGTATCCCATGCAGTGGGGTATTTTGGCCTAGGCCAACAAGGCCTAGGCCTAGGGTGGCACTTTCCAGGGGGCGGCGGCCCGCACTGGTGGCCCCACCCCTAAAATTTTTTTTTATTTTTTTTTTACTTTTGCAAAGTATTTTGTCTGGAAGGATACATTGAGATTTCACAAATTTTCAAGTATGTCCTGGGTAGGCAAGGCCTAGGCTTTCACTTTCCAGGGCGCAGCAAAAAACCTCACCACTAAGTGGGTTACTCACAGAGCACCGAAATGACGCCAACATTTTGGTGTTTTGTAGTTCCCTGCACTTCGAGGAATAAAATTTCCCCACCCTGCAGTGAATTCACCATTCACCGCAGGGTCCCCAAAGTGCATGGAATCGGCCGCTGAATGCTGCCACCGCAAACCCGTGGCCTGCTGTTTTCAAAAGAACTACTGAAAATGTCTGAAATTTACATATAAGATCCTATGATTGATAATAAAAAGTTCTGTTACAGAAAAAAGAAAAACTATTAAAAAAAAGGGGGTGAATTTTGCTGAAAAATTACTAAAAGGTACTAAAAAAAAATCAATAAAGACTTTTTACTGCAGGTTAAATTAATAAATGGTTTATTAGATATTGCATAAAAACGGCAATATTTTTAACATTGAAACCTATGGTGTTCGCATGCTACAGCTCTCACACAGCAAAAGATTAATTAAGCATTGACTGCCCCTAATAAAAGGCTACACCTCCAATCAGCCAGTGCTCTATCATTGCGGCTCCTTACTTCACTCAGGCAACACCTGTATATCGCTACTCCTATTTCCTGCAATCTACCCTGCTCTCTCAGCCTTCTCTCCAATATTGGGCTGAATTACAATCTTCGCGTTAAAACGCGGGCCGAAGGGAGGAAAAACTGCGGCCGCAGTTTTCCCCCTTGCGCCCGCTTTTTAACGCTAGATTACAATGCAGGTGGAAAAAATGCTGCCTGCATTGTTACTGCATGGTAAATTCCTGGATGCTCGCAGCAGCGCTGAGCGCAGCCGCAAGTATCCACTCGATGGAGACCATAGGACTCCATTGAGTTTCCCCCTGCCGGTCACATGACCAGTCAGATCTCGCCTCGCGAGAACCTAGCCGGTCGGCGTAGTGATATGCAGGGAGAGACTGGGTGGACCTTTTTTATCCCCCAGTCTTTCCCTGCTCCCTCCAGCTGGAGGAGGCGGTTGGAGCCGCGGTCCTCGCGGTCCTCACCTCGGGAGTGTGAGTATAAGATTCATTTTTTTATTCTTTAGCCTGGTATTAACAGATTCTGCAAAAGCGGAATCCGTTAACACCAAGTCCCTGGCTCTGGTTAACTTTTCGATAACCAGAGCCAGGCGTTAATCAGCGCTGGGACTTTGTAATCCAGCGCTGATTAACACTTCCCCCCCCATGTTAAGCATAGGGAGCGCAAAGTACAGTAACCTCAAGATACCTCAAGTTTCTTAACCCGTTTGCGTTTGGATTATAATATGCGGAAAACACCGCAGCAAACATTAATGCTCACGCAAGTGAGCATTAACGTTTCCGTCAACATTGCAATTTGGCCCATTGTGTCTTACGAAGACCCACGTGCCTTACCAAGATCTTAATGCCTTACCAAGAAATCTCATACCTTTGAGAAACTATTGGGTCTGCCAAACACAGCGCCGACCAGCCGCCGGAAAAAGCCGACAAGCTCAAAAAACGGGAAAAAAAAAAAAAAAGACTGCAACTTTTTAAAATTTTAAATGCTGTTTGAAAAAAAAAACAACTGGACGAAAATGTCTGTAATTAACATATAAGGTCCTATGAATAATAAAAAGGTCTGCTACAGAAAAAAAGAAGCTATTTAAAGAAATTCGGGAAAAAAATGCCAAACAAAATCCCGAATAATGCCTAAAAAATTGTAAAAATAAATAAATAAAGTGTCTTTTTTAATTAATCGCTTTTTTACAAACTATGGGCTCTATCACCTCCTTAACACTAGGACTAGCGCTCACATACGTGTGTGTTAGCGCTAGGTTAAAAGAGGTTACCACAGGCCGGCCCAATCACTTCCCTACCGCTAACAGGTTAAAAGAATCCGTTATCGCATGGGTAATAGCGCTTTCTAGCATGAACTTACTGTACTTTGTACTCCCTATACTTAACATAGGGAGCGCAAAGAGTAATTAGTGTTAGGTTCCCAAAGTCCTAACGCTAATTACACACCACTGCAGCTAACTGAAAAGTTAAGTGCAGCTCCAAGCTGGTGCTGATTCCGTTTCTGCAGAATCAGTCAGCACCAGCTGGAACCCCCCACAAATCAGATTCTCACCTCTCTTCCCACAGCATGAACAAAGGCCCGATCCGCTGCTTCTGGCTGCTGGGAGCAGAGTGAGACTGGGGACAAATAGTCCACAGTCTCCACTCCGCAAAACACTCCACAGCCCTGCACGATCTCGCTAGAGCAAGATCGTGCAAGTCACAAGGCCAAGAAGAACAACCCCCCATGAAGTCCTATGGATGCCAGGAGGTGATATTCGCGGCGGCACGTCAGTGCTGTTACGAGTATCCAGGAGGGTAGCGCTCGTTACGAGGCAGGCTGCTGAATTCAGCGCCTGCCTCATAATCTGGTTGCAAAACAGGGATGCTAAGGGGAAAACTGCAGAGCCCATTTCACCTAAGACCAGGTGACAGTGCCCTTTACAAGCTAACTTCTATGATTTACAGGATGCCTCATGATTTATCCAATTTAAAAGCTTTAAATGCATTCTTTTAATTTTTCAATACCTGGGTTACCTTCTTACTGAGCCACATTGGTTTCAGTTTGTTTCTTTTATATTTATTACCCAGTGAAATATATTTAAAAGTGTGCATTTCTACTATTAGTTTAAAGATATTTCACTTATCCTCTCTGTTTAAGCCATGAAAGAGTGTTTAAAAAATACAAAAAATAGGTTAAATACCGGCGTAGATAAAACTGAAAAATATGTAGAAAACTGAATACAAAATGCTGCTGCAAGGTCACGTGTATAATCACTATTCAATACACATTCAACTGCAGAGAACTCCAAGAATATAACAAAATAAAGTCCTCACGCATGCAGATCCATGAAAGAATTTTACCCAGTCAATGAGATTGAGAGCTTCCCGTATCTCAATGAAGTTGGTCTTTTAAAAAGTATATGTTTCAGCATGAATTTTTCTTATCTTTTTTAGTTTATTTAAGAATACACCATATTGTGGTTACTGTTCCCCAACTGCTCCCTTACTTGAATATTTGACAAAACAACAACAATGTTTGTTATAACCAGATCCAGACAGATGTCCTTTCTAGTTGGTGTTTGTACCAGTTGTGACATGAATGTGTCTTCCAGCATTGTTACTCTTTTGTGTATAGTTCTATTCTCTATAGCAACTGTTACCTTTGACCCCAGCTGACTCCATTTTATTCTGAATCTTGTCATGACTAGCAGTGCTGTTCCTAACATCATATGTATTTGCTTTCAGATAGCATTGTCTGTAAGTATTTCATAATCTGTCTTCTGTTAGAGTATCAGCAATGTTATACTTTCATTTATCTGTGTTTGTAATACAGCTAGTGTAGTTTGCAATGCATTTTACCTCACCCTTAGTTTCTTTAGCATCCGTTTGGTGTTAAACATTAATTAGATGACATGCTACACTTATGTAACCCAAGTGTGGCAATTAACAATCCAGTATATTAGCCTCCTCAGTTCATTTGTGTGCTATTTGTTGCATTCCCGTAGTAACTTTACTTATTGTTTTGTATTTGTGTGTTTCAGTTTTACTCTTTCTCATGTATTACACAGGGTTGGTGATGTGCAAACAAACCACCCCAAAAATATTTCTGGACCTGGCTGTATATTGCCCCCAGCAGCTCTGGATATATTGCCCCAGCAGCTCACCCATGGATATATATTGCCCCAGCTCACATATGGATATATTGCCCCAGACCAGCTCACACATGGAAATATTTCCCCCAGACCAGCTCACACATGGATATATTGCCCCCAGACCAGCTCACACATGGATATATTGCCCCCAGACCAGCTCACACATGGATATTGCCTCAGCTCTCATGGATATGCCCCAGGAGCTCTCATGGATATGCCCCTGCAGCTCTCATGGATATGCCCCAGCTCCTCTCAAGGAAATTGCTCCCAGCTCCTCTCATGGATATTGCCTCCAGCTCATGGATATTGCCCCAGCTCATGGATGTGCCCCAGGAGCTCTCATGGATATGCCCCAGGAGCTCTCGTGGATATGCCCCAGCAGCTCTCATGGATATGCCCCAGCTCCTCTCATGGATACTGTCCCAGCTCCTCTCAAGGATACTGCACCAGCTCCTCTCATGGATACTGCCCCAGCTCCTCTCATGGATACTGCCCCAGCTCCTCTCATGGATATTGCCCCAGCTCATGGATATTGCCCCAGCTCATGGATATGCCCAAGGAGCTCTCATGGATATGCCCCAGCTCCTCTCATGGATATGCCCCAGCTCCTCTCATGGATATTGCCCCAGCAGCTCTCATGGATATGCCCCAGCTCCTCTCATGGATATTTCCCCAGCTCCTCTCATAGATATGCCCCAGCTCCTCTCATGGATACTGCCCTAGCTCCTCTCATGGATATGCCCCAGCTCCTCTCATGGATGCTGCCCCAGCTCCTCTCATGTATATGCCCCAGCTCCGCTCATGGATACTGCCCCAGCTCCTCTCATGGATATGCTCCTCTCATGGATATTGCCCCAGCTCCTCTCATGGATATACCCCAGCTCCTCTCATGGATATTGCCCCAGCTCCTCTCATGGATATGCTCCAGCTCCTCTCATGGATACTGCTCTAGCTCCTCTCATGGATATGCCCCAGCTCTTCTCATGGATACTGCCCCAGCTCCTCTCATGGATATGCCCCGGCTCCTCTCATGGATACTGCCCCAGCTCTCTCTCATGGATATGCCCCAGCTCCTCTCATGGATATGCCCCAGCTCCTCTCATGGATATTGCCCCAGCTCCTCTCATGGATATGCTCCTCTTCTGGATATTGCCCCAGCTCCTCTCATGGATATGCCCCAGCTCCTCTCATGGATATGCCCCAGCTCCTCTCATGGATATGCCCCAGCTTCTCTCATGGATATAGCCACAGCTCTTCTCATGGATATGCCCCAGCTCCTCTCATGGATATTGCCCCAGCTCCTCTCATGGATACTGCCCCAGCTCCTCTCATCGATATTGCCCCAGCAGCTCTCATGGATATGCCCCAGCTCCTCTCATGGATATTGCCCCAGCTCCTCTCATGGATATGCCCCAGCTCCTCTCATGAATACTGCCCTAGCTCCTCTCATGGATACTGCCCCAGCTCCTCTCATGGATACTGCCCCAGCTCCTCTCATTGATACAGTCCCAGCTCCTCTCATGGATGCTGCCCCAGCTCCTCTCATGTATATGCCCCAGCTCCGCTCATGGATACTGCCCCAGCTCCTCTCATGGATATGCTCCTCTCATGGATATTGCCCTAGCTCCTCTCATGGATATGCCCCAGCTCCTCTCATGGATGCTGCCCCAGCTCCTCTCATGTATATGCCCCAGCTCCGCTCATGGATACTGCCCCAGCTCCTCTCATGGATATGCTCCTCTCATGGATATTGCCCCAGCTCCTCTCATGGATATACCCCAGCTCCTCTCATGGATATTGCCCCAGCTCCTCTCATGGATATGCTCCAGCTCCTCTCATGGATACTGCTCTAGCTCCTCTCATGGATATGCCCCAGCTCTTCTCATGGATACTGCCCCAGCTCCTCTCATGGATATGCCCCGGCTCCTCTCATGGATACTGCCCCAGCTCCTCTCATGGATATGCCCCAGCTCCTCTCATGGATATGCCCCAGCTCCTCTCATGGATATTGCCCCAGCTCCTCTCATGGATATGCTCCTCTTATGGATATTGCCCCAGCTCCTCTCATGGATATGCCCCAGCTCCTCTCATGGATATTGCCCCAGCAGCTCTCATGGATATGCCCCAGCTCCTCTCATGGATATGCCCCAGCTTCTCTCATGGATATTGCCACAGCTCTTCTCATGGATATGCCCCAGCTCCTCTCATGGATATTGCCCCAGCTCCTCTCATGGATACTGCCCCAGCTCCTCTCATGGATATTGCCCCAGCAGCTCTCATGGATATGCCCCAGCTCCTCTCATGGATATTGCCCCAGCTCCTCTCATGGATATGCCCCAGCTCCTCTCATGAATACTGCCCTAGCTCCTCTCATGGATACTGCCCCAGCTCCTCTCATGGATACTGCCCCAGCTCCTCTCATTGATACAGTCCCAGCTCCTCTCATGGATATGCCCCAGCTCCGCTCATGGATATTGCCCCAGCTCCTCTCTTGGATATGCTCCTCTCATGGATATTGCCCCAGCTCCTCTCATGGATATGCCCCAGCTCCTCTCATGGATATTGCCCCAGCTCCTCTCATGGATATGTCCCAGGTCCTCTCATGGATTTGCCCCAGCTCCTCTCATGGATATTGCCCCAGCTCCTCTCATGGATATGCCCCAGCTCCTCTCATGGATACTGCCCTAGCTCCTCTCATGGATATTGCCCCAGCTCCTCTCATGGATATGCCCCAGCTCCTCTCATGGATATGCCCCAGCTCCTCTCATGGATATTGCCCCAGCCCTCTCATGGATATGCTCCTCTTCTGGATATTGCCCCAGCTCCTCTCATGGATATGCCCCAGCTCCTCTCATGGACATGCCCCGGCTCCTCTCATGGATATACCCCAGCTCCTCTCATGGATATGCCCCAGTTCCTCTCATGGATATTGCCCCAGCTCTTCTCATGGATATGCCCCAGCTCCTCTCATGGATATTGCCCCAGCTCCTCTCATGGATACTGCCCCAGCTCCTCTCATGGATATTGCCCCAGCAGCTCTCATGGATATGCTCCAGCTCCTCTCATGGATATTGCCCCAGCTCCTCTCATGGATATGCCCCAGTTCCTCTCATGAATACTACCCTAGCTCCTCTCATGGATACTGCCCCAGCTCCTCTCATGGATACTGCCCCAGCTCCTCTCATGGATATGCTCCTCTCATGGAGAATGTCCCAGCTCCTCTCATGGACATGCCCCAGCTCCTCTCATGGATATTGCCCCAGCTCCTCTCATGGATATGTCCCAGCTTCTCTCATGGATATGCCCCAGCTCCTCTCATGGATACTGCCCCAGCTTCTCTCATGGATATGCCCCAGCTCCTCTCATGGATATGCCCCAGCTCCTCTCATGGATATTGCCCCAGCTCCTCTCATGGATATGCCCCAGCTCCTCTAATGGATATGCCCCAGCTCCTCTCACGGATATTGCCCCAGCTCCTCTCACGGATATGCCCCAGCTCCTCTCACGGATATTGCCCCAGCTCCTCTCATGGATATTGCCCCAGCTGTGTAGGGATTTTTATCTCTGCACGTGCATACGATACGTCGAGATTTATATTCAATAAGAAACTTATACGAGACACAAATATTAATCGTTTATATTTCCTAGAAATTCTCCTAAATTCTTTTAATTGTCTGTGTTTTGCTTTGAAGAATACACTAATCAATAATCAGATAAAAATATATATTTATTACGTATACAAAAAAGTTTCAAATCTCATATCATAAACAAAGATTTATGAACAACCACAATCCATCCACCAGCAAATATACCACTAGCTTCACAATATATGTATCACCTGTTAGTAACTGCATATATGATTAATATCATTTACCTTATCAGTTAGTAACTATACACAAATGGTTAATCAACATTTCTGCTTAATGAAAATTTAACATATATTTCCCAGCAAACCAATGTTTAACAAGCTCGATCTTGTAGAGATATATGGATCTCTCTATGCTACGTGGATCAACAAAAGATGAGCTATCACTTATTCTATTTTTAGAATGATAAGTAATAAAAACTTATTTAGTGAATCCTCCCCTAATATCGAGAATTAAACTTCTAATCTTCTGCTTTTTATATTGTATTTATATAATTCCTTGCTTATTAATTTCAATAACAATAATTTCCAAATTCAATATACAGTCATGGCCGAAATTGTTGGCACCCCAGAAATGTTTCCAGAAAATCTTGTATTTCTCAAAGAAAAGTACTGCAGTAACACATGTTTTGCTATACACATGTTTATTCCCTTTGTGTGTATTGGAACAAAGCAAAAAAAGGGAGGAAAAAAGCAAATTGGACAGAATGTCACACAAAACTCCAAAAACAGGCTGGACAAAATTCTTGGCAACCTTAACTTAATATTTGGTTGCACACCCTTTGGAAAAATAACTGAAATCAGTCGCTTCCTATAACAATCAATAAGCTTCTTACACCTCTCACCCGTAATTTTGGACCACTCTTCCTTTGCAAACTGCTCCAGGTCTCTCTTATTGGAAGGGCGCCTTTTCCCAACAGCAATTTTAAGATCTCTCCACAGGTGTTCAATGGGATTTAGATCTGGACTCATTGCTGGCCACTTCAGAATTCTCCAGCACTTTGTTGCCATCCATTTCTGGGTGCTTTTTGACGTATGTTTGGGGTCATTGTCCTGCTGGAAGAACCAAGATCTTGGATGCAAACCCAGCTTCTGACACTGGGCTCTACAGTGCCACCCAAACTCCTTTGGTAATCCTCAGATTTCATGATGCCTTGCACACATTCAAGGCACCCAGTGCCAGAGGCAGCAAAACAACCCCAAAACATCATTGAACCTCCACCATATTTCACTGTAGGTACTGTGTTCTTTTCTTTGTAGGCCTCATTCCATTTTCGGTAAACAGTAGAATGATGTGCTTTACCAAAAAGCTCTATCTTGGTCTCATCTGTCCACAAGACGTTTTCCCAGAAGGATTTTGGCTTACTCAAGTACATTTTGGCAAACTGTAGTCTTGCTTTTTTATATCTCTGTGTCAGCAGTGGGGTCCTCCTGGGTCTCCTGCCATAGCGTTTCATTTCATTTAAATGTTGACGGATAGGTTGCGCTGACACTGATGCTCCCTGAGCCTGCAGGACAGCTTGAATTTCTTTGGAACTTGTTTGGGGCTGCTTATCCACCATCCGGACTATCCTGCGTTGCAACTTTTCATCAATTTTTCTCTTCCGTCCACCCACAGAGAGATTAGCTACAGTGCCATGGGTTGCAAACTTCTTGATAATGTTGCGCACTGTGGACGAAGACAAATCTAGATCTCTTGAGATGGACTTGTAACCTTGAGATTGTTGATATTTTTCCACAATTTTGGTACTCAAGTCCTCAGACAGTTCTCTTCTCCTCTTTCTGTTGTCCATGCTTAGTGTGGCACACACAGACACACAATGCATAGACTAAGTGAACTTCTCTCCTTTTAATCTGCTTTCAGGTGTGATTTTTATATTGCCCACACCTGTTACTTGTCCCAGGTGAGTTTACAGGAGCATCACATGCTTGAAACAATCTTATTTATCCACAATTTTGAAAGGGTGCCAAGAATTTTGTCCCGCCCATTTTTGGAGTTTTGTGTGACATTATGTCCAATTTGCTTTTTTTCCTCCCTTTTTATGTTTTGTTCCAATACACTCAAAGGGAATAAACATGTGTATAGCAAAACATGTGTTACTGCAATACTTTTCTGTGAGAAATACTTGATTTTCTGGAAAAATTTCTGGGGTGCCAACAATTTCGGCCATGACTGTATATATATCGGTATATCAATCTTACAACAGTTTCTTTAGGATAAATCCTTATATCCAATTCTTCTTCATATCTCTATCTGCAGATATAGAAATATTTTGAAGACTCTAGATCTAACAGTAATCTGAGAAATCTCAGTCTATCTGTTGCAAGAAATACTCCAAATATATATAATTTATTAACCTTAAATTTGCTCTCTCATACATTACCTCCAATCTGGATTCAATGAGTTAAAGCCTTGGAATATTCTTTGATTGTTTTGGAATATGTGAAAATTATCAATGTCAGATAATCAATGCATGTGAGTCAGAGATGTGGTGGAATGATCTTGAGTGCATTGTGTCCTGGGATGGTCTACATGTGATGGTCTGCCTGCGATGGTCTGCCTGCAATGGTCTCTCTGCGATGGACTGTCTTGTAATGAACAGTGTAACTTCAATTATAGTCAATTTGACGTCACTGACAATCTACCTCTTTCCATTTAAATATTACATTCTTTACATTAATATAATAATTACTATACCTCTAGAGGGCAGTGTTGCACTTCTAATTAATTCCACCATTTAATTTTAATATCTCTTATCTCAGATCAAAGGTCAATCTGTCTTAACAAAGACACTCTATTTTCAGTCTTAGACTTTGAGTCTCTCCTATCCAAATTTAGATTTATATTTCCACTCCTCTCAAACTGAGTAAATTCCTTTCTAGTTAAATCAACAGAATCTATTTTTCAATAATTATACTATTTACCAGTTATACTCAACAAATACTTATTGGAGCATCTATTTTCTACTGTAAATATAATAAAATATACCTTGATTATAAGAATATATTTCGTGAATATAATCATACATTTTCAAAAATTTTAACTTTTATTCCTATACCCAAAGAGAAAATATCTTTTTGTTTTAAAGGCTTGTTAAAACACCAATTTAATTTAAATATGACATATCTGGCACTTAGCTTCAGCATTATATCACATAAAGACATTTTATCGTCTCTAATCATGTCTGGCATCTATAGAAACAAAAACATAACTCTTAAAGTTTCACCTAGCCGTGAACTATTAAAAAATCTCTGTTCATTTCTAAAACTAGAAAATTGAAAAAGAAAAGACGTTCCATTTAAAACAAGATGGCTTCAGGCATCCATTTTAATTTATCCTCCTTCTAATATACCTGACATAACCCCCCTTTGGTTTCATCTGTTCCTTGTTCAAGAGAGAACTCGATGGAAGCATGCAATATTTCCACCATTACAATTAGGCTAGGTTTCCACCTTTCGCAACACATCTTTCTTCTTTCATCCATTTAATAATTGAAGATGCAGTGTTTTTTTTTTTTTTGAAATTTCTTTATTGAAAGAACCAAGCACATAGTACAAAGAGAAAACAAGCAGGTAGTAATATACAGTCATCAACAACCGAAGCTGCCAAGCAAAACCAGGTTCCCAGGTTTTGAGGACCGAGTAAAGGATAGCCATTTCCAAGGATAAACAGTATCAGGGTCCTATTTTAGTAAAAGCTCAGAAAGACTAAAATAAGGCCATAGCAACAAACCAGAAGAAGAAGTGGAGGAAAAAGAAGAGGAAGGAGAAGAAGAAGAGAGGGGGTGAAGGAAAAGGGAAGATGGAGGAGGGAAGAAAAGGAGGAGAGTGAGAGAGACAAAAAAAAACCAAAAAAAAAAAACAGGGGGGGAGGGGGATGGTACTCCTGTCAGGTAGGACCCCAGTGTGAAACCTGTAATATGTCTCAGGGGCTCGCGACGACCCGCCTACACATCAAATGCGAGCCACGGCAACCACACCTTCAAATACGAAGAGAAACAGTCATGTGTAGTGGCGGTCATTTCATCCATGGTTCTAATCTCCCTTATTTTGCTTTTCACCTGACCATGAGGCGGACCAGTAGGAGACCGCCAATGGGTCGCCAGTACCAGCCTCGCTGCCAGAAAAAGTTTTGCGAGTAGCTTGTTGGCTGGTCAGATCGTCTAGGGGTTTGGATAGGAGGCACGACCAGGGGTCCCGGGGTATCCGAACTCCCAGAACATCAGAACATAATTGCAGAGCCATGGACCAGAAGTCACGAATGTGGGGGCATGTCCACCACATATGGTACATCGTACCGTCCCTCCCACAACCTCGCCAACAGAGACCCGTGGAGGTTCGTTGCATTCGGGATAGTTGCTGAGGAGTGAGATACCATCGCATTAGAGTCTTAAAGGATTGTTCCTGTAGGGAAGTGCACACAGTCACTCTTCTAGAAGCCTCCCAAATATCGAGCCATTCCTGTGGATCCAAGGAGCGCCCAATATCTCTCTCCCAGGCCCTTACGTAGTTGAGCTCCCTCCAATCTAACAGAGCAGTCAAAGAGTTATACAATGTGGAAATGAGACCTTTGGGGTACTTGCCGCCCACGCACATGCGTTCGAATGAGGTCAAAGTAGATTGAGCTGCCCTCTGATTCTGCGCCAGCGAGGCCCATGTCCGTATTTGTAATAGATGGAAGCGATCCATTGTAGAAAAAGAGAGTCCAGGATTAGAGGCCTCGACATCCACAAACGAGCCGTTACACCACAGAGATCGCAGGCGGCGTAAGTCCGGACCGGTCCATGAGGCAAACCGGCGTTGATCCATGCCCGGCTGGAAGGATCTGTTACGGAGATATGGCGTGAGGGGGGAGGAAAGGCATGTCAGTTCACATTTTTCAGCAATCTTGTTCCAAATTCGCATAGAGTTCAAAATCGAGGGGCATATCGTGCGGAGCAGGGGTCTATCTCCTCTAGGAACCCAGATCCACATGCTAGGAGAGTCTGGATACATCAGTGCATTCTCTAGTGCCACCCAGCGCCGAGTGTGTGGTCGTGAGTGCCAGGCTACCACCTGGGCCAATTGTGCAGCATAGTAATAGGTGTATAAACTAGGTAAACCCAGTCCCCCTGCGGCCCGTGGGCGGTACAAAACCTGGCGCGCCACTCTATGTCTTTTGTGCCCCCAAATAAAATTATCTATTTCCCTTTGTAGGGAACGAAAAGCAAGGTCGTCCAAACGGACCGGGAGAGCCTGAAAGACATAGAGAAGTCTGGGCAGAATGTTCATTTTAACAGTATGCACTCTACCCACCCATGAGATCGGTAGTTTATCCCATTTCAATAAATCTGCAGTGATCTGTGAAATTAGACAGGGGTAGTTCACAACATATAGCGCATGTACATCTCGAGGCAGGCGGATTCCCAAGTACGGAATGGAGTCATGAGACATACGGAAACCTTGAGAGGCTGCCCAGCGGACGTCCTCCGAAGAGGGGGGGTTCAGATAGAGGGCCTCCGACTTAGTCACGTTCACCTTATATCCAGCAATAGACGAGAAATTCTCCAATACCGATAGTAATTCTGGGACCGAGATCCTCGGTTCTGTCAAGGACAAGAGACTGTCGTCCGCTTATGCGGAAACAACATATTCCTGGTCACCCACCCTTAGCCCCGTCACCTTCGGGTGTATGCAGATAGCCTGTAGTAAGGGTTCTAACGCCAGTGCGAAGAGCAAAGGAGATAGGGGGCAGCCCTGTCGCGTACCGTTGGTCACCCGAAAGGGTGTCCCAACCGAGCCTGGAACAACCACCTGCGCTGTCGGGGAATCGTACAAGGCCCGCACCACGGAGAGGAAAGAGGAAGACCCACCCGCGACAGTACCCGGAATAGATAAGGCCACTCCACCCTGTCGAAGGCCTTTTCAGCATCTAAGGAGAGGAAGAGGGCCGGGGTTGTAGTGTAAGACGAATACCAGAGCAGATCCACTGCCCTCCTGGTGTTATCAAATGCCTGTCGGGAAGGGATAAATCCCACCTGGTCAGTGTGTACTAGCCCCGTGATAACTCTATTAAGACGGTTTGCTAAAATCTTGGCTAGGATCTTTATGTCCGAATTCAGGAGGGAGATCGGTCTATAGCTGGCAGGTTCGTCTGGGTCTTTACCCGGTTTCGGGATGAGCACCAGAGAAGCCAAGGAGGAGTCTGGCGGGATGGGCCCACCCTGCGTGATTGATGTGTAAAGGTTCACCAGATGGGGTAAAAGAAGAGGTAGGAAGGCCTTATAGTAGGCCCCTGGGAGCCCGTCAGGGCCAGGCGCTTTAAACGGTGGTAAAGACTTCACTACCTCTGCTATTTCTTCCGCCGTAATCTCAGCTCCCAATAAGGCGCGCTGTGATTCAGAGACGGTGGGGAGGTTTAACGGGTCTAAAAAATGATCTATGTCCTGTATCAGATCCTGATTATTCAGTGTGTGAGAAGGCGTATGGTTGTAGACCGCCTGAAAGAAAGAGGTCAAGACGTCCCTGATCCCATCCGCATCTGACACAATCCCTCCCCCTGGCCGTGTGAGCCTAGTGATACGAGAGTTGGGCGTACGAGGATTAAGACTGCGTGCTAGTAGGGTATCCATTTTATTTCCCTTGTCATAAAACCTCTGTCTCGACCATAATAAGGAACGGCTCGCATCCGTGACCAGGAGGTCGTTAAGTGACTGGTGAACTCCCTGCAGGACCCGTAAGGTCTCGGGGGATCTATCCGATTTATGCTTAAATTCCAGTCGCCGGAGCCGCACTAGGAGGGGTTGAACCTGAGCCAGCTTTCTTTTCCGGTAGAAGGAGGCTTGATGTATAAAGACCCCCCTCATCACTGCCTTGTGAGCGGCCCATAGGGTCGAAACGGAAATGTCAGGGGAAGAGTTCAGTTGGAAATACGTTTCTAATTCGTTGCGGACAAAGGCTTTAAGGGGGTCATTATTAAGGAGCAGGGGGTCTAGGCGCCAACAGGGTGGAGTGGCCCGAGTAGGAAGGTGTAAAGTCAAAGAAATGTCAGCGTGGTCAGACCACGTAATGTTGCCTATATCCGCCGACTGCACTAGTGGCAAGCACTGAGGGGATAGTAAAAAACAATCTATCCTGGAATATGTGTGATGTACATGCGAATAAAACGTGTAGTCTCTGTCTGTCGTATGAAGAGCCCGCCATATATCTGTGAGGCCGCTAGAGACAAGAAAAGAATGAAATAGCCGGTAGCGTCTGGAAGGGTGTGTGACATCAGCACATCTCGTCGGGCCTGAACTGTCGAGAGGGGGAACAGCAGTCGCATTAAAGTCCCCCCCAATCAGAAGTCGTCCAGTAGCATGTGTTGAGAGAAAGGAGGCAAAAGAGTTCCAGAAATCCGGGTCAGGTGTCGTCGGGGCATAAACTGATACAATAGAGAGGGACACAGATGCCACCTCACAGTTAAGCAGGACATAACGACCCTCCCGGTCAGTGTGACAGGAGTGCACCTGAAAAGGGCACGAATTACGCAGAAGGACTAACACCCCGTTGTGCTTCGTTGAAGCACACGAGGAATAACATCTCCGATATCTGTGACCCCCCACGTACTTAGGCGCTTCCGTTTTAAGTCTCGTTTCCTGCAATAAGGCCACGTCAACCCCACTTCTTTGCAAGTCCGCGTGCAGGACCCTTCGCTTGCGCGGGGAGTTCAGTCCCTTTACATTAAGGGATTTAATATGTAGAGTCCCTAGCGGCATAGAAGGTGAACAAGGAATTCCGCCACCACTGAGGTGTTACATGGGGCCATAGGAAACAGACAGAGAGCCCCGCTGAAGGAGTACCGGAAGGGGGAAATAAGGGGGGAAAGGGAGAGAACAACAAAAAAAAAAAAAAAGGGGGGGGAGAATAGCGAAGACAGAGAAGAAAAAGAAGAGTCAAGGAGGAAGGAGAAACCATCTCCTCCGAGAACATATTGTAAAATACGTAAGACAACAAAATGCATCGTGGCATACTGACCGAATGGACTAGCCAGGAGGTCTGCGAAAAGGTGGGGGAACACGCCGGAGCCTTGCTCTCCCGAATGGTGCCCCACCCTTTGACCGTATGTTACCGACAGTAAACAAATTTATCAATCAAAACTCAGAATGGTATAAAAATCTAATAAAGACCCAAAAACTGTAAACATAGATCTAAAGCAGAACTAAATAACTGCAAGGGGGGAAAAGGAAAAAAAAACAATTTCCTCCCCCCCTCCCCGGTGACGAGGAAATAAAGGCATTGTGGCCCCTCTGGGCCCCCTTCTGGGGGACAAGCCTGCGGGTAGACCGAGGCAGCGAAATATCAGAATCCTTCATCCAGGTGACGTATGCCACTCCTCGGCAATATGGGATGGCATCAGAGGAGACGCAGAGGACGCCGGAGCCTCCGGTTCAGGGAACCCCCAGTCCGCGAACATGGCCGAAGCCTCGGCCATCTTGGACAGGGAGTGGTGTCGACCCTCATGAGTAAGCATAATTTTAAAGGGGTATCCCCATGCATATTTAATATCGTGCTGGCGTAGAATTTCCGTGAAGGGGCGCCAGGCCCTCCGCCTCGCCAGAGTGGCCGGGGCTATGTCCTGGAATAACTGGAGCGTGGAACCTTCATATTCTACCGCCATCTCACGGCCTGCGCGTTGTATAGCTTCCTTGCTCTGGAAATAATGAAAACGCACCACCACATCCCGTGGCTGATTCGATCTTGCTGTTGGGGAGCGAAAGACCCGGTGCGCCCGATCCAAATGTAGACGTTCGGTTGGTAGGGAAGGGACCATCCTTTTGAAGACCCCAACCAGCGTGTCTTCAAGCTCCGCAGCCGCGACGCTTTCCGGCAGGCCCCTAATACGGAGATTATTTCAACGGGAGCGATTAGAAATATCCTCCGCTGCTGTCTCCAGGGCGTCTATCCGAGTCTCCAGCGTCGCAATGTAGTCCACCGTGGTGTTATGTTGGGAGACCAAATTTTCAGTGCGCGATTCCAGGGCCGCCGTGCGAGACCCCAAGGAGGCAATCTCGGCTTGCACAGCACAAGCACCCCGATCTATTTCAGAGGCCAAAAAGGCCTGCACATCTCCAATCCGCACCATCAGGGAGGAGATATCAGTTTTAGATGCCGGCCGAGCGCTGTCTTCCATTGGGTCGGTCTCGGCGCGGGAGGACTGGGAGGATGATCGGGCGCCATCTTGGGAGGCCTCTGCATGCTGCCGCGGGACGAATATCGGAGCAACACGCCGGTCTTTATCTTTCTTTTTTTTCCCTGTGAGGGGCGCATCGTGTGCGGGTGGGGATCCAGGGTTGAGCTGAGGAAGATGTGTCACCGGGGGTTAGCGTTTGGGTCGCTTCAAAGGGCCAGGACTCAGGAGCTCACCTCAAACACGTCCTAACACGCTGCCATCTTAACTCCGCAAGATGCAGTGTTTTTAAACTTCAATATACGTACTTTCTTTGTTAGTAAAATCATACAGACAGTTAGAAACATAATTACTATACAAATCACAATCTCTGTAATTTTTGGCCTGTTATAAGCAAATAGCAATTGATAATCAAGCTGTGAATACATTGGAGCATAAATCGTTAGATTATCTTTCTTTATTAGAAGTTCAATGGTATGGTCAGGCTTGTTCTCTAGCAGAAATTTCAAATCCGGATTCATAGGTATCTCTCGCCCTTGGAATGCATCGACAATTTGTATCTCGTCATACCAAACTTCATTTCCGACCAGATAAAGAGTAACGTCTCCAATAACAACTCTTGATTCTTTAGGAACTTTCACGAGAATCACTGGTGTAGGTATCAACACTTTCTGGTTTTGTACCAGATCCTTCTGGTAAACATTTGCTTCTCTTTCTGTGTAAAACAGCGGTTGCAATAAAATATGCAGAAAATCTTTTCTTCCGGTGGTTCTTGTACATAGCAATAAACGGTTTCCTGGCTTTATCCAGCATGTCTTTCACGCTTGCATGAGCTTGATTCACATGGGACTTTAGCATTGGATCTGCTCAGAATTGTGCGGAAAACCGTAGAATTTCCAGATAATCGCAATATCCTTGGTGGTCCGACTCATCTTTGCAGATTAGCTTCTCGCAGTTCGGATAAACCACTTTTCTCTATTTCTATTGAAAGAAAGAGTATAAATAACCATTCATAGATTTCAATCTATACACCCTCAGTTTTCCTTAAACACAACTAGCGATTTCACTCAAATTCCCTATAGAGACTCTGATCTCTGATTAAATTTAATTAACTGTACGGATCTAGTCTATCTACTAACTTGAGTTAAGCATCTGAATGCTGGGAAGAATAGTCACATGTTAATTAAAACAATCACTTCACATGATACCAGTTAAGTGTCTTCTGCTGGTATATTTTCACATTCTGTTAAGATCTAGGATGACAATCATGCAATTGAGCTTGGCAGTTTTATTTCTTATAGAAATACATAACATACATTTTCCAATAACATTATGACTGTCTCCGTCATTATCTAGATCTGTTATCCACTCATCTTGAGGATTAGGGTATCTGATCACTTTAAGGTTAGCCATCTTATTCAACAGCTCCCTGCTAATGTAGCTATTTTCCTGGCGCAAATCTAGCTTAGCCATTTTTTCTCTAGCTAAACTATTTACACGTATAGGGAAAAATACCTCTTCATTTATCTTCTCTATTTCAGTTAAGAACTGAGAATGGTCACTATGCCCATTTGGTTCTGTCTCCCTCTTGTGGAGGTGAATAATTAGCACATCATTTTCCAGACATATATCTCGAATTCTTTCAGGGGGAACACATATGGTGTTATCCTCCTGCTCTCCTGGAGTTAGGGGCTTTGGCATTAAGAAAGAGATATCAGGTGTCTGACTATTTCTGAAGTGTACTTCAATAGAATCCGGCCTTTCCTCAATCACGTGGCAGTTATGCTGAGCGTGATGGGATTGGGATCTATCGTAGCTAATTGGAACATTTACTTGGGACCAAATGACCTCATTGATAAAATCAATGATTGGATTTAACATTTTGAGAAGGTCCATTCCAATAATTAGGCGATTTTGGAGCAGATCCACGATAAGCGTTGGAGGCCGAATTACTTTATTCCCCAATTTAAAATCCAATTTAGCTGTGCCCAGAACTTTCAGAGATGTGCCGCTTACTAGATTAGCATTATATTTATCTAATCTAGGCTTCCTGGTGGACAGTTCTTGAACCTGAGCAAAATAATTAGCTGATATTAATGTAACCTGGCTTCCTGTGTCTAGCAAGGACGTAATATGTGGTAAATTATCTTGTAATTCTACATTCACATAATATCGGTCTTCAATGCTATGCAATTTACAGAGAAATTTAGAGTGAGATATGAAATTAGGTTTTGTACAGATTTTACAGACAGAATTTCCTCTCTCAGGCATGCTCTTGGCAGCTGTGCTGTCCTTCTCAGCTTCAGTCTTCTCAGCTTGCTCACACTTAGACTGGAGAGATAAAATACATTTTCCTTCTCTTGGCAGGGAAGGGGTTAAATCATAAACCATACAAACATTTGTATTAACCATTTCATCATCACTTTCTGGTAAATTGTCATGGACACTGGTTACTTCATCAGAATCATTATCTAGTCACTGGTTGGGTGGGGCTGCAGGTGTTGCATCGCTTACAACCTGACCAGGGTTATTTCCAGTCATTAACTGAGTGATCTGATCCAGTTTTTCTGTCAGCACACGGAAATTTTCCTGCATTTGGCTAATACGCTGGCGTACATTATATCTCCGCTTTCTATTCATTCTTGGGGACGAAGCTTGCGCATTATCAGACTCATCAGAATCAGTTTTACCTCTGGTCGCTTCCTGTCTAGGCACATTTTCCCTTGATTTAACCCACTGACTTCTAGGTACCCATTGCTTCCTAGATTGAAATTTACTTCCTGAATTTTCTCTGGCAAACCCTCTTTCCTGATCTGGCTTGGACTTTTCCCTCTTAGGTATGGAGTCACGCACAATTTCCGCATAACTCTTTTTCTGGGACTCTAATTTAATATCACCTTTTAAACGTGAGTTTCCGCTATTTCCTCAGGTGAGTTTTTCACTCTTTTCCCCTGATCTTCTTCACTATATTCAAATACGGTAAATAGGGTCATACTCTCTTTTAGTACCCAATCCAAACCATTTCTCGGGTCATAATCTCTTGCCAAAATAACCTTTATTTTATTTGGCAATGCGTCATAAAATAATTGGATAAATTCAGGGTTTTCAAAATTTGGGTTTCTTTCAGCCAAGCTGTATGCCTTTTTAAGGACTGAAAGAAATTCACGTGGGCTTTGATTAGGTCTGCATTTTAGAGTTAAAATTGCTATTTTTGCAGCTAGACTGGTGCGGTAAGGCCCAAATTCAGATTTGACCTCGGAGACTATTTTACTCCAATTACATATAACAGATTCTTTCAAAGACTGAAAAAAATACCTAGGTTTGCCTTCAAAGACCCATGGGATAAACTCAATTTTCTGAGCATCTGAAGTGATACCTAGGACTGATAATGCTTCTTAAAACACCTCTAAATGGTTTATGATCTTTGGAGAGTTCTTTTGATCCCATATCCCCACTGAATTCTTTAAAAAGTGGACGATTCTAGTTAAATCCTGCACTTTATGAGATTTTCTATCATACTTAATGGGCTGTGGCTGGCTAGAGTGATGTGATTTGAAATACTCCTGTGTAAGAGGCTTTGCTCTTTTTTCATCATGAGAGTTAGTTTCACTTTCGCATTCACTATCTTCACTCTAGCACTGCAATGACCTGTCAAGTCTAATCAGTGGTGAGTTATAGCTCACAGCTTTCAAAGGGAACTTCTCTAAGGAAGGAGTTTTAACCCTTTGAGCATCAGTTTCAACCTGACGTAACTCATCAGCGAATTTCTTATATTCGCGTTTCATTCTCGCCAATTTTGCATTCAGTTTCTTATTTAATTGGGACAATTGATCGATCTCTCTCTGCATTTGATCTTTCTCTTTTGCACACACTTTCAACTCCATTATCATTCGTTCTGACTCATCTTTTAATTTATTTACGGAATAATGGAAGTCACGATTTTTATTTTCTAAACTGTCTCTGGTTTCTTTGTCTTCATTCAATTTCTTGTTCATTTCTGCGATCAAGTATATGCATTCAGGCACAAATTTGAAGACAATTTGTCTTTCTTATTTTTGGCTGCACTTATCTTTCGCAAATACTCAAGAAAATTTGACTGATCTGACCAGTTTTGATCAGCATAACTAGAAACATTTGATTGCAATTCCTTTATCCAATCAAATAAATCGTCTGTGACGTGTAAATTGTCCTTTAGATAAGACATAACATCTATCAATACTATTTGATCTGCATGTATATGTACATCTTCATGAGTCTCAGATTCTGACTCTGACATTTTTTACACTGTTTAGTTGACAACCATAAAACCACAAGTCAAAATACAACAACAAGGAGTCAAAATATATATATATTTTACCTCTGTCTAATCAGACAATACTGACAGTTATATTCCAAACAAAAACTACAGTCTCGGTTCAGTGCCTCCAATATGTATATTGGATTTATCTCGGCAGCTGCCTCCAATATGTAGGGATTATTATCTCTGCACGTACCTACAATACATCGAGATTTATATTCAATAAGAAACTTATACGAGACACAAATATCAATTATTTATATTTCCTAGAAATTCTCCTAAATTCTTTTTAATTGTCTGTGTTTTGTTTTGAAGAATACACTAATCAATAATCGGATAAAAATATATATTTATTACGTATACAAAAAAGTTTTAAATCTCATATCATAAACAGAGATTTATAAACAACCACAATCCATCCACCAGCAAATATACCACTAGCTTCACAATATATGTATCACCTGTTAGTAACTGCATATATGATTAATATCATTTACCTTATCAGTTAGTAACTATATACAAATGGTTAATCAACATTTCTGCTTAATGAAAATGTAACATATATTTCCCAGCAAACCAATGTTTAACAAGCTAGATCTTGTAAAGATATATGGATCTCTCTATGCTATGTGGATCAACAAAAGATGAGCTATCACTTATTCTATTTTTAGAATGATAAGTAATAAAAACTTATTTAGTGAATCCTCCCCTAATATCGAGAATTAAACTTCTAATCTTCTGGGGCGTGTCCGGACATTACAGCGCGTGGTCGCATGGCTGAATAGCTCCCGCGGCCAGCGCTGATTTTTTCAATCCCGCGACTTCTAAGGGGCAACCTGAGGCAAATTTCTTACAGCACAAGGTGGGGGAACTTACCCTGCTCCTCCGATGGCACCTCCCAAGGCACAACGAGTGCTAGATCCCCCAAAATCAGCCCGGAAAGACCGCGTTAAGGAGGCCCAAGATGGCGGATCCCCGCAGCATGAGCTGGCCCATGACCCAGACACATCACTCTCAGCACCGCTCGGCCTTTCTGACTCCTTGCCCCCCTTAGAGAGCAGATTACATGCAATGCTGCAGGATCTGCGAACAACGATACAGGCTGATATCAAAGGAGCGCTGCAGGAGCTGAGCCGGGACATTCTGGACTTAGGTGAGCGCACTGACGAGTTGGAAACCAAAGCGGATGACTTATGTTTGGCCCACAATGATCTGGTAAACAGGCATCAGGCCTTACAAGCGGCCCATGACTCCTTAGCACTTAAAATGGCTGACATCGAAGATCGCTCACGGCGTAATAATATTAGAATCAGGGGCATCGCAGAAGCAGTCACCCTAGCGGACTTACATCCATACCTTCTGGAGTTGTTTCAAATTTTGCTGCCTAAGGCTACGCCGCAAGACCTATTACTAGACCGAGCACATCGTCTACCATGAGCGAAAAACCTGCCTACATCAGTGGCCCGTGATGTTATTATACGGGTGCACTTTTTTCATATTAAAGAGGCTTTAATGTCTGCGTCACGGAAGTCTTTGCCTTTACCTGCCTCTTATGCTGATATCTCTTTCTACGCTGACTTGTCGGCTTCAACCATGTCCAAACGTCGTGAGTTCTCCTCTCTCACAAGTTCTTCTTCGTACTCACAAGTTGGCGTACAGATGGGGGTTCCCTACGAAGCTCTTGATATGGAAGGATGGAACCCTACATGTTGTTCCCGATGTTGCCACTGGGTTACAGTTTTTGAAAGAGTGGAATATTCTGGCTGATTTCTCACCTCCACACGAGCCTTCTTCATCGGCGATCAAAGTCTCCCCAGATTGGCATAGAGTACGGCCTAAATGATGGGTGTCTCCTTTCCTTTGTTACTCCTAAAATGTCCGGATTTCTGGACATTTAACCCCATGGAGGGAGTGGTTCCTCCACATGATCGCCTCGGGACCCTATGCTTATAGATGCAGCTCTTGGTACTTGAGCTGAGTTCTGAGTAACGTGCGTCCACTCGTCACCCGTTTGAGTCTCCTTAGCAGATATTCTTGCATTTTTTTTTTGCCATCTGGAATGACTCATTTTGGCTGTATTTTTGTGATGCAGCACTGTTTGTTTTGTGTTTTTTTATTTTCAGTCTTTTTCTTTTTCTTTCTCATTTTGTTTGTTGATATGCTCTCATGGTCATGGCTTTCATACTACCCATGCCTCCCTTCTGTTATTTTTAGTTCTACCATGCATATTATATCGTTGTGGTTACTTATTCATGAGTAAACCTCAGTTCTGAATTTTCTCACTGAATGTTAGGGGCTGAATGTTCCGTTTAAACGTCATGCTCTGTTTCGTGATTTACATAAAAATAAGCCGGCGTTAGTCTGCGTGCAGGAGACGCATTTTAGTGCTCTGCGTACCCCACACTTAAAATCTGCTATGTATCCTGTTTCTTATCATTCTACTGCCCAGACGAAATCCAAAGGCGTCTCAATTCTTTTCCATAAGGACTGGGTCTTTAAATGCTCGAACCAATATGCAGATCCGATGGGTCGCCTTTTGATTTTAGTGGGCACCATGAATGAACTGCCAATAACTGTTGCTAATTTGTATTTGCCTAATGTTAATCCGGTATGTTTTCTTAAAAAAGCTTATAGTAAAATTAAGAATATGATGGAGGGTTCCCTTTTCTTGTGTGGAGATTTTAACTGTGTGCCTGACTCGGCTATGGATACACGACCGGGCCAGTCACGCACATAGCCTCGTAAACAACCCCCCTCTAGCCGCCAACTAAATGATTTTTTACATTCCTCTGACTTATATGATGCATGGAGAATTATCAACCCCTTAACCAGGGATTTTACCTTTTTCTCCCCAGTTCACTTGTCCTACAGTCGCATTGACTTCTGTCTGATAAATGGCTCTTCCGTCCCTCGCCTTCTAGCCGCCAGTATCGGCTCTATAACATGGTCTGACCATGCCCCTCTTACTATTGATTTTGAGGCGTACTACCCTGCTAGGGGAATGGGGACTTGGCGACTAAATGACTCCCTTATTGTGACACTGATGTCTCTGATACGTTGGCGGTATTACAGGAATATTTCGCACTAAATGAGACAGGAGAGGTGGCCATTTCGTCAGCTTGGTTGGCGCATAAAGCAGTGGTGAGGGGCCATTTGATTCAAAGAGGGACTAAATGGAAAAAGGCACTTGGTGCCCAGACAGTCTCGATACGGCAGCAAATAGTTGACTTGGAATCCCAACATAAAACAAGTCCTACACCTGACCTCCTGTCTCGTTTAACAACCCTCCGACGGGATTTAATTCACTTGACTTTACAATCCTCTGAATGAGCCATAAGACGCTTAAACTGCACTCATTATACCCAGGGCAATAAGGCTGGTCGCTTATTAGCATCTAAGCTAAAATCTAAAAGACTTCAAACCAAAATATCTTACCTATTAGAAAAGGGGGGGGGGACAGGATTTACAACAAGTTAACCACTTCAATGTGGAGGACGCGCTCAGTGCATCCTCCGCATTACCGCTGCTGTGCTGAGGACGCGCTGAGCGCGTCCTCCCATTGGGGTCAGCGTTCGGCCGGGTTCCGGCCGACTGCTGGCCCCCCCGGTGCGGGCTGACATCCTCGATGTCAGCCCGGCATCTGGGACCGCAGCCGCTGGAATTAGGTGTCATCGCGGCAGCGCGATGTCACCTAATTCAGGCGCCCCCCCGCATGTGCGGAGGAGGCGCCTGAAAGGGAGGGGGGAGGTCCTTCGGACCTCTCTCCCTCCCGATCGGCGGCTCTGCGGGGGTTAACCCAGGCACCATTTGGAAGGGCACAGCCTGCCCTTCCAAATGGTGCCTGGCATTAACCCCTGGGGAGCTGGATCGCAAATCGGCGCTGAAAAGCGCCGGTTCGCAATCCTTTCCCAGAGCTGGCCGACATCTTGGATGTCGGCCAAGCTTCCGGGAACTCCCCCTGAGGACTGGCGTCATCGTGCGTAGCACGATGACGCCAGTCCTAGAGTTAACCCCTAACTGCCACCAACGGTGGAGATAGGGAGTTCCAATGAACTCCCTATCTCCCGTTCTGTGGCAGCTAGGGGTTAATGTTTGGTATGGTTGGATCGGCCAGAGCATGGCCGTTCCAACGATACCAAACACGAATGTGAAAAAAGTTTTTTAAAAAAAATAAAATTAAAATTAAAAATAAAAATATATTTAAAAAAAAATTATAAAAAAAAAAATAAACATTTTTTTTCTTTTTTTTGGTTTGTTAGTGTAGCAATATTGTTCCCATTTCAATTATAATGTGAACAATGATGCTGCACTAACGATTTTTGTATGCGGTGCGTTTGTTAAAAATAGCGTAATTTTCCCCCAAAAAAATGTAACGAGACCCCATCTCTAATTTTTTTAACAAGCGCACCCCATACAAAATATAACCGCAATTGCTCGCATGTTAAAATGTGAAAAAAAACACTTTACACATTGTAAATTATTGAAAATACATATTTTATTGCATTTTTTGTTATAATATACAGACATGACATAACGTATACATATAATAATGACATATTATGAATCTACCGAGTCTGACGGAAAGAACGATATATAATATGTCTGGGTAATATACTAAAATAAGCCTTCAAAACACGTTTAAACATGATGCGCAAAACCGGTAAAAATGACCTCAGCACAGGGGCGTGAAACGCTTAAGCAGCGAAAGGGTTAAAGATCACGGAGGAATTTGCTGACTACTACGCCTCTTTATATAATCTAAAGTCGGATCCTATGACCCCCGACTCAAACCCAGATGAGATAACTAGATTCCTCCAGGGTGCAGACCTCCCCTCATTATCCCGATCACAGGCAGCAGATTTGCTGGCTCCATTTACGGAGGAAGAGGTGCGCAAGGCCGTTGAGGCTCTCCCAAAGAATAAAGCCCCTGGGCCGGATGGCTTTTCTAATTTATATTATCAGACTTTCGCAGATATTCTAATACCGACCCTTACGAGACTTTTCAATCAAATCAAAACCACAGGTGTAATACCCCCAGAAATGCTCCAAGCTACTATTATAACGCTACCTAAACCTGGCAAACCCCCGACGAGCTGTGCGAATTTCCGTCCTATCGCATTACTAAATGTAGATGCTAAGCTGTACGCCAAGTTATTGGCGTCTAGAGTAGCACCTCTGCTTCCCCTTCTGATCTCAGCAGAACAGACTGGTTTCATACCCGGTAGACAAACATGTGACAATACCCGCCGCTTTTATAATATTATTGACATTGCCTATAGAACCAATACACCTGGGCTCCTCTTAGCACTGGATGCCGAGAAGGCATTCGACCGCCTACACTGGGGCTATATGCGCAAGGCATTAGAATCCTTTGGCTTCCCTGCCCTATTTATTAATAGTATCATGAGTCTATATTCCTTCCCGACAGCAAAAGTCCTGGCGTCTGGGTTTCTTTCCTCCTCATTCTCCATTACCAACGGTACCAGACAGGGATGCCCCCTCTCCCCACTAATCTTTGTTTTGGCCCTAGAGCCTTTGGCCTCGCGGATTAGGCAAGACCCTTCTATCTCTGGCATCTCTACCCTAGATGGAACCTATAAATTAGCTATGTTTGCTGATGATATTTTGATTTTTCTTACCTCCCCTGAAAACTCTCTGCCATCTCTAATGCACCAGCTTACCTCATATGGCCTGGTCTCCTACTATAAAAACAATGTGAGCAAGACACAGGCACTACCTCTACATGTTGATGATTTTTCGCTTTCCTCTTTACGTGCCTTGTACCCATTTGACAGGAGAACGACCTCTTTAAAATACTTAGGTATCTCTCTCACCAAATTCAGGGGCTCGATCCTTAAACTCAATTATAACCCCCTAATGACCTCTATCTCCTCCCAATTGACCTCCTGGCATGGCCTGGAGGTCTCTTGGAAGGGACGCATGGCAGCTCTGAAAATGTGTATTCTGCCCCAGATTCTCTATTTTTTCAGGAATATTCCAGTTTTTATCACGGCTCATATGTTGCTCCGCATGCAAAAAATGCTACATGCACACATATGGAAGGGGAAGCCTCCTCAAATTTCAGCTTCCACTCTCAACGCGACTAGGCGCAGGGGGGGCCTAGGCTTTATAAATATTACAGTGTATTACAGGGCGGCTTTATTGGCTCAGCTCCTGTTCTCTTTGTACCACCGAGAAACGCCTTTATGGCTACGGATGGAGAATGCCTATACTACCCCTCTTCGAATGCATGACCTGCTGTGGTTCGCGACAATCCCGCATCGCACATTAGAAGGTATTCTACCTTCTACTTCTCTTTCCCTTATGTCATGGCGCTTATGGGGTAGACAACTTTTACAGCCCTTCCCGTTGCTAAGCTTGGCCCCGCTGCGCTTCCTATGCCGTACTATCCAGGACCTGAATCTTGACCAATGGTTCCAGTTAGGTCTTACTCATATAAATCAGCTCTTCACAGCCTCCTCAATGAAAACTTTCCCGGACCTAACACGAGAGTTTGCCCTTCCCGCTAGCGACTGTTTCACGTACCTTAGAGTAAAACATGCACTGACGCAACGAGGTATCTCTTCCTTTGCAGCGACGGACATTACGGCCTTTCATAGACTGTGCTTAGGTAAAAAAGTTATGTAAAAACCTTTGTTGTTATGCTATGATAGTTTGTTAAATGTGAACTCTAATAAGAAACTGCCTTATATGACTAGATGGGACAAAGAGTTGTCATTCAACTCATCTATGGAGGACTGGTTCTATGCCACTGAAATGGTATATAAATACACTAGGAGGCAGAGGCGTGGCCGGAACACAGAGAGAGCTGGATGTGTGAGTGCTGAGCCCCCAGGCCCGAGTGCACAGATTGTCATTTCGGGGCAGAAATAACAGCAATGGCACAGCGGAAAAAGACACTTACTACCCCAGGACTCTGGGGGACTGTGGGGACCCAACACCGATCCTCCATTTTACCGTTCTTGGGAGATACATCTCAGCCGCGGACCTCCGGTAAGGGATCCAAAATGGTGCCCGGTGACTCAGATCAGGAGGCCTATCCGCCACGATTAGATTCAGCAACAAAAGGGAGCGATATGGACCATGAACTGCGGGCCTTATTACAGAGTTTGCTGACCAAAACGGATTTGGCTGCTCAGTTTACTCAAATGGAGCGCAATTTTAATACTAAATTTGATGAACTGGGGTCTGATTTGAAGCAGTTGGGAGGCTGCGTAGTGGACTTGGAAGAGGACAGAGATGCGTTATTTTCTCATGTGGAATGATTAAATGGTCAAATGCTAACGCAAGCTAAACAGCTGGCCACACTGCATAGACACCTGGATGATGTTGATAATAGAGGCAGTCGAAACAATCTTCGCATAAAGGGTCACCCGGAAGCAGACTCTGGCAAGGAAGATGTTAAAGAGCTACTCCGTGGTCTGTTAAATGATATCCTGGGTCGATCTGGAGAGGAAATATTAGTTCTGGATAGAGCTCACCGTGCACTGCGGCCGAGGGGATCACAAAATGACGCACCTCGTGATATTATCTGTCGCTTGCAAGATTTTACACTGAAAGAGGAAATTCTCCGAGCAGCACGCAAAACTTCGGAAATTAAAGTGGGCGGTCAAGTTATACTTTTCTTCCAAGATGTTTCCTGGACCACTTTACAGGCACGGAGGGCTCTGAAACCGTTAACTGAAGCGCTCCAGGAACGTGATATTCGTTACCGATGGGGATTCCCACTATCTTTACAGGTGACGCATAACAACCGCTTGCAAACCAAATGTCTCCGAAAAGTGTTACGACGTTTGTCCGAGTTTCAGGAAGGTTTTGTGGTCTTAGGGGGTGATTGCAATGTTTCGTTAGATATGCCGGCAGATTGTGTCCAGGGTGGGGGATCGTCTGTTCCCTCTCTACGGGTCCAATTTCGTAAACTCTTGTCAGCGGACCGTCTGATGGATTGTTGGCATCTCAGTAATCCAGCAGTAAAGGACTACACGTTTTATTCACATGCCTTTAAGAAGTATTCTAGAATAGACAATTTTTTGGTGGAACATAGGGCTTTGGAAATGGTACGCAGTTGCAAAATAGAACCCATCACATGGTCGGACCATGCACCCCTTCTGTTATCTTTAGCCCTACCTAATTTAGTGAGAATGGAGAATGCCTGGCGTTTGAATGAGTCATTGCTATCTGATCCCATGACGCGAGCGGAGGTGACTGCCTCCTTAGAGAATTACTTCCTTGAAAATGACACGGATGATGTAACACCCGCGACGGTTTGGGAGGCTCACAAGTGTGTGTTAAGAGGTGCTTTTATCCAGTTGGGCTCCAGGCGCAAGAAGGAAAGGACTGCCAGAACAGAGGAATTACTGAGGGAGATCACGGCCTTAGAACTGACGCATAAATCTGACCTCGATCCTGAATCATTCCGACGATTAGTTCTCTTAAGAGCTGACTTAGCTAAATTAATGAATGCACAGGTTGCGGGCCCTTACACTGACAAAATATGCCCAAGGGAATAAATGTGGAAGGCTACTTGCACGTGCTTTGAAGAAACGATATCAAGCTACTTTTATCCCGAAACTGCGTACTAGCACGGGATCTGAGGTCAATACGACCCGAGACATTGCGGAAGCCTTCCATGCTTATTACCAAACTTTATATAATATGGATAAGAGTAGGGTCCCTGAACATATAGTGGACTCGTTTTTGGCTAAGACGATTAAAACTACTTTACCGCGTAATGTTAGCCGACAATTAGATAACCCGCTTACATTAGAGGAATTTACGGAGGCTTTAAAATTAACGCCCTTGGATAAGAGCCCGGGCCCTGACGGGTTTACGGTGCTATATTATAGGACTTTCAGGTCTATTCTGGGCCCTAGATTTGTTAAAGCTTTTAACTCTATTTCGGATACCTTTCCTATTCCACCTGCGACACTCCTCGCCTCTATCTCTGTGATACCGAAACCGGATAGAGACCCGTTAGATTGCTTTAATTATAGACCCATATCTTTAATAAATGTTGACTTAAAATTGTTTACGAAAATACTGGCTTTACGACTTAAGCCTCTCCTGACTTCAGTGATTCAGCGAGACCAGACGGGCTTTGTACCGGGCAGGGAAGCCCGTGATAATACTATTCGTACCATCTCCCTCATCCATCATGCTTCCAGGATGGATCAGCCTTTGTTAGTCCTCTCGGTTGACGCTGAAAAAGCGTTTGACCGAGTGGACTGGTCTTATCTTTTTCGGATGTTGGAGAGGATGGGTTTTGGTGATCGATGGTGTTCGTGGTTGCGGGCGCTGTATGACTGCCCTCAGGCACGAGTGCGGGTAGACAATCGACTCCGTTGACGATACATAATGGGACTCGACAGGGGTGCCCTCTGTCCCCTCTCCTGTTCTTGCTGTATCTGGAACCCCTATTGCAGGCGATTAGAGATAATCCGGCGATTCGAGGAGTAACTGTTCCGGGACAGGAGCTCAAGGTGGCCACATTTGCGGATGACCTGCTGTTCACCTTGACGGATCCCCTTTCATTGGTGTCGGCTTTGATGACGGAATTAGATGCGTTCGCAGCTTTCTCGGGATTTAAAATTAACGTGCTGAAGAGTGAGTTTTTAGGGGTAAACCTTTCACGAGTCCTGACTGAGAGTATTCGTCATACCTATGGAATGCGGTGGGTTTCGGAGGGACTGAAATATTTAGGAATACGCTTATCGTCAGAACTAGACAAATTATTTCAGTTGAATTACGTTTCTCTGTTGCAACAGATCAAGAGGGACAACTGGAACTTACCCCATATTTCATGGTTGGGAAGGATCAATGTCTTACGGATGAATGTATTACCTCGACTGTTGTATTTGTTCCAAACCCTACCTATTACTGTACCTCAGACATTTTTCTCTGATTTGCGACAGACATTTACAGGCTATGTTTGAAGGGGGAAGAGGGCGAGGATATCTTACAGTGAATTGACAAGACCGGTGGGAAGGGGTGGTCTGGGCTTGCCCCATGCTTATTTTTACTATCTAGCAGCGGTTTTTTCTATACTATACGGCTTGGCAAAAGGAACGATGGGTAAGCTTTGGGAAAATGTGTTACAGGCAGGAATTACTTGGCCAATGTCCTCCTTGCCCTGGCAGTCGGCACCGCTGGCAAACCTGGGGCTTCGGTCACACCCGCTGCTGGGCACACTGCTAAGGCTGTGGAGGAAACATGGAGTGGCGTTAGGACTGACTACACTGACTTCCCACCTGACACCCTTGACTCACAATCCCCTGTTCCCACCGGGACTGACCCCGACATTTTTGGATGGGTTACTACCAAAACAGTATATACCGCTAGAAGCAGTAGTGGAAGACGACAGATTGCTCCCCCTGGACCGATTGGTGGCCCCAGAAATAGCGAACAAGTCTATGGTGAAGTTCCAATATGCCCAACTAAGTCACTTTATTCACTCTACTACGTGGTTGACAGAGGGGTTGCCTCCATTGGCCCCTTTGAGACCTTCTGTACCAATAAGAATAGATATGGACATATTGTCTCGAATCTTTATTCATACATAATGAGAGGGGCCTATAAAATTGATTCTCCGTTGCTACTTAAGTGGGAAACAGATTTAGGAGTAGATATTTCGGCTGAGGAATGGTCCAGGGCTTTCGAACTTACATACTTTGCGTCCAGGAGTCAGGCGCTTCGTGAATCGAATTGTAAATTGTTTATGAGATGGTATCTTACCCCGTCTGTTTTACATGCTATGGATCGATTGTTGCCTGATATCTGTTGGAGGTGTAAATTGGCCTGAGGTAACTATGTCCACATATGGTGGACTTGCCCGAAAATTCAAAACTTCTGGTCAGACGTTGCACACGAGATATCGCGTTTAGGGGGCCTGGAAGTGGAATTTACTCCCTCTGCCTATTTGCTTAATGTACTGCCCTTTTCGATGCCCTCCTTTAAAAACTCGCTTCTGGCAATTCTGTTAACCGCAGCGAGGGCACTGATTCCGTTATATTGGAGGAGGGAATGTGCACCCACCGTCAGGGATTGGGTTCTGAGGGTGGAGGGGGTCAGAGCTCTAGAAGAAGCGCACTACAATAGTTTGGGTAAATATGAGGAATTCTATGCGATCTGGCGTCCATGGTGCTCGAACCTTCGCTCAATAACGGTATCAGACAGGTCACCGGTGGAGGAACAAGAGGTCTCGTAAGATAATCGACCGGTTATGGTGGGTCAGAGGTGAATTCAGATCCGAGCCTGGGCTGTGTTGTCTTGACATACCATTCTGGTACTAGCTTTACTGCTGTTTATTTAAGGATACGATGATCACCTTTTTAGTTCGTTAGAGTTAATTTAGAATTTGTTGTTTGTTATATTATAAAATTCCGGCACTGTCTATGACCAAGAGGCACTTTGATTGTATTCTACATTATTGTGACAATATTGTCTCTTATGCGACTTGTATTTTATACTTTGCCAATAAAAATATTTTACACAAAAAAAAAATACACTCGGAGCACCAACTTACGGGAATCACACCTTAAACTTTTATATAGATGGTATCTGACCCCGAATCGTTTGGCTCATATACCCGGACACTCTGGTATGTGTTGGCACTGTGGTACCTGTGTCGGATCTATTCTTCATATCTTTTGGCAATGTCCGCTCCTTGCTACCTTTTGGGGAAAAATCTGTAGATTGATATCTCATTGTTCTGGCCTGTCTCTGCCTTTATGCCCCAAACAATATTTGTTGCATATGCTTCCTATTACTATACAACAACGACATAGAGTTATAATATCGATTATACTTAGCGTAGCTAAATCAACTATAGCGCCTCACTGGCTTTCTAAAGTCAGTCCCTCTATGAGGGAAGTCATGTCATCACTGGAGAATGTTTACCATTATGAGGGAATGTATCACAGGGCCGCTAATTCTGTAGCCTTGTTTCAAGGTGTATGGGAAGGCTGGGAGGTTTTTGTAGCTTCTGGAGACTTGATATAATTGATGGGGTTGATGATATGACGATATATGTGTGGCTGATGTTGGACCTAACTGAGCATATTCCCGCAGCTGGAGGCCGTGCTGCAAGAACAATTCACAGAGGTAGAAAAGTGGATCAAAAACAACAAACTTTTTTTAAATACTGACAAAACTGTAACGATGCTCTTTGGAACAGCACCTAAACTACACAAATTGCAAAATCCCCATCTATGTGTTGGGACAAAATCAAATGGCATGCTGACCACAGTCACTTCTCTCAAATATCTAGGTATGTGGTTGGACCCTAATCTATCCTTTGGCCCCCACATCGAAAAACTCTCATCTAAACTTTACCCCAAACTAGGTGCCCTGTACAGAAACAAATCCTGCCTGAGTCCCGCGGTAAGAAAGCAGATTGTACAGCAAATGCTTATGCCGGCTATTGATTACGGAGATGTAGTGTATGCAGCCGCCCCGCAAACACACCTTCATAAACTTACTGCATTGTATAACTCATTCTGCCACTTTGCGCTACAATGTAACTACATGATCCACCATTGTGACATGTTAAAAGAGCTAAACTGGCCATCGCTGCAATCCAGACGCACCCTTCACCTTTCCAGCCTGGTGTTTAAGAACATCTCTGGGAAGCTGCCACCCTACCTGAATAGACTGCTTCCCCCAGCAGCTCCCTCATCCTATAACCTCCGATCCAGGACCAGCACCTTACTTGCTATACCACAATACAAAAAGACAGTGGCTCGGTCCTCATTTTCCTACAGAGCACCGCAATTATGGAATAACCTCCCAGACACCATCAAATCTTCCCCCAGTCTTAAGTCACTCAAGAGCTCCTTACTAACATACCTCAATACAGAATGCACCTGTAAACATGTAACCTAGTGACTATATTTCCTACATATTTTTCTGTTAATCTGTATATTTGTGTTGTTTTTTTAAATATCTTGCATTGTATTACTTTGTATTTCTGTAACTGTAACACTTCAATGTTCTTGAACCCAGGACATACTTGAAAACGAGAGAAATCTCAATGTATCCTTCCTGGTAAAATCCTTTATAAATAAATAAGTAAATAAATAAATAAATATTCTTTTTTCCTCTTCTTTTTTTTACTCTATTTTTGAGTATTTTATAATTTTGTGTGTTTTTGTTATGCCTTATTATTTTATGTATTTTAGTTAGAATGAAAATGTTGGTTCACCCGATTTGTTATAAGCAAAATTTAGGCTGCTGCTAGACTTGTTTCGCTGTAGGATCCTGCGCGATCCTTTCTTTTCACAATAGTTGCGTTTTATTTCTGGCATTTGTTCTTTACATGTGAACCTCAATAAAATACTTTTATATGGAAAAAAAATTCTAATCTTCTGCTTTTTATATTGTAGTTATATAATTCCTTGCTTATTAATTTCAATCACAGTAATTTCCAAATTCAATATATATATATATATATCGGTATATCAATCTTGCAACAGTTTCTTTAGGATAAATCCTTATATCCGATTCTTCTTCATATCTCTATCTGCAGATACAGAAATATTTTGAAGACTCTAGATCTAACAGTAGTCTGAGAAATCTCAGTCTATCTGTTGCAAGAAATACTCCAAATATATATAATTTATTAACCTTAAATTTGCCCTCTCATACATTACCTCCAATCTGGATTCAATGAGTTACAGCCTTGGAATATTCTTTGATTGTTTTGGAATATGTGAAAATTATCAATGTCAGATAATCAATGCATGTGAGTCAGAGATGTGGTGGAATGATCTTGAGTGCACTGTGTCCTGGGATGGTCTACTTGCGATGGTCTGCCTGCGATGGTCTGCCTGCAATGGTCTCTCTGCGATGGACTGTCTTGTAACGAACAGTGTAACTTCAATTATAGTCAATTTGACGTCACTGACAATCTACCTCTTTCCATTTAAATATTACATTCTTTACATTAATATAATAATTACTATACCTCTAGAGGGCAGTGTTGCACTTCTAATTAATTCCACCATTTAATTTTAATATCTCTTATCTCAGATCAAAGGTCAATCTGTCTTAACAAAGACCCTCTATTTTCAGTCTTAGACTTTGAGTCTCTCCTATCCAAATTTAGATTTAGATTTCCACTCCTCTCAAACTGAGTAAATTCCTTTCTAGTTAAATCAACAGAATCTATTCTTAAATAATTATACTATTTACCAATTATACTCAACAAATACTTATTGGAGCATCTATTTTCTACTGTAAATATAATAAAATATACCTTGATTATAAGAATATATTTTGTGAATATTAGGGATGCACCGATACCACTTTTTTAAGACCGAGTACGAGTACCGATACTTTTGTTCAAGTACTCACCGATACCGAGTACTGATACTTTTATCTTATGTCATGTGACCACTTTCCATATGCCCCAGCTCATGGATAATGCCCCCAGCTCATGGATACTGCCCCCAGCTCATGGATATGCCCCAGCTCATGGATAATGCCCCAGCAGCTCATGGATATACTGCCCCAGCAGCTCTTGGATATACTGCCCCAGCAGCTCATGGATATACTGTCCCAGCAGCTCATGGATATACTGCCCCAGCAGCTAGTGGATATACTGCCCCAGCAGCTTGTGGATAATGCCCCCAGCTCATGGATAATGCCCCCAGCTCGTGGATAATGCCCCAGCTCATGGATATTGCCCCAGCTTGTGGATATTGCCCCAGCTCGTGGATATTGCCCCAGCTCGTGGATATGCCCCAGCTCGTGGATATTGCCCCAGCTCATGGATATGCCCCAGCTCGTGGATATTGCCCCAGCTCGTGGATACTGCCCCCAGCTCGTGGAAATGCCCCCAGCTCGTGGATATGCCCCCCAGCTTGTGGATATGCCCCCCAGCGTATGGATTTGCCCCCAGCTCAGGGATAATGCCCCCCCAGCTCATGGATAATTCCCCCCAGCTCACCTGGAGCTCTTCGCTCATACTTACCTTCCTTTAGCAACGCCGGGAAAGTCTTCGCGTGCGCGCTCCTTGGAAGGTCCCCAGCCGCGACCACGTGGGACCATGTGATCGCGGCTGGGGTCCTTCCAACGAGCGCACACACGGAAACTTTCCCGGCGTCGCTAAAGGAAGGTAAGTATGAGCGGAGAGCAGCTGCAGGGCCTGTCCGAATGCTCTATCGGCATTCGGACAGGCCCTGCAGCTGCTCACTTTGTTTATACTTACCTTCCTGAGCGACACCGGGAAAGTTTCCGCGTGTGCGCTCGTTGGAAGGACCCCAGCCGCGATCACATGGTCCCACGTGGTTGCGGCTGGGGACCTTCCAAGGAGCACGCGCGCGTGAAGACTTTCCCGGCGTCGCTAAGGGAAGGTAAGTATAAACACAGTGAGGAGAGCAGCTGCAGGGCCTGTCCGAATGCCGATAGAGCATTCGGACAGCTGCCCTAGCCCCTCGGATGCCGGCATGCCGGCTCAATGCCGGCATGCCGGCTCAATGCCGGCTTCCGGTATCAGAAAAAAATATCGGGGGTACTGCACGAGTACCAAGTAATCCTGCAGTACCCGGTATCGGCACCGATATCGATACTAGTATCGGTATCGGTGCAACCCTAGTGAATATAATCATACATTTGCAAAAATTTTAACTTTTATTCCTATACCCAAAGAGAAAATATCTTTTTGTTTTAAAGGCTTGTTAAAACACCAATAAATTTAAATATGACATATTTGCACTTAGCTTCAGCATTATATCACATGTAGCGCTGCTTAAAGATTGTGTTTGCTGCATTTACTTATTATGACCACCAGGGGGAGACAGAGGCATAATGGACTTTGCTGGACATAAACGGGACTACAATTTCCATCATGCTTTGCGTAAATACAGGAAGTGGGTGGGGTAGGAAGAGGAAGAGATCAGCAGCCTCGTGCAGGGGAGAGGCAGAGTGAGCCGAGTGGCGAAAGGCGGAGGACACACGTGAAACTGCCAGGGATTGTGACCAGGCCGGAGTGCAGGCGCTGCCTCACTGGTGCTGGAGATCGGGACGGTGACCTTGCAGAGACCTACCTACGCACCGCTGAGAGTTCTGAGTATAATCTGGTTCCGGCTGGACCCCGAGTTAGGAGACTGCGATGATCCATTGGGAGTGCAGGCAGTAGACCGTTGTACGCAGTGTGGAGATCGGACAAGCAGGGAGCGGATCCGGTGGCACAGAGTCCCAGTAAACAGCGGAGAGATATCCTTGATCGGGTCCTGAACAGATTACCTATCAGATGGGTGAGCGGCCTCCCAGGCCGCAGTTCCAAAATAAAGAAACGCACGCTGCAGCATTGTTTAATTCCACAGGACCCCAACTTGACTAGTCGAAGATTTGTTTGTTCCATTCACTGGCCAGTTGAATACAGTATCCGGGTACCTGAGACCATACACATACACAATTTAGAGCTATCATTCACGGGACTTACACTCCAGAACTGGGGGGTTAATCTTTTTCTTTTGCCGCCGTGTGTTTTTCCTTCATTACGAAATCCTGTCGTTCAAATACCGTATCTACATTATATATGCTGCTTTATTGAGATCAGTAAAGTATATAATCTATAAAATCCACAACAATGCTGGTGTATATTTATTCCCTAGTGTGGTGAGACTAACCCGAGGTTAATTCAGCGGCTCCTCCGGGAGTGAGCGCTACACACATAAAGACATTTTATCGTCTCTAATCATGTCTGGCATCTATAGAAACAAAAACATAACTCTTAAAGTTTCACCTAGCCGTGAACTATTAAAAAATCTCTGTTCATTTCTAAAACTAGGGAAAATTGAAAAAGAAAAGACTTTCCATTTAAAACAAGATGGCTACAAGCATCCATTTTAATTTTTCCTCCTTCTAATATACCCGACAGCTGCTCTCATGGATATGCCCCAGGTGCTCTCATGGATATGCCCCAGCTCCTCTCATGGATATGCCCCAGCTCCTCTCATGGATATTGCCCCAGCTTCTCTCATGGATATTCCCCCAGCTCCTCTCATGGATATTCCCACAGCTCCTCTCATGGATATGCCCCAGCAGCTCTCATGGATATGCCCCAAGGCCCCAGCTCACCTCCTGCCATGTGTTCGGCTCCCTCTGAGCATCCGGTGGCACGGAGCTTGGGCGCTCACCTGGGGGAGCCACGTGACCAGCCGCGATCTCGCGAGAACTCGGCTGGTGACGTGGTTCCCCCAGGCGAGCGCCGAAGCTCAATAGCTTCGGACGCTCGCAGGGAGCTGAATACTGCATCGCAGGGTGAGACACCCGCCCTTCGGGTGACGGTGTCACCCGAAGGGCGGGTGTCACCTGGTATGGGCCGCACCCCCCGCCCCCACCTTGCGACACCACTGAGGGTAACCCAGGGGCGGGCTGCCCAGTGCACCCTTTCCATGCTGGCAGGACACACGTGGCACCCCATCTGCGCAGCCCTGTGAACCCTTTCCATATCATGGGCCCAAGGTACCCCCCTCCCAACTCACATGGATATATATTTCCCCAGCTCACACATGGATATCTATATATTGCCCCAGCCCAGCTCACACATGGATATATATTGCCCCAGCCCAGCTCACACATGGATATATATTGCCCCAGCCCAGCTCACATATGGATATATATATTGCCCCAGCCCAGCTCACACACATATATATATATATATATATATATATATATATATATATGTTGCCCCAGCCCAGCTCACACATGGATATATATACTGTATATATATATATTGCCCCAGCCCAGCTCACACATGGATATACATAGGATATATATAGTGCCCCAGCTCACATGGATATATAGTGCCGCAGCTCACATGGATATACAGTTCCCAGCTCACATGGATATATAATGCCCCCAGCTCACATGGATATATAGTGCTCCAGCTCACAAGGATATATATTGGCCCAGCTCGCATGGATATATATATTGCCCCAGCTCACATTTTATATATATTGCCCCTAGCTCACATGGTCCCATTGGTCTCCTGCCGTCTGCCCCCAGGCCAGGCCCCTCCAAGTGCTTTTCTCTGCACAAGTGGCCGCCAGCATGAAGCTCGGAACCTCGTCTGTGAACACGAGCAAGCCGTGGTCTCGCAAGATCCTGGATGTTCACAAGAACTCGTGAACTCCACTATCTCGCGAGATCGCGGTTCCCAGACAAGCGGCCGAGCTTCATGCCGGCGGCCGCTCTTAAAGAGAAGGGCACTCAGCAATATTTTCTCGGGGGGGAATTGCCCCGTTGCCGCCACCTGGATACGCCCCTGGTGTGGGAACAGAACAATGTGAACTGCAGTGAAATCCAGGAAGATGTATATCCTATGTAAGTTAGGAAGCTTGGGCGTACCACAATAGGGTACATTGACATTGTGGAAGGCTTATAAAATGCATGAGCTCAGTTTGTAATAAAATGCCCATCATTTATTGCTGAATGAGATGTTTTTGAAATCTACAACATTATGTTAAAGTGGAGTCGGAATTTGTTATACAGCAGCAACAAATAATGACTGGCGTGATTGTGTGGGGTATCTGTGTCTGGAGCACAAACCTTGCCTTGGAATCCTGTGGTGCTCCGCTTTAGAGCCCAATTGGGTCTGAATATTCCCTTGTCAATATTAAATGAAGCAAATCGTATTTTTTTTTCGTGTTATTGCTTTTCTTTTTTCTTAACTTGTATTGCTTTATCTATATATAAACGCAAAAGTCTTGACTGACTGACTGACTCATCAACACCCGGCTGAAACCGTTTAACCTAGAAACATGAAATTTTGAAGGTGCACTGTTTTTATGATGTAAGCACCCACTAAAGAAGGATTTTTGGAAACTCCGCCCCTAAGGGGGTGAAAAAGGGGGGTGAATACTTTTAAAAAGGGTATCTATAGCTCAAAAACAGAACATGTTACTGGCCTGAAAATTGGTATTTAGATTCGTCTTGAAAAAACAACAACACGTGTTTTACCCTTTTCCAAAAATCCCAAGCGGAGGGTGAAAAAAGGGGGGTTGAATACTCTTTATCAGGATACCTATAGCTCAAAAAGAGAAGATGTTACAGACGTGAAAATTGGTATTTAGATTCGTCTTGAGAAATAAAAAAGCAAGGACTATATTACAATCTTCGCACAAAAACCCTTGCGCAAAGCGTGAATTTGTGTGCCAAGCGTTAAACTTTTGCGTGCGCAAATCACCGCTGGAATTACAATCCTTGCGCGTCTTTTCATTTAGCAATCAATAATGCGTGCAAATAGGACGAGCCCAACTGCTTGCGCAGTACTGTCGCATGCACAAATCAGTGTGCGCACTGTTTTTTTTCTCGCGATTCAGCGAATCAGAATTAAGAACCACAATTATCTCACATTAAGAAAAGGCGCCTGCCAAAGTCAATCTGAGCATATATGCTGCAGCAATAATACATGCACACACAACTTCTCCATTTTATTGATTTGGTATGAGTAGAATAGGGCAACTATACTTTGCTTTTTTTTTTTGGGCTGGTGCATTTGGGTTCGGTCAGGTTGTTCAGATTTGCCATTAACACCAGCTTTTAGGAGTTGCTAAAATTTTGTGCGCAAAGGCTATGTGGTAATTACCGCAAAATAGATTGTAATACCATCCTCGTACAAGTGCACATTCGCATTTGCGCACACAAAATGTTAAGTATAGGACGCACGACGTACAGTAAGCTCGCTCAGGGTTTGCGCAGGTTTACCCGCGGTAGACGAGCGCGCGCGTTTGTTGCGCTGACTATGTAATACAGCATTCGGCGCAAATGGTTTGACTCCTCGTGTTAATGTTTTTTGCACCGGCACAAACGTTTGCGCAAAGATTGTAATTTAGTCCCAAGTGTTTTACCATTTTCCAGATATCCAGTGGGGGCAAAAAGGGGGGTTGAATACTTTTATCAGTATACCTATATTTCAAAAACCAAAGATGTTACAGGTGTTACAGGTGTGAAATTTGGTATTTACAATCTTCTTGCAAAAAACCAAACATGTATTTTACCATTTTCCAAAAAAATCCAGTTAAGAGGGTCTGGGGAAAGGGGTGTGAATATGTTTATCAGTGTACCTATTTGTCAAAAACCAAAGATGTTTCAGCTGTGAAATTTGGTATTTACGGTCTTTGGGGAAAACAAACAAACGTGTTTTATTATTTTCTGAAAATTCAGTTAAGGGGTGGGGGAGAAAAAGGGGTGTGAATACTTTTATCAGTATACCTATATTTCAAAAAACAAAGATGTTACAGGATACCAATATCTCAAAAACAGAAGATGTTACAGGCCTGAAAATTGGTATTTAGATTCGTCTTAAAAAATAAAAACCACGTATTTTACCGTTTTCCAAAAATCCAGTGGGGGCAAAAAGGCGGTTGAATACTTTTATCAGTTTACCTATATTTCAGAAACCGAAGATGTTACTGGTGTGAAATTTGGTATTTACAATCTTCGTACAAAAAAACAAACATGTCTTTTACCATTTTCCAAATATCCAATTAAGGGGGGTCAGGGGAAAGGGGTGTGAATACTTTCATCAGTATACCGATATTTCAAAAACCAAAGATGTTACAGGTGTGAAATTTGGTGTTTACAATTTTCTTGAAAAATAAAGAAACACGTGTTATACCATTTTCCAAAAATCCAAGTGGGGGTGAAAAAAGGGGGGGGGGTGAATACTTTTAAACAGGATACCTATATCTCAAAACACAGAAGATGTTCCAGACATGAAAAGTGGTATTTAGATTCTTCTTGAGAAACAAAAAACATTCATTTTACCATTTTCCTAAAATCCATTGGGAGGGGGGCAAAAAGGGGGGTTGAATACTTTTATCAGTATACCTATATTTCAATAACCAATTACAGGTATGAAATTTGGTATTTACAATCTTCGTGAAAAAAACAAAAATGTGTTTTACCATTTTCTGAAAATTTAGTTAAGGGGTGGGGGAGAAAAAGGGGTATTCACACTTTTATCAGTATACCTATATTTCAAAAACCAAAGATGTTGCAGGTGTGAAATTTGGTATTTACAATCTTCATGAAAACAAACAAACAAACATCTGTTTTACTATTTTCAGAAAATTCAGTTAAGGGAGGTGGGGGGAAAGGGGTGTGAATACTTTTATCAGAATACCTATATTTAAAAAAACAATGATGTTAAAGGTGTGAAATTTGGCACTTACAGTCTTCTTGAAAAATAAAAAAACACACGTTTTACCATTTTCCAAAATTCCCAAGTGGGGGGGGGGGGGAAAAAAGGGGAGGGGTGAATATTTTTAAACAGGATACCTATATCTCAAAAATAGAAGATGTTACAGACATGAAAATTGGTATTTAGATTCGTCTTGAAAATTAAAAACACAAACAAAAATTGGATGCATATGAATGAAATGACTTTGTTTTGTAGCCAATATGCCATTACTAACGTCTCCATTAAACATTACTTATTACTTTAAGACATCAACCTGTAAATTATATTTTGTACAGTTTGAACAAAAAAACTCATGTTTCTTTTAAAAACAATTTTAACAAATCCCAAAATCCATGCGAGCGAAGCCGTGGGCAAAAGTAATAAATAAAACATTCTGGGCCAGATTACATTGTTCATGATAAAATAGGGACCCCAACAGGGAAAACCTGCACACGCAGGTTTATCCATAGCGTCGCCATTTTAGCGTGAGAATCCTGGGCAGGCTCTACCGCAACATCGTGCCCCAGAATGATGCACTACCCTCGGTGATACCTGCTTTAGTGCTTCCGCAACACCATGAGTATCCTCCTCGGAGTACATAGACTCCATGGAGGATTGCACTGCCAGGCAACGTGTCCTGCTCAATCTTGATCTGGTGAGATCGCTCAGCACTGATTGCAGAGGGAGACTGCGGACTGTTTGCCCCAGTCTCTCTCTGCTTCAGACAAGAAGCAATGGATTGGGCCACCGTTTTCTCTGCAGGATGAGAGATTAGTATCGGATTTATGGGGGGGGGTTAGGTGGTGCTAAATGAGTCTGCAAAAGCAAAATTATTTAGCTCCACCATTTAGGACCCGTTAAAAAAAATGTTTTAACACGGTGCAATTAGCACTAGGACTTTGTAAGACCATACTTATCCTAATGATAATTACTGATTGCGCTCCCCATTTTTAGTGTAGGGTGCGCAAAGAACAGTAAGCTCGTGCAAGCTAGTGCAATCACAGATGCACTATTGGAGTTTTACTGTGTTTAGCGTTGGGAAGGTAATATGGGCGGCATGTGTTAATGTCACTTATCCTGATGTTAACACTTACATATCTGAAAGCTAGAGTTAGTGTTCAGTATGTACTCTAAATTATTCACATTATGTTCTATTTTTAAAATATTCTCCTGCTATCATCTGATATCATATTGTGTCATTTTTATAGGTACTTTTATTATACTATAATTATTATTATTAATCAATATTTGTAACGTGTGCAACACAAGATAAAAATGGAGCAATGTTCACAAGACACAAAATTTATAAGCAATAGACACATACAAACCTATAGTACCAATCATTAAAAAACTGCATCTTGTCACTTTAGAATATATGAATGTGATAAAATACATCCTTTCTTTCTCATTTTTATCTCTCAGATTTACCTAACAGCTACAGAGCATGAGAACACGGAACTCGTAATGATAAAAGCATAAAGCAAACAGATTAAGGAGTCAACAATCAATTCAAATTATCACTTATTTTTTCCAATGTAACTAAGGTAAGGAAAACAAAACACGAGCAATATGATTGCTTTTCACAGCCCCCCTATCTTTAGACGAACACTGGGTGCCCCCCACACAAGAATGATGACAGATGTTGTGCCATCATCAACCTGCTACTATTGGACATTGACCTAAATGTTTGAGAGTTAAAATGTACACAACACATCAGCTCTACACACTGTCCATGGTTACTTATTGATACAAAAGGGAAGCAAGAACTAGATTGCAAGCTGGGGTATTTTTTTTTTTTTTGTATTCTGGACCTGTAACACAAGCTCTATACTTATAGTGATATAACAGAATAGAACAATATAGCAGCATTTTTTCTGTGTGCTACATTTTTATTTATAATCCAAAACTTTACATTTACTATAAAATTATCAGTTAGAAGCAGCTTCACTTTTTTTTTCGATGAACAGATCAATGTTATATTCTTTGTGTTTCAACCAAGGTGCCTCTTCCCACATAAATGTATATAGGGTTGGTGAGGCAAGGAATGGGACTGACAAAACAATGGCCTTTAGTTTTCCATATGGAATTAATATTTACCCAGATATACGCAAGTGTAAAGCATGCTTCTTCTGCCTTATTTTGCTCTTTACTTCAGAAAAAAATGAAAAAAATAGCTAAAAAACAATATTAACCTAGGAATCCTGACACATTAGTAGCTTATGCCCCTTGAGTAGATGAAGCTGATCTCAGTTGAGTGACCCTTGATTTATTCTACATTTCCATTCATCATATATGATGGATGGGACTGCTGCAGGAGACTGAACTGAAACACCACTTAGTACATAGGTTTCGTTGAATGGATTCAGAGTAACTGAAGGAATTATGCGGAACGTACAAACTCTGTATAAAATGACTACACTACTACACAAAAACGCATAACTTTCAATGCCCTTACAGTAAGTTCTGTGCTGTTTCATTAAACCACGTAACTTGCAATACCCCATACAGTAATATCCACACTGTTACTTTTAAGAAATACTCTATTAAAAATAGAGCTCCCTTTATTTGCTCTTAAAAATTTGGGCAGATGCTACTGACAGTCTCGGCTATTATTATTTATTTGATTACTCACCTTTTGTCCCTCGCCGTATGCAGTTCCTCCTCTTCAGTTCAGGGACTCCTGTACCCGAAAATCTCTGAAACTATCTAACGTAATTTGCGCTCCTACACAACCTGCGTAGCGTAGGAACGGCAAATTGCGCACAGCTTTTTACGCACTTTACGTACGCGTGTTCCGTAGCGTCTGTGTAGAATGATGGATTGGAGTACATGCGCATGCACAAATCCAATCCTTCAGGTGCAGGAGACCGCTTGGTAAAGCGAATTGTCTAAGAGAAGGTGACATCGGCACACTCTCTGGGTGCTAACATCACTTGTGACCGATCTGGTGACCGGCAGCTGGGAAATTCAAAATCCTGACTGCTGGTGACACTGGGTGCAGTGGAGGAAGCTGTAAGATTCACTCTGGTACATTACAGTTGTGTTCAAAATTATTCAACCCTCAATGCTGTAAAGGGTTTTAGGGAATTTAGTGTACATTTGTAATTGTATTCAGAATGAAATCCTACAAGGACTTTTTAAAGAACCATATGCAACTAAAATGACATCAATTGGTTTTGTAATACAGTAGTAAATGTTTCTTTTGTGAATTCTTCATTGACACAATTATTCAACCCCTTAAAGACTACCACTCTGAAGAACAGAGGTTCATTCAAGTGTTTTCAATAAGGTATTGAAAACACCTGTGGATGTCACGGAGCAGCAATAAAGCATAATAAGCACCAATTAGGCAGCTTTAAAATGACTGTGATACTCAGCTCCTTCTAGACATTTACTGGTGTGGTTACAAACATGGTGAAGTCAAGAGAATTGTCCAGGAAGACAAGAGAAGAGGTGATTACTCTTCACAGGAAGGGCAATGGCTATAAGAAGATTGCAAAGATGTTAAACATACTAAGAGAGACCATAGGAAGCATCATTCTCAAATTCAAGGCAAAGGGCACTGTTGAAACGCTACCTGGTCGTGGCAGAAAGAAGATGCTGACTTCGACTGCTGTGCGCTACCTGAAGCGTAGAGTGGAGAAAAGTCCCCGTGTGACTGCTGAGGAACTGAGAAAAGATTTGTCAGATGTGGGTACTGAAGTTTCAGCTCAGACAATACGGCGCACACTGCGTAATGAAGGCCTCCATGCCAGAACTCCCAGGCGCACCCCCTTGCTGTCTCCAAAGAATAAGAAGAGTCGACTGCAGTATGCCAAAAGTCATGTGGACAAAACACAGAAGTTTTGGGATAGTGTTCTGTGGACTGATGAAACAAAATTAGAACTGTTTGGGCCCATGGATCAACGCTATGTTTGGAGGAGGAAGAACAAGGCCTATGAAGAAAAGAACACCTTGCCTACTGTGAAGCATGGCGGGGGGTCAATCATGCTTTGGGGCTGTTTTGCTTCTGCAGGTACAGGGAAGCTTCAGCGTGTGCAAGGTACCATGAATTCTCTTCAGTACCAGGAGATATTGGATGACAATGTGATGCAGTCCGTCACAAACCTGAGGCTTGGGAGACATTGGACCTTTCAACAGGACAATGATCCCAAGCATACCTCCAAGTCCACTAGAGCATGGTTGCAGATTAAAGGCTGGAACATTTTGGAGTGGCCATCGCAGTCACCTGACTTAAATCCGATTGAGAACCTCTGGTGGGACTTAAAGAAAGCAGTTGCAGTGCGCAAGCCTAAGAATGTGACTGAACTGGAGGCTTTTGCCCATGACGAATGGGCGAAGATACCCGTAGATCGCTGGAAAGACACTTGTGTCAAGCTATGCTTCACGTTTAAAAGTTGTTATAACTGTAAAAGGATGTACTAAGTACTAAGATTGAATGTCACTTGGGGGTTGAATAAAACTGATAATGATGTGAGCACAGAAAAGACATTTGTGGTTATTTCATTATAAATGTTATGTTATATTTGTCTGACCTACACGTGCCTCTTTGATTTAATTGTAAGCAAGATGACTGAATGATCAAAATCAATGTCAAACTGGCCAAAACACTCAATTTCAGTGGGGGTTGAATAATTTTGAACACAACTGTAAACATGGAATGCGCAGCCAAACTTTACAGTGGAGCCACGTGATACATCATTTATTTATTTAGACAGCATTTTACCAGGAAGGATACATTGAGATTTCGCTTGTTTTCAAGTATGTCTTAGGTTCAAGAACATTAAATTTTACAGTAGGTAGAGAAATACAAAGTATTAAATGCACGATATTAAAAACAACACAAATATAGAGATTTACACAGAAAATAAATATGTAAGAAATATACCCACTGAAAATGTGCATTGCGCATCCGTGAACTTATATTTACACTGGCTTTTCATTTATTGGTTGCTCAATTTACATGGAGGCTATAAATGGAGGATGCCCAATTTCACAGTTTTTTTCAGTGAAATTGTGCAAATTTCTTAGCTATCTTGTGCAGAGATCTGGATTCAGGGCCATCAGGGCCAGCTGCTTTATTATATGTTCCGCCCTCTAGCAGTAAACACGCATTTCCGCTACAAGCATGCAATGATATGGACCCCCGCTGGTGTCAGGAGGAAAAAAAAATATTAACTCGTTCCCACACTGTGTAGGGTCCTAGCAAAGTGTGGGCACAAGTTAATTTAGTTGTTCCATTAGCTTGCGCATGTGATACTCATTTTGTGCGCACGCATCCCTAGGCAGACAGTCCCCTCCCCGACTGAGCACTCCTTCATCAGTGTGGGGCCGCAGCCTCTCGCAGCTCTCCTTCACTGGCCAGCAGCCTCAGCTGAAAGCTCATGGGGCAGGGAAACCTGCTTAATGTCAGCTGTCCACTACTCCTGCCATTAAATCGTAAGCAGAGCTGCACATTACAAAGGTAAAGGTTAGTGCCATGGCTCTCTTGGCTAATCTCCCTGCATTGCAACCCTGCGGTCCTGGTTTGCATCTCAGCAGGATCATGTTTTTTTTCCCCCCAACTAGCTGTGCCTGTAATTCCCTAAACAAGCACTATAATAATACTATTATTATTATAATGCTGCTGCTATGAATAGTATTGTATTAGTAATAATATTAATTATGTTTTATAACTAATACAATCATAATCATAGAAAGTTTGTAAAGCTGCAAGCTTGCTATGCTTATGATTGTATTAGTTATAAAACAGTATTATTACTATTAATAATACAATACTATTCATAGCAGCATTATAATAATAATAATTATAGTGCTTGTTTAGGGAATTACAGGCACAAGTAGTTGGTGGAAAAAAGAGTATCCTTTTCAGATGCAAACTCAGGACCCCTGAATTACAATGCAGCTACATTAGCCAAGTGAGCCATGGCACTAACCTTTGTAACATACAGCTCTGCTTAGGATTTAATGTCGAGAGGATGTGAACAGCTGATATGGAGCAGGTTTCCCCAGCCCCGTAAGCTATCAGCTGCGTCCGACAGCCAGTGAAAGAGAGCGGTGGGAAGCTGCGGCCCCACACTGACAGAGGAGTGCTCGGTCAGGGAGAAGACTGGGGATGCGTGCGCACAAAATGAGTATCTCGTGTGCACACCAATGGAAATTAACTCGTGTCCATGCTTTGCTTAGGACCTTACACAGCGTGGGGACGAGTTAATTTTTTTTTTCCTTCTGACACCGTACAATTACACTAAAGTTTTGGTTTTGCCGTTTCAGCTTGCAGTGCACTTAATTCCTATCAAGGGTAAATCGACCACCCTATGTCATAAGCTGATGCAATATTTCAGATTCCAATGTCAATTTTTCAGTGGATCGATAAAATACCTAGGTTTCAGTCATTTATTGTAACAATGTATATCTGCTTTGTTATGGAAACTTCAAGTACTTTTAACATTGTTTACTGTGTTTGGAAGTTTGCAAAGAATACTATCAGGGTTATTCAAAGAGCTCCGAATTGCTGGTGAAAGGTAACCGAACTGTGAAATTCAGCGTACGTTTACCTTTCCTGGCCATTTGGCTATGCAGAGAGCAGGCAGTTCGCCAAATGTTGGCGAATTGCCTGCACATACGGTGCCTGTTCGTTGCCTGTTCAAGGGCAGTGAAATCCCCATAGAGAAGCAATGCTTCTTCTTTTCAGAGAACAAAAACCAGCAATGAAAAGTTGCCGAATTGCCCTGCCATTCGGTGGTTTCATTCGACAGGTTTATTCGGGCAAATCCCCTAGGCTTCAATGTTAAAAATATTCCCGTTTTAATTCAATATCTAATAAACCGTTGATTATAATATTCTGCAGTAAAAAGTAACTTTATTCATAGATTTTTAAGGATCTTTTAGGCATTTTTCGGGAATTTTTTGCAAAAATTATTTTCCGTTTTCTTTAAATCGTTTTTCTTCTTTTTGGAACAGCTCTTTTTAATTATCATTCCTTGATAATATATGAAAATTTCAGACATTTTCGATCTGTAGTTTCTTAGCAAACAGCGTTTCACTTTCCAAACATTCAAGCATACTGTTTTTTTTTCTTTCACTCTTCACTCCATTCGTCTGCGGTGTCGGATTTTTCCGGCAGCTGCTCTGCACTGTAATCGGCGGCTGCTCGGGTTTCTCCAGCGTGTTCGGCGGGATTAATTCAGATGTTTTTGTGGGTTTCGGTGTGCATTCGCCGGTTTTTGCGGGGGAGTGTTTGTCAGGTTTGCTGCGGCTTTTCCCTGCACTAAGACGGCCCTGTGGTGCTTGCTGAATACACAGCAGGGTCGCCGAAATGGGATCGCCAAATCGCACCGAATTAAAGAGAACGAAAAGTCACCAAACGGCAGTGACTTTTCGATTCTCTTTGAATAACCCTGCAAGAAAACAAATAAATTAGATTGAGATGTCCAGAAATCATTTGCTTTCGATATGCTGTACCATAATATATCAATAAATCACAATAGATTTAAACAATTTATTAAAAGTTATATCTTAATAACTCGAAAGAAATTTTCACTCTAAAAATTTAAATAATTGTGGCTGAGACCTTGCTCCTTTTTTTGTAAAATAACAACCTGAGTCTCTATTTTTTTCAGAAAAAAACTTTTTTAAAAAGGTTTCTAATTGTCTGGCTTTGTATTATCTGACCAGGTTGTTTAACGTTCTTAAAATTATCCACTGTTTAATTTGCGCATTTTATGTAATGAATCACCTCTTGGCATATACAGACATTAAAATATTTCTGGCTGTCCTTGTTCCACAACGCTCAACCTATTACTATCACTTTTCATTAGGGAGCTATTCTCTTTCATGGCCTTGTCATTGAGGTACTTAAGGGATCATGCAGGGTTTAGCTTGTTCCTTTTGGTTATCTACGTTTTTATCTAATTTAATAATGATTTGTGTACTTGTTAGCATTTGTTTGACTTGCTTTACAGTCATACATGCTACTTTAAAGACTTTATAATGTGCTCTTTTCTAATAAAGATCATAAATTCGATGTTTATTGCATTTCAAATAATTAAAAAGAGCAAACAATAAAGTAATAATGAGAGTAGAGATAAGCAATACAAAGGATACTTATAAATGGGGAAAAAAAAAAGAAAAGTAAAAAACAACAAAAACATTAACAACTGGTTGGTGTTTCACACGTGTGCAGGCAATAATAATGGAAATATCTCTGCGAATGTAACGTCAAGAACATGAATATCATAATTTACCAGATCTAACCTCGGCTCAGCAAGTTAACCAGGTGGAGGAAAAAGGGGAGTGGAACAGAAACAGAAAAGGGGAAGAAGTGGGAGATGGAGGGCAAGGAGCAAACGAGAAACTTAGATGAGTGAGAAAAGTTGTTGAAAACAAAAGAAATCAGACAAAGTGAAAGAAAGAAGCCAAGTAGTTTCCACAAAGTGATATTGACAGCTACAGCAAGGGGCCCTACTCAACTCCTGCAGCAGAAGGATCATCATCATCATCATCATCATCATCATCTTCATATTGTTTACAGTGGCAAGACAAACTTTGAGAAGCCTTTGGAATCAAGCGATTTTCTGTATAGGGTATAGACAAACACAATGTGCTTAAGCCCAACAATACACAATAATCTTTTATGTTTTTATTGAACACTTCCTAGTAAACAATCACAGTGCTGTGGAAAAAGTAAATGGCTACTTGAATCTTCTTTGGTAGCAATAACATCAACCAAGAGTATCAGGTAGTTCAATATTATGGTCTGAGCTCTGACTGGGTCGCTCTAAACAGCAGATTTTCTTTTATTAAGCCATTCTGCAGAAGATATACTTTGATGTTGTCACAACTTACTTGGAAAACCAAGAGCTACTAATGAAACCAAGAGCTGTTTTCTAAGCAACCACATATGCTCATGCCAAGAAAGAATGGGGGGGGGGGGGTCCTAGTGGCACAATGTATATTTCAGATATAGTCTTAATGTATTGTAACACAGATCAGTATCAATAATCAGTTGCATATACCATACACATTACAAGTTTGGTACAAAGTGCAAATGCAAATTCAGAATGCATAAAGTGCTAGTGCAGCAGTTTAGGGTATGCGACAGCACAAAGTGCAAATGCGACAACAAGGTGCGAGTCAGTGCAAAACAGATTGATAATATAGTCAAGGTAAGGTTCAAGTAACAGCATCCAATGGAGTCCGTATAGGGGCTGTACGCCAAAGTTCAGTGCGTGTTAGGAGTCCGGTGTCACTACAGTTCCTAAGTGGATGGGTAGTGCAACAAAAGTGCTCAGAGTGCTGTCAATATTACCCTTTTCCACAAATTTATTCGGACGTAATGGTTCCTCCTATGGCCTCGATGGACTCCACAACAGGAGATATAAACAGGAGATAAAAAGGGGAGACGTGATGGTGCAATAACGTCTGTGCATATAAAGCAAGGTGATTGAAAATTTGCACACTTACAGATTCCAGAGCCTTTTAAATCCAGGCTCTGGAGTGGAGCGCCTCGTGCCAAATATAGAGTGGTCACTGCCCTTCTTTACAACGTCCTCTTTACCTCAAGCGGGGAAACACAAGAAATAGAGAGACAACGCTCTCATGGCACAATATCAGCTAATAAACGTGCGGTGGAGGTAAGAGATTTTTGTCACATTCACCGATTCAGGAGTCTTAACGATCCAGGCTCAACTGTTAGGTATGCGGTGCTCCTTAGCGGTGAGCCCCATGGACCTCTTTGGCTGCCTCCTTTGCGCCCAGGTCGTGATCCTGTGATCCTCCAGGTGTCATATATTCCTGCAGCTCCTTTAATGTTGCTGTAGGCCTCTTGGCAACCTCCTTGACCAGTTTTCTTGTCTTTTCATCACATTCGGAGGGACATCCAGTTCTTGGTAATGTCACTGTTGCGCCATATTTTCTCTACTTGATGATGGATGCCTTCACGGTGTTCCACAATATATCGAACATATGCTCATGCTGCTTATCAGTCATGAGAGAGACTGGGGTGGGGGGGGGTTCTCATTTATACCCTTGCCAGAAACAATTCCACTTTGGGATTTAAAATAAAAACACTGAAAGAGACAGCAGCAATAATGACCTGGCTGGGGATACAAAATATGTATACTTCTGACTGATAAGCAGCATTAAAGGGGATAGGTGCTCTTTCGTTCCCCACAATTCAGGGAATCAAATTCTCTGACCATGCGGTGAATTCAGCATTCGCCACATGGTCTCTGAAGTGCAGGGGAAGATCGCTTAACTACTGCCTAATCGAAAGTAAAAAACGCTGCAAAACATTGGATCGGATCTGATAAGCCACCACAACCAGCAGGGAAAACATCCGATCCGATAACCCGCCGAATGCAGCCGACGATACGCTGCAAACCTGCTGAATGTGCTTGAAAAGAGCAGGCGATCCGCCGAACACAGCGCCAACCAGCTGCTGGAAAAAGCCGACAAGTGACGAATGTGGTAAAAAGAACAAAAAAAACCTCTGTGACTTTGAAAAGCTGTTTGCAAAAAAACTACTGCATGAAAATGTCTGGAATTAATATATAAGGTCCTATGAATAATTATAAAAGGATCTGTTAAAGAAAAAAAAAGTTATTTAAAGAAACAAATTTGCCGAAAAAATCCACAAAAAAGCCTAAAAAAATCATGAAAAACAGAGACTTATTGCTACAAATTAAAAGAATAAACGGTTTAATAAATATTGGCTAAAAGCAGGAACATTTTTAACATTGTAACCTAAGGGATTCACCTGATTAAACCTGCCGAATGAAACCACGAACATCAGGGCATTTCACTGCTGTTCGGTGTTCTCTGAATAGATTAACCATTGCTTCCCTATGGGGATTTCACTGCTGCTGAAGATTACCCATATTTCGCTGGCAATTCACCACAATTTTTTGCGAATTGCCAGCTTTTGAATAACTGAATGGTTCAGAAATTGCACCGTACGGGGAAATTCATTGTTCAGTGCAATTTCAGGGCCAGTTCTGCTCTCTTTGAATAACCCCTAAAGTAAAAAAGATTCGAACAGAGTGTTAGATATTGACAAGTATCCACAAGTATTTTTTTTATTTTGCAGACTTGTACATATATAAAAATAGTTGAATCAAATTAAATGAACATTTTTTGTTTGAAATAGTAAAGTCCTTCCATTGAGGAGTTTGATGTGTCCAGATTGGGACTCTATGTACTTTATGTTTTCACTTTTCAGTGCTCAATCATCTAATCATCTAATCATCTATGTGGTTTGAGTTGCTGCCATTTCTAGACTGTTTGTACAATTAATTATCATCTTGATGTCAAACGTGTTTGCCATAGAAAAATAGTCTCTAGCTTAGTCATTTACAGTATGTGACCGGTCATAGATATCTTCCCACCATGCTTATGTGATCTAAACATCTCAGTTGTCCATGACAACCTCTTACATTGCAAACATAGGTTTCAAAACTTTCCCCAGGATTTTTAATCCACTCAGCCCAACTTTTCCTTACTCAAGCAGGCATTGCATCTTCACATTTCATATTTTGTATAGCCGAAACACTGAAATTGCATTTTATAGTCTACTTTACCTGACAGAACGTGACATATTTATATTCCCAGTAACCAAATGAGCAAGACTTAAAAATCTTTTATTTATATGCCTTTTTAAATTCAATTCCCGGTTTTCCCGGTGCCCTCCCTTTATATTTACCTCTGCCCTTTTGATGTATCCAGGGGCGTATTAACCATTAAGCAGACTAAGCACGTGCTTAAGGCACCAGGCTCAAAGGGGGCACCACAAAGTTGAGAAAATGGTGAAAAGAAAGAAACGAATAAAGCTTTGTAAAACACATTTGATAGAATTAGTGCAAATTGATCATAATCAGTGGCGGAACTATAGGGGGTGCAGGAAGGGCCACGGCACCCGTGTCCATGAAACTAGGGGGGCCTCAAGCCAAAACAAAGTTGTCTGGCTTGCAGAGATCAGCTGAAGCCGTCATCCAACAGACACTGGCTTCAGCTGTGACAGGTGACTGCTGGTAGTGATGAGCCGAACACCCCCGTGTTCGGTTCGCAATCGAACTCGAACAATTTCAAAAGTTCGAGTTCGAACTCGAACCGAACTCTTTGCAAGTCAATGGGACTCGAAAGTTAGATTTTTAGAGTGCCCTCCAAGAGGGCATATATGCAAGATATTTGCCATAAAAGGTGTATGGGGGTCCGGGTAGTAAAACATTTTTAAAGGAACAGTGAGTTTTCCAGGAAACCAGATCTTTGGGTTACGAATAAAAACAAAAAATTCCTTCAAATATCGTGCCTAGGAGGTCCCCATAACCTGCCCGTGAAGTGGTGGATTTGTAGGATGTATAGAAACATTTAAAAACAAAAAAATGACATTTCAAATGACGGTAAATGATTTTCCTTTAATCTATTCATAAACAACTGCTTGGGGCGGCAGCCTGTAGGAAAAGAGGAGACATTTTAGGACACGCAGAACAAGTTTAGTGATTTTTTGGCTAAATTATGGTGAAACTTATGCAGGCTTTGGATGAAAGTAACAATAGGTGCTTTAAAATTGGGCCTTTAGTGTCTGCAACAGTGCCGTCACACCGAAACTCATCTGTGGCATTGTGGAAGAGTGCAGGGTTGGACCCTGCGGTCCAATATTAAAATGATATGAATCTGGTATAGGCGTCAGTGGCAGTGCACCCAAATATTGTGCCTTTGGTGGCAGCAAGTGCCTTCACACCGTAAGTAACCCCTCTGTGGTATTGTGGAAAAGTGCAGGGTTGGACCCTGCGGTCCAATATTAAAATGATATAAATCTGGTATAGGCGTCAGTGGCAGTACACCCAAATATTAGGCCTTTGGTGCCAGCTAGTGCCTTCACAACATAACCCCTCTGAGGTATTGTGGAAGAGTGCAGGGGTGGAGGTTTTGGTAATGCAGAAGAGATCCCCGATCTATTCAGTTACGTCAGCATCAGGGGATTAATAGCTGCTGATCCAGGACTGATTCATTTTTATAAATGTCAGCCGGTCTACAGAGTCGGTGGACAGATGCACTCTTTTATCTGTGACAAAACCTCCAGTGGCACTGAACGTCCCTTCAGAAAGCACGCTGGATGAAGGGCAACTTAGTAGCTTCATAGCATATTGACTAAGTTCTGGCCAGTGATCCAATCTCAACACCCAGTAAACCGGTGGATCATCTGCTGTAAAGGTATCCAGGTCTGCCCTTGCCCCTAGGTAGTCCTGCACCATACGGTGTAGATGCTGACAATGGGTGCCTACATTTGATGTCCCTGGGCGTCGTGGACTAAAAACTGTAAAAAGGCATCAGTCAAGTGGCCCCGGCCTTCACCGCTCTTCCTCTGATCATCCGCAGCCTCAGAAGCACCTGTGTCATCACTTGGTAACCTACCAGTGCCTGGAAAGGTGTTACACAAGTTTCAATTTAGAGCGTACTCAAGTTGTTTCATCCGGTTCTCCCTCTGTGCGGCAGGATGAGCTCTGCAACTTTACCATTGTATCGTGGATCAAGAAGACTTGCCAACCAGTAATGATCCCTCTCCTTGATAGCATGAATCCTGCGGTCCTTTAGCAGGCTTTGCAGGATAAGGGAGCCCATGCAGCGTAGGTTGGAGGTAGCATTAGCTTACCGAGTCTTCCTGGTCAATGAGGATGACCCCATCATGCACTTCCTCCTCCCAGTCACGTACTAGTCCTTGGGTTTCTGGGCACACAAAACCCTCCCTTGAGGAATCCCCACCTTCATTGCCCCCACTACTTAAATATTCCTCCTCCTCCTCCCTTGACTCCACTGTTCTATCAGGCACCCAGGTGGAGTCAGTGACCTCATCATCGTCATCAACCCCTATCTCCTCATCACTGGAGCCAACTTGGCAGTATGCTGCAGCTGCTGGGGCAACATGAGTGCCAGTTATTTGTGTGTCACTGACACCCCCTTCCTCTAGGTTGATTATACTCCCTTCCTCAACCTCAGAGTTTGAAACAGAGCACTGTAGTTGCTGCACATCCTCAAGCAGCATGTCACTGTCATTGTAGTCAAACAATTCAGCTGACTCCTCCGTGTGTGATAGTGAGGCTATGGCAGGAGTAGCTGTTGACATGGAGGCTGAAATAGATGTTTTGGCAGCTGAGGTGGACTGTAAACCACTACAAGCCTGGCTGGCAGAGGACTTGGAGTATGAGGATGGCCTGGTTAGCCAATCCACCAAATCCTCTGTATGTTGCTGCTGCTTAAGACTGCCAGCACCAATTAGAAAGGACAAGAGTGCCCCTGCAGAGGATGCACCATGTCCACAATGACCAGAAGCACAGTCTCCCGACACAGAGGCTGCTTGCCCTCTTATCTGTGTCTGGGAGCGTCTGCCTGTTCTTTTTGGTCTTTCTGACATGGTGAGTGATATATAGATTAAAGATATACAGAACTCTGATTCAACTCTGTTATAAAAATTGGAGATATGTAGAACTCTGATTCAACTGTGTTATGTAGATTAAAGATTTCCAGAACTCTGGTATAACTCAGTGAGACACCCTGATAGCTGGCAGCCAGTGACAAGACACAGATTAAAATTCCCAGAAACCACCTATAAATCAGTGTGACCCCCTGATGGGTGGCAGTGACAAGACACAGGTTATAATTCCCAGATATCTGCTACACGTCTGTGAGACCCCCTGATGGGTGGCAGTGACAAGACACAAATTACAATTCCCAGGGACCTCCTATAAATCAGTGAGACCCCCTGATGGGTGGCAGTGACAAGACACAGGTTATAATTCCCAGATATCTGCTACAAGTCTGTGAGACCCCCTGATGGGTGGCAGTGACAAGACACAAATTACAATTCCCAGGAACCTCCTATAAATCAGTGAGACCCCCTGTTGGGTGGCAGTGACAAGACACAAATTACAATTCCCAGGACCCTCCTATAAATCAGTGAGACCCCCTGATGAGTGGCAGTGACAAGACACAGATTACAATTCCCAGGAACCTCCTATAATCAGTGAGACCCCCTGATGGGTGGCAGTGACAAGACACAGATTACAATTCCCAGGAACCTCCTATAAATCAGTGAGACCCCCTGATGGGTGGCAGTGACAAGACACAGATTACAATTCCCAGATATTTTGTAGAAGTGAGACCCCCAATAGCTGCTGGCAGTGAGAACACACAGATTACAACAATTCCCAGATATCTTGTAGAAGTGAGACCCCCAATAGCTGCTGGCAGTGAAAACACACAGATTACAACAATTCCCAGATATCTTGTAGAAGTGAGACCCCCAATCGCTGCTGGCACTGAGAAGACACACTAACAGAACAATCTCCTCTCAAAAAACACGTGCTGGGGGCTGTGTGAACCCTTATATAGTGTGCTGCGGGACTTAGCTCTGTGAGCCCATGATTGGGCAAAATTTTCCCAATCAGGACTCTGAGCCGTGATTGGCATAGTCTTGCACCTGTCTTGCACCTGACCTGTGGTCAGGTGCAAGGCTGTAGCCAACTACAAGCTTCAGGCCAGTGGAAAAGTGCATTGTGGTCCACTGTGGTCCATTGTGGGCGAACTCGAACCGAACACGCGGAAATGTTCGGAGTTCGCAAACAGTCGAACTTCGATGCGAACTCCCAACAGATCAAACCGAACAGCTCATCCCTAACTGCTAGGCAGCCAATGGCAGCAAGCAGCATGATCACATGGGAAACTCTGACTCCTCACCACCCTCCCACCACCCAATCCACTCACTGCACATGGAACAGCCTGCACTGGGAGGGGGAGAAGAATGAAGAGACTAGGAGCCAGCAACCTCTTCTCACCGGACCTAACATAAACCAGAGGTGAGTATTACACAGTCTCACTCACACCATACTTATTTTAGTATAGTTTTATTTTTTAATAAAAAAAATGAAATTCAGGGTGTGTGGGTGTCTTTTAATGGGTCTCTCCAGGTAATCAGGGTGTGCGGATGGCTTTTCAAGGGCCCCTCTAGGTATTCAGCGTGTGTGGGTGTCTTTTAAGGGCCCCTCCAAGTATTCAAGGTGTGTGGGTGTCTTTTTAGGGCCCCCCTCCAGGTAATCATGGTGTGCAGGTGGCTTTTTAGGGGCCCCTCTAGGTATTCAGGGTGTGTGTGTGTGTGTGTCTAATTAGGGCCCCTCCAGGTATTCAGGGTGTGCAGGTGTCTTTTTAGGGCCCCTCCATGTGTTCAGGGTGTGTGGGTGTCTTTTTAGGGGCCCCTCCAGGTATTCAGGGTGTGCAGGTGTCTTTTGAGGGCCCCTCCATGTGTTCAGAGTGTGTGTCTTTTTAGGGCCCCTCCAGGTATTCAGGGTCTGCAGGTGTCTTTTTAGGGCCCCTCCATTTGTTCAGGATGCGTGGTTGTCTTTTTAGGGCCCCTCCATGTATTCAGGGTGTGCAGGTGTCTTTTTAGGGCCCCTCTGTGTGTTCAGAGTGTGTGGTTGTCTTTTTAGGGCCCCTCCAGGTATTCAGGGTGTGTGAGTATCTTTTAGAGCCCCTCAAGGTTTTCAGGGTGTGTGGGTGTCTTTTTAGGGCCCCTCCAGGTATTCAGGTGTGGGTGTCTTTTTAGGGCCCCTCCAGGTATTCAGGGTGTGTAGGTGTCTTTTTAGGGGCTCTTTTAAAATAGATATTTTTAAATATATGTATTGCATATTTATAGAGCGTTATGTAGCCTAAGCTTGGCTTACTTTGTACAGTATTTTGTGTTCTCATACAAATACATTTTTGTACTGCTGCAACCTACATTGTATATCTAGACAGACAGGCCAACAACTAAAATGGACTGGGTCAGCACGGAAAGGAGGGGGCACCAAGATTTGTCAGTGCTTAGGGCACCAGTGAGCCTTAATCCGCCCCTGGATGTATCTCTTTGGCTGGCCCTGCGCTTCTGTTATTCTCTTTATTATCATCCTGTACAGCTGACATGCTTTCAAAATGTAAATTGTCAAAGCAAAAAAAAAAAAAATGCCCTCACTACACTGCCCAGCGCGATGCTGCCCTTGCTTTCGACGGAAAATTTCCTCGTCAGTTTCGACCTGCACAATTTCCTTTTCCTTGCCCTCCCCTTATTAATATCAACGCACAACCTAGTTACCTCCACTACCTGAAACTCTACAATCCCTTACATCAGATATATTCTACTCCTTCAGAAACATACCACTATGCCCACCTCTAACATTCCAACAGTGCACTGCCTCACCTTATTTTGCACACTTTATTAGCATTTATAATACTGATGTTCCAGGGGATCATGGCATCTCTACCTTGTAAAGGTCACTGTCCCTTGATCTTTCATTATATGGCCTGGCAGGTGCCGCAGGTGTGAGGGGATGCTGCACCAACAGTTTTTGGAGGACCAGTGTTCTAAAATGTGCATTTAAATTAACAAAGGACATGTCTGAAACTGCAGGAAACTAATTCACAAGATCCTTACAGGGCAGTATTTCTATCTTGTGCAACTGCATATGTATCCTGCCAGATTCATTGTTGTCAGAGGTGGTGGGGGGGGGATCCCCTGGAATAATAATACACAGTTTGTGAGATTGTCCAAAAATTGCTGGCTAATGAAGGCAGTTCCACATGGTAATATTGTCTGTGGTGGAGCCACATTCCGCATGTTCCTTCTTCATAAAATATAAGGAAATACTTGAAAACGAGAGAAATCTCAAAGTATTTTTCCTGGTAAAATAATTATGCAAATAAATAAATAAAAAATAAATAAATTGTCCATCTTTGTGTTCCAAAAAATCTCTTCTAAAACACTTAATTGATATGGAGAGAGGTGTGGTCCCTGCTGCCTGGGTGATTCCGTCAATATGGTTGGTAAATGTGCCTCCTGTAGTTATTATTTTAGTTCCTCATTTCCTTTAATTGCCATTCATTACACTCTTTTTAATTAAATAACATTCTTTCCTGGAATTTACTGCATATGTCAGATGAGGTTGTGTGGCAATATCATAAGTAACCATGTACCAATACTTCTTTCTAACTGCTGTTTACTTTGGAAATTGCTCTGGCAACTGATATTAGCAAATCACAGGGGAAGTCTAAATTTAAGTATGCTAAACATTTCAGGAGTAAAGGATTAAAAGGCTGAAATTGGGCATGTCATTATTTTGCTAGAAGAAACCTTAAATTTGCATAATTCAAATAATAGTGTGTTGTCATCTCTTTATTAAGTAGTTTACTTTTCCTTGAGATATGTGTTTGTGTAAGAATAAAGAGGTTATTCGCCAAGTGATGAGTTTAAGGTTAATTGAAAGGATTTAGACAAAGGATAGCCCGTTTTTCCTCCCAATGACCCCAATCGTCACTGGTGGCTCTAATACAACAGTTGCAATTAAGTGATGTTCCCTGTGAATGATTAACTATGCTAGCTTTGATACAAACATATGTTTTATAGCTAGGACTATGGATTGTATTATGTCTCTTTATTTAATTGGGGCTATCTGCATTGTCACCAACCTCATTCACTTTCCACAGCATACTACATCACAGACTCGCCTCCATTCCTTCCCTCTGCGGCCTCAACCCACCCTCCCCATCCACCCGCCCACCCAGGGCTGGTCCCTAATTTCAGGCATCCTTTCCAGCTGTCTCCACTTCTCTCCCTAATTACCCTTACTAAACCCAAAAAATCTGGTCCATTTCATGCAATCCCTCTGATATTCTACTGACCACCAGTTTCACCTTCCCTCTGCTCCCATTTGTTTCTGTTACCCTAGTCCCTTAGAGTGTAAGCTCATGGGATGTCTGCCTGAGCTTTTGGTTTAAAGTGATATATAACCTGGACAGTTATCCAATGACCAGGGTTTTATTTCCTCTTGTATCATGTAAGTCTGCTGTTTGTGCTTCCCCATTGTAAAGCGCTATGGAATTTGTTGGCGCTGTATAAGTACTTGTAACTGTAACTTTTGTATTTCTGTAACAATTCAATGTTCTTGAACCCAGGACATACTTGAAAACGAGAGAAATCTCAATGTATCCTTCCTGGTAAAATCCTTTATAAATAAATAAATAAATAACAATATTATATTATGTTTTATTTTATTATACTATCCTACAACGCTACTTGGGGAGGTTGAATGTATAATTTTGGAACATGTATAAAGGCTTGGGATTACTTCAGTTTTTCACCCCAAAACAATCTTGACAGAATGTAGTTTATGGGGAATATTTTATAATGTTCTTGTCTAATGTTGATTATTTTTCCACAGGACTCATCACTGATGGGGATATAGAGGCTTCAGTTGCTTTTGGTTGAGAAATGCATTCCAAGAACACATAGAGGAGCTGCTTGTGAAGATATATTGGCTGGAGTATTTACAACGGTTTACTTCAAGCAAAAGATGAACGGCACAGACAAAGAAAGGCCAGCTATGGCCCTGTTGTATCATAATGTGAGCCAAACATTTTTAATGACATTTCAAAACAAATGCAGCCATATCCCTGATATAACACCTTTGCTCGGGGCATCATACAGTTTGGCCACTGTGATGGGATTACTGGGAAACGCTTCTCTCATATATGTCATTTTCCAGCAAAGGAAGAAGGCAAATGTCACACTTATCCTTATCGCTAACTTAGCATTCTCTGATATGTTAGTTTGTGCCTTCTGCTTGCCAATTACAGCAATTTATACTATGATGGACTATTGGGTATTTGGTTTGGGCCTATGCAAGATCACCAACTTTGTACAGTGTGCATCTGTCACCGTCTCTGCGCTTATCTTAGTGCTGATTGCCTTTGAGAGACACCAGCTTATTCTTCACCCTACAGGGTGGAAACCAACCATTCCACAGGCCTATGCAGCTGTTCTTCTTGTCTGGGTCTTAGCATCACTTCTCTGTGTGCCATTTGTCTCCTCAGTTGTCCTGACCAATGTTTTGCACAAAAATACATCACAAGTTGTTGACTTTTTAGTGGACAAGCCATTATGTATGGAAAAATGGACATCGTCCCAGCAGAAAGTTGCTTATACAATAGCTCTACAACTTTTACAGTATATTGTGCCACTCTGTTTAATTTTGGGCTGTTATCTCCGAATCTCTGTTCATTTGAAGCGCAGGGATGCTTTATTCAGGAGGAATGACAACCACATGAAAAGGATCAACATCATGTTAGCCTCCATGGTTGGAGCATTTGCTTTCTGCTGGCTGCCGCTTCATGTTTTCAATAATATTGTCGACTGGAACCATGAACTAATCTCTGTGTGTTATCACAATCTCATATTTTCTTTCTGCCACCTACTTGCCATGATCTCTACATGTGTCAACCCAGTCATCTATGGTGTATTGAACAGCAATGTTAACCAAGAACTGAAGGAATTGTTTCAGAAATGCACTGGGAGAAAAAGGAAACGAGTAGATGCTACACAAGAACAAGAAAAACACCCTTTATCTGTCATGCAAAGTGCTCTATTGCCAGGATCTCCAAGTTCGTGTCATGAACAGGATGGTTGTTGAGGATGTGGTGTTACCATTTACAAAGAACTAATAAACTGAATGAAATATTAGACAAACAATGTCTCAGTTTCTTAATTATGAGACTAATGGGTAATTACGGAAATTTCCTGTTATCCTACCCATCTAAGTCATAGGGGAAAGGAGTGAAACAAAATGAGGACCTCTTCAGTGAATACTGGATAATCTTTGATGTCCTGATTCTTGGAGCAATGTGGAAATTTTAAAATATGAAACATGGAGTACAAAAATGTGTTTTCTGTTAAACTCATTGACCTTCCAAGTCATGTATAATAAAGACATTTCATTTTCTATTATTATGGACTATCACAGTCTTCAAAAACACAAAACATAATCATGTGGATTATTGTATTTGGTATGTTTTTTTAACAGTGACCTGGGAGAAGATGACTTTTATGGATCACGGTAATCTCTGTGTAGGAACTAAAAACACCACATTAGTCTGTTATTTCCTATAAACGCCTCTGATGTCCATTCAAGAGCACTTGAGATATTGTTTATATTTCAAAATTACTTTCTGGTCTGGGAGTTTTAATAGAATTAGCAGTATACTACAATTATTAATAGACTCTGTCCTGTTGTTTCTGACTGCTCATCTCTAGCAAAACTGCTGCTGACGTAAGATTCAGGAAAGTATATTCCATCAAAATAGTGAATTGCAAGGTGGATATTAATAAAGTTCTTGGATCATTCTGTACATAACATATAGAAGATGCTACTCCCTGTCTTTGTTCTTGAATAACATTATTATCCATTACAATATTCTGCGTAATTAGTGCATTATTTACTGTGCATATGTCTGCTTTATGCAGTATATTGCTTGTACATACTCTGTTATTTTTTTATTTGTTTTTATATGTACATGGTTACTCACAATTTTCTTTTATATTGTGGTACACTATCAATTAAATGTGATATCTAACTATTGTATTGGCAAACAATTGAATGGAAATCTGTATAGAGCCCAGATTCTACAATTACATCAATCATCCCTTGCTGTCTGTTTCACTGCTGTGATCATTGAAAGTGTTTTATATAATGTATTGATGTGCCCAAAATTATTTAACATTCTTACAAAAAGCATTAACACTTACTTTTTAATAGGACAGAGCTAATTTTATTTTGTCACACAAATAAATTTGTGATGAGATGACAAGCCAGTTAAAAGAAATAGAAATTTAGGGTAAAAGATATTAGTGAAAAAGAAACAAGCAATGAAAGAAGCAATGTGCAGTATACTGTCTATTTTCATCTACATTCTCTGGCAAGTCATTGCAGGTCATTGTTATGTTCATTAAATTTCCTAAAAATATTATTAATATTAATCCATATAAATGAGTAGAAAAGCTTTCCTTATGCATATGACAACATTTCAGGTTTTCAGAATTCAATGATAGAAAAAAATATGCATTTTTTCATAAGAAGTGAAGCCAGCTGCTGTTGTTGGTTATTTGCAAAACTAGTAGTGCAATATGGAGTTGGAAATCGTTGTTGTGTGAAGCCAATTTCATTACATTGTGCAGCCATGAAATATTTGTAACCATAAAATATAACTACATTTTTATATAACCAGCAAATTGAAAATATGTAACACACACACATATACACACACACATACACACACATACACACACACACACACATACACACACACATACACACACACATACACACACATACACATGCACACACACAAATACACACACACATATATATACATATACACACAAATATATATACACATATACACAGTCAGGTCCAGAAATATTGGGGCATCGACACAATTCTAACATCTTTGGCTCTTTACACCACCACAATGGAGTTGGAATGAAACAAACACAATGTAACAAACCCAATGTGCTTTAACTGCAGACTGTCAGCTTTAATTTGAGGGTATGTACATCCAACTCAGGTGAACGGTGTAGGACTTACAAGTGGGAGGCACATCTGCAAACTGCTGTGCCTCCCATTTGTTTAGGGACCAAAGGTAATGGAACAATTGGCTTCGCAGCTGTTCCATGGCCAGGTGTGTGATATTCCCTTATTACCCCAATTACATTGTGCAGATAAAAGGCCCAGAGTTCATTTCAAGTGTGCTATTTGCATTTGGAATCTGTTGCTGTCAACTCTCAAGATGAGATCCAAAGAGCTGTCACTATCAGTGAAGCAAGCCATCATTAGGCTGAAGAAACAAAACAAACCCATCAGAGAGATAGCAAGAACATTAGGCGTGGCCAAAACAACTGTTTGGAACATTCTCAAAAAGAAGGAATGCACCGGTGAGCTCAGCAACACCAAAAGACCCGGGAGACCATGGAAAACACCTGTGCTGGATGACCGAAGAATTCATTCCCTGGTGAAGAAAACACCCTTCACGACAGCCAGATCAAGAACACTCTCCAGGAGGTAGGTGTATGTGTGTCAAAGTCAACAATCAAGAGAAGACTTCACCAGAGTGAGTACAGAGGGTTCACCACAAGATGTAAACCATTGGTGAGCCTCAAAAACAGGAAGGCCAGATTGGAGTTTTCCAAACAACACCTAACAAAGCCTGCACAATTCTGGAACAAGATCCTATGGACAGATGAGACCAAGATCAACTTGTACCAGAGTGATGGGAAGAGAAGAGTATGGAGAAGGAAAGGAACTGCTCATGAGCCGAAGCATACCACCTCATCAGTGAAGCATGGTGGTGGTAGTGTCATAGTGTGGGCATGTGTGGCTGCCAATGGAACAGCCTTCCAGTAGAAGTGGTAGAGGCCAAAACAGTAATTGAATTTAAGCAAGCATGGGATAGGCATAAGGCTATCTTAAACAAAAGATAAATCCAGGTAAAGTATCCATGTAATTGGGCAGACTAGATGGGCCGAAAGGTTCTTATCTGCCGACATTTTTCTATGTTTCTATGTTTCTAATGGAACTGGTTCTCTTGTATTTATTGATGATGTGACTGCTGACAAAAGCAGCAGGTGAATTGTGAAGTGTTTCGGGCAATATTATCTGCTCACATTCAGCCAAATGCTGCAGAACTCATTGGACGGCGCTTCACAGTGCAGATGGACAATGACCCAAAGCATACTGCAAAAGCAACTAGGGATGAGCTGTTCGGTTCGATCAGTTCGGAGTTCGATTCGAACATCGGCAGTTCGAAAGTTCACGAACTTTGAACTTTTTGGCGTGTTCGGTTCGAGTTCGAACTTTTTTGTTTAAAAAGTATAAAAAATGCTTAAAAAAATACTAAAAAATCTAAAAATAAAGAGACTGCAGAATATTATAAGCAACGGTTTATTAGATATTGAATTAAAAAATAATGTTTACGTGCAAAGATTCTCACCTCTGAATGACATGTGCTCTCAAACGGTGTAAACAACAGGTGTTTAATTAGTGTTTGGAAATAACATGTGCTTTTAATTAGTCTGGTCTAATGAATTTGATACATTGTCTGTAGACTGAGGGTGTCTGGAGGGGTCTCCTGAACATGTATCAAACAACACCTGTGCTTCTGAGAAGAGTTCATTTCTCTACTAAATGTTCCTCTGATATGCTGTTTAACCCCTTAACTCTGCATTTCACTGCTGTGTGCTCAGCTCATTTTTACCGCTTTCGCTCATCATGTTTAAACGCGATTTGAAGCCACATTTTATTAAATGACCCAGACATATTAGATATCGTTCTTTCCGGCAGACTCCGCAGATTCATAATATATAATTTTTATATGTATACGTCATGTCCTGCCTGTATATTATGACAAAAAATGCAATAAAAATTTAATTTTTAACCATCTGAAGTGTGTAAAGTGTTTTTATTTCACATTTTAGCACATGAGCGTTTGCAGTTATGTTTTCTCTGGGGTGCGCTTGTACTAAAATTAGAAATGGGGACTTGTTACATTTTGTGGGGGGAATTACGTGATTTTTTGCAAACGCACCCCATAGAAAAAAATCATTAGTGCAGCATCATTGTTCACATTATAATTGAAATGTGAACAATATTGCTGCATTAATAAAATCAAAACACAAAAAAAATACATGTTTTTTTTTATTTTATTTTTTTAACTTTATACCTGGTCATGTTGGGAATCATTCGAAAGGCCATGCTCAGGCCTTTCGATTGACACCCTCCATGACCCCTTAGCTTCCACGGTTCTGGAGATATCGGGGTTCCCCGGCTATCTGACGTCATCACGCTATGCGTGAGGACGTCAAGCAGTGAGGGGGACCTGGGGGTGGAGCCGCCATCCAAGATGGCGGCCCCCACCGGAGCTAGGCCGCACTTCGGCACCGCAAGGCATCTCTATACACAGCCCCATCAGTATCTCTATACACAGCCTCACAGCATCTCTATATACAGCCTCACAGCATCTCTATACACAACCTCACAGCATCTCTATACACAGCCACACAGCATCTCTATACACAGCCTCGCAGCATCTCTATACACAGCCTCACAGCATCTCTATACACAACCTCACAGCATCTCTATACACAACCCCATCAGAATCTCTACACAACCTCACAGCATCTCTATACACCGCCTCGCAGCATCTCTATACACAGCCCCATCAGCATCTCTATACACAGCCTCACAGCATCTCTATACACAGCCTCACAGCATCTCTATACACAACCCCATCAGCATCTCTATACACAGCATCTCTATACACAACCCCATCAGCATCTCTACACAACCTCACAGCATCTCTTTACACAGCCTCACAACATCTCTATACACAGCCTCACAGCATATATATACACAACCTCACAGCATCTCTATACACAACCTCACAGAATCTCTATACACAACCTCACAGCATCTCTATACACTACCTCACAGCATCTCTATACACAACCTCACAGCATCTCTATACACAACCCCATCAGCATCTCTATACACAGCCTCACAGCATCTCTATACACAACCCCATCAGCATCTCTATACACAGCCTCACAGCATCTTTATACACAACCTCACAGCATCTCTATACACAACCCCATCAGTATCTCTATAAACAGCATCTCTATACACAGCCTCACAGCATCTCTATACACAACCCCATCAGTATCTCTATAAACAGCATCTCTATACACAGCCTCACAGCATCTCTATACACAACCCCATCAGCATCTCTATACACAACCTCACAGCATCTCTATACACAACCTCACAGCATCTCTATACACAACCCCATCAGCATCTCTATACACAACCTCACAGCATCTCTATACACAGCCCCATCAGCATCTCTATACATAACCTCACAGCATCTCTATACACAGCCTCACAGCATCTCTATACACAACCTCACAGCATCTCTGTGAACCCTCAAAATGAACCCCCTATCTCCACCAGGGGATTCTGGGCAGCTAGGGGTTCCCCGGCTATCTGACATCATCACGCTATGCGTGAGGATGTCAGGCAGTGAGGGGGGACCTGGGGGTGGAGCCGTGATCCAAGATGGCGGCCCCCACCGGAGCTAGGCCGCACTTCGTCACCGCAAGGCACCAAAGTGCGACCCGGTGCCTAAGGGGTTAAAGCCAGGCACCGCTTAAAAGGGGAGACTCTCCCCTTTTAAGTGGTGCCTGGCTTTTTTTTGTGGGACCTCCCGATCGGGAGGGAGAGGGATCCGAACGGATCCCCCCTTCCCTTCCAGGCGATCTGGAACGCTGATGACTTGTGGGACACGACCTCCTCAGCATACAGCGGGAGTAACTGAGGACGTGTCCCACACGTCGTCAGCAGTGAAGGGGTTAAAAACTTCTTTTTTTAACTATTTGTCCTTGTTTCCTGTCCCCCAGGGCACTACCCGGACCTGGACATTGTTTTTAAATGTTTCTATACATCCTAGAAATCCACCACTTCACGGGCAGGTTATGGGGACCTCTAGGCACGATATTTGAAGAAATTTTTCATTTTCATTTTTAACCCTTATTTCATGGAAAACTCATTGTCCCTTTAAAAACTTTTTTTTTTTACTTTTTGTCATTGTTTCCTGTCCCCCAGGGCACTACCTGGACCCCCATACACCTTTTATGGCAAATATCTAGCATATATGCCCTCTTGGAGGGCACTCTAAAAATCGAATTTGGAGTTCGAGTTCGAGTTCGAACTTTTGAAAAGTTCGAACTCGAATGCGAACCGAACTCGGGGGTGTTCGGCTCATCCCTAAAAGCAACCAAAGAGTTTTTGAAGGGACAGAAATGGAATGTTATGCAATGGACAAGTCAATCACCTGACCTGAATCCCATTGAGCATGCTTTTCATTTGCTGAAGACAAAACTGAAGGGAAAATGCCCCAAGAACAAGCAGGAACTGAAGACAGTTGCAGTAGAGGCCTGGCAGAGCATCATCAGGGATGAAGCCCAGCGTGTGGTGATGTCTATGCAATCCAGACTTCAGGCTGTGATTGATGGCAAAGGATTTGCAACCAAGTATTAAGAAGGGAAAGTTTGATTTATGATTATTATTCAGTCCCATTACCTTTGGTCCCTTAACAAGTGGGAGGCACATCTGCAAACTGCTGTAAGTCCTACACCGTTCACCTTAGTTGGATGTACATACCCTCAAATTAAAGCTGACAGTCTGCAGTTAAAGCACATTGTGTTTTGTTTCATTCGAACTCCATTGTGGTGGTGTATAGAGCCAAAGATGTTAGAATTGTGTCGATGTCCCAATATTTCTGGACCTGACTGTATATATAAACCTTTTGTTTTGCAATAGTATTCAAGTGTTTACAGAGATATGGTGAGTCAAGTTAATTTTGATCCAGACACAGAGAATCCAAAAAGTGTAATTAGGGCTATGAATGGAGGCCAGGCACTCTTTTCGAGCATCAATAGCATGGCTGTGCTGCCTATGATGATTGTAATTTAGGTAGATAGGGATGAGCCGAACACCCCCGTGTTCGGTTCGCATTCGAACTCGAACAATTTAAAAGTTCGAGTTCGAACTCAAACCGAACTCAATGCAAGACAATGGGACTCAAAAGTTCGATTTTTAGAGTGCCCTCCAAGAGGGCATATATGCAAGATATTTGCCATCAAAGGTGTATAGGGGTCCGTGTAGTGCCCTGGGGGCAGTGGCGTAGCGTAGGTTGCCAGCGCCCGGGGCCAGCCAAGAATTGTGCGCTCCCCCCAACCTGTGGACACGTTAGCATGCCCTGATTCCCTTCCACCATTAGGGTATTGAACCCCTTAACTGTGATACAATGTAATGTGCAGAGTGTATGAGCGTATCCCAGAGCTCCACAGCAATAAAACCCACATTAATGTGCAGCTCACACATGAATATATATATTGCCCCCAGCAGCTCAAACATGAATATATTTGACCCCAGTAGCTCACACATGAATATATTTGCCCCGAGTAGCTCACACATTAATATATTTTACTGAGAGGGTGGTGGATACATGGAACAGCCTTCCAGTAGAAGTGGTAGAGGCCAAAACAGTGATTGAATTTAAGCAGGCATGGGATATTATTATTATTATTATTATTATTTATTTATAATGCGCCAGCATATTCCGCAGCGCTGTACAATAAGCACAGTATAGACAGGGTTACAATACATTGAACAACATTTGACAAACAGTACAGGAGGAGATGAGGGCCCTATTCCCGTAGGAACTCACAATCTGGGAGGGTAGGGGTTGGAAACAGGAGGAGAGGGCTGTAAGGTGAGAGTGATTGATGGTTGCGTCAGTGAGTTGGGTGGAAGGCTTCCCTAAATAGGAACGTTTTAAGGGAGCGTTTGAAGGAAGAGAAGTTAGGGTAAAGTCTGACAGTGCGAGGGAGAGCGTTCCAGAGAGTGTGGGCTGCGCGTGAGAAATCCTGCAGTCTATCATGGGAAGAGGTGATGCGGGGAGAAGCTAGGCGCAGGTCACTGTTTGACCTTAAGGAGCGGGCTGGGGTGTATTTGGTGATTAGTGAGGACAGGTAGTGGGGAGCTGAGTTAGTGAGGGTTTTGTAGGTAAGGATAAGGATTTTGAACTTAATTCTGCAGTGTATGGGGAGCCAGTGAAGGGACTCGCAGAGGGGAGCGGCAGAGACAGAGCGGCAGGTGAGGTGAATTAGCCTGGCGAAGGCGTTCAGGATGGATTGTAGGGGGGAGAGGCAGGACAGAGGGAGGCCAGATAAGAGATTATTGCAATAGTCGAGTCGGGAGATTACCAGGGCGTGTATGAGGCATAAGGCTATCCTAAACAAAAGATAAATCCAGGTAAAGTATCCATGTAATTGGGCAGACTAGATGGGCCGAAAGGTTCTAATCTGCCGACATTTTCTATGTCTCTATGTTTCTAGATTTGCCCCCAGTAGCTCAAACATGAACATATTTGCCCCCAGTAGCTCAAACATGAATATATTTGCCCCAGTAGCTCAAACATGAATATATTTGTCCCAGTACCTCACACATGAATATATTTGCCCCAGTACCTCAAACACGAATATATTTGCCCCCAGAAGCTCAAACATGAATATATTTGTAATAGAGCAGCAGGAAATGCTAGCTGAATGCTTGGTTGTGTAGGGAGAGGTATTAGCAGTAGGAAAAGGGAAGTGCTCATGCCACTGTACAGAGCACTGGTGAGACCTCACTTGGAGTACTGTCTGCAGTACTGGAGACCGTATCTACAGAAGGATATAGACACCTTAGAGAGAGTTCAGAGAAGGGCTACTAAAATGGTGTATAGCTTGAAGGAGAAAAGTTACCAGGAAAGGCTTAATGATCTTAACATGTATAGCTTGGAAAAAAGACGAGACAGAGGAGATATAATAGAAACATTTAAATACGTAAAGGGAATCCACAAGGTAGAGGAAGGGAGTATATTTAAAAGGAAACAAAGTAGCAAAACAAGAGGACATAGTCTTAGATTAGAGGGGCAAAGGTTTAAAAGTAACATCAGGAAGCATTATTTTACTGAGAGGGTGGTAGATACATGTAGAAGTAGTAGAGGCAAAACCAGTGATTGAATTTAAGCAGGCATGGGATAGGCATAAGGCTATCCTAAACAAAAGATAAATCCAGGTTAAGTATCCATGTAATTGGGCAGACTAGATGGGCCGAAAGGTTCTTATCTGCCGACATTTTTTATGTTTCTATGTTTCTATATTTGCCCCCAGTAGCTCATACATGAATATATTTGCCACCAGTAGCTCAAACATGAATATATTTGCCCCAGTACCTCACACATGAAAATATTTGCCCCAGTACCTCAAACACGAATATATTTGCCCCCAGAAGCTCAAACATGAATATATTTGCCCCCAGAAGCTCAAACATGAATATATTTTCCCCCAGTAGCTCAAACATGAATATATTTGCCCAAGTACCTCACACACGAATATATTTGCCCCAGTACCTCACACATGAATATATTTGCCCCCAGTACCTCAAACACGAATATATTTGCCCCCAGAAGCTCAAACATGAATATATTTGTAATAGATCAGCAGGAAATGCTAGCAGAATGCTTGTTTGTGTAGGGAGAGGTATTAGCAGTAGGAAAAGGGAAGTTCTCATGCCACTGTACAGAGCACTGGTGAGACCTCACTTGGAGTACTGTGTGCAGTACTGGAGACCGTATCTCCAGAAGGATATAGACACCTGAGAGAGAGTTCAGAGAAGGGCTACTAAAATGGTGTACGGCTTGAAGGAGAAATTTACCAGGAAAGGAAACAAAGTAGGAAAACAAGAGGACATAGTCTTAGATTAGAGGGGCAAAGGTTTAAAAGTAACATCATGAAGCATTATTTTACTGAGAGGGTGGTGGATACATGGAACAGCTTTCCAGTAGAAGTGGTAGAGGCTACAACAGTGATTGAATTTAACCCTTTCGCTGCTGAGGCTTTTCCCGCCCCTGTGCTGAGGTCATTTTTTACCTGTTTTGCGCATCATGTTTAAACGTGTTTTTAAGGCTTATTTTAGTATATGACACCGACATATTATATATCGTTCTTTCCGTCAGACTCGGTAGATTCATAATATGTCATTATTATATGTATACGTTATGTCATGTCTGTATATTATAACAAAAAATGCAATAAAATATGTATTTTCAATAATTTACAATGTGTAAAGTGTTTTTTTTCACACTTTAACATGCGAGCAATTGCGGTTATATTTTGTATGGGGTGCGCTTGTTAAAAAAATTAGAGATGGGGTCTCGTTACTTTTTTTTTGGGGAAAATGACACTATTTTTAACAAACGCACCGCATACAAAAATCGTTAGTGCAGCATCATTGTTCACATTATAATTGAAATGGGAACAATATTGCTACACTAACAAACCAAAAAAAATAAAAAAAAAGTGTTTATTTTTTTTTTTTTAATTTTTTTTTTAATTTTTTTTTATTTTTATTTTTCTTTTTTTTTTTTTTTACAAAATTTTTAACTTTCATGTTTGGTATCGTTGGAACGGCCATGCTCTGGCCGATCCAACGATACCAAAATTTAACCCCTAGCTGCCACGGATCGGAGATAGGGAGTTCATTGGAACTCCCTATCACCACACTTGGTGGCAGTTAGGGGTTAACTGTAGGACTGGCGTCATCGTGCTACGCACGATGACGCCAGTCCTCTGGGGGAGTTCCCGGAAGCTTGGCCGACATCCAAGATGTCGGCCAGCTCCCGGGAAGGATCGCGAATCGGCGCTTTTCAGCGCCGATTTGCGATCCAGCTCCCCAGGGGTTAATGCCAGGCATCATTTGGAAGGGCAGGCTGTGCCCTTCCAAATGATGCCTGGGTTAAGCCCCTGTGCGCCGCCGATCGGGAGGGAGAGAGGTCCGAAGGACCTCCCCCCCTCCCTTTCAGGCGCCTCCTCCGCACATGCGGGGGGGGCGCCTGAATTAGGTGTCATCGCGCCCCCGCGATGACACCTAATGTTGGCGGCTGCTGGTCCGGATGCCGGGCTGACATCCAGGATGTCAGCCCGCACCGGAGGGGCCAGCGATCGGCCGGAACCCGGCCGAACGCTGACCCCGATGCGAGGACGCGCTCAGCGCGTCCTCCGCATACCAGCGGGAATGCTGAGGACGCGCTGAGCGCGTCCTTAGCATTCAAGTGGTTAAGCAGGCATGGGATAGGCATAAGGCTATCCTAAACAAAAGATAAATCCAGGTAAAGTATCCATGTAATTGGGCAGACTAGATGGGCCGAAAGGTTCTTATCGGCCGACATTTTTTATGTTTCTATATTTGCCCCCAGTAGCTCAAACATGAATATATTTGCCCCAGTAACTCACACATGAATATATTTGCCCCAGTACCTCAAACACGAATATATTTGCTCCAGAAGCTCAAACACTAATATATTTGCCCCCGGAAGCTCAAACACGAATATATTTGCCCCCAGAAGCTCAAACATGAATATATTTGCCCCAGAAGCTCAAACATTAATATATTTGCCCCAGTACCTCAAACATGGATATATTTGCCCCAGTAGCTCAAAACATGGATATATTTGCCCCAGTAGCTCAAACATGAATATATTTGCCCCCAGTAGCTCAAACATGAATATATTTGCCCCAGTACCTCACACATGAATATATTTGCCCCAGTACCTCAAACACGAATATATTTGGTCCAAAAGCTCAAACATGAATATATTTGCCCCCAGAAGCTCAAACATGAATATATTTGCCCCCAGTAGCTCAAACATGAATATATTTGCCCACAGCACCTCAAACATGGAAATATATTGCCCCTTCCCCCCCTTGCTCACCGGCTCTGAGGGCCTGTGGGTCGGTAGGGGGGGCCGGTTTGGGGCATTATAGTGGGCCCCCGCTGGTTTCCCTGTGATGGTCATCAGGGACAGTGCTCTTAACATGCAGCCAGCAGCGCACTCTGTAAATGCCGCGGTGGCGCCTGCAGCCCAGTCTAAGCACGTTGCACTGGCGCCACCCCTAACGTGACACGTCACGTGAGGGGGCGGCGCAGGTGCCACCGCGGCATTTCCAGGGTGCGCCGCTGGCTGCCTGTGTGCACTGCTGACCATCACAGGGCACGGAAACCGGCGGGGCCCAATATTGTGCCCCTGGCACCCCTAAAAAACTGTGCCCGCCCCAAAAAAAACACCGCCCCCCCAGGCCCCCCAGCCCCCCACGATACGCCACTGCCTGGGCGACAGTAAACAAGGACAAAAAGTTTTAAAAAAAAGTTTTTAAAGGAACAGTGAGTTTTTCATAAAATAAGGGTTAAAAATAAAAATGAAAAATTCCTTCAAATATCGTGCCTAGGAGGTCCCCATAACCTGCCCGTGAAGTGGCAGATTTGTAGGATGTATAGAAACATCGCCATCAGAGACCCACACACGACACCTAGCCACCCTTAAGGGGTTAAAATGCACAGGTACTGGCTACTATCCTGTTAGATGAGGGAATGTATTATATGTATAAAGCAAGGTATATATGACAATGGATAGTCAGAGACTCTAGGGACTCAGCGTTTACACTTTATGATAGACAGTTTCACGTTGTGTTGTGTTACTAATGCAGAAGCAGCAAGCCCTTCCACCACGCTTGCACCAAAACTATAGATCTAACACAATAATAAATTGTATGCTCACATAGGCCCTTCGGGAGAGTTACATGACATACAAATACTGGAATATTATGTTTAAATCTAAGGAGTGTGATAAAGATTTTATTAAGCCCTTGATGACAAATGACGGAACATCTACATCATTAATGATTGGCTTTACAGAGCCCTGGTCCTTAAGGGGTTAAACAGCATATCAGAGGAACATGTAGTAGAAATGAACACTTCTTAGAATTCAGAAGCACAGTGTTCATACATGTGCAGGAGCCACACTCGGTCTGCAGGCAATGTATCAAATTCATGAGACCAGACTAATTAGAAGCACATGTTATTTCCAAACACTAATTAACACCTGTTGTTTACGCCGTTTGAGAGCCCTGCTGTAAGCAGCACATGTCATTTAGAGGTGAGAATCTTTGCACCTAGACATTAGGCAGACTGTAAAGCATGCTTTCCTTATAAGCTAGAAAATCCACATCACCTATTGCAGCATTTTAAAGATGAAACACACAGGCGGTGCAAAAAATCCTATGCAAGCCTCATGCACTCTAAGCACATGTAATTTTGAGGTGTGAAAGCTTCAGAAAAATGTACACGTGTGCAAATATTTTAAATAAAGCCAGAATAATTTTATGACAGTCACATTTGTCTGACAAACAGATAATACATTACGCTGCAGCATGTGTTGACATATGTTGGTAGATGTATGTAATGTGTGTTATGTGTATGTAACATGTTTATGCTATTATACATACCACTTCTTGACGACGTAGACAGTCCTTCCATTGCCTCCCACCGCGTTGACTGCGCCCGTAATCATCGCCCACATGCGTGCCTTCTTGCCCTGGGTAGTTTTTTAAATCAATATCTAATAAACCGTTGCTTATAATATTCTGCAGTAAATTTCTAGATTTTTTAGTATTTTTAAGCATTTTGTATACTTTTTTCCAAAAAATTTTTTAGAACTCGAACCGAACATGCCAAAAATTTCGAAGTTCGTGAACTTTCGAACTGCCAATGTTCGAGTCAAACTCCGAACTGATCGAACCGAACAGGTCATCCCTAGTAGGCAATAGTAACATATAGCAAACTGGATTTTAAAACAACAATATAGACAAAGTATGGGCAGTACACGAGTGTAATAAATTATGATAAAAATGTAATATATATACAGTATATTTATATGTAGAAAAAGGAGAAGGAAATTATTAAGGAATGCTTTCCCAGTGATATAAATAAAAGTTACCCTGAAAGACCCATCTTACAGTTAGATTAAAGATCTCATTCTAAAAGAAAGAAAAAGTCCCATTCTTCTCATGGATTGATAATTCTTTGGCATCTGCTAGTTGTTGAGATATTTTTTTCCACCTGGGTGGTTACACTCTGCATCATGCAGACTTAGGCTCCTTCTCTCTGGGTTACATTGCCCTCAGGACCTGTGAAGTGGTGTCACACAAAGTAGAGACACTACATTTAGTTACTCACGACTACAGTTGTTGCTTTATTTTCAGTTATATGAAATATATATATGCCTTTTCAGGCATAATGTATAGGCAGCAGTCAACCAATCAAAAATGTTTTACATTACACATTTCCTGGAATAAGCAAAATACAATGTATCAAAAATAATGAGCAATTAAAGAAAACAATTGACACTTTGAAGAGCATATCTTGTTATTTCTGGAGGGCGTAAAGGCAGTTTTGAATATAGGAATAATTTATGGTGGCATTGGAAGGACACACATCATATCCTGAATTCAAGGTCTCTATAAAGTTAAGTGTCACGGGCACCCGGCGTGAGCCAAGGTGGGCCATTTTTAGAGATGATTGTACTTTAGGCAGGATAGCTGCTGGTAGCGAGACAAGCACATCAGGAGACACGGTACCCAGACAACAAAAGACACAGAACAGGACAACAGGCAGAGCAAGGGTTAAGGGAAAGAACAACAATATACTGGCACACAGCAGCACAGACAAGAAAACCCTAATCTAGGATATGGCCCTTACAATGGCCTTCTGTTCTAAGGGAGGGGACCTCACTGTTGCTCACACACAGAACCAAGAAACCAGGATAAGAGGGACAAATCCAGAGAAGTGCTAATAAACAAGAGCTGGAGTTAGAAACCAGAAAAAGTAGTCATACATAAGCCAGAGATCTGAAACCAGAGAGGAATATCAGACAAGCTAGGAGTCGATACACAGGAGATCAAAAAGCATGAGGGATGACATGCTAGAATAGTCAGAGAACCAGGCCAGAGTCATACACAATACATCAGATAACACAGAAACACACAGAACAGAATAAACCAAAAATATAACAACAGACAAGGCAACTGGAGGGACAGACAGACTAAGCAAACAAGAAACCAGAAATAAACTGAACAATGGAAAACAAAGAAAAATAACAGAAGTAAATACTATACTTAGGAAGAGATACACAGGCAGAACCTCAGGGAGTAATGTGACTCATATGCAGGAGCCCTGGGCAATGGAAGAGGCTGCCTTATAAAGGGAGCAGGCCAGAGCAGACAGATTAGGTGGTCCAAGACCAGACTGGCTACAGGGAATTCCCGGAGTGGAGAGAGCAAGAAATGGCCCAGACAGCAGTAAGAGACGGTCTTGATTAGCCACAGCTTGTGTGTTGCAGGAGTGAATCAGAGAGGAGAGGAGATTGTTGCATATCAGGGTGTATCACTGAGTTATACCAGAGTTTTGGGAATTTGAATCTGTGTCTTGGCACTGCCAGCTATCAGGGTGTATCACTGAGTTATACCAGAGTTCTGGAAATTGGAATCTGTGTCTTGGTACTGCCAGCTATCAGGGTGTAGCACTGAGTTATACCAGTGTTCTGGGAATTTGAATCTGTGTCTTGGCACTGCCAGCTATCAGGGTGTATCACTGAGTTATACCAGTGTTCTGGGAATTTGAATCTGTGTCTTGGCACTGCCAGCTATCAGGGTGTATCACTGAGTTATACCAGTGTTCTGGGAATTTGAATCTGTGTCTTGGCACTGCCAGCTATCAGGGTGTATCACTGAGTTATACCAGAGTTCTGGGAATTTGAATCTGTGTCTTGTCACTGCCAGCTATCAGGGACAGGGTGTATCACTGAGTTATACCAGTATTCTGGGAATTTGAATCTGTGTCTTGGCACTGCCAGCTATCAGGGTGTATCACTGAGTTATACCAGAGTTCTGGGAATTTGAATCTGTGTCTTGTCACTGCCAGCTATCAGGGACAGGGTGTATCACTAAGTTATAGCAGAGTTCTGGAATATCTGTATATCTTTAATCTAATTCTAGATACCATAGAATACCACAGTTGAATCAGAGTTAATATGTATCTTTAATCTGTATCTTTATCTATTCAGAGTCGAATCTGGGTCTTGCCAGCTATCAGGGTGTTGCAGCTAGGGATGAGCCGAACACCCCCGTGTTCGGTTCGCATTCGAACAATTTCAAAAGTTCGAGTTCGGACGCGAACACGATCCGAACTCAATGCAAGTCAATAGGACACAAACGTTCGATTTTTAGAGTCCCCTCCAAGAGGGCATATATGCAAGATATTTGCCATAAAAAAGTGGCGGACAGGAAACAAGGAAAAAAAGTTTTTTAAAAAAAGACATTTTTAAAGGAACAGTGATTTTTCCATGAAATAAAGGTTAAGAATAAAAACAAAAAATTCCTTCAAATATCGTGCCTAGGAGGTCCCCATAACCTGCCCGTGAAGTGGCGGATGTGACGTTCTGGGTCTCTGGCGCCCCCTCTGGCAGTAGTGGACATTGCTGCTTTTGGTTTATTTTTATTTCATTCATTTCTTGAATTCCAAGCCTGATTAGTACCTGGACTCCATTGGTTCACCCTGGACCATTTTGTATATATGGAGACCACTCCCTTAGCCCTTTCGCTGCTGAGGCTTTTCCCGCCCCTGTGCTGAGGTCATTTTTTACCTGTTTTGCGCATCATGTTTAAACGTGTTTTGAAGGCTTATTTTAGTATATGACATCGACATATTATATATCGTTCTTTCCGTCAGACTCGGTAGATTCATAATATGTCATTATTATATGTATACGTTATGTCATGTTTGTATATTATAACAAAAAATGCAATAAAATATGTATTTTCAATAATTTACAGCGTGTAAAGTGTTTTTTTCCACATTTTAACATGCGAGCAATTGCGGTTATATTTTGTATGGGGTGCGCTTGTTAAAAAAATTAGAGATGGGGTCTCGTTACATTTTTTTTTGGGGAAAATGACACCATTTTTAACAAACGCACCGCATACAAAAATCGTTAATGCAGCATCATTGTTCACATTATAATTGAAATGGGAACAATATTGCTGCATTAACAAAACAAAAAAAAAAAAAAAAAAAGTGTTTATTTTTTTTTTATTATTTTTTTTTTAATTTGTTTTTATTTTTATTTTTCTTTTTTTTTTTTTTTTACAATTTTTTTTACTTTCATGTTTGGTATCGTTGGAACGGCCATGCTCTGGCCGATCCAACGATATCAAAATTTAACCCCTAACTGCCACGGATCGGGAGATAGGGAGTTCATTGGAACTCCCTATCTCCACACTTCGTGGCAGTTAGGGGTTAATGCTAGGACTGGCGTCATCGTGCTGCGCACGATGACGCCAGTCCTCTGGGGGAGTTCCCGGAAGCTTGGCCGACATCCAAGATGTCGGCCAGCTCCCGGGAAGGATCGCAAATCGGCGCTTTTCAGCGCCGATTTGCGATCCAGCTCCCCAGGGGTTAATGCCAGGCATCATTTGGAAGGGCAGGCTGTGCCCTTCCAAATGATGCCTGGGTTAAGCCCCTGTGAGCCGCCGATCGGGAGGGAGAGAGGTCCTTCCCCCCCTCCCTCCCTTTCAGGCGCCTCCTCCGCACATGCGGGGGGGGCGCCTGAATTATGTGTCATCGCGGGGGCGCGATGACACATAATAATGGCGGCCACTGCTCCGGATGCCGGGCTGACATCCAGGATGTCAGCCCGCACCGGAGGGGCCAGCGATCGGCCGGAACCCGGCCGAACGCTGACCCCAATGCGAGGACGCGCTCAGCGCGTCCTCCGCATACCAGCGGGAATGCTGAGGACGCGCTGAGCGCGTCCTTAGCATTCAAGTGGTTAGTAGGGTGCGGTCTCATTCATCCTGGATCAGTCATTCAGCTCATGTCTGGTTTGCCTTGCTCTAGATTCATCCTGAATCATCTATTCAGTTCAGTTCAGTCTGGTTTGCCTTGCTCTAGATTCATCCTGAATCATCTATTCAGTTCAGTTCAGTCTGTCTGTCTTCAAGCTCCTGTCTGGTTTGCCTTGGTCTAATTCAATCCTGTTCAGTCTGTCTGTCTTCCAGCTCATGTCTGGTCTTTCCCTGGTCTAGATTTATCCGGTTTAACCTGTCTACCTGGTCATTCTGTTTACAGGCTCATGTCTGGTTTGCCCTGTTTTTCTTGCCTTCTTGTAGTATCATGTTTAGTTCTGCGTATCATGTTTAATTCTGCCTCCCATATTTAGTTGCCTATTTTGTTTATATCTGGTTTTCTTTATATTTCTTGCCGTGAGGTTAAAGGCTCTGTTTATTGTATTTATGTTCTGTATTCCCTGCTCTTGGTTTAAGTTCTTGGTTCCTAGAATAAATGATATATTTTTATTTTTCTAGTTCAGGCTTATGGTCTATTTTCACTGCCCATTAGGCTCACACCCCTCTCTGTCAGGTCAGGTCCCTGACCCCCATCGTGCCATAATGAGACCGCCAGTAACAAGTGAGCTAGCAGTGATTCTTGGTCTGTTGGAGAACCTGCAAAAGGTTAATAAAGCTGCAGAACAGCACCTGGAGCGGCTGAGTGCTATACTGCTGAAAACTCCCAGGGACGCCTTCCCAAAGGAACCTGTTCCAGTGAAAGATTCCAGAGGACCCCTGACCCTGGAGGAAAGGGTATGGAGGAAAACCCATGGCTTATGTTTCTACTGTGGTTCCTGCCTGCACAGAGTGGCAACCTGCCAGGTGCGCCCACAGAAGGCCCTCACGGTCCAGCCTTACCAAACCTCCTTGACCAAGCCATGCCAGGCCGCAGTATCCATGTCCACTGCCCTGCAACCCGCAGGATCTCCAGAGTCCGCTGCCCTGCAACCCGCAGGATCTCCAGAGTCCGCTGCCCTGCAACCCGCAGATTCTCCAGAGTCCGCTGCCCAACAGGGAGAGACCAGGTGTAAGCCAGCAGTTCCAGCCAAGAGTGCTGCCCTGCAGCGTGAACAAATCGGGGTCACCGCTCGACAGTGCCAAGCCGGGGTCACCGCTCCACAGTGCCAAGCCAAGGTGGTTCCCAAGCCACGCTCACCCGAGCTGGTAGTTTCCAAGCCACGCTCACCCGAGCTGGTAGTTTCCAAGCCATGCTCACCCGAGCTGGTAGTTTCCAAGCCACGCTCACCCGAGCTGGTAGTTTCCAAGCCACGCTCACCCGAGCTGGTAGTTTCCAAGCCACGCTCACCCGAGCTGGTAGTTTCCAAGCCACGCTCACCCGAGCTGGTAGTTTCCAAGCCATGCTCACCCGAGCTGGTGGTTCCCAAGCCACGCTCACCCGAGCTGGTAGTTTCCAAGCCACGCTCACCCGAGCTGGTAGTTTCCAAGCCACGCTCACCCGAGCTGGTAGTTTCCAAGCCACTCTCACCCGAGCTGGTAGTTTCCAAGCCACGCTCACCCGAGCCGGTAGTTTCCAAGCCACGCTCACCCGAGCCGGCCATGACCGAGTCGCCGCAGAGCCGTGCCGAGGTCGCTGACCCACAGACCCGTGCTGCTGCTGCCATGACCGAGTCGCCGCAGAGCCGTGCAGAGGTCGCTGACCCACAGATCCGTGCTGCTGCCACCATGACCGAGTCGCCGCAGAGCCGTGCTGCTGCCGCCATGACCGAGTCACCGCAGAGCCGTGATGAGGTCGCTGACCCACAGAGCCGTGCTGCTGCCGCCATGTCCGAGTCGCCGCAGAGCCGTGCTGTTGCTGCGTGTCCAAGTCACCACAGAGTCATGCTAAAGGCGCTGCCCCTCCTGTCCTTGCCAAGGGTGCTACCCAACTGGTCCACACCAAGGGCGCTGCCCCACCGAGCCCAGCTGTCCCGGCGTCTTCGAGCCCTGCTGTCCCGGTGTCTTCGAGCCCTGCTGTCCCGGTGTCTTCGAGCCCTGCTGTCCGGTGTCCTCGAGCCCTGCTGTCCCGGTGTCTTCGAGCCCTGCTGTCCCGGTGTCTTCGAGCCCTGCTGTCCCGGTGTCTTCGAGCCCTGCTGTCCCGGTGTCTTCGAGCCCTGCTGTCCCGGTGTCTTCGAGCCCTGCTGTCCCGGTGTCTTCGAGCCCTGCTGTCCGGTGTCTTCGAGACCTGCTGTCCGGTGTCTTCGAGACCTGCTGTCCCGGTGTCTTCGAGCCCAGCTGTCCCGGTGTCTTCTAGCCCAGTGGTTCCAGTCCAGTCGCTGCAGAGCCGTGCCAAGGTCACCAACCTACGGAGCTGTGCTGCTGCTGTCCCAGTCAAATTGCCACAGAACCGGATCGCCACTGGTGCCATGTTCCTGTTGCCGCAGAGCCGGGAGGACACTGTTGCTGTCCATTCCACGTCCCGTACCAGGGGAGGAGACACAACAGGACTGGTGCCAGTGTCTTCAAACCTGGACCCAGTTTTGGCTCCCACCCTCATAGACGGGGGCGTCTTGAGGAGGATGACGACTCTGAGTGGGACCTCAGGGGACTTTGGTGACTGGTGTACGCGAGGGCTCTACGTGCCTACAGGACCCATTGACTTTTTACTTTCATTCTTATTGTCTTTTTTTTTGAGCATCCGGGGTCTGCTCGTGGAGGGGGGGATATGTGACGTTCTGGGTCTCTGGCGCCCCCTCTGGCAGTAGTGGACATTGCTGCTTTTGGTTTATTTTTATTTCATTCATTTCTTGAATTCCAAGCCTGATTAGTACCTGGACTCCATTGGTTCACCCTGGACCATTTTGTATATATGGAGACCACTCCCTTAGTAGGGTGCGGTCTCATTCATCCTGGATCAGTCATTCAGCTCATGTCTGGTTTGCCTTGCTCTAGATTCATCCTGAATCATCTATTCAGTTCAGTTCAGTCTGTCTGTCTTCAAGCTCCTGTCTGGTTTGCCTTGGTCTAATTCAATCCTGTTCAGTCTGTCTGTCTTCCAGCTCATGTCTGGTCTTTCCCTGGTCTAGATTTATCCGGTTTAACCTGTCTACCTGGTCATTCTGTTTACAGGCTCATGTCTGGTTTGCCCTGTTTTTCTTGCCTTCTTGTAGTATCATGTTTAGTTCTGCGTATCATGTTTAATTCTGCCTCCCATATTTAGTTGCCTATTTTGTTTATATCTGGTTTTCTTTATATTTCTTGCCGTGAGGTTAAAGGCTCTGTTTATTGTATTTATGTTCTGTATTCCCTGCTCTTGGTTTAAGTTCTTGGTTCCTAGAATAAATGATATATATTTTTATTTTTCTAGTTCAGGCTTATGGTCTATTTTCACTGCCCATTAGGCTCACACCCCTCTCTGTCAGGTCAGGTCCCTGACCCCCATCGTGACAGCGGATTTGTAGGATTATAGAAACGTTAAGAAAAAAATGACATTTCAATGTTTTTCTTTTAATCTATTCATAAACAACTGCTTGCAGTTTATGAAAAGAGGAGACGTTTTAGGACACGCAGAACAAGTTTAGTGATTTTTTGGCTAAATTATGGTGAAACTTATGCAGGCTTTGGATGAAAGTAACAACAGGTGCATTAAAATTGAACCTTTGGTGCCAGCTAGTGCCTTCACACTGTAACCCCTCTGAGGTATTGTGGAAGAGTGCAGGGGTGGACCCTGCCATCAAATATTAAAATGATATGAATCTGGTACACGCGTCAGTGTCAGTGCACCCAAATATTGGGCATTTGGTGGCAGCTAGTGCCTTCACACCGTAACCCCTCTGAGGTATTGTGGAAGAGTACAGGGGTGGACTCTGCATTCAAATATTAAAATGATATGAATCTGATACACACGTCAGTGGCAGTGCACCCAAATAATGGGCCTTTGGTTCCAGCTAGTGTGTAACGGTTGGCCCTCTCTTGGGCCATCGTGGTGGCTTTCTAACATGGAGTGTAGCCCTAAAGGCAAGTGAGCTACTGACTGGACACTGGACAGATCAATAAAACAGACTTGTTTCTCCAAAACCAAAGAAAACAAAAGCAGGGCTGAATCGCCAGTAAGCTCCGAAGGTTTCAAGACCTACAGAGAACTTAGAGCACGCTCAGAAACACAATGCTTCGTAGACAGTAAATGCAGGCTGCAGGACAGTCAACAAACTGACAGACTAGGCGAAACAGGACCTGACTCCACGTCAGGACTATGCAGGAAACATACCGAGACAAAGGGACAAGAGATATCAAGGCAAACAGACAGATTACACTAAAGAGGTCCTTATAAGCAGGGCTCGAGTCCAGCAGGAACGCGAGGGAATGGTGTTCCCGCACTTTTTCTGCAGTGGGAACGCAGTTTCTCACTGGTTGTGATAACGGACCCAGCCGGGGCAGACTGCGAGAAGCGCTGCAGCTGAGCTCCCATGTGATCACAGCCTCTTCCGGCCGACACACTCGCAACTGTCAGCTGCAGGCACGTGCGCTCTGTGTGTGAGGTCACACATAGCGACCCTGTAGAGAAGGAGGATCCCACCCCTTTCACTTAAGATGCTGCTAGTGGAGGAACAGCATCTCTCCAAAGTCATCGCTACAGGGGAGCAACGTGTCCGTGAGTAGTCCTGCCCTTTGCATGATGTTACAGGCAGACATGTCTTTACACAGGAGCAGAAGCAGGGATCCAATAAGTAGAGCTGCTGGTCCGGCCTCTCCCTGGGGGGGCTCATTCATGCTGAGGGCTGGTGCTGGCTCTGTACATGTGGAGATTAACAGCTCCCCCTGCGCTTCCTCTGGGGAACAAGTGAAGGAGGCTGCATGAGGACACTGGGACCTCCATAAAACGTACCTGTCAGCTCTCAATGTTTGGGGTGCAGGGCACTCTGAAAAGAGGAGAAACTGCTCTGACACAGAGCCCTGGGGGCTGGGATGTATCCAGTAGGGATGTGCGTTTCGGGTTTCGGAATTTCGGAATTTTCACGAAATTTCCAGATTCGTGTCTTCGGATTCGGCCGAATTTCCGAATCGGATCGGACCCGAAAACCGACAGATCCGAAAAGTTTTCCGAGCCGAAACGAAAAATTTTCGGATTTTTCAAATGGACTTGAAATGTGTCAAATCGAAATTTATTTTTGCTCTTCATGATTTTGGTTTCATTCGTGATTTCGGTTTCATTCGTGATTTCGGTTCCATTTCGGTAACTCTGGACATCGTATATTTAACTATTATCGGTTATATCGCTGATTCTGTAAATTTTGTATTTGTAAATGCGTATCACTTGTTTCTTGTGGAATTCGGGTCAGTTTAGCGTTTTTTAAATCGTTTTGTTCATTTTTTTTGTTCCTTGGCTTTCATACCATTTTAATATGAATATACATTTCACAACTTTATTTAATCATAAGAAAAAAAGGATCTTTATTTAATAAAAAAAAAACACGATAGAATCGCCAGAATTATCGTATCGACAGAATGAATTATCGGATCCGAAAAACAAACCAAAAATTAATTATAAAAAAATATATAAAGTATAAAAAGTAAACCAGAGTAGTTTGCGTCCAAACGAATAGAGTTAGACACTTTGAAACGAGGAGAACAGACGTTCCGAAAAAAAGGAAAATTTCCAAAATCACGAAAAGTCTATAAAAAAATGAGCAGAGTGACCCGAAAAAAAAATGTATACGAAAAACGAGCCGAACCGAACCGAATCGAAACAGAAATCGGCCGAAACGAGCCGAATCGAAATTTTAAACAACCGAACGAATCGAACCGAAAAAAAAATCGGTGCACAAGTCTAGTATCCAGTGAGGTCCTGGGTGAGGAATGTTATAGTTGTGTATTCCAGATTAGAGGTAAGGGGGACAGGGCTGACCCACACTGCAGAGACTGGGGGGAGGGGGTTCCTTTAAAATGCTGGATCTTCTCTAAGCATTTTTCCAGTCATGTGGCATGTCAGAGGTGACACAGAGACATGCCCTCCTCTCCCCAATCCTGTGCAGGGAGGACACCTCAACTTTACCAAAGTGTCACTTATGCAGTTGCAGCCCACCATGGATGGAGAGAAGAGTTTTGGCGTGCTGTAACCATCAATCACTCCAATACACAAGTCAGAAAGTGTCCTTTCTTCAGCCATGCACTGCAACTCCCATCAGGCTCCTGCAAGCAATCACTGCCCTATCACCACAGTCCCCAGCAGGGCATCAATTATTCCATGCACCTAACCTGGAAACAGCGCTGTGTGCCCATCCTCTATGTGTGTGCTCTCTGAATAAGACTTAAAGGGTTATTCAGAGAGCCGAACTGGCCCCGAAATTGAACCGAACAGTGAATTTCCCCGTTACCGTATGGTGCAATTTTCGTGGCTATTCAAAAGCAGGCAATTCGTCAAATATCGGCAAATTGCCAGCAAACTACGGGTGATCTTCGGCAGCAGTGAAATACGGTGTCTGTTCGAGGGCAGTGAAATCTCTCAGAGAAACAATGGTTAATCTATTCACATTGAACAGCAAAGAAATGTCAGTGAAATGCAGATGTTCAGTGGTTACATGCGACAGGTTTATTCAGGCGAATCCCATAGGTTTCAATGTTAAAAATATTCCCGTTATAATATATATATATATATATATATACATGAGCATATATTTTTTTTTTCCAGTTGGCGGGGTAATGGAAATCTTGGGTGAGTTCCCTCACTTTTTTTCCCAGGACATGACCCCTGCTTAAAAGCGGCCTCTGAATATATACTAAACTAAGACAGACAAGGTACATGAAACATGAAACATTCAAGAATAGTCATACAGGCAGAGGTTGTCAACAGATCAGCATACAGAGTACCAGGAGTGGGCAGAAGGGATTGTCAGGAAACACAGCCGAGGTCAAAACCAGAATACAATGAGACAGAAATGCTTTGCAGCAACACAGGGATCATGAACTATACAGAACCACCATGCAACTCCACAAACCATCAATGAGGCTCTGTGCTGCTGGGATATTTATAGGGAATGGGTCTGTGTGATTGGGCCATGTGACCCCAGACCAGGAGATCACATCAGAACCCCAGAACAGCCACAGACAGCACGGCCAAACACAACCACAGGGGAATACAGACATGGAGGCCCTTCACCACCAGGGGGCAGGGACAAAACATGACATAACCCCCTCCCTTACGGGTGACCTCCCAGGCACCCAAAACAAAAACATGGCAGATGGTGACAGGAAAACAGATCATGAAAATCAGTCACAACAGCTCTCCGTCGGAATCATACAGGCGCTCAGAGTCCTCCTCCTCGAACCATCGTATAATGTTAGGGTATCTCTGGAGCACTGCCCAGTGCGTCTCACGTAACAATGACCCAGAAGGCGTTCACACATACCCCTTAGGAGCATGACTAGTCTTGGGAATCAAGGTACCAGTTAAGCCACCATCCTTCTGGATCTCCTTGAGACAAGTACGGAGTAAGGCATCCTCAGAATTAGAGTGGAGCATGGCATCACTGACTACAGAGTGAGTCGTGGCCTCCTCAGACCCAGAACAGAGCTTGGCCACAGAGCACATCGTGGCATCCTTGGAGCCGACATGAGTAGAGTTGACTCCCTTTTTTTCGTCTCCTCCTGGAATGAGATCTAGAACTGGTGACAACCCCACCTGACATAGCTATAGTAGGGGCAGACATAAGAGGCTCTTGGCCAGAACCAGACATGAAGAGCTTATCGCCCACCTGGGACAAACTTGACATATCGCCAGAAACAGGCATTAGGGGCACATTGCCCGAATTAAACATGAAGGGCTCAGCGCCCACACTTGGCATGAATGGCTCAGCACCCACACTAGGCTTGACAACGGTAGGAACACTGGACCCACTGTGGGACAAGGGCACAGTGGTCTCACAACCTAATGTTAATGTGGGCACATCGGTCTCACAACCTAACGAGGCCTCAGCGGTCTCGCAGCAGGACATTGGCACTGTTGTCTCGCATTAAGACATTGGCACAGCTGGCTCACACAACATGGGCGTAACTGTCTCGTGGCTTGGCATTGGCATGACTAGCAGCTCGCTAGTAGAACCAGACATGAAGGTCTCAGTGACATAATGAAACATAAAGGGCTTATTGCCCAAACGAGACATGAGGGGCTTATCACCAGAAACTAGAAGGACTGGCAGCTCGCCAGCAGAGACAGGCATGAAGGGCTCTTGGCCCACAACAGGCATGAAGGGCTCAGTGCCCACACTAGGCTTGACAGTAGGATGAGGCATAACTGGCCTCTCATTTCCGTTAACAGACTTACCAGTCTCGGCGCGCAATGGCACCTTGCCAGTCTTGGCGTGCACTAGCACCTCGCCACGTACTGGCACCTTGCCAGTCTCGGCGCGCACTGGCACCTCGCCAGGAATGGACATTGTGGGTGGCACACAGACAACATGGGTCGTGGAAGGCACACAGCCAACTTCAGACAGGCCTGGCTTCTCATTACCAGTAGCAGACAGACCTGGCTTCTCATTGCCAGTAGCAGACAGACCTGGCCTCATCATTGCCAGTAACAGACAGACCTGGCTTCTCATTGCCAGTAGCAGACAGACCTGGCTTCTCATTGCCAGTAGCAGACAGACCTGGCTTCTGTCATGGAGCTGATGTAACGCTCCATGCTTCAAACCCCCAAGAGACTTTATGTTCATTTATATTGTGTGTTTTTAAATATATTTTACATCGTTTGGTTTTAGTTTAAATTACAAAGGGAGAGAAGGGGGTGAAGCGCCCACCGGAAATTAGTGTCTATCCCACTCGCTGGATGTTGTGTGTGGGGGTTTCTCTAAATACCCAAATGACAATTGGACAAAAAAATACAACAACAGCGCTAAAAGACCTGAGTCCGCAAGAAAGTGGGGTAGACACTTTATATGTCCATAAACGGTAGTCCTTATCTTCAGGAGCAGATCTTCTTAAGAATACAGATGGGATGTACACTGCAGGAGAAAACACAGAGAGGACCAAAATTGCACAGTATAACAGCACCCAAGATGAGAGTAACTTGTATTTGTGTTTAACTCACATTCTGGGGAGCCTACAACCGGCTCTCAGGAGTGTAGCAGACAGGGACTTATAACAGGTGCCCATAAACCCTTCGATTCACTTCTCCGGGATTTGCCAGAAGAAGAAAACTGCATCCAACGGCCGCGGCACGCGCACAGCCGGCGTGCGAGAGGGACAAAACAAATCTGATCCATTGGAGAGGCGGATTTGTTTTCTGCATCTCCTCATTGCCGGCCTCCATCTCCTCTGTGCCCAGTCTGCATCTCCTCCGCGCCCGGCCTCCATCTCCTCCGCGCCCAGCCTCCATCTCCTCCGTGCCCAGCCTGCATCTCCTCCGTGCCCGGCCTGCAATATTACCAGTCTGCCATGCCTGCCATGCAAAATACCAGTCTGCCATGCACAATACCAGTCTGCCATGCACATTACCAGTCTGCCATGCATATTACCAGTTCCCAGCCATATTACCAGTCTGCCATGCACAATACCAGTCTGCCATGCATATTACCAGTCTGCTATGCATGCACAATACCAGTCTGCCATGCATATTACTAGTCTGCCATACACATTACCAGTTTGCCATGCATATTACCAGTCGCCATGCACAATACCAGTCTGCCATGCATATTACCAGTTCCCAGCCATATTACCAGTCTGTCATGCAGAATACCAGTCTGCCATGCACATTACCAGTCTGCCATGCATATTACCAGTCTGCCATGCATATTACCAGTTCCCAGCCATATTACCAGTCTGCCATGCACAAAACCAGTCTGCCAGCCATATTACCAGTCTACTAGCCATATTACCAGTTCGCCAGCCATATTACCAGTCTGCCATGCACAATACCAGTCTGCCATGCATAATACCAGTTCCCAGCCATATTACCAGTCTGCCATGCACAATACCAGTCTGCCATGCATATTACCAGTCTGCCATGCACAATACCAGTCTGCCAGCCATATTACCAGTCTGCCATGCATATTACCAGTCTGCCATGCACAATACCAGTCTGCCAGTCATATTACCAGTCTGCCATGCACAATACCAGTCTGCCATGCATATTACCAGTCTGCCATGCACAATAAAAGTCTGCCATGCATATTACCAGTCTGCCATGCACAATACCAGTCTGCCATGCACAATACAAGTCTGCCATGCATATTACCAGTCTGCCATGCACATTACCAGTCTGCCATGCACAATACCAGTTCCCAGCCATATTACCAGTCTGCCATGCACAAAACCAGTCTGCCAGCCATATTACCAGTCTGCTAGCCATATTACCAGTTCACCAGCCATATTACCAGTCTGCCATGCACAATACCAGTCTGCCATGCATATTACCAGTTCCCAGCCATATTACCAGTCTGCCATGCACAATACCAGTCTGCCATGCATATTACCAGTCTGCCATGCATATTACCTGTCTGCTATGCACAATACCAGTCTGCCAGCCATATTATCAGTCTGCCATGCACAATACCAGTCTGCAATGCATATTACCAGTCTGCCATGCACAATACCAGTCTGCCATGCATATTACCAGTCTGCCATGCACAATACCAGTCTGCCAGCCATATTACCAGTCTGCCATGCACAATACCAGTCTGCCATGCACATTACCAGTCTGCCATGCACATTACCAGTCTGCCATGCACAATACCAGTTCCCAGCCATATTACCAGTCTGCCATGCACAAAACCAGTTCCCAGTCATATTACCAGTCTGCCTGCCATATTACCAGTTCGCCAGCCATATTACCAGTCTGCCATGCCCAATACCAGTCTGCCATGCACAAAACCATTCTGCCAGCCATATTACCAGTCTGCCAGCCATATTACCAGTTCACCAGCCATATTACCAGTCTGCCATGCACAATACCAGTCTGCCATGCACAATACCAGTCTGCCAGCCACATTACCAGTTCGCCAGCCATATTACCAGTTCGCCAGCCATATTACCAGTCTGCCAGCCATATTACCAGTCTGCCATGCACAATGCCAGTCTGCCAGCCATAATGCCAGTCTGCCAGCCATAATACCAGTGTCTAATAATACCAGGGTGCCTAAATACCAGCCTGCCATGCCATGCATACCACGTGCCAATAAATATACGCATAATGTATACGCTACAAAAAAAATGCCGGCCCAAGCTCAACACAATCTAAGGGGCCCCATGAGCTTAGAATCTAAGGGGCCCCATGAGCTTACAATCTAAGGGGCACCATGACTTTACAATCTAAGGGGTCCCATGAGTTTACAATCTGAGGGTCCGGTTCCCGTGAGTTTACAATCTAAGAGGGAAGAGGAACCTACACTAATATATAAATTCCTTTGTAATGCGCTGTCAGCTGTGCACATACCCATCACAGCTGCTCAGTCGGCCCTCCTGTTGCGGATGGGATGGCGATGGACGCGTTACAAACGTATTTATATAGAGAGATACTCTTGGATAGGACATTGAAAAAAAACTATGTGGACTTGAATTCTGACCTGGCGACAACAACAATAGACTGCCCTCTGGGCAGGCTTTCTACCTAGTTTTGTATAAATGACTGACCCCCAAAATAGTTGGTGGCAGTGAGAACACAAATATTAGAACAATTCACATATATTTTGTAAAAATGAGACTCCCACAATTGCTGGTGGCAGTGAGAACACAAAGATTAGAACAATTCCCAGATATTTTGTAGAAATGAGACCCCCACAGTTGCTGGTGGCAGTGAGAATGCAAAGATTAGAACAATTCCCAGATATTTTGTATAAATGACTAACCCCCACAATTGCTAGTGGCAGTGAGAACACAAAGATTAGAACAATTCCCAGATATTTTGTATAAATGACTGACCCCCAAAAATGCTGGTGGCAGTGAGAACACAAAGATTAGAACAATTCCCAGATATTTTGTATAAATGAGACCACCACAATAGTTGCTGGCAGTGAGAACACAAAGATTACAACAATTCACAGATATTTTGTAGAAATGAGACCCCCAAAATTGTTGCTGGAAGTGAGAACACAAAGATTAGAACAATTCCCAGATATTTTGTATAAATGACTGACCCCCAAAATTGCTGGTAGCAGTGAGAACACAAAGATTAGAACAATTCCCAGATATTTTGTATAAATGACTGACCCCCAAAATTGCTGGTGGCAGTGAGAACACAAAGATTAGAACTATTCTAAGATATTTTGTAAAAATGACTGACCCCCAAAATAGTTAGTGGCAGTGAGAACACAAATATTAGAACAATTCCCATATATTTTTTAGAAATGACTGACCCCCAAAATTGCTGATGGCAGTGAGAACACAAAGATTAGAACAATTCCCAGATATTTTGTATAAATGACTGACCCCCAAAATTGCTGATGGCAGTGAGAACACAAAGATTAGAACAAGTCTAAGATATTTTGTATAAATTACTGACCCCCAAAATAGTTGGTGGCAGTGAGAACACAAATATTAGAACAATTCCCATATATTTTTTAGAAATGACTGACCCCCAAAATAGTTGGTGGCAGTGAGAACACAAAGATTAGAACAATTCCCAGATATTTTGTATAAATGACTGACCCCAAAAATCGCTGGTGGCAGTGAGAACACAAAGATTAGAACAATTCCCAGATATTTTGTATAAATGACTGACCCCCAGAATTGCTGGTGGCAGTGAGAACACAAAGATTAGAACAATTCCCAGATATTTTTTATAAATGACTGACCCCCAAAATAGTTGGTGGCAGTGAGAACACAAATATTAGGACAATTCCCATATATTTTGTAGAAATGAGACCCCCACAATTGCTCGTGGCAGTGAGAACACAAAGATTAGAACAATTCCCAGATATTTTGTATAAATGACTGTCCCCCAAAATTGCTGGTGGCAGTGAGTACACAAAGATTAGAACAATTCCCAGATATTTTGTATAAATGACTGACCCCCAAAAATGCTGGCGGCAGTGAGAACACAAAGATTAGAACAATTCCCAGATATTTTATATAAATGAGACCACCACAATAGTTGCTGGCAGTGAGAACACAAAGATTACAACAATTCACAGATATTTTGTAGAAATGACTGACCCCCAAAATTGTTGCTGGCAGTGAGAACACAATGATTAGAACAATTCCCAGATATTTTGTATAAATGACTGACCCCCAAAATTGCTGGTGGCAGTGAGAACACAAATATTAGAACAATTACCAGATATTTTGTATAAATGACTGACCCCCAAAATTGCTGGTAGCAGTGAGAACACAAAGATTAGAACAATTCCCAGATATTTTGTATAAATGACTGACCCCCAAAATTGCTGGTGGCAGTGAGAACACAAAGATTAGAACTATTCTAAGATATTTTGTAAAAATGACTGACCCCCAAAATAGTTGGTGGCAGTGAGAACACAAATATTAGAACAATTCCCATATATTTTGTAGAAATGAGACCCCCACAATTGCTGGTGGCAGTGAGAACACAAAGATTAGAACAATTTACAGATATTTTGTATAAATGACTGACCCCCAAAATTGCTGGTGGCAGTGAGAACACAAAGATTAGAACAATTCCCAGATATTTTGTATAAATGACTGACCCCCAAAATTGCTGATGGCAGTGAGAACACAAAGATTAGAACAAGTCTAAGATATTTTGTATAAATTACTGACCCCCAAAATAGTTGGTGGCAGTGTGAACACAAATATTAGAACAATTACCATATATTTTGTAGAAATGAGACCCCCACAATTGCTCGTGGCAGTGAGAACACAAAGATTAGAACAATTCCCAGATATTTTGTATAAATGACTGTCCCCCAAAATTGCTGGTGGCAGTGAGAACACAAATATTAGGACAATTCCCAGATATTTTGTATAAATGACTGACCCCCAAAAATGCTGGCGGCAGTGAGAACACAAAGATTAGAACAATTCCCAGATATTTTATATAAATGAGACCACCACAATAGTTGCTGGCAGTGAGAACACAAAGATTACAACAATTCACAGATATTTTGTAGAAATGAGACCCCCAAAATTGTTGCTGGCAGTGAGAACACAATGATTAGAACAATTCCCAGATATTTTGTATAAATGACTGACCCCCAAAATTGCTGGTGGCAGTGAGAACACAAAGATTAGAACAATTACCAGATATTTTGTATAAATGTTTGACCCCCACAATTGCTGGTGGCAGTGAGAACACAAAGATTAGAACAATTCCCAGATATTTTGTATAAATGACTGACCCCCAAAATTGCTGGTGGCAGTGAGAACACAAAGATTAGAACAATTACCAGATATTTTTATAAATGAATGACCCCAAAATTGCTGGTGGCAGTGAGAACACAAAGATTAGAACAATTCCAAGATATTTTGTATAAATGACTGACCCCCAAAATTGCTGGTGGCAGTGAGAACACAAAGATTAGAACAATTCCCAGATATTTTGTATAATTTTGTAAATACGTCTACACACAATTACGTGATTATTATCAATATTGGAACTACTTAACCCCAGATCCATCCGGCTTTCGTCCAAATCACTCAACTACAACCGCCCTTTTAAAAGTCTGTAATGATATCCAGGCTGGGATGGAACAAGGAAACCTAACTGGAGCCATCTTCCTTGATTTTGCCAATGCCTTTGACACAGTAGACCATGGCATCTTGTTAGAAAAACTTAAAAACTCTGGCATTGGTGATCGCACGTTAACCTGGTTTCACTCATATGTATCCGACCAATCACAATATGTGTCAATTTCTGGCAGCTCCTCCCTCCCGCTCCCAGTCACGTGCGGAGTACCCCAAGGCTCAATACTCGGCCCCCTGCTATTCACAATATTCATAAATGATCTGCCCAACGTCTGCAAAGCCTCAACTATACATATGTATGCAGACGACACTGTAATCTATACCAGCAAACCAAATCTCCGGCAGCTGGAAGCCGTGCTGCAAGAACAATTCACCGAGGTAGAAAAGTGGATCAAGCACAACAAACTTTTTTTAAATAATGACAAAACTGTAATGATGCTCTTTGGAACAAAACCTAAACTACACAAATTGCAAAATCCCCACTTATGTGTTGGGACAAAATCAAATGGCCCGCTGACCACAGTCACTTCTCTAAAATATCTAGGTATGTGGTTGGACCCTAATCTATCCTTTGGCCCTCACATCGAAAAACTCTCATCTAAACTTTACCCCAAACTAGGCGCCCTGTACAGAAACAAATCCTGCCTGAGTCCCGCGGTAAGAAAGCAGATTGTACAACAAATGCTTATGCCGGCTATTGATTAGGGAGATGTAGTGTACGCAGCCGCCCCGCAAACACATCTTCAGAAACTTATTACGTTGTATAACTCATTCTGCCGCTTTGCATTACAATGTAACTACATGACCCACCATTGTGACATGTTAAAAGAGCTAAACTGGCCATCGCTGGAATCTAGACGCACCCTTCACCTTTCCAGCCTGGTGTTTAAGAGCTTTTCTGGGAAGCTGCCACCCTATCTGAATAGACTGCTTCCCCCAGCAGCTCCCTCATCCTATAACCTCCGATCCAGGACCAGCACCTTACTTGCAATACCACAATACAAAAAGACAGTGGCTCGATCCTCATTTTCCTACAGAGCACCGCAATTATGGAATAACCTCCCAGACACCATCAAATCTTCCACCAGTCTTAAGTCACTCAAGAGCTCCTTACTAACATACCTCAATACAGAATGCACCTGTAAACATGTAACATAATGACTATTTCCTACATATTGATTTTCTGTTAATCTGTATATTTGTGTTGTTAATATCTTACATTGTATTACTTTGTATTTCTGTAACTGTAACACTTTAATGTTCTTGAACCCAGGACATACTTGAAAACAAGAGAAATCTCAATGCATCCTTCCTGGTAAAATCCTTTATAAATAAATAAATTAATTAATTAATATTTTGTATAAATGACTGACCCCCACATTTGCTGGTGGCAGTGAGAACACAAAGATTAGAACAATTCCCATATATTTTGTATAAATGACTGACCCCCAAAATTGCTGGTGGCAGTGAGAACACAAAGATTAGAACAATTCCCAGATATTTTGTAGAAATGAGACCTCCACAATAGTTGCTGGCAGTGAGAACACATAGGGCCATATTATATACTTGGTGCTAACATAACCACAGCAGTTGTAAACTTAAAACCATATTACATAGTTGGTGCTAACTTAACCAGAGCTGTTGTAAACTTCATAGAGCCATTATAGCCTATGGAGGTTTTAAGTTTACAACAGCTCTGGTTAAGTTAGCACCAACTAAGTAATATGGTTTTAAGTTTACAACTGCTCTGGTTAAGTTGGCACCAAGTATGTAATATGGCCCAAAGATTACAACAATTCCCAGATATTTTGTAGAAATAAGACCCCCAAAATAGTTGCTGGCAGTGAGAACACAAAGATTACAACAATTCCCAGATATTTTGTAGAAATGAGACCCCCCCCCAATAGCTGCTGGCAGATTGGCAGTGAGAACACACACTAACAATCTCCACGCCAAAAACACATGCTGGGTCTGCAAGGGACGCCTTATATAGTGTGCTGCGGGACTTAGCTCTGTGAGCCCATGATTGGGCAAAATTTGCCCAATCAGGACTCTGAGCCGTGATTGGCATAGTCTTGCACCTGTCTTGCACCTAAACTGTGGTCAGGTGCCGACTGTAGCCAATTACAAGCTTCAGGCCAGTGGAAAAGTGCATTGTGGTGCATTGTGGTGCATTGTGGGCGAACATGCAGCGAACATGCGGAAATGTTCGAAGTTCGCAAACATGCGAACAGGCGATGTTCGAATCGAACTCCGAACCGATCGAACCGAACAGCTCATCCCTAAATACAATGAGACAGAATTGCTTTGCAGCAACACAGGGAACATGAACTAGACAGAACCACCATGAAACTCCACAAACCGTAAATGAGGCTCTGTGCTGCTGGGATATTTATAGGGAATGGGTCTGTGTGATTGGGCCATGTGACCCCAGACCAGGAGATCACATCAGAACCCCAGAACAGCCCCAGACAGCACGGCCAAACACAACCACAGGGGAATACAGACATGGAGGCCCTTCACCACCAGGGGGCAGTGTCGAAACAAGACATAGTGCCTTCACACCATAACCCCTCTGAGGTATTGTGGAAGAGTACAGGGGTGGACCCTGCATAAAATATTACAATGATATGAATCTGGTACATGTGTCAGTGCACCCAAATATTGGGCCTTTGGCAAATATTGTGCCAGCCAGTGCCTTCACACCGTAACCCCTCTGAGTTATTGTGGAAGAGTGCAGTGGTGGAGGTTTTGGGAATGCAGAAGAAATCCCCAATCTAGTAGGTGGACAGACGCACTCTTTTGTCTGTGACAAAACCTCCAGCGGCACTGAACGTCCTTTCAGAAAGCACGCTGGATGAAGGGCAACCTAGTAGCTCCATAGCATTTTGGCTAAATTCTGGCCAGTGATCCAATCTCAACACCCAGTAAGCCAGTGGATCATCTGCTGTAAAGGTATCCAGGTCTGACCTTGCCCCTTGATAGTCCTGCACCATATGGTGAAGACGCTGGCAATGGGTGCCTACATTTGACGTCCCTGGGCGACGTGGACTAAAAAAATTGGAAAAGGTATTAGTCAAGCGGCCCCCTTCACCGCTCTTCCTCTGATAAACAGCAGCCTCAGAAGCACCTGTGTCATAACTTGGTAACCTACCAGTGTCTGGAAAGGTGTTACACAAGTGTCGCTTGAGCGTCCTCAAGTTGTTTCATCCTGTGCTCCCTCTGTGAGGGCAGCATGAGCTCTGCAACCTTACCCTTGTATCGTGGATCAAGAAGGCTTGCCAACCAGTAATGATCCCTCTCTTTGATAGCACAAATCCTGGGGTCCTTTAGCAGGCTTTGCAGGATAAGGGAGCCCATGCAGCGTAGGTTGGAGGTGGCATTAGCTTCAGAGTGTTCCTGGTCGCTGAGGATGACCGTATCGTGCACTACCTCCTCCCAGCCACGTACTAGTCCTTGGGTTTCTGGGGACACACAACCCTCCCTTGAGGAATCCCCACCTTCCATGCCCCCACAACTTAAATATTCCTCATCATCCTCCTCATCTTCCTCCTGTCTGATCTGAGGACCCGCAGGAATGCTGTCTACGGAAAGACTGGGGCCTTGAGAGCTAGGGAAGGCCTCCTCTTCCTCCCGCTGCTCTGCCTCTTGTGCCACATTTATAATTCCCTACAGAGTGCGCTCCAGCAGGAAAATAAAGCAATTGTGTCACTGATGCATGCACTGTCCCTGCTCACCATCCTCGTTGCCTCCTCAAATGGTGACAGTACAGTGCGTGCATCCTTGATCATCAGCCACTGTGGGGGGGAAACAAGTTGACCTGAACCTGTCCTTGTGCCATACTCACACAGGTACTCATTGATGGCCCTCTGCTGCTTGTGCAGGCTCTGCAGCAATGCCAATGTCGAGGTCCACCTAGTGGGCATGTCACAGATCAGGCGGTTTGTGGGAAGGTGGAATTCTCTTTGAATTTCTTCCAGGCGAACACTTGCTGGGAATGACCGTCTGAAGTGGCTGCAGACTTTTCTGGTCTGGCTGAGAAGCTCTGTTAGGAAACGCTGTACCACCAGATATAGGATGTGTGCTAGGTATGGTACATGCGTTAACTTACCCAGGCGTAGGTCGCAGAGAAGGTTGCTGCCATTATCACAGACGACCATTCCCAGCTCAAGCTGGCATGGTGTTAACCATCTCTGCGCCTGCCCCTGCAGAGCTGACAGAATTTCTGGCCCGGTGTGGCTCCTGTCCCCTAAACAAACCAGCTAAAGCACAGTATGGCATCTTTTTGCTTGAGCCATTGCGTAGTCCCTGCCACGCGTCGGTTTAACTGCCACTTCGCCAGAGACATTGAAGGAGGAGGAGGAGGAGGAAGAGGAAGAGGTGGTGGAGCAGGCAGACCTCATATAAGCAGCTTTCTGAAAGCGTGGTAGATGAGCAAGCTCCAGCACAGAGCCCCGTCCTGGATCCCTCCCAGCTGCAAGCAGAGTTACCCAGTGTGCCGTGAAGGAAATGTAACGGCCCTGTCCATGCTTGCTGGACCACGTGTCTAAAGTAGGGATGTGCGTTTCGGGTTTCGGAATTTCGGAATTTTCACGAAATTTCCCGATTCGTGTCTTCGGATGCGGCCGATTTTCCGAAAGTTTTTAGATCTGAAAATGGCAGATCCGAAAAGATTTCCGAGCCGAAACGAAATATTTTCGGAATTTTCAAATGGACTTGAAATGTGTCAAATCGAAATTTATTTTCGCTCTATTCATGATTTCGGTTCCATTCGTGATTTCGGTTCCATTTCGGTAATTCTGGACATCGTATATTTAACTGTTATCGGTTATATCGCTGATTCTGTAAATTTTGTATTTGTAAATGCGTATCACTTGTTTTTTTTGTTTCCAATGATCCGATAATTCTGTCGATACGATAATTCCTTTGTAACCGGGTCGGATCCGATTCGTCCGCGGGTCGCGCATGCGAGCGCGCGGATGTCGTAACTTTATTGAGCCAGTTTTTTGAAAACTTTTTGGACAGGCCAAAAAATATTGTTTTTATTATTCAATTCATCATGGCTGCAAGAGACGAGTGCCATTCAGACACCTCCTCATCGTCTTGCACCCATGAAACACCACCACCCAGGAAGAAGCGGGCCAGCAACATGGCATTTGAGGAGATGCTCGAGCTGGTCTGGATCTTTGACAGACGAGATTACGACTGCAGTAAGGGCCCTTACAGCAGGAAGAATAACGCAAGAAAGGACCGTATCCTCGATAAGGTTCGCACCACCATCCTGGAGCTGTTCGGGAAGGACTGGACGAAGGACCAGCTCCGAAAACGCTGGTCCGACCTCAAGGTACACGAGGAGGAGCAGCTGAGGCACATCCGGCGTGTCATAGCCAAACGTAAGTGTCATGTTATATTGTAAAGCGCTGCGCAAACTGTTGGCGCTATATAAATCCTGTATAATAATAATAATGTGCTTGCATTTGCTAATGTGCACAGAAATACGTTGATTTATCTAGTCCTTTTTTCATGCAATGTGATTGTGTGTAGCTTTGCGTTTTCACAACTCGACATACATGCATTATTGCCATAGCTCTTCCTTTTTGTGATTTTACGTATTCGTGAAAATTGTGACATTTGATGTATGTAGATGAAGTTACAATGCTGGATTTCTTTTGGCACTGTGTGTACTGTAGTGTGCTGGGGGGGGAGGTTGTTGTGATTGAGTGATGCATACGAGATGACCCGCAGCTTGCCCAATATTGGCTCCCACCTGCGCATCAATAAAAATCTCTGCGTCTCTGCTAAGTGGTAGGATGGGACATGTAGTTCTTTTGAAAGTGCATCCAAACAGAGCCGCCTTCAATACATCCTCAGCAGCTGCTGAATTGTTGCAGTGCAGCAATTCAGTTTGCTGCAGCAGTGTCATTATTGAACGCTTTAGATGCAAATTTCAAAACAAAATGGCGGATTTCTCTTGTTTCTGCAATATCCAGTTTTATTAGCAGAAACTGAAAGTGAAACTGAGGCTGAGGCCGTCTATAAAATAACTTAAAGCAGTCGCACAATGTGTTTTGTACGCACACAACACAAATAATAGTTTTTATTGAATAAACGTAATGTTTACTTCTGAAAAAAATATATAATTGAACGGTAATATATGTCTATGTGCAGGGGAAATAAATAAATATTTTGTGACTTTAGAACTATGAGATGGGAATAGTGGTGGGTCAAGCTGGTAGTGGGGTAGTGGAGGGGTGTCGCAATACTTTCGGCAATATATTGTATAGATATACCATTTTTTCCAGTCTGCATTATTTACGTGTTATTTTTTGGATTTGGCAGAAGACAGGAAGAAGGCAGCATCTGCCCGGCGGGCACCAGTGCCCCAGTGGAGGAGGAGGAGGAGCCACGGGCGACCACCAGCACTGGTATATACTGTTTTATTTTGCAACGACTTTTGGTCAAAAACAGAAACATTTTTTGTTTACTGTATTTTCATTAAAAAAATTTATGTATAGCACAAGAGGAGCAGGAGGAGGAAGAGGAGGAGCAGGAGGAGGAGCAGGAGGAGGGCGATGGAGAGAGGGAGCCGGAGCCGCAGCAGGAGGCCGCGAGTCCAGGTTTTTTTTTTTACTGTTGTATTTTGCATCGACTTTTGTTCAAAAATAAAACCGTTTTGTTGTTTACTGTATTTTTTATTTCTTTAATTTCTTAGATATAGCACCGGATGAGATGCTGACGGTGGTGGTGGAGGAGGAGGAGTCGGAGGAGGAGTCGTAGCCTCAGGAGGCCGCCAGCACTGGTATATACTACTGTTATATTTTTTCAAGACTTTCAGTCAAAAATAGAAACCTGCTTTACTTACTGTATTTTCCTTCTTTCATTTATTGGATATATAGAAGGAGAAGCCAGACCGGACACATCATCCAGCATTAGGCAAATTAACCGGATGGCGATCGGCGAGCTACGCCTTGCTGTTACAACTATTGATTCCATCCAGGAACTGCTCCAGGAATTGCGGGAGCATATAAGCAATGCCGCTGACATCCTTGAGCGGCAGTGAGACCAGCCTCCTCCCGAAATGTAACCGGAATCTGCAGGTTCACTCAAGACGAGGCCGGACCGGACACGAGCAAGGATTGTCTGAACACGAGTCTCTTCAGGAAAGGCAAACTTTATTGTGATATCACAACAGATGATCAAACAGGATTCAATCGCAAAGAATGAGCAGCGATTTTCACAGTGACATGAGATTTTATACCTCAAAATACATGATTAGGTACATCCCAATTAGCCCACCTCCCGATTACGCTATCCTACCCCACGTGGGTTAGTACCTCCCTTTGGCTAATACAAAAGACATTTCATTAATTTGGCTGTAAATTGGCAAACTTCATGTTAGTTTCAGTGAATCATAATTAGTTGCTCCCACTGTTCCGGGCTGCGCCCCCTTCCCTAGCATCTTCACTCATTTGTTACAAAAGGCACCTGGTCTGATCTCTATACTCCTTTGTATTTCTGCGGGCCCCAAACGACCTTGATGTATCCTTTCTCTGTGTCGAAAACAGCAGAGACCTTTCTCAGCGCTTTGATTGTTTTTCTTCCAATCTCAGCACATTCCTAAGTTTCTATGTATGCCTGCTTCTAATTTCAGCTAAAAACTGCCTAATACACAGTCACATTGCATGAAAAAAGGACTAGATCAATCAACATATTTCTGTGCACATTAGCACATGCAAGCACATTATTATTATTATACAGGATTTATATAGTGCCAACAGTTTGCGCAGCGCTTTACAATATAACATGACACTTACGTTTGGCTATGACGCGACGGATGTGCCTCAGCTGCTCCTGCTCGCGTGCTTTGAGGTCGGACCAGCGTTTTCGGAGCTGGTCCTTCGTCCGGTCCTTCCCGAACAGCTCCAGGATGGTGGTGCGTAGCTTGTCAAGGATACGATCCTTGCAGGTGTTATTCTTCCTGCCGTAAGGGCCCTTACGGCAGTCATAATCTTTGTAATCAAAGATGTGGACCAGCTCCAACATCTCCTCAAATGCCAGTAATTATCTCAAGTGAACCAATATTCTGAACAAGATGTTCGCCTGGCTTACAATGGCGGCCATCTTCCAGTCTATTTCCACTACACTATGTTTGTTTGTGTTGTTTGTGCCCCTGTTGGGCAGTTTGCCATCCTTGGCATGTTCCCTTCCCTTCCCCATGTTTTAAATAAATTTTCTATTTTTTCTATATTTTCCTGTTTGTGTGCGTTGCTTTTCCTTACTTAATAAGTTAATATGTATTGCTTGGTTTCCACACTGTTAAAATTATATGTACATAAATTTATTGACATTTCCATGGACCCTTTGTCATAAATTTGTCAACATATTTGTGGCCATGAATGTGACTGTGCACATTCTACACTTCCTGCCTGGCCAAAAAATGTCACACACTAACACAACCTTGTTGTACTGCCTTGAGATTTGATTACCGACGTGGCCTGGTTTTGTTAAGCTTAGGCGATGTCACAACAACATGGATTTTTGTCCACAGTCACATTCATTGTATAACCAAGAATTTATCAAAAAATATTGATGGCAGCACTGCATGAAGTCTTCTCCGACACAACCCAAAGATCCTTAGTGCAGCTCAGGTCTAGTTTATTTGTCCCTGTTTGCAGCTTCACGCAACACCTCCTCGGCTCCCAGCTATGAGCTCTCTCACCACCGCTGCCCGCTAAGACGCTGCCCGCCAACATGGTCACGTCTTTGCAGGAAGACAACAGCGTGGGGGAACGGCAGCTGCCGACAGTCCCAAGACCTCGTCACAATGACGTCAGTTCTGGAGTTAACCCCTAACTGCGACCAATGGTGGAGATAGGGGGTTCATTGGAACCCCCTATCTCCCGATCCGCGGCAGCTTTCGGTTGGTTAATGTTTGGTATCTTTGGATCGACCAGAGCATGGCCTTTCCAACAATAACAAACATGACAATGTTAAAAATTATAAAAAATTAAAATATAAAAAAAATAAACAGTTTTTTTGTTTTGTTTTGTTAATGCAGCAATATTGTTCCCATTTCAATTATAATGTGAACAATGATGCTGCACTAAGGATTTTTGTATGGGGTGCGTTTGTTAAAAATAGTGTAATTTTCACCCAAAAAAATATAACAAGTCCCCTTTTCAATTTTTTTTAACAAACGCAACTCATAAAATATAACCGCAAACACTCGCATGTTAAAATGTGAAAAAAACACTTTACACCTTGTAAAACAAACATTGAAAATTCTAATTTTATTGCATTTTTTGTTATAATATACAGACAGGACATGACGCATACATATGATAATGATATATTATGAATCATCTGCCGAGTCTGCTGGAAAGAACGATATATAACATGTCTGGGTCATATTGTAAAAGAAGGCTTCAAAACGCGTTTAAACAAGAGGAGCGAAACTGTTAAAAATTAGCTCAGCAGCAGACCGCAGTGCCGCACACAGGCGTGAAGGGAAGCCGTGAAATGCCTCAGCAGCAAAAGGGTTAATTTATTTTTTTGTCTGTTTTAAATCATTTTATTTTTTTATTTTTTTTCATTTCAGATCATTTTGATCAACTATTTTTCCGTTTTAAAACCTTTTTGTTCTGGTTTTTATTTTTAAAGTCAGACCATTCGGGTCAGTTTAGCGTTTTTTAAATCGTTTTGTTCATTTTTTTTTGTTCCTTGGCTTTCATACCATTTTTTTAATGTGATTAAATAAAGTTGTGAAATGTATATTCATAAGAAAAAAAGGATCTTTATTTAATTAAAAAAAAACACGATAGAATCGCCAGAATTATCGTATCGACAGAATGAATTATCGGATCCGAAAAACAAACCAAAAATTTATTATAAAAAAATATATAAAGTATAAAAAAGGAAACCATAGTAGTTTACATCAAAACGAATAGAGTTAGACAGCTTTGAAACGAGGAGAACAGATGTTCCGAAAAAACGAAAATTTCCGAAATCACGAAAAGTCGATACAAAAAACGAGCAAAGTGACATGAAAATACGAAAAATGGTCGATAGTCCGAAAAAAAAATGTACATGAAAAACGAGTTGAGCCGAACCGAATCGAAACAGAAATCGGTCAAAACGAGCCGAATCGAAAAGTTTAAACATCCGAACAAATCGAACCAAAAAAAAAATCGGTGCACAAGCCTAGTCTAAAGTAATGTGCACCTTGCTGCTGACTGCCTTTCCCAATGACTCCATATCAATGTCTTCCACGTGCTGGTATAGTGCTGGAATGGCCTTCCATGAAAAGAAATGGCGTTTTGGAACCTGCCACTATGGTACAGCACATTCGGCAAATTCACGGAAGGAAGCAGAGTCCACCAGCCTGAAAGGCAGCAGCTGTAATGCGAGTAATTTTGCCAAGCTGGCATTTAGACTTTGTGCATGTGGATGGTTGGGACAATATTTTTTATTCCGCTGCAGCAGCTGGGGCAAGGAAATCTGACTGCATAAATCTGCAGCTGATGGGATGCTGGCAGATTCAGAGGAAGGACGAGGTACACCCATTACTGTAGCATCATCTCTGTCAGTGAAGGTTGTAGGCAATGACATGGCAGAACATATAGTGGGGGTAGAGACAGATGAGCAGGAGGACCTATGCAAAGTGTTGTGCCAACGGGATGCCTGGCAGGTGGTCATATGTCACCTCAAGCATGTGGTACCCAAGTGTCTGATGTCTTTCCCACACTTTATCCTCTTCCGACATAGCTTACAAATAGCAACGCTGCAGTCTGCTGCACATGTCGGGAAGAACTCCCAGACAGCAGAGATCCTGGACGTGTGCTGCGAGACAACAGCACTCTGCACCTGAACAGCTCTGACATCTGATGCTTTGGACTGGCTACGGTTGCTCATAGAGGACATTCTGTTGTTGTGCCTCCTCCTCCTCCCTTGATTACACTGTTCGATCAGGCACCCAGGTGGAGTCAGTGACCTCATCATCATCATCACCCCTTATCTCCTCATCACTGGAGCCAAATTGGCAGTGTGCTGCAGCTGCTGGGGAAACATGAGTGCCAGTTCTTTGTGTGTCACTGGCACCCCCTCCCTCTAGGCTGATTATACTCGCTTCCTCAACCTCAGAGTTTGAATCAGAGCACTGGAGTTGCTGCGCATACTCAAGCAGCATGTCACAGTCACTGTCACTATTAACATGATATGAATCTGGTATTGGCGTCAGTGGCAGAGCACCCAAATATTGTGCCTTTGGTGGCAGCAAGTGTCTTCACACCGTAAGTAACCCCTCTGTGGTATTGTGGAAGAGTGCAGTGTTGGACCCTGTGGTCCAATATTAAAATGATATGAATCTGGTATAGGCGTCAGTGGCAGTGCACCCAAATATTAGGCCTTTGGTGCCAGCTAGTGCCTTCACAACGTAACCCCTCTAAGGTATTGTGGAAGAGTGCAGGGGTGGAGGTTTTGGTAATGCAGAAGAGATCCCTGATCTATTCAGTTACATCAGCATCAGGGGATTGATAGCTGCTGATCCAGGACTGATTCATTTTTATAATGGTCAGCCAGTCTACAGAGTCGGTGGACACACGCACTCTTTTGTCTGTGACAAAAACCTCCAGCGGCAATAAACGTCCTTACAGAAAGCACGCTGGATGAAGGGCAACCTAGTAGCTGCATAGCATATTGGCTAAGTTCTGGCCAGTGATCCAATCTCAACACCCAGTAAGCCAGTGGATCATCTACTGTAAAGGTATCCAGGTCTTGCCCCTAGGTAGTCCTGCACCATACAGTGAAGACGCTGGCAATGTGTGCCTACATTTGACGTCCCTGGGCGTCGTGGACTAAACAAATTTAAAAAGGCATCAGTCAAGCGGCCCCGGCTCTTCCTCTGATCATCCGCAGCCTCAGCCTCAGTGTGTCATCACTTGGTAACCTACCAGTGCCTGGAAAGGTGTTACACAAGTGTCGCTTTAGAGCGTTCTCAAGTTGTTTCATCCGGTCCTCCTTCTGTGCGGGCAGGATGAGCTCTGCAACTTTACCCTTGTATCGTGGATCAAGAACGCTTGCCAACCAGTAATGATCCCGCTCCTTGATAGCACGAATCCTGGGGTCCTTTAGCAGGCTTTGCAGGATAAGGGAGCCCATGCAGCGTAGGTTGGAGGTGGCATTAGCTTCCGAGTCTTCCTGGTCAATGAGGATGACCCAATCCTGCACTTCCTCCTCCCAGCCACGTACTAGTCCTTGGGTTTCTGGGCACACAAAACCCTCCCTTGAGGAATCCCCACCTTCAATGCCCCCACTACTTAAATATTCCTCCTCCTCCTCTCTTGACTCCTCTGTTCGATCAGGCACCCAGGTGGAGTCAGTGACCTCATCATCGTCATCACCCCAATCTCCTCGTCACTGGAGCCAACTTGGCAGTATGCTGCAGCTGCTGGGGCAACATGAGTGCCAGTTATTTGTGTGTCACTGGCACCCCCTTCCTCAGAGTTTGAATCAGAGCACTGTAGTTGCTGCACATCCTCAATCTGCATATCACTGTCATTGTAGTCAAACAATTCAGCTGACTCCTCCGTCTGTGATAGTGAGGCTACGGCAGGAGTAGCTGTGGACATGGAGGCTGAACTAGATGTTTTGGCAGCTGAGGTGGACTGTAAAGCACTACAAGCCTGGCTGGCAGAGGACTCGGAGGATGAGGATGGCCTGGTTAGCCAATCCTGCAAATCCTCTGTATGTTGCTGCTGCTTAAGACAGCCAGCACCAGTTCGAAACAAGGAGAAGCGTGCCGCTGCAGAGGATGCACCACGTCCACGATGACCAGGGGCACAGCCTTCCGACACAGAGGCTGCTTGCCCTCTTATCTAGGTCTGGGAGCGTCTGCCTGTCCTTTTTGGTCTTTCTGACTGTTACGTCTCGACCCTGCCCCCTGGTGGTAGGAGCTGGGATTTTCCAGTTTGTCTGGTTTTCTTGTTCAGGCTCTACAGACCATTCCCACTGGGCTGAAGGTCTGCAGTCACATGATCTGCTTAGCCCTATATATATATAGGGCCAACCAGGCATTTGATCCTTGGATCAGGATAGACTAAGTCTGAGATCCTCTAGTTCCTGTTCCTCGTGTTTATTCTAGTTCAAGTTCTGATAATCTGTGTATGACTCTTTGGCTCTGATTTCTGGCTATTCTCTAGTCTGCTCCCTAGTATTTTCTGCATCTGATAACTCGTGTATGACCCAGCTTGGCTTCTGGAACTTCTTCTGTATGTATCTTGTCTGTTTAAATTTGTCTGTACTTGTCTAGTTCAGATGTTTTCACTCTACAGGCATGTGGCCACAAAGCCATATGGTGTAAGTGATTCCCAGGGCTTTGTCTGAACTCCCTGGCTGGGAGTGTGAGGATTTGCAGTGTGCTGCATTCATTGTGCATTCACGTATTCAATTCTATCTTACATTGTATAGCATTTATGTTTTTCAAGTCCGGTCCTGCAGTGTGCGGAATTCATTGTGTTCCTAAGTACCAAAGCATACCTTGCAGTGTGTCTATATTCCTGCATTGTCATTTTTGTACTGCAAGTATATGCTAAAGTCTGCTAACTATCCATATACCTGCCCTAAAGGCTTCAATCCTCACAGCCTGGGGGCTCCCCAGCACCCTAAAGGGGGCCCAACGTTACACTGACATGGTGAGTGATATATAGATTAACGATATACAGATTTTCCAGAACAATGCTATAAATCAGTGATACACCCTGATAACCTTTGCAGTGCCAACACACAGATTCAAATTCACACAATTCTGGTATAAGTCAGTGATACAATAAAAAAGAAATCGTGGTGCGACTGGAAGGTAAAAAAGTATACAACCTCACGGTATCCCGGACGTCTCTCCCAAAACGTCCTGTTTACAATTTGAATACGTTAAAATTGGGAACCTAAGAGGTAATAAAAAAAGTCAGTGATACAGCCTGATACCCTTTCCAGTGCAACACACAGATTAAAATTCCCAGAACTCTGGTATAAATTAGTGATACAGCCTGATAGCCTTTGCAGTGGCAACACACAGATTCAAATTCACACAACTGTGGTATAGGTCAGCGATACAGCCTGATAGCCTTTGCAGTGCCAACACACAGATTAAAATTCCCAGAACTCTGGTATAAATCAGTGATACAGCCTGATAGCCTTTGCAGTGGCAACACATGGATTCAAATTCACACAACTCTGGTATAAATCAGTGATACAGCCTGATAGCCTTTGCAGTGGCAACACACAGATTCAAATTCACACAACTCTGGTATAAGTCAATGATACAGCCTGATAGCCTTTGCAGTGGCAACACACAGATTCAAATTCACACAACTCTGGTATAAATCAGTGATACAGCCTGATATCCTTTGTAGTGCCAACACACAGATTGAAATTCCCAGAACTCTGGTATAAGTCAATGATACAGCCTGATAGCCTTTGCAGTGGCAACACACAGATTCAAATTCACACAACTCTGGTATAAGTCGGTGATACAGCCTGATAGCCTGGCAGCTGCTGGCAGTGAGAAGACACAGATTACAATTCCCAGATATCTGCTAGAAGTCTGTCAGACCACAATAGCTGGCAATGAGAAGGCACAGATTACAATTCCCAGATATTTGCTAGAAGTATGTGGGACCCCCTGATAGATGGCAGTGAGAAGACACAGATTACAATTCCCAGATATCTGCTAAACGTCTGTGAGATCACAATAGCTGGCAGTGAGAAGACACAGATTACAATTCCCATATTTTCATATGTGGTGGACCTGTCCGTTTATGTATCATATTGGAGGGAAATACGGGATTTGCTGCAGTCGATATTGCATAAATCTGTTCCTATGGACCCTTGGGCATTCCTGCTCTCCAGATCGGTCACAGGGTTTACGTTTCATGAGAATAGGTTAATGGCCAAAATCACATTGGCTGCTAGACGAGCGGTGGCAGAGGTTTGGCGACAGCCACAAGTACCAAAGATGGCTAAAGTCTATGCTAAAATTAGGGATACCCGGGTTATGGACGAGCTGACTGCGTTGGTCCACTTTACATTACCTTCGTATAATAAAACCTGGGGGCCATGGCTGGAGTCAGGACTGTAGCGGGTTTTATATTTTTTATTTTGCCTATTTTTCTGTTTTGGGTTGTATTTATATATATGTCTAATAATATTATAGATGTGTATACGGATGTATATATATTATATATTTAGATGTGGGTTATTTTTGTTATCTGGCTTGGGCTGAGCCTCTTTCTCCCTTTTTTTTTCTTTTTCTTTTTCTTTCTTTCTCTCTTTCTTTATGCTCTTTCTTTAGTGATGTTAAAAAAGAAAAAATGGATGCTTATGTTGTGCCTTTTTGTAAGATAGTATGAATTGTTATACTAAGGCAGGGTGATGTTTGTATACAAGTGATATACTTTGATATGATGTGCATTCAATAAACTATGTTGAAAAAAAAGGATTACAATTCCCAGATATCTGCTAGAAGTATGTGGGACCCCCTCATAGCTGGCAGTGAGAAGACACAGATTACAATTCCCAGATATCTGCTAGAAGAATGTGGGACCCCCTAATAGCTGGCAGTGAGCAGACACAGATTACAATTCCCAGATATCTGCTAGAAGTCTGTGAGACCCCAATAGCTGGCAGAGAGAAGACACAGATTACAATTCCCAGATATCTACTAGAAGAAACTGAGACCCCAATAGCTGGCAGTGAGAAGACACAGATTACAATTCACAGAAATCTGCTAGATGTCTGTGAGACACACATAAAAGAACAATCTCCTCTCACTCCTGCAAAAAAAACACATGCTGGGGCTGCGGGGAAACCTTATATAGTGTGCTGCGGGACTTAGCTCTGTGAGCCCATGATTGGGCAAAATTTGCCCAATCAGGACTTTGAGCCCTGATTGGCGTAGCCAGTGGTGTATTTTGGCCTAGGCCAACAAGGCCTAGGCCTAGGGCGGCACTATCCAGGCGCCGGCGGCCTGCACTGGTGGCCCCACCGCTAAAAAAAAAAATATATATATTTTTTTTTACTTTTGCAAAGTACTTTGCCAGGAAGGATACATTGAGATTTCACTAATTTTCAAGTATGTCCTGGGTAGGCAAGGCCTAGGCTTTCACTTTCCAGGGGGCAGCAAAAAACCTCACCCCTAAGTGGGTTACTCACAGAGCACCAAAATAACGCCAACATTTTGGTGTTCTGTAGTTCCCTGCACTTCGGGGAATAAAATTTCCCCACCCTGCAGTGAATTCACCATTCACCGCAGGGTCCCCAAAGTGCATGGAGTCGGCCGCTGAATGCTGCCACCGCAAACCCATGGCCTGCTGTTTTCAAAAGAACTACTGAACGAAAATGTCTGGAATTTACATATAAGATCCTATGATTGATAATAAAAAGTTCTGTTACAGAAAAAAGAATAACCACTATTAAAAAAAGGGGGGAAATTTTGCTGAAAAATTACTAAAAGGTACTAAAAAAAATCAATAAAGACTTTTTACTGCAGATTAAAATAATAAATGGTTTATTAGATATTGCATAAAAACGGGAATATTTTTAACATTGAAACCTATGGGATTCGCCTGAATAAACCTGCTGATTGGAAACACCAAACATCAGGGCTTTTCACTGCCATTTCTCTGCTGTTTGGTGTTCTCTGAATAGATTAACCATTACTTCTCTATGGGATTTGCACTGCCTTCAAACAGCACCGTACTTGCTGGCAGTTCGCCAAACTTGTGTGTGAGCATATCACAGAGCAGTGGTGTACTTAGGGGAGTGGCGGGGGTGGGCCACCCCAGGTACCAGTGATTATTTGGGTGTCATTAGGGGGTACTAGGAGGTGCCACTGTCACTGTGTGCCAGCTTTGAGCTGTGTTCTCAAACAACGAGCAGCGGAGCAGGGCGTTTGCATACGGAATAAAATCGAATAAAATAAAAATCCTCCTCTCCTCCCTCCATAACTTCTCCCCTGCCCCGCAGCAGCTCTAGGAGAGGAGAGGGGGATGTGATTTGTGTGCAGAGAGAGAAGATGACAGTAAATGGCAGGTAAAGGGGGGGGGTATCAGCAGAATATGAAGCCCTGTCTGCTTACTGCTGTTTAAAGTGGACCTTTCCTTAACCAGCACTGCAGTGATAGAAATTTGTCATTGAGCTGCCTGGCGTGCAAGCAGGTCACGCGGTCCGGCCAGTTAGGTGGTACTGAGCCTCAGTACCACCTGAGTGTCTGAACCGTGACACGCACGCAGCTGCCCGCCCTTTCGTTAACACGGACTCTCACTCTATTCTGGACTGAACACCCACCGGGAAGGGAATCAAAGCCACGGTGCACCCTCTGGCAGTGGCACCCCACTGCTGACAAGATGGCTCCACGCACAGGCACAGCCGCGATCCTAAAGTGGCCTGGAGGGACCTCCTGCTGAGTCCGTACACAGTCCCTGCTGACTCTGCACACAGCCCTACCGCGGACGGAGGCCGGTAAATATAGAATAAATAATTGCTGTGTGCTCATATTCACTTGGTTTGCTGGGAGTCTTATTGTAGTGGATTCTGATACACTCATACACACCGCACATTGCATTGCTGGGAGTTTTATTGCTGTGAATTCTGATACACTCATACACACTGCACATTGCATTGCTGGGAGTTTTATTGCTGTGGATTCTGTGATACACACTGCATATTACTTTGAGTTTTATTACCCTGGAGCTCTGGGATACGCTCACACACACTGCACATTACTGTGAGTTTTATTACTGTGCAGTTCTGATATGCTCATACACAGTGCCCATTTCTGTGGGTTTTATTGCTGTGCAGCTCTGTGATACACTCCTATGCAGTGCACGTTTCTGTGGATTTTATTGTTCAACCAATTAGAGCAGCTGTGATCCAGTATACTTGACATGCGTGGCTGTTCCTTGTAAAAATGCTATTTTAAACATTTCATAATTTTATTTATCTCAATAGATACATTTGAAATGGTATACAAAATATACAAGACACTTGGTATCCACTTTCAATATAAAGAGAGGAAGAGGCGGAGCTCTAAGAGGAAAAGGTGGAGCTTAAAGAGGAAGGGTGGGGATTAACCAGGAAGAGGTGTGCCCTTGACAGGAAGGGGTGCCTCAAATTTAAATTAGGGGGTGCACGAGTTTAGTCAGGCCTAGGGCAGCACAAAACCTAAATACACCACTGGGCGTAGCCTTGCACCTGTCTTGCACCTGACCTGTGGTCAGGTGCAAGGCTGTAGCCAATTACAAGCTTCAGGCCAGTGGAAAAGTGCATAGTGGTCCATTGTGGTGCATTGTGGACGAACATGTGACAAACACGTGGAAATGTTCGATGTTCGCCGAACGGCCAATGTTCGAATCGAACTCATGTTTGGATCGAACCGCCAGCCCATTTCTAGTTGCAGCCTGCAGGAGAGGAAGTAAATCAGAGAGAGAGAGTAGAGGTCATTGGCAGCCTTGCAGGGAAAATATCAGTGAAATCACTGACTTATAGCAGAGTTCTGAATATCTTTAATCTAGGTAACACAGTTGAATCAGAGTTCTGCATATCTCCAATCTTTATACCAGAGTTGAATCAGAGTTCTGCATATCTCCAATCTTCATACCAGAGTTGAATCAGAGTTCTGCATATCTCCAATCTTTATAACAGAGTTGAATCAGAGTTCTGTATATCTTTAATCTATATATCACTCACCATGTCAGAAAGACCAAAAAGGACAGGCAGACGCTCCCAGACACAGATAAGAGGGCAAGCAGCCTCTGTGTCAGAAGGCTGTGCCCCTGGTCATCTTGGATGTGGTGCATCCTCTGCAGGGGCACGCTTGTCCTTTCTAACTGGTGCTGGCCGTCTTAAGCATCAGCAACATACACAGGATTTGCCAGATTGGCTAACCAGGCCATCCTGATCCTCTGAGTCCTCTGCCAGCCAGGCTTGTAGTGGTTTACAGTCCACCTCAGTTGCCAAAACATCTAATTCAGCCTCCATGTCCACAGCTACTCCTGCCGTAGGCTCACCATCATACACGGAGGAGTCAGCTGAATTGTTTGACTACAATGACAGTGACATGCTGCTCGAGGATGCACAGCAACTCCAGTGCTCTGATTCAAACTCTGAGGTTGAGGAAGGGAGTATAATCAGCCTAGAGGGAGGGGGTGCCAGTGACATGAAAAGAACTGGCACTCATGTTCCCCCAGCAGCTGCAGCATACTGCCACGTTGGCTCAGTGACGAGGAGATAGGGGGTGATGACGATGATGAGGTCACTGACTCCACCTGGGTGCCTGATCGAACAGAGGAGTCAAGTGAGGAGGAGGCACAACAAAAACGAGGCACAACGTCCTCTATGAGCAACCGTAGCCAGTCCAAGGCTTCAGATGTCAGAGTTGCTCAGGTGCAGAGCACTGTTGTCTCAAAGCACACGTTCAGGAATTCTGCTGTCTGGGGGTTCTTCACGACATGTGCAGCAGACCCCAGCATTGCTATTTGCAAGCTATGTCTGAAGAGGATCAAGCGTGGGAGAAACATCAGCCGCTTGGGTACCACATGCTTGAAGCGACATATGACCGCCTGCCACTCATCCCGTTGGCACAACACTTTTCATAGGTCTTCCTCCTCATCTTCATCTGTCTCTACCCCCACTATATGTCCTGCCATGTCATTGCCTAAAACCTCCACTGACAGGGATGATGCTACAGTAATGGGTGTACCAGGTCCTTCCTCAGAATGTAATAGCATAAAATCAGCTGCAGATTTACGTAGTCAGATTTCATTGCCCGAGCTGCAGCAGCGTAAGAAAAAATATAGTCCCAACCATCCCCTTGCACAGCGTCTAAATGCCAGCTTGGCAAAATTACTCGCATTACAGCTGCTGCCTTTCCAGCTGGTGGACTCTGCCTCCTTCCGTGAATTTGCCAAATGTGCTGTACCACAGTGGCAGGTTCCAAAATGCCATCACTTTTCACGGAAGGCCGTTCCAGCACTATACCAGCATGTGGAAGACAATGTTACAGAGTCATTGGGAAAGGCACTCAGCAGTAAGGTGCACACTACTTTAGACACGTGGTCCAGCAAGCATGGACAGGCCCGTTACATTTCCTTCACGGCACACTGGGTAACTCTGCTTGCAGCTGGGAGGGATCCAGGATGGGGCTCTGTGGTGGAGCTTGATCATCCACCACACCTCCAGAAAGCTGCTTATATGAGGTCTGCCTGCTCCACCACCTCTTCCTCTTCCCCCTCCTCCTTCTCTGTCTCTGGCAAAGTGGCAGTTAAACCGACGCGTGGCAGGGCCTACGCAATGGCTCAAGCAAAAAGATGCCATACTGTGCTTGAGCTTGTTTGTTTAGGGGACAGGAGCCACACTGGGCCAGAAATTCTGTCAGCTCGGCAGTGGCAGGCGCAGAGATGGTTAACATCACGGCAGCTTGAGCTGGGAATGGTCATCTGTGATAATGGCAGCAACCTTCTCTCCGCCCTACGCCTGGGTATGTTGGTGCATGTACCATGCCTAGCACACATCCTAAATCTGGTGGTACAGCGTTTCCTAACCAGGTACTGTCATGTCCTCAGCCCCCGCTGCGCTGCCTGGGTGGTCTGGGCAAGGTCCTGTGCCAGGAGCTGGCAGGCTGCCAGCACTGGGGAATGGGGGCGGGGCCCAGCATGGTCACGAGGAGCCGCCAGGTTTAAAACAGGGCACGAGGAGTTGTCTCATCGCCCTGTCGTGGAATCTGATTCCCGCATCGCTGCTTATTGATTAAGATTGCCTTTCTGTTGCCAACCCGGTTTTTGTATTCGATCCCTGCTCGTGTTATTTGACCCGGCCAGATTTCTGACTATTCTCTGCTGATTGATTCTGATTGTCTGTGTGGTGTTTTGGTGGTTTAACCTCATGTTTGCCGCTGGGGTGTTTACACGCTACTGGGGAAGTGTTCCTTCTCATCGGTGGGTCTTGTCAGTAGGTTAATTGCATATACCCAACCAAGGATTCACGTTCGCCAGCCACAAATATTATTTCAATCTGTGATTGCTAAGTCATGTCTATTTAATGCTGATTGTCAGTGCGCGCTTACCCTCAACAATACTCGTTCTTCTCGAAGTGTACGTGTTGGTTCCTACCATCTTAAGGTACCGCTGACCTGTCTCCAAATATCAGCAAACGTTAAAGATACCTATTTCCTGACTGCCCTGCAGTCTGCTCAAGTCACCAACTGTCTAAGTGATCTGTGTTTCTCTGTATGTGCTCTAAGTATTCTATTGGTCTCGAAACCATTAGTACTTAGTAGCGACTCTGTGTATGGTTCTACCTTGTTGCCACAAGTGTCTGATTCTGAGAGATTTAATCAGTGTTTAAACGTCAAGAAGATTCCTCAGCCCTTAAGGATCTCAATTCCGCTACTCCATTGTGGGCGATACCCCGCCCATTACATCACGACAGGGTCTGATATGGATCCGGCTGATTTATCTGTATTAATGTCTAAGCTGGGTGACATCATGACTAAGCAAGAGGAAAAAGATCACCGCTTGGATCAATTTGCTCAGGCTTTGGGCCTAGTCATGAAACAATTGGGTCAGGGCTCTCCGCCTTCTTCCCCTGGGGTGAGCCTGTCCACTCAAGCAGTATCTGTGTCCTCTATGGTTGCTACTGGTGTAGCTCATGACTCAGTTTAAAAACTCCTACGTGCTTTAATGGGAGTTCAGGGTCATGCAGAGGGTTTATAAACCAAATCCAGATGTTTGAATTGAATCCTGGTATGTGTCCCACAGATAAGGCCAAGGTGGGTTACGTTATTAACCACCTAACCGAGAAAGCTCTGCTTATGGGCAACCCCCCTGTGGGAGCTACAGAAACCTGTGGTACACAATTATGCTGAATTTATGGCTGCATTGCGATGCACATTTGACCCTGCTAGAAGGCCAACAGGAGCAGCTAGGGCACTATGGCGTATATCCCAGGGCAACCGCCGAGTTGCAGAATACGCAATAGAATTTAAAACAATTGCAGCAGAACTATCTTGGCCGAATGATGTGCTTTTTACCGCGTTTCTCGAGGGCATTTCAGAGAGTCTCAGCATGAACTAGCACCTATGATATTGCCTGAGGAGCTAGAGGATCTGGTGGATTATTGCATTGCTCTTGATGATCAGATGCGTGACAGGAGGTCTGGTCGTAGCAAGGTTTGTAAACATCTCAGGGGGCCTGTTCTATGCCTAGGTCTGCTCACGCTGTCTTTCCCCCCAGGTCTGTACCCACTGAAGCAGAGCCTATGATACTTGGACGCTCTGGTATAACAACAGAGGAGAGACAATATCGCCTCCGAGAGGGGCTATGCCTATATTGTGCGGACAGAGGGCATTTCCGTTTACAATGCCCCAAATGACCAAAAAGATCTAATGTGTTGGGAAACGAACAAGTTAGAATCACCTGAGAGACGGGTTCTGGGTACTACGATTGTGTCTCTCGTATCTAGTAAAAAGAGAAAAAAAAGATCTTGTGTTGTGGTCCATAGCCTGAGAGAAAATCAGGTTAAACACAGAAGCACTGATAGATTCTGGATCTGCAGGGAATTTCTTAGACTCTGGTTTCGCTGCCATCCACCAAGTGCCACTGGTAGAGAGAGAAGTACCTCTCCTTATTGAAAGTATCGATGGCAGGAAATTATTAAGACCCCACTGTACACATGATACTGTGCCTGTCTCTTTTTGTACTGGGGTGATGCATAAGGAAAAAATCAAGTTCCAAATCATAGAGTCACCCACGGTACCCATCGTGTTGGGGTATCCTTGGTTAGCTAAGCACAATCCGGTTATAAATTGGTCTATAGGAGAGTTGGCATCCTGGGGGTCTAAGTGTTGGTCGAAATGTCTGGGTATGAGTACTGTGGTGGGCAGTCTGAACGTAGCCACTGCTCCTCCACTCTCCACAGACATTCCTACATGGTACCAAGATTTAAAAGAGGTATTCGATAAAGGTAAATCTGAGATCCTATCACCACATAGGCCGTATGATTGTGCTTTCGACATATTGCCGGGTACCATGCCTCCACGGGGTCATGTCTATCCATTGTCACAAAAAGAGAACGATATCATGGCGGAGTATATTAAAGAGAACTTAGCCAAGGGGTTCATTCATCGTTCTTCCTCTCCTGAGGGAGCTGGATTCTTTTTGTTTATCTATAAAGGAAGGGGATTTAGGACCTTGCATTGACTATAGGGGGTTAAACAGAATCACTAACAAAATGCCTATCCCATCCCACTGTCATCAGAACTGTTTGACCGTTTAAGAGGTGCCAAGATATATACCAAGTTGGATCTTCACCGTGCATACAACTTGGTAAGAGTCAAACAAGACCATGAATGGAAGACCGCTTTTAACACCAGGAGTGGCCATTACAAGTATTTGGTTATGCCATTTGGCCTGTGCAATGCACCAGCGGTCTTCCAAGACATTATAAATGACGTCCTGCGGGATTTTTTTGCAAGTCTTCGTCATCGTATATCTTGATGATATCTTGATTTATTCTCCCGATGTTGAGACACACCATGTCCAGGTACAGATAGTGTTGCAAAGGTTGCTGGAGAATAAACTATACTGTAAGTTAGAAAAGTGTCTGTTCGACATAACTTCAGTCCATTTCCTGGGTTACATTATCACACCTGAGGGGTTTGAGATGGACCAAAACAAGTTGTCGGCTATCAGAGAATGACCACTACCTCAAGGCCTAAAAGCCATCAAGAGATTCCTTGGTTTTACAAACTATTATAGAAGGTTCATTAAGGGTTTCTCTTCCGTTGTCTCACCGATCACTGCCATGACTAAGAAAGGTGCCCAGAATCAGGTCTGGAGCGACCAAGCCCTGCAGGCATTCGAGTCACTCAAGCAGGCATTTGTCGCGGCACCCATCCTACGGCATCCAGAGCCAGGCTTGCCATTTCAACTGGAGGTCGATGCATCCGAAATAGGAATTGGTGCAGTTCTGTCTCAAAGAGAGAGTCCTGAGGGACCTGTACATCCTTGTGGGTTTTTCTCCAGGAAAATGACATAGAAAATGACATAGAAATTATGACATAGGAAACAGAGAGTTACTAGCAGTTATAGTAGCCCTCAAGGAATGGCGCTATTTGCTAGAAGGTACGAAAGATCCCGTGATAATAATAACAGATCATAAGAATCTTATTTACATGGGAGACGCAAAACGTTTGAATTCCAGGCAGGCCCGCTGGTCCTTGTTCCTGTCCAGTTTCAATTTTCTGTTGACATTCCATCCTGGGTCAAAAAACACGAAGGCTGATGCCTTGTCCAGGCAATATGAGTCTTATGAACAGCATACATTTGACCACAGTCCCATCATTCCTCACAAAAGGATATTGGGTACAACAGTTCTGACTGTGTCGTCTCCTTTGTTGGAGAGAACTCAAGCTGTTCAAGGTGTTGCTCCTCTTGAGAAACCTCCTGGTAAGGTCTTTGTACCTGAGGAGGAGAGAACACAAATGATGACAATATACCATGACTCCAAGCCCTATGGGCATATGGATATACAGTAAATAAGACTCTAGCCTCTATGGAAAAACAGTTCTGGTGGGCAGATATGCGAAGGGATATTAAGGACTACATAGCCACATGTGAAGTGTGCTGTAGGAGCAAAAATCTCCGGTCCTTACCTATAGGTCTATTGCAGTTATTGCCGGTGCCTGAGAGACCATGGTCCTACCTCTCTATGCACTTCATTACGGATCTACCTGTATCTCAGGGTCATATGGTGATCCTTACAGTGGTAGACAGATTCTCGAAGATGGTGCACTTCGTGCCCCTGGTCAAGCTCCCTTCAGCTATTGAGCTGGTACCAGTATTTGTGCAAAAAATAGTGAGACTTCATGGGGTTCCCCTGGGAATAGTATCCGTCAGAGGAACCCAATTCGTGTCTCGATTCTGGCGAGGGTTCTGTGACAACCTCGGTATCAAGTTGAGTTTCTCCTTGGCTTATCACCCACAGACAAATGGGGCCACAGAGAGAGCCAACCAGAGTGTTGAACAATATTTGCGTTGTTTTGTCTCAGAGAAGCAAAGTGACTGGGCAGACCTGTTACCCTGGGCAGAGGTTGCACTAAACAACTCAGTGAGCGAAACCACAGGTCACTCACCGTTCCATACGGTTTATGGTTATGATCCTCCCATGCTTCCCTCCGTATTCCAGGGTACTGCAGTGCCAGCCTTGGATGAGCATCTGGATAATCTGAAAGAGACATGCGAAAGGGTTAAGGAAATCATGGAGGCCAATATACAAAAACAAAAAATTAAAGCTGACAGACGCAGAGGTCCTGCACCGGTGTATACGGTTGGGGACAAGGTGTGGTTGTCAACCCGAAACATCAAACTGTTGGTACCGTCCATGAAGATGGCTCCCAAGTTTATTGGTCCTTACAAGGTGCTACGACGCATTAACCCTGTCTCTATTGCTTTGGCTTTACCCCCATATCTACATATCCACAATGTTTTTCATGTAAGCCTCTTGAAACCCCTTACCTGCAATAGGTACACCAGAGTCACTGCTCCACCTCCGCCTATCCGGTCACAGGGTGAGGAGGAGTACGAGATCCGTGCCATCTTGCGGTCCCGTGTGGTCTGGGGTGTCCTTCAATACCTGGTTGACTGGGAGGGTTATGGATCAGAGGATCATTCTTGGCTGCCTACCTACGAAGTCCATGCGCCTCGTTTGGTTCTCCAATTTCATGTGGCCCATCCTTCTGAGCCTGGTGGTCATTCTGAGTCTGACCATCAGGGTGGGGTTGTGTCATGTCCTCAGTCCCCGCTGCGCTGCCTGGGGGGTCTGGGCAAGGTCCTGTGCCAGGAGCTGGCCGGCTGCCAGCACTGGGGAATGGCCAAGCGGCATCTGAGGGGGCAGGGCCCAGCATGGTCACGAGGAGCCGCCGGGTTTAAAACAGGGCGCGAGGAGTTGCCTCGTCGCGCTGTCATGGAGTCTGATTCCCGCATCGCTGCTTATTGATTAAGATTGCCTTTCTGTTGCCAACCCGGTTTTTGTATTCGATCCCTGTTCCTGTTATTTGACCCGGCCTGATTTCTGACTATTCTCTGCTGATTGAATCTGATTGTCTGTGTGGTGTTTTGGTGGTTTAACCACATGCTTGCCGCTGGGGTGTTTACACGCTACTGGGGAAGTGTTCCTTCTCATCGGTGGGTCTTGTCCGTGCCTTGCTAAGTGTCTATACCCAACCAAGGATTCACGTTCGCCAGCCACAAACATTATTTCAATCCGCGATTGCTAAAGTTATGTTTATTTAATGCTGATTGTCAATGCGCGCTTACCCTCAACAATACTCGTTCTTGTTTGTGCAACAGACCTCGAAGTGTATGTGTTGGTTCCTTCCATCTTAAGGTACCGCTGACCTGTCTCCGAATATCAGCAAGTGATAAAGATACCTATTTCCTGACTGCCCTGCAGTCCGCTCAATTCACCAACTGTCTAAGTGATCTGTGTTTCTCTGTATGTGCTCTAAGTATTCTATTGGTCTCGAAACCATTAGTACTTTGTAGCGACTCTGTGTATGGTTCTACCGTGTTGCCACAAGTGTCTGATTCTGAGAGATTTAATCAGTGTTTAAACGTCAAGAAGATTCCTCAGCCCTTAAGGATCTCAACTGCGCTACTCCTTGGTGGACGATTCCCCGCCCGTTACAGGTACCCAGGGCTGGCAGAGCTTCTCAGCCAGACCAGAAAAGTCTGCAGCCACTTCAGACGGTCATTCCCAGCAAGTGCTCGCCTGGCAGAAATTCAAAGAGAATTCCACCTTCCTACAAACCGTCTGATCTGTGACATGCCCACCAGGTGGAACTCAACATTGGCAATGCTGCAGCGTCTGCACAAGTAGCAGAGGGCCATCAATGAGTACCTGTGTGAGTATGGCACAAGGACAGGTTCAGGTCAACTTGGTCCCCCCCGCAGTGGCTGATGATCAAGGATGCATGCACTGTACTGTCACCATTTGAGAATGCAATGAGGATGGTGAGCAGGGACAGTGCATGCATCAGTGACCCAATTCCTTTAGTGTTCCTACTGGAGCGCACTCTGCGGGGAATTATAGATGTGGCACTAGAAGCAGAGCAGCGGGAGGAAGAGGATTACTTCCCTAGCTCTCAAGACCCCAGTCTTTACACAGACAGCATTCCTGTGGGTCCTCAGATCATACAGGAGGAGGATGAGGAGGATGAGGAATATATTTATCTTTTTCAATTTAAAGTTTTTTATTTAAAGCAAAAGGCCACAAATCGACCACCAGATATGGCCTTGCAGGGCCAGAAGGCAAACTCAGCTAGCAACATACGAAATGAGGGGGGGGGTGCCTCAGGAAACACATAGTACGTCTCAGCAGGGGGAGGGGATAAGGGAAAAATAAAATTTGGGGAAGGGGATCACAAAAGTCTGAAAATATATTCCAGCAAAAATAAAAATTCAGCTGTGTATGTCTCAGTGAGGGGGGAGATGGGGGGGCAGGAAAAGTCCGCGGATACAGTGCAGTAAAAAGAAAAATCTGCTTTTATTCAGCAAAAATTAGAGTAAACATCAAAAGAAACAAAAGTCATCGTGAAATAAGCGAAGGGGAGAAAATCGCAGCAGGCCATGTAGGGGTGCCAAGGTCGGAAAACAGTATGCAACAGCGGATCGGCAGGAAGTTCCCTTCAGCCTGTGTCCAGCAGGAACGTGGGGTATAAAGCATCGCCATGCCTTCTTTCACCGCCTGCAGCGCCCGAAATATCCAGCGACCAGGTCCCCCCGTCTGCCGCACCAGGAACAGCCCAGGGCCAAGGTAAGCACTGGCCCTCAACAGCACCCAAGCTCAGGGTCCTGAGCAGCACCCCCAGCAAAGGCCTCACCGATGGAGGTACCATAATCACCATCTCAGCTAGGCCCCGACACGCAGTTATCTCAGTGACCTCACGCTCCTCCAGTGTCTTCGCTGGGAACGGGGGTCTGAGCACCGGATCAGGCACCCTCTCGATCTCACCGGCATTAACCTCTGTAGGGACCTCCACGCAGACCATCAGCAAGCCCTCCACCGCCTCTCTGCCAGCAAAGGCCTCCGGCCTCCGATCGCCCCACAGCACATCCATCATTTGCTGCCACGCACCGCGCGTGAGCAGAGTCTCATCGTCCCCAGGCATCTACTCCACAAGACCCTCGAGGCGCTCCAACATGGCTCCCAGGGTTCTGATGGGGGTGGGAGTACCAGCTGCCCCCGGAATGCTCCCTCTCCCTCCTTCTCTGCTATGGGGACCTCCGCAGCAGCCAGTATACGAGGGTCCTCCATCCTCTCCAACCACCGCAGCTGTACACCTGGGTAAGGGGACCAGTCCTGGAGCAGGCTGACGAAATGCTGGGGTATAGGCCTCAAGCTGGCCGACTGCAGGGCTCACTCAGAGGCCTTAAACTCCACCAAACTCCTCCAGACTCCGGAGAGGGGGCCAAAACGAGCTCCAGAGTCCACCACTCAATGGCCAGCTCAGCAGTGGTATTATCTTCAAATATTTCACGGGAAATCCGGGTAAAAACCCCTGATATCAGTGGGTTTCAGCAGAGCTCCTAGAAAGCACGTCAGCTTCCCCATGCAGCCGGCCACGCCCCAGGATGTGGAATATTTAAGTTGTGGGGCATTGAAGGTGGGGAATCCTCAAGGGAGGGTTTTGTTTCCCCAGAAACCCAAGGACTAGTACATGGCTGGGAGGAGGTAGTGCACGATATGTTCATCCTCAGCAACCAGGAACACTCGGAAGCTAATGCCACCTCCAACCTACAATGCATGGGCTCCCTTATCTTGCAAAGCCTGCTAAAGGTCCCCAGGAATAAGGATTTGTGTTATCAAGGAGACGGAACATTACTGGTTTGCAACCCTTCTTGATTCACGATACAAGGGTAAGGTTGCAGAGCTCATCCTGCCCTCACAGAGGGAGGACAGGATGAAACAACTTGAGGACGCTCTAAAGCGACACTTGTGTAACACCTTTCCAGGCACTGGTAGGTTACCAAGTGCTGACACAGGTGATTCTGAGGCTGCGGATGATCAGAGGAATAGTGGTGAAGGGGGCCGCTTGACTGATGCCTTTTGCAATTTTTTTAGTCCATGATGCCCAGGGACATCAAATGTAGGCACCCATTGCCGGCGTCTTCACCATATGGTGCAGGACTACCTAGGGGCAAGGGCAGGCCTGGATACCTTTACAGCAGATGATCCACTGGCTTACTGGGTGTTGAGATTGGATCACTGGCCAGAATTTAGCCAATATGCTATGCAGCTACTAGGTTGCCCTTCATCCAGCGTGCTTTCTGAAAGGACGTTCAGTGCCGCTGGAGGTTTTGTCACAGACAAAAGAGTGCGTCTGTCCACCGACTCTGTAGACTGGCTGACATTTATAAAAATGAATCAGTCCTGGATCAGCAGCTATCACTCCCCTGATGTTGATGTAACTGAATAGATCGGGGATCTCTTCTGCATTCCCAAAACCTCCACCACTGCACTCTTCCACAATACCTCAGAGGGGTTACGTTGTGAAGGCACTAGCTGCCACCAAAGGCCCAATATTTGGGTGCAATGCCACTGAAGTGTGTACCAGATTCATATCATTTTAATATTTGATCGCAGGGTCCACCCCTGCACTCTTCCACAATACCTCAGAGGGCTTACGGTGTGAAGGCACTAGCTGGCACCAAAGGTCTAATTTTAATGCACCTGTTGTTACTTTCATCCAAAGCCTGCATAAATTTCACCATAATTTAGCCAAAATATCACTAAACTTGTTCTGTGTGTCCTAAAACGTCTCCTCTTTTCATACAGGCTGCCGCCCCAAGCAGTTGCTTATGAATAGATTAAAGGAAAACCATTTACCGTCATTTGTAATGTCATTTTTTTCTTTTTAAATGTTTCTATAATCCTAAAAATCCGCCATTTCACGGGCAGGTTATGGGGACCTCCTAGGCACGATATTTGAAGGAATTTTTCATTTTTATTCTTAACCTTTATGTCATGGAAAAATCACTGTTCCTTTAAAAGCATTTTTTTTTTACTTTTGTTTCTTGTTTCCTGTCCCCCAGGGCACTACCCGGACCCCCATACACCTTTTATGGCAAATATCTTGCGTATATGCCCTCTTGGAGGGCACACTAAAATTCGAACGTCCCATTGACTTGCATTGAGTTCGAATCGTGTTCGCGTTCGAATTTAAACTTTTCCAAATGTTCATGTTCGAATGCGAACCGAACACGGGGGTGTTTGGCCCATCTTGATCACTCTCATAACAGGGAGCAGGGCTGGAAATGTGTTGAAACATGACAATACGTTTCTTGTCCTGTCTCTAGTTAGATAACAAGAAGTAGACTGTAAGCATAGTTTTTTTACAGAATGCTTCTTGTAAGAATTTTATGGCACAATACAATATTTATCTCTTTCACTAGTCAACTCATAAGTGAGTCTGTCCACTTTGGATGTTTTCTATAATACTCAGTAAGATGTCAAGTGATAAGCATCAAAGAAAGCCAAATATTTCATAACTGAAGATACAGCAGCAACCAAATATGATCTAGCAAAGATGATTTGACCTACGTACGAGTGATAGAAACATGAATAAAAGAAAGGAAGAAGTTGTATATCAACCTTACACACATTGTTCATAATGGAAGCAACAATAAGCCAAATGTGGGTGATCTTATTGCATTTCACCATATATTATACAAAGATTCCCCTGCATCATAATCTAGGGTGCCCATGGTCTCCTCCAAAAAAAACTGGACTTATTTACCAGTAATTGTTGTTCAATTATAATAATAAAAATCAGTGGTGTATCTAAACTGAAATAATATATAAGCACAAATCCAAAATATGAAACACATTGATGTGAGTGCTGAATGCATCTAGGTCTGGTTGCTTGTTAACATTAAACACGTGACATAGGAGTCTATGGGTGTAGTCACTAAACAGTGATTTTCTTGCAGTTCACATTTTGTGATAATTTGCAGTATCTCATCACCGCGAGAATATCGAAAATTGGTAAAATGGCCTAGTGCATTCCCAAGAAATCATCATACTACCCTGAAGGAAAATGCCCCAAGATAGTTACACGAAAAGAAGAAGTTCAAAATCATTATGGTTTGAGACTTGGAATACAATGCAAATGCTCACTGCAAAACCCTTGAATTACAGACAAAAAATACCTGTTGACATTATTACAGTGTTTTCAGAGACAGTAATGACGTAAAGCTTTGACCCTACGAGGCCAGTTATTGTATCTCTATCCTTAATTTTTGATGAGACCCTCCAATCGGGAATGACTGTCCTTGGACGACTTTTCAGTACTTTTACGCAGTATGTTCGCATGTTTAAATGCTATATTGAATATGATTTTCTTTTTAGTCGAGATGTTGTGGTCCTGCGTGACCACTTATGCTTTATGCTATGTCCTCGATGACACACATTGGCCCCTTCGAGGCCTCTCTTTATGTGTTTATATTGATGATTTTATATCATGATAATAAAACTTTAATACAAAAAAAGTTATAAATGGTATGGAATGTGCATTACACGCTGCTGTTACTTTTACTGGAGAGTCAAGATTGTTGATATGTTGCACCGTAGTGTAAAAGGAAGCTTCATCTCCATTCCAAATTAGGAAGATGTCGTCTACAAATCTGAAAAAATATAAAAGTTGTGCCGAAAAGTCTTGTAAAATATGCTGCTGTTCAAACGTGTACATGTACGTTTTTGCATAGGACGGTGCCATTGCTGCTCCCATTTCTGTTCCTGACACTTGTATGAAGAAATTATGTTCAAATCTAAAGTAATTATTTTCCAATATGATAGCTAGAAGTTCCAATAAGTATTCGATTGGTGGTCCTTGATAGTACTCAGACTCCTGTAATGCTTGCTTGAAGCATTGCATCCCTTGTTGATGTGGTAGGATTGTGTATACTTTTTTAACATCCATCGTGGCAAGCAGCCATGGAGTTATAGGTAATCGTAACCCATGAAGCTTCTTTAGAAAATCAGGGGGGTCTTTGATATACGTAGACAAACTGAGAATCATCATTTTAGAGACCGAATCAATGTATTTGCCAAGTGGTTCGAGGAGTCCTCAGCATTTGAACAGCAGCATGTTTTACAAGACTTTTCGGCACAACTTTTATGTTTTTGCAGATTTGTAGACAACATTTTCCTAATTTAGAATGGAGACAAAGCTTCCTTTCACACTATGGTTGTCGGGTATATTATATGAAGAGAAATTAAAATGGATGCCTGTAGCCATCTTGTTTTAAATGGAAAGTCTTTTCTTTTTCAATTTTCCCTAGTTTTAGAAATGGACTGAGATTTTTTTTTTAAATAGTTCATGGCTAGGTGAACCAGAAGAGTTATGTTTTGTTTTTTTTAAATGCCAGACATGGTGTTGTAGACGATAAAATGTCTTTATGTGATATAATGCTGAGCTAAATGCCAGACATGTCATATTTAAATTTATTGGTTTGTTTTAACAAGTCTTTGAAATTAAAGATATTTTCTTTTTGGGTATATGAACAAATTTAAAATCTCTATGCAATTGTATAAAAATATTCACGAAATATATTCTTATAATCAATATATATTACAGTAGAAAATAGATGCTCCAATAAATATTTGTAGAGTATGACTGGTAAACAGTATAATTACTGAAGAATAGATTCTGTTGATTTCACCTAGAAAGGAATTTACTTAGTAAAAACTTTTAGAGGAGTGGAGATATTAATTTAATTTTGGCAGGAGAGACCCAAAGTCTACGACTGAATATAGGGTCTTTGTTAAGACAGATTGATCTTTTGACCTGAGATAAGATATATTAAAATTAAAATGTGGAATTAATTGGAAGTGCAACACTGCCCTCTTGAGGTATAGTAAATATTATATTTAATATAGAGAATAATATTTAAATGAAAAGGGTAGATTGTCAGTGACGTCAAATTGACTATAATTGGAGCTGCACTGTTCGTTGCAAATTCATTCAGACTTCCAGGACACGAAAATGCATTCAGATTTCCAGGACATAATGTAGTCAAGCAGACCATCCCAGGACACCATGCACTTCAGATCATACCAAGACACGATCATGCATTGATTCAGATTGCAGATTATTCCATCACCATATTTCATATCACTTAATCAGTTCCACATCTCTAACTCACATGCATTGAATATCTGATATTGCTAATTTTCACATATTCCAAAAATATTATATTCAAAGAATATTGCTGCTGAATCCAGACTGGACAGGTAATGTATGAGAAAGCAAATTAAGGAATTAATGTAATTATATATATCTGGAGTATTTCTTGCAACAGATAGACTGAGATATCTCAGATTAGTGTTACATCCTGAATCTCTAAAATATTTCTGCAGATAGAGATATGAAGAAGAATCGGATATAAGGATTTATCCTAAAGTAATTGTTGCAATGAAATACAAAAAGATATATACAGTTGTGTTCAAAATTATTCAACCCCCAATGCTGTAAAGGGTTTTAGGGAATTTAGTGTACATTTGTAATTGTACTCAGAATGAAATCCTACAAGGACTTTTTAAAGAACCATATGCAACTAAAATGACACCGATTGGTTTTGTAATACAGTAGTAAATGTTTCTTTTGTGAATTCTTCATTGACACAATTATTCAACCCCTTAAAGACTACCACTCTGAAGAACAGAGGTTCATTCAAGTGTTTTCAATCAGGTATTGAAAACACCTGTGGATGTCACGGAGCAGCAATAAAGCATAATAAGCACCAATTAGGCAGCTTTAAAATGACTGTGATACTCAGCTCCTTCTAGACATTTACTGGTGTGGTTACAAACATGGTGAAGTCAAGAGAATGGTCCAGGAAGACAAGAGAAGAGGTGATTACTCTTCACAGGAAGGGCAATGGCTATAAAAAGATTGCAAAGATGTTAAACATACCAAGAGAGACCATAGGAAGCATCATTCGCAAATTCAAGGCAAAGGGCACTGTTGAAACGCTACCTGGTCGTGGCAGAAAGAAGATGCTGACTTCGACTGCTGTGCGCTACCTGAAGCATAGAGTGGAGAAAAGTCCCTGTGTGTCTGCTGAGGAACTGAGAAAAGATTTGTCAGATGTGGGTACTGAAGTTTCAACCCAGACAATACGGCGCACACTGCGTAATGAAGGCCTCCATGCCAGAACTCCCAGGTGCACCCCCTTGCTGTCGCCAAAGAATAAGAAGAGTCGACTGCAGTATACCAAAAGTCATGTGGACAAACCACAGAAGTTTTGGGATAGTGTTCTGTGGACTGATGAAACAAAATTAGAACTGTTTGGGCCCATGGATCAACACTATGTTTGGAGGAGGAAGAACAAGGCCTATGAAGAAAAGAACACCTTGCCTACTGTGAAGCATGGCGGGGGGTCAATCATGCTTTGGGGCTGTTTTGCTTCTGCAGGTACAGGGAAGCTACTGCGTGTGCAAGGTACCATGAATTCTCTTCAGTACCAGGAGATATTGGATGACAATGTGATGCAGTCCGTCACAAACCTGAGGCTTGGGAGACGTTGGACCTTTCAACAGGACAATGATCCCAAGCCTACCTCCAAGTCCACTAGAGCATGGTTGCAGATTAAAGGCTGGAACATTTTGGAGTGGTCATCGTAGTCACTTGACTTAAATCCGATTGAGAACCTCTGGTGGGACTTAAAGAAAGCAGTTGCAGTGCGCAAGCCTAAGAATGTGACTGAACTGGAGGCTTTTGCCCATGACGAATGGGCGAAGATACCCGTAGATCGCTGCAAGACACTTGTGTCAAGCTATGCTTCACGTTTAAAAGCTTTTATAACTGTAAAAGGATGTTGTACTAAGTACTAAGATTGAATGTCACTTGGGGTTGAATAAAACTGATAATGATGTGAGCACAGAAAAGACATTTGTGGTTATTTCATTATAAATGTTATGTTATATTTGTCTGACCTACACGTGCCTCTTTGTTTTAATCGTAAGCAAGATGACTGAATGATCAAAATCAATGTCAAATTGGCCAAAACACTCAATTTCAGTGGGGTTTGAATAATTTTGAACACAATTGTATATATATGTATTGAATTTGGAAATTACTGTGATTGAAATTAATAAGCAAGGAATTATATAACTACAATATAAAAAGCAGAAGATTAGAAGTTTAATTCTCGATATTAGGGGAGGATTCACTAAATCAATTTTTATTACTTAACATTCTTGAAATAGAATAAGTGATAGCTCATCTTTTGTTGATCGACATAGCATAGCAATTCACAGCAATTCGCTGTTTCTTTTTTCTACACTTTGCATAGTCTCATTTGTATCATGCCATCTTTTGTTTAATTCTACAATCAAATATATACATTCAGGCAAAAATTGACAAGCCAAAATTTCCTTGTCTCTTTTTGTCTTTGCGGTACAGATTTGTCGCAAATAATTAAGAAAAGTTGAATGATCAGACCAAATTGCCTCAGCATATTTAGAAACATTTGATTGTAATACTTTTGTCCAATCAAACAATTCATCTGTGACGTGTAACTTGTCTTTTAAATAAGACATCACATCTATCAAAATTATTTGATTTGCACGTACATCATCTTCATTAGCATTGTCACAAATCTCAGATTCTGATTCAGACATTGTTTACTAAACAATCCTAAAACCACAATCAATATACAACAACAAAATCAGAATATATATATATATATATATTACATCTGTCTAATCAGACAATACTGACAGTTATATTCCAAACAAAAACTACAATCTCGGTTCAGTGCCTCCAATATGTAGGGATTTATCTCTGCATGTGCCTACGACATGTCGAGATTTTTATTCAATAAGAAGCTTATACGAGACACAAATATCAATCGTTTATATTTCCTAGAAATTCTCCTAAATTCTTTTAATTGTCTGTGTTTTGCTTTGAAGAATACACTAATCAATAATCGGCTAAAAATATATATATTTATTACGTATACAATTTTTTTTCAAATCTCATATCATAAACAAAGATTTATAAACCACATATCCATCCATCAGCACATAGACACTAGCTTCCCAATATATGTATCTCCTGTAGTAACTGCATATGTGATTAATATCATTTACTTTATCAGTTAGTAACTATACAGAAATGGTTAATAAACATTTCTGCTTAACGAAAACAATTAACATGTATTTCCCAGCAAACCAATGTTTAACAAGCTAGATCTTGTAGAGATATATTTATCTCTCTATGCTATGTCGATCAACAAAAGATGAGCTATCACTTATTCTATTTCAAGAATGTTAAGTAATAAAAACTGATTTAGTGAATCCTCCCCTAATATCGAGAATTAAACTTCTAATCTTCTGCTTTTTATATTGTAGTTATATAATTCCTTGCTTATTAATTTCAATCACAGTAATTTCCAAATTCAATACATATATATACAGTTGTGTTCAAAATTATTCAACCCCCACTGAAATTGAGTGTTTTGGCCAATTTGACATTGATTTTGATCATTCAGTCATCTTGCTTACGATTAAAACAAAGAGGCACGTGTAGGTCAGACAAATATAACATAACATTTATAATGAAATAACCACAAATGTCTTTTCTGTGCTCCCATCATTATCAGTTTTATTCAACCCCAAGTGACATTCAATCTTAGTACTTAGTACAACATCCTTTTACAGTTATAAAAGCTTTTAAACGTGAAGCATAGCTTGACACAAGTGTCTTGCAGCGATCTACGGGTATCTTCGCCCATTCATCATGGGCAAAAGCCTCCAGTTCAGTCACATTCTTAGGCTTGCGCACTGCAACTGCTTTCTTTAAGTCCCACCAGAGGTTCTCAATCGGATTTAAGTCAAGTGACTACGATGACCACTCCAAAATGTTCCAGCCTTTAATCTGCAACCATGCTCTAGTGGACTTGGAGGTAGGCTTGGGATCATTGTCCTGTTGAAAGGTCCAACGTCTCCCAAGCCTCAGGTTTGTGACGGACTGCATCACATTGTCATCCAATATCTCCTGGTACTGAAGAGAGTTCATGGTACCTTGCACACGCTGAAGCTTCCCTGTACCTGCAGAAGCAAAACAGCCCCAAAGCATGATTGACCCCCCGCCATGCTTCACAGTAGGCAAGGTGTTCTTTTCTTCATAGGCCTTGTTCTTCCTCCTCCAAACATAGTGTTGATCCATGGGCCCAAACAGTTCTAATTTTGTTTCATCAGTCCACAGAACACTATCCCAAAACTTCTGTGGTTTGTCCACATGACTTTTGGCATACTGCAGTCCACTCTTCTTATTCTTTGGAGACAGCAAAGAAGACAGGAGACAGTTGGTGCGCCTGGGAGTTCTGGCATGGAGGCCTTCATTACGCAGCGTGCGCCGTATTGTCTGAGCTGAAACTTCAGTACTGTTTTGGAAATTAATCTACTATCAATTCCCTAGTGTAGTTTGATCCGCTGCACTTACAAGCAGCTCTGCCATCCCTGATATACGTACCTGCACGCGCGCAGAAAAGAGACACAAACACCATCACGTTGTTTCTACCTGGAGTTCATCTGACCAAGTCCAAGTCCCAAATCTCAAGTGAGAAAGCCTCCAGTCTCAAGAGCCTTCCTGGCCTCTGGTCAGATTATTTTATTACACAATAGGACAACGCCCTGTGGCCACTGATTGGACAAACAGAAAACCTGTTTGTACAGTAAATACATTTACATATCAAAAGGACAGAGATGTGGACTAGAATGATGGACCGGCCCCCTGTACACACCTTATCCCTACAGTATAATGTACACCGCTGTCTTGGATTTGAAACCACACATTCAAATCCAACACAGGGAGACAGATGACAAAATTACTACGCACATCCTAGAATATAATGTCCACATAATAAAATTTCCATGACAGTCCCTCCTCTTTGTCATTTGCTCCCCAGTGTCCCTCGATGAATCTCGATCTTCCTTGGAAAGAAACAGTTCCTCTTGTAAAGTTCTGAATGCAAAAAGCCAAACACATGATAGAAAACAACAGACAGTCCATCTTGACACGTAGAATCTTAACGCAAGTCTTAAAACAAATCTTGACACGCCAATTTTTGCAAATCTTAACATAAAGCAAGTCTAAAATGAATCTTGACACGTGGATCATAAAGCAAGTCTAAAACAAATCTTGACACGTGGATCTTGACACGTAGAATCTGCTTTAGGGAGGTGACTCAGAGGGAGGACATGAGGTGGTGGTTGCGTCGATTGTTGGTCGGTCTGAAATCCTCTGTATCCGGTCCATGGGTTGGTCCTCTGGGCATCTCATCTGTTCAGGCTCTGCTAACTCGGACGGTCTGAAATCCTCTGTATCCGGTCCATGGTTGGTCCTCTGGGCATCTCATCTGTTCAGGCTCTGCTAACTCGGACGGTCTGAAATCCTCTGTATCCGGTCCATGGGTTGGTCCTCTGGGCATCTCATCTGTTCAGGCTCTGCTAACTCGGTCGGTCTGAAATCCTCTGTATCCGGTCCATGGGTTGGTCCTCTGGGCATCTCATCTGTTCGGGCTTCGGTAACTCGCTCGATTAGACATCAGGAACATCTCACTCCGGCATATAGAAGGAATAGAGACAGAAACACCATAAGTATTTATACTCCCATTACCTTTAGCCAGGATCCAATGAAAAACAAGAAATCCCCGAAGCTTCCCAAAGCTTTAAAAAATATTCCAACCCTCTTCTGCCCTGCTCCCATCAGTATGGACCTGACCCTTGTAAATCCCCCGCCCCTTTGGACGCTCTACTGTCGTTGTTTCTTGGTGATCTCCCTCACTACAACACCGCACAAGAATTTAAACAAGCGAACGACAGGAGCCAGAGTTACTATTACAAATGTCTCCTTGTGGCCCTTGCTAGTCTTAGGTACATTTCCCTCGCTAAAACCTAAAATAAACAAATAAAAAAAATGATACTCTTCACTCTTTGACGTAGTTGAGAAACTTCTTGCAGTGACCGGCGTGGATCCAGTTGCCTTGTCCCTCGAACTTCAGGGAGGTTGGCGTCGTCTGCTGCACCTGGAATGGCCCACGATATCTCGCCTCTAGTCCCGTCCTCGGATGTTTCTTTAGCATGATCCAATCACCTGGTTGACTAGAATGAACACTGGTTATTGAGTTTGGGTCTGGGAGAGACTCCCGGACCTGGTGGACTTTTTGGAGCTCATCAAGGAAAAGCAATCATGATGGTCCTCAAAGTGTTTCCCTACTAGGTTGGAAAATTGAGAGGTTAGAATGGTTAGTAAAAGTTGGAAAATTTACTTTTTTTCACACCATTATCTCCCCCCCTTCTCTTCCTCCTTCATAACAGGAAGAAGAGACGCTGTGTTCAAAAATGTGCATGGTCTTAGAGCCAGTTTAGTGGGTGTTAGAGCCACTTAATGTCTTTACTCTCTGGGTGATTAATGTCGGGTACCCTGAGAGATACAATGACCTAAAAAGATAACCTTTTCCTTGCAAAACTGTACTTTCTCCTTGTTAGCCTTATTACCTGTGGGCACCAGATGGTTAAGAAATGATACAGTATGCCGATAACAAACCTCCCGTGTGGGACATCAAAGTACCAAGTCAACCACATACCACCTCTGGATCGATTGGGGCCCACTAATCTAACACGATCTTCAGCTTGCAACTGTATTCCGAGGGACTAGTCACCGACCCCTGATGAAGACGTGTCCATTTTAGGCGTTAACCTTGGAATGTAAAAACACAAAAAAACTGGAGAGAACAGAGTTAGTTACATTGGTGACAACAGAAACATCAGAAGAAACTACAACAGATCCAGTGTTAGTGGATCCAGCCTGCCTTAGCAGAGTTAGCCCAGAAAGAGCCTCTTCTGCTTCCATCATTGGATTACCAATCGCGGCTATCCCCTCTGGCCAGGTGTACATAATGCGGTTCTACCGGACTGAAACCGCCTTCTGTATACCCTGTCAGTTTACCTTAAAAGACTTCTGAAGCTACAACTGAGCTACACCTAAGGTCTTTGCCGTCCAGAGTCTGGGTTTAAACTCCGTTATGAATTTCTCCCATCTCCAGGCGTCAAATGTCCCCTCCAGAGGGATACTCCAAGTGGTACCCTTGGACCATCTATGCCATTCTTTAAATGGGGTTTCATGCCCTTCGCCCCAAACCTAGGATTTTCGTGTGCTGCGCAGCCGTCTGACTGTGGGAAGCCTCGCTTTCCTTCCCTTGCATGGACGGCACATTGCCCATGGCGATTCGAATCGGCTTATCGTCTTACCCCTGCGTCCAGGGAAACCCTGCACCAATTTAGGAGAGCACCGTCCGGTGTCTTTCTTTTACGGTGGATTGTCAGACTATATCCACTATAGTCCTCCAACTAGAGACCCTAACTGAGGCGACGTGTAACTATGGCTTGTTGTCCCAACAGGTTGGATACAGAACTATGCCCCAAACGATTAGTCAACAACCACAGATTACCCCCTTCCGAATTATGTCTCTACCCCTCACAGTGTATGCCTACACCAGCGTATACGCTGTTCGCCCGTACACTGCGTCACCAGACTAAACCGCACAGCTCAATGACTATCCTTTCTCTACAGAACAATGTGGCTTCTCTCAGTATACATTTGTTAATTGGGGATAGCCTTCTGCTGTCTATTTCCTAGTTGTACGATGTCTCATTACAACACATGAATCACTGTCACCAAATGAAAAACTTCTCAAAAAACCTAACAGTCTGAACTTAAAACCGAAATGATCTACTTGCTGCGCGAAGCAACTCTAAACCAAAAAGCGTGTTATTCTCGCTTGCACAATCTGCTTTGACGTAGTAAATATAAAAAGAAAGTTTTAAAACCAAATCCTTTCTTTTTTTACCGCAAAACCAACCGTAATGCGATACTATGCAAAACGCAGCAAAGTTCTAAAATTCAAAACATTAACATGAAAAAAAAACACAACTGAAGTACACTCTCTACCAAACCTTCAGTTACAGGACGTCTTGCTATATACATTGAGATTCAGTAAAAAGTAACTTTTAACTTAAAACCAAAACTCAATGCAAACACCAAGAACAAAACAAAAAACCCTTAGCAATTGTATAGGACTGAATTAACACATCAATGCCTGAAACAGTCCAGTCCCCAGCCACCTTTATATTACCATAGAGACAGGATTTTAACATTACAATAAGGTCCCCAAACAGGTTTCCTGCGAAATGAAAAAGTCACATTTGAATTAAGTTTAAAGTCAGTTTTTCCTTTTTTTTTTTTTGCAAAAATACAAACCGTAAAATTTGTTTAGGAAGACCTCAATAACATTTCTTCATTTCCCCTTTTCTGGAACCCAAAATTAGGAACTCTGCTGAATTCCCAGAGGCGATCTCTTTCCTCTCTAAGCTTCACATTTTCACATTTCAGCCGTTCATATTGGGATTTTAAATCTGTTTCCTGGATCCATGACCTTGGCTGTCCCTGGCTTCTATGCCTTTGCAAAGATCCATGTCTGGGACCATTACCCCACCTTGCTGAATAAACCGCTTTACTTCTAGCTGTGGTTCTGGGATACTTAGAATCTCTGTGTGTTGCCATTAGTTACCACACAATGCCTGGCAATATGTGAAAATCCGCCGCATGCAAAGCAACGAATCGCTTGTCTCCCTGCACGAAACCTTCTCTGGGCACATGGTGATCGGCCTTGCTGCCCAACACTAGCCATCATAGCATGACTAGATCCCACACCACTATCTGAATGGAATACCTTTACCACAGAAGTATCCTCCACCATTGCACCAACATTCCCAACTCCAGGGTCAGACAAATTGTCCATCTCCATCCCTGAGTCGGTTTCAGTATCTGACCCAAAGTCCTCACACTTCTCCATACTTACCGCACAATGTTCAGCTTCTGTCCTCCTGCAGGGACCAGACAATTCCCTTACAGCCTCCTGTGCATGCGTCGAGCTTTCAGACAAACATTCATTCTCCTTGCACAGCTCAGTATTAGACCTCACAGTACATTCATACTCTGTGCTAGTTTCAGCTGCCTGCTGGACAACAAGAGCTCTCAATTTATCCATTTCTACTTTTAAATCTTCCATCTCTCCTTCCAAACTCAGCTTCAGCCTACAAGACTCCTGAAATTTATCAGCTATCCAACCAGCAGCAAAAATCAGAGCATACTTTCCTTTCCGTTTGCGGAACTTTCCGTTACCTATCAGGTTTGCGACACAGTTCTTGGCCTCCCACCAAGGGTCAATAGATCCCTGCATAGCTTGAACAATGGCCGCCGTGTGTTGTACCTTAGCTACTTCCTTAAAAATGCTTTCCATTGTACAGAAAATACAAACACTACAATGCTTACTACGAAAAAGACACTGCTATCAATTTCTATGAGTTGTCCCAATACGTTTGGCATAGAACTACAAAGCACCACCCTTCTACACTGTGGTACCTGTAATTAACTATTACCAAACAATTCTACAATTCAGTGTAACAGCCACAGATATACAAAACATTAAGCAGAATCATTAACCATCACACAATGATTCCCCTATCAGGCTGGTCACTGGGCTATAACATAACCGAACACTCAACCGATATCCAGCACAAAACTTACAACGAAATCAAGCCGTACATAGAAAAGTTACAAAAGAGACAAATAACTTCAGGACAAAACTAACATTTGAGGAAAAACAAACTAATCGCTTTCCATAGACACCAAAACTAAAAGTGAATCAGCTCCATCTAAAAACTGAATTCCTTGTTAAAAAACCTGCAGCACCAAACTAACCAAGATGGCTGCCAAAGCACATTTTTTCTCACACAAACGAAATCAAAAGATGGCTGCCAAGCCGCATGGGTTTTTTCACACAAAGGAAAATCAAAGATGGCTGCCAAGCCGCATGGGTTTTTTCACACAAAGGAAATCAAAGATGGCTGCCAAGCCGCATGGGTTTTTTCACACAAAGGAAATCAAAATGGTGTCTCCAAAATCCAGCAATAGAGAAACCCAAATTAAACAAAACAGTTTCTCTATTCCCTGTGCCCCACCCCCGAAACCAGAGCAAACCTCCTCTGATTTAAAGGCTAACAGTATAAAAAATCCTCTAATTGCCGTTTCTCCTGTACAACCATTAAAACAATATTCTGCCTTTACAAACCAAAATCACCTCTTACAAACATAAAAGTTACACAAATAGAAGTTACAACAAAACGATATCCTGTACTGGTCACCATACAGTCTCTGTACAATCAGCTCAGATTCACCAAAAACTACCAGAAAATTACTTCTCGTTCTTTTATCATCAGCAGACATTTCCTCAACGCACAAGACAAAATTACACCTTACTTTCTCTCCTTTTTTCTTCTGTGCAGAGGAAAAATCTGTTGATTCCTTGTTTAGCTGACTCGCCATCTGTTTTGGAAATTAATCTACTATCAATTCCCTAGTGTAGTTTGATCCGCTGCACTTACACAGCTCTGCCATCCCTGATATACGTACCTGCACGCGCGCAGAAAAGAGACACAAACACCATCACGTTGTTTCTACCTGGAGTTCATCTGACCAAGTCCAAGTCCCAAATCTCAAGTGAGAAAGCCTCCAGTCTCAAGAGCCTTCCTGGCCTCTGGTCAGATATTTTATTACACAATAGGACAACGCCCTGTGGCACTGATTGGACAAACAGAAAACCTGTTTGTACAGTAAATACATTTACATATCAAAGGACAGAGATGTGGACTAGAATGATGGACCGGCCCCCTGTACACACCTTATCCCTACAGTATAATGTACACCGCTGTCTTGGATTTGAAACCACCATTCAAATCCAACACACAGGGAGACAGATGACAAAATTACTACGCACATCCTAATTATATGTGCCCACATAATAAAATTCCAACGACAGTACCCACATCTGACAAATCTTTTCTCAGTTCCTCAGCAGTCACACGGAGACTTTTCTCCACTCTATGCTTCAGGTAGAGCACAGCAGTCGAAGTCAGCATCTTCTTTCTGCCATGACCAGGTAGCGTTTCAACAGTGCCCTTTGCCTTGAATTTGCTAATGATGCTTCCTATGGTCTCTCTTGGTATGTTTAACATCTTTGCAATCTTCTTATAGCCATTGACCTTCCTGTGAAGAGTAATCACCTCTTCTCTTGTCTTCCTGGACCATTCTCTTGACTTCATCATGTTTGTAACCACACCAGTAAATGTCTAGAAGGAGCTGAGTATCACAGTCATTTTAAAGCTGCCTAATTTGTGCTTATTATGCTTTATTGCTGCTCCGTGACATCCACAGGTGTTTTCAATACCTGATTGAAAACACTTGAATGAACCTCTGTTCTTCAGAGTGGTAGTCTTTAAGGGGTTGAATAATTGTGTCAATGAAGAATTCACAAAAGAAACATTTACTACTGTATTACAAAACCAATAGATGTCATTTTAGTTGCATATGGTTCTTTAAAAAGTCCTTGTAGGATTTCATTCTGAATACAATTACAAATGTACACTAAATTCCCTAAAACCCTTTACAGCATTGGGGTTGAATAATTTTGAACACAACTGTATATCGGTATATCAATCTTGCAACAATCTCTTTAGGATAAATCCTTATATCCGATTCTTCTTCATATCTCTATCTGCAGATATAGAAATATTTTGAAGACTCTAGATCTAACAGTAATCTGAGAAATCTCAGTCTATCTGTTGCAAAAAATACTCCAAATAGATATAATTTATTAACCTTAAATTTGCTCTCTCATACATTACCTCCAATCTGGGTTCAATGAGTTACAGTTTTGGAATATTCTTTGATTGTTTTGGAATATGTGAAAATTATCAATGTCAGATAATCAATGCATGTGAGTCAGAGATGTGGTGTGAAATCTTGAGTGCATTGTGTCCTGGGACTGTCTACTTGCGATGGTCTGCCTGCGGTGGTCTGCTTGCGCGAATGCCTTTGCAACGAACAGTGCGGCTCCAATTATAATCAATTTGACGTCACTAACAATCTAGCTCTTTCCATCTAAATATTATATTCTTTATATTAATATGATATTTACTATACCTCTAGAGGGCAGTGGTGCTCTTCAGATTATTTCCACATTTTAATTTTAATATCTCTTATTTCAGATCAAAGGTCAATCTGTTTTAACAAAGACCCTCTATTTTCATTCTTAGACTTAGTCTCTCCTATCCAAATTTAGATTTATATTTCCACTCCTCTCAAACTGAGTAAATTCCTTTCTAGTTAAATCAACAGAATCTATTCTTCAATAATTATACTATTTACCAGTTATACTCAACAAATACTTATTGGAGCATCTATTTTCTACTGTAAATATAATAAAATATACCTTGATTATAAGAATATATTTCGTGAATATAATCATACATTTGCAAAATTTTTAACTTTTATTCCTATACCCAAAGAGAAAATATCTTTTTGTTTTAAAGGCTTGTTATAACACCAATAAATTTAAATATGACATATCTGGCACTTAGCTTCAGCATTATATCACATAAAGACATTTTATCGTCTCTAATCATGTCTGGCATCTATAGAAACCAAAACATAACTCTTAAGGTTTCACCTAGCCGTGAGCTATTTAAAAAAAAATCTCTGTTCATTTCTAAAACTAGGGAAAATTTAAAAAGAAAAGACTTTCTATTTAAAACAAGATGGCTACAGGCAACCATTTTAATTTCTCGTCATATAATATACCTGACATAACGCCCCTTTGGTTTCATCTGGTCCTTTTTCAAGAGATCTCGATAGAAGCATACAATATTTCCACCTTTAACCAATTAGGCTAGGTTTCCACCTTTCGCAACACGTCTTTCTTCTTTCATCCATTTAATAATTGAAGATGCAGTGTTTTTAAACTTCAATGTACGTACTTTCTTTGTTAGTACAATCATCCAGACAGTTAGAAACATAATTACTATACAAATCACAATCTCTGTAATTTTTGGCCCGTTAAATAAGCAAATAGCAATTGATGATCAAGCTGTGAATACATTGGAGCATAAATCGTTAGATTATCTTTCTTTTTTAGAAGTTCAATGGTATGATCAGGCTTGTTCTCTAGCAGAAATTTCAAATCCGGATTCATAGGTATCTCTCGTCCTTGGAATGCGTCGATGATTTGTATCTCGTCATACCAGACTTAATTTCCAACCGGTTAAAGAGTAACTTCTCCAATAACAACTCTTGATTCTTTAGGACCTTTCACGAGAATCACTGGTGTAGGTATCAACACTTTCTGGTTTTGTACCAGATCCTTCTGGTAAACATTTGCTTCTCTTTCTGTGTAAAACAGCGGTTGCAATAAAATATGCGGCAAATCTTTTCTTCCGGTGGTTCTTGTACATAGCAATAAATGGTTTCCTGGCTTTATCCAGCATGTCTTTCACGCTTATTTCTAGGAAATATAAACGATTGATATTTGTGTCTCGTTTAAGTTTCTTATTGAATAAAAATCTCGACATGTTGTAGGCACGTGCAGAGATAAATCCCTACATGGTGCAACATATCAACAATCTTGATTCACCAGTAAAGGTAACAGCGGCATGTAATGCACAGTCCATACCATTTTTGGACGTAAAAATATTCTGTACAGAGTGTACTCTGGGGTGCACACTCTATCATAAAGAAACTGACAGAAATACCTTATTAAAAGCTGATAGTCACCATCCACAACATCTTTTTTTTAATTTAAAGTTTTTATTATAAGAACGTCAGCCGCAAGACATAAGTAGAAATAAAGTCCACGCAGGGCAACATTCAACAAGCTCAATGAGCCTCAATAAAATATCAAAACAGAACCACAGGAAATGAGCAATGCCGGTAATTAAAGTGTCAGGCACGCGCCATGATGGAGCCATGGCAGGGCCTTAATATCAAATAATATCCCAAGCGCTGGGGGGAGAGCAGATGAAGCAGACACAGGAACTTATGCTGGTAAATAAGTGCATATTCAGAACACACAGCAACAAGTCTGATACAGAAATAACAGAGCACTGGATACAACAAGAAAAGTCACTCTGCGTGCAGGTAGTGTCTATGTACCAGGGATTGTGGGCTTTATAGTCCACTGCAGACAGGATCATCTGCGCAGGAACCAGGAGCTCTTGGCACAGGTACCTTGGTAGCAGGAAGGTGGAATAAAGCTAGAACACAGGTAGCCACAGGTGCAGTCTCTTAGGCCCACAGGATAGTGGGCTATGTAGTTACCACTGCAGAAAGGATCCACTGCGCTGGAAACAGGAGCTCTTCGCAAAGGTACAATCTGCAATGCTGGCACAAAAGCTCATACAGAGGATGGTGGGTAAAACTGACAAACAATGATGAGGGAGCTCAGAAAATGGCAGAAAAGCTCAGAAAATGCCACAAGATAGTTACACGAAAAGAAGGAGTTCAAAATCATTATGGTCTTTAAGACTTGGAATGCAATGCAAATGCTCACTGCAAAACCCTTGAATTACAGACAAAAAATACCTGTTGACATTATTACAGTGTTTTCAGAGACAATAATGACGTAGGTTTATAAACTCCATTAAATAAGCATGAAACATCATTCTGGAATGAGAAAAGTCCATTGGACTGTTCGCACTAGGATAAACCTTTTACCAGTTCATTGTGAACATACAAACACCAAGCCCATTCCTGTTCAAATTAACGTATTTAATTAACCAAAGTAAATGGAGAATCTTACCTTTGAGAATAGCTAGTGTGTCTCCTACATAAGGAAAAGTCTGTTGTTTGGTGTATAAATGCTTCTCTGACCACCTGAAGTATAACTTTAGCTTCTACTGGATTCAATAAGTGTCATCACACTTATCTTGTAGAACCCCACAGAAACTCTAAAAAATCATATTAATTTTATGCTAACATACGTGACAAGAAAGTGTGGTCAAAAGATCACACCAAAATTTGAAGAGCAAATCAAAGCATGCAGGATTACTGCAGGGCATGCACATATGCCAATGAGTTATTGGATTGATTTTGCTTTTTGGCAGAGCGTGGCCTGACATTTAGGGACGATAACTCAACATTTGGTTCAACAAACTATGGTAACTTTCTTGGATTGCTTGAATTACTTGCTAAATTTGATCGCTTCTTGTGTGCTACCACTTGCAAAAATCAATATGGAGGTAAAGGCTCTGGTTAGCCATCATACTTATCGAAATTCAAATATGAAGAGGTTATCCAGTTGATGACTAATAAAGTTTGAAAATCAATACTGAATGACCTCCATCAGGCAAGTTATTTTAGTTTATTAGTCGACCCATGATGCTTCCCATACTGATGATCTTGCAGTCATTGTTAGTAATGGATTACCAGTTGAATGTTTTCAACCTTTTTTGAACTGAAAGATCACAACAATAAAAGTATGGCTGAGCTGATAATGAACTACTTCAGTGAAATTAAAATAGAGTTCAGTAAATGCAGAGAACAGTTATATGGCAGTGCAGCCAATGTTTGAGTTCTGGAAAGGAACACGTTTGCAAAGTTGGTCCATGTACTAGACTTTTCCTAAATTTAGGTAGATTAACTGAATTTGTGGCACAAAAGTTGGGCAGTGCTAAAAGCTGTCTTCAGTATTGAGGTGTCTCAGTGTGCTCTGGAGCCTATTCCTGTTTCACCTGTCTGCCAGCATCCAAGCCTGCAGCGTGCCAGTATTCAGGCTCCGCTCCTGTCTCGGCCTGTCTCACCCTCTGCCCAGCCAAGTCTCTGCTCTGTCAAGTCTCCAAGCCTGTTACCCCTGTTCTGAGTCTTCAGCCTGTGCTCTGTTCCAGTGCCTTTAGCCTGCCATCCAGTCAGTCCTCTTCAAATCCATCTTGTATTTCCATCTAACCCTCTGATTTGAAGATATGCAGCAGGCAACTTATCTGGCGAGTTCCTGAATCCAGGCGCTACAATTACTTCTGAAAAAGAGGACTATTTCATACTACATCCAGTGGCATTGCCACGACTCCAATCTATTGAAAAGCGACGTATACATTTTTGTCATTTTTTTCACTTGCTGGGCATCGATGCAATTTTGCCACTCTTCAAATATGAGATTATGTGTTTAAACTTATTTATCACTGGCTATAAAAAATATTATCCTGTTTCTATTTCATTTTTTGGAATCTCCTTGTGCTACGTTGAGGTCACTGATGGTATTAAACTGTATTAACAACATACTGACACGAACAGAATTCAGTCTATAGGTTATACCACTCACATACCAAGTCACATAACACACATTAAACGCGCCAAAGTGAATCTTTTTCTTTACTAAAAGCTGTCTTGCCTCCTAAATCAAAAGTCCCTAAACATTTATCAGATTCAAGATTGGAGGGTCACACCAAAGCTATGTATCTAATTGCTAAGGTTATGCTAACATTGTTGAAGCCCTCAGTCTTATTTAATGTGATGAAAAGGAAAAAATAAATACTAGATGACATACTTCAAATCTTCAGCAGAAAATCGTAGTATATTAATTTATTTTTATGATTAACCTTTGGACACAATTGCGAGGCCAATTTAATCACACACTCCAAAGTTCAAAAATTTCAATGGGCAAATATCCACAGCTATCTATTGCAGCATTGTCATGCCCACACCGCTCCTGTGCCATGCTATCCTGCCCATGTCGCTATCAATGTTGCTGTGAAAAAGATCTATGCTGCTGTGTGCACAATCGCTGCTCAGGCAGCTCCATGAAAAGTGCTGCCCTTATGTTCAGCACTTCCACCAGGCACACAACCAGTTAATCACCTGACACACACACTCACACCACACCGCTGCCTTGCATAAAGTCCAATTCCACCCCTTCACCAATGCTTCTGCATTAATCCTGTTTGTCTTTGTGGGAAACAGAGTGCCTCCTGAAGCTCCCTGAAATATATACAGAATACCCATGTACCAGACCCCCTGCTTGATCAAAGTTTCCCCGCCTTCTACCAGCCTATGACCAAAGGACTGTCTCGACCACTCTATTGAAACACACCACTGTACCTCGCCTGTAGTCCCCCCTTGTGTCCTGTTTGCCTCCCCAAGGTACAGTCCCAGTGTTTTCCAAAATGTCCCTCCTGTCCCTCCTGCCCCGGTGAATCTTCTGCATACTGGCTCATACCACCCAGACTGGTACCTCACCAGCGTTGAAGCCTGACAAGCTTGTATGAAACACTTGGGATATTTATGAGGGAATTGAATGGCTTCAACATTTACTTTACTAGATGTAGAGTACAATTTGCTTTTAAAAAAAGCAGAAAATATGAAGTAATAAAACAATAGTGGAGCAAGCACCCAAAGCCTTAAGGGGTCTGTCAGAGAGCACGGAAATGTCGCCGTCATTTTGTTGCTTTCTCATTCCCCGCGCTTCCCTGCACTTTGGGGAATCAAAGTTCCCCACCCTGCGGTGTATTCAGCATTTACCGCAGTGTCCCCGGAGTGCAGGGAATACCCGCCACAAACCCGAAGAATACCCGTCGAACAGCCGCTGAAAGCTCACTGAACACTCACCGAAACCCCGCAGAAACCACTTCAAAAAACACGTCGAACACGTCGGAAAAAGCCGACAAGCTGACAAACGACGTGAAACCCCCCAAAAAAAAATACGCTTGAAAGTGTAAAAATTGAAACGCTGTTTGCAAAAAAACTACTGAACGAAAATATCTGGAATTAACATATAAGGTCCTATGAACGCTAATAAAAAGGTCTGTTACAGGGGGGTGGTGTGGCTGAGCACCGAAGAGAGTGGATGTGCATTTGAGTGGCTCCTACTGAAACCTCTGATTACACAGCTTTTCTCCCGTTTCATTGCTTAAATTTTGTCCTCTCTCCTTGGAGATTGTCCTGGTGCTACCCTGCATACTTACCTGTACCACTGACAACTTTTTTTGGCTGTACCTAGTGCTAGCTGCTGGCTTCAGGACCTGGCTAGTGCGTTGACAGTGGCCATTTTCCCACCTCATGCCGTTTCCCTCTCGGACACTCTGGCTTTCTCCAGGCTATGGTTAAGAGAGATAGGTGGGCTGGCAGAGAGTCCTCGTTTCCCCGACATCCACGTCTCTCTGAGTGGCCCAAGAGTGGCTGGAAATCCACCCCAATCCCTGGCAGCTGCTGGGGACTGCAACGACCCAAGGCCTGCTGAACTTCTCCCGCCCGGATGCTCAGCCTCACTGATGATCATCACCAGATGATCTCCCGGATACCAGGAGAGACAAGTGTGCCTTGCGGGACGATGACAGCTGTTCATGGTAACAGTAGCTCACTGTGGCACACTCGGATCTGTCCTTCCTCTACTCGGGCGTTGAGGAGCTGAGCACCCATACCCGCAAATTGGTAGACGCGCAGGCGACAACCTCTTCCTGCGTGACAGCTTTACAGGCCCAAGTCGCTAGCAAACAGTCTTCAGTCCTGGCTTTGGAGTCCCGTCATAGTGTTAAAAACCTCAAGTTACGGGGCATCGCGGACTCCCTCCCTAATTCTAAGCTCCTGGCGTTGGTGAATAGATTTGCGGTTGCTACCTTGTCGCTGCCTGGTGGAGTCCCTGACCCTGTTATTTCGGCAGTCCGGATCAAGAATACCACTACAGCTCCAGCGACGGCCTCTAGGGATGTAATCGTGGTGGCCAGAGATGTTCACCTCCGCTATCAGCTTCTAGGGATGACGATCCGAGCCCCACCGATCCGGTTTGAGGATGGGGAGGTCGTGGTCTGCCGCGATCTGCCGTTTCTGGCCTTGGCAGCTCGTCGCCAGTTTGGGACTATCATGGCGGTGCTCAGGGCTCACGATGTTCGCTATCGCTGGGGTGTGTCAGGGTCCCTGCTCACTCAGCATGGCCGGTCTACTCTCCCAGCGACGACGGCGGTAGAAGCTCAAGCGCACCCCGCAGCGGGGTTAATGTTTGATATCATTGGAACTGCCAGAACATGGCCTTTCCAATGATACCAAAGATGACCATGTAAAATGTAAAAAAATTAAATAAAATTAAAAAAAAAATATTTAAAAACATTGGTTTGATTTATTAATGCAGCAATATTGTTCCCATTTCAATTGTAATGTGAACAATGATGCTGCACTAACGATTTTTTCTATGGGGGCGTTTGCTAAAAAACACGTAATTTCCCCCAAAAAAGTAACGATTCCCCGTTTCTAATTTTTTTAACAAGCGCAACCCATAGAAAATATAACCGCAAATGCTCGTATGTTAAAATGTGAAAAAAAAACACTTTACACGTTGTAAATTATTGAAAATTCAAATTTTATTGCATTTTGTGTTATAATATACAGACAAGACATAAGGTATACATATAATAATAATATATTATGAATCTGCCGAGTCTCCCAGAAAGAACAATATATAATATGTCTGGGTTGTATAATAAAATGTGACTTCAAATCGCATTTAAACATGATGAGCGAAACTGGTAAAAATGAGCTCTGCACAGAGGCTCAGCAGCGAAAGGGTTAAAAGAATAAACAGATTATTAGATATTGAACATCACTGACATTTCTCTGCTGTTCGGTGTTCTCTGAATAGGTTAACCATTGCTTCTCTATGGCGGATTTCACTGCTGTCGAACAGGCACCGTATTTGCAGGCAGTTTGCCAAGTTTGGTGAACTGCCTGCTCTCTGAATATCCAAACGGCCATGAAATGGTACCATATGCTTAATTTCAGCGTCCGGTTACATTTCAGCGACATTTCGGACATCTCTGAATAACCCCTTAAGAACAAATTCTCCACAAGATAAGTTTAGAGTAGATTCTTTATCCCTTTCATGAATGTTCTTCATGTCAACTAAAGCCCGTGTCAGACGAACGCAGTGATCACGTCCGTGTAGCCGCACAGTTTAACGTTCGTCGCAGCACAGAATCATGAGCAATAGAGACCCACACACTAAATGCGTCCGCACTGAACTGCGGACGCACAACGCATGTGGCAAACGGACGCAAGTTAGGCAAGAACGTAAAACCGTTAACACGGATGCGCAGAGTGTGCCACATCCACCACGTCCGCGTAGCGTTCTGTGTGCATGATGAGGAGACGTCAGACGCAGCACATTTGCGACATCCAGCACCTTGACGCGCAAAATGCCTTTTCATATCCTTTTTCATATTTATTGTGTTTCCCGTATTTCCCTTTTTTATGTCCGTCATAAAAGAACAGACTGTGTGGTTTCTGCAGTATCTTCCATCAGAACGTCTGTCCGTTGTGCACGCACGCAGAGTGCGCTCAGACTGCGTTCGTCTGACTCTAGCCTTAGACATAAGAGCAACAGTGTATAGGTGTGTAGCTGGTGTTTTTTCTTTTTCTGATGCACCTGCCTGAAGCCAAGGGTCAGTTTCAGAATGGTCTTGAGATGTTGGTGCAAATACTGTATATCCAAAGGATGTTCACCTTAGTCTACTCAATGAACTCTTGCACGTCCATCTGTGTCAAACAAGCTCACTCTGAAAAAGGAAATTTCAGCCACGAGCATAAGTATCAAATAATATTCCAATAGAAAATGGAGACAGCTTTTCCAAATGTGGAAACAATTCTCAAATTGTTTCTGTGTATAATGGTCACTAACTGTATTGGCAAAAGATCATTTGGTAGATAAAACTGGATTGAAAGGGACACTAGTCTACCACCAAAAAAATGCAACGTCCTTATTGTGTTTATTTTATGTTGCTGATATCTTACATGTACTTTGTTTTTCTCTTGTTAGTTTAGTTAAGAAAATATTTGACTCTGTATGTATCACTAGGTGCCCCCACAGTATCTTTACCTCACTTGGTCCTCACTGTGTGGCATTGGCCCTGTAATGGAGTCTATAGCTTGATTGCTGTATCAAATCATTGTATTGTGTGTGATGTATTCAAATTACATCGCTGATTAGATGTCTTTCAAGCTCCCATTCAGCTCTCTCATTCAGCTTCCATCTCTTATCTCAGCTGGGGGAACAATAGACCTGCTGCAGACTTATCTTAATATTCACTCCTCCACATCATTAACTGTTAAATAATGTAGCCCTCACAGGGGCTTGAGGTGGTCTACTTTTAAGTGGGCTATTTTCAAGTGGAGTTAAGAACAGGAATTCTACCTGTACTGGTCTGGTTTGTATCTTTAGAGGGAGAGAAACCTCTGGTTTATTTGTCAATTTAATTTCTCTTTTTGGTTTTGTTTTCTGCTGGGTTTTTTTTTTCTGTTGTGCTTTTTGGTTGTTTTTTTTTTCCTTGGGTGGCTGGTGACTTGTTAATTGGGGGTGTGTAGCCTGTCAGGTGATTTCACTTGTATGGCTACATAATCTCAATGGCAGCTCACTGAGCTTGCTCACAGGGGCTTGAGGTGGTCTACTTTTAAGTGGGCTATTTTCAAGTGGAGTTAAAAACAGGAGTTCAAATAACAGGTATCAATTGTTGTTTATATATTTGTTATCTTGTTTTGGGTATGAGTGTTAGCAAGCTTGAAGGTTTGACCCAGTGCACATCCTGCTGCATGTATGCATGTCTGGAGGAATCCTTCCAGGGTCCATATCTCTGTAGCAAGTGTGAACGTGTAGCTCTTCTGGAAGCTCATATTGGAGATCTGGAAGGGCAAATCGTAACACTGAGGCAGATTAACAATCTTGAAAGGAGCCTGCTTCTCACGGAGAAAAGTATAGTTGAGGAATCTAGGGGTGTGGGAGGAGTGGAGTTAACCGGGGAACAGGTTGGTAGCTGGGTGTCAGTGACACGTGGTAGCAGGGGGGGAGGGAAGAGGAAAAGGTTGGCTAGTCCTGATCTTGCGCACACCAACAGATTTGCCCCCTTGAGCGAAGATGTTGGGTGCAGCAGCTCAGGTGTAGCAGAACTGGAGGCTGCTCCCTCTAACAGCCGGGGGATCAGCCCACCAAGTAAGGGAGGGATAAAGAGGGCAAGTAAGCCTAGACAGGTTGTGGTGGTAGGGGACTCTATTATTAAGAGAGTAGACAGGGTAATCTGTCGCGCTGATCGCCTTAACCGGACAGTTTGCTGTCTGCCGGGTGCCCGTGTTAGGCATGTGGTTGACAGAGTTGATAGATTATTGGGAGGGGCTGGAGATGACCCAGGTGTCATGGTCCATATTGGTACCAATGACAAAGTAAGCGGAAGATGGAAGGACCTGAAGAATGATTTCAGGAAATTAGGAAGTAAACTGAAGAAGAGGTCCTCCAAGGTAGTATTTTCTGAGATCCTACCTGTGCCACGTGCTACAGTGGAAAGGCAGCGGGAGATCAGGGAGGTCAATGTGTGGCTTAAAGCTTGGTGCAGGAAGGAGGGCTTTGGGTTTTTAGAGCACTGGGCTCATTTTGCACTGGGGTACAATCTGTATAGTTGTGATAGATTGCACCTGAATGGAAGAGGGTCTGCTGTGCTAGGGGAGAGGATGGTTAAAAGGTTGGAGGAGACTTTAAACTAGTGGAAGGGGGGAGGGATACAGTATCTTACAAAATGGAGACAGAGCAGATAGCGGAAGGGTTTCAGTTCAGACTAAGGGGGGTGGAGTCGGGGGGATGGGTAATGTCAGAACAGTGGAGGCATGTAATGTAAAGTCGCATTCAGCATGTGTGGGTAGAGACAACATTAAATGTATGCTTGCTAATGCAAGGAGCCTCAATAACAAGATGGGGGAACTAGAGGTAATAGCATACACTAAGCAATACGACATTATAGGAATAACAGAAACGTGGTGGGACGAAACACATGACTGGGCTGTAAACTTAAACGGTTATACATTGTTTAGAAAGGATAGGAAACATAAGAAAGGGGGTGGAGTGTGTTTATATGTAAATCAGGATTTAAAGCCTAATATTACACAACTGGAAAGCGATGAGGGAAATGTGGAATCCTTATGGGTAAATATTTCGTTGGGGAATAAACAGGGAAGTCAATTATTGGTTGGCATATGCTATAAACCACCTAATATAGATAATGATGAGGAAGAACAACTGTTAGAGCAAATTAGGAAGGCTGCACATCATGGTAGCACTTTAATTATTGGAGATTTTAATTACCCGGACATTAATTGGGATAGTGGGACTAGTAATTCAGCAAAGGGAATCCGGTTCCTGAACATTTTAAATGATACCTTCATGTCACAACTGGTAGAAACACCAACTAGAGAGGATAACTGTCTGGACCTGGTTATAACAAATAATGTGGATCTTTTATCAAATATTAATGTAAAGGAACAGTTGGGAAACAGCGACCATAACATGGTGGCTTTTGAAATCAACTCAAAAAAACACATTCATAAGGGGCATGCTAAAATATATAATTTTAAAAAGGCCAACTTTATTAAAATAAAGGAAGCTCTCAATGTCATTGACTGGCAGAAACTCTTTCACGGGAAAAACACTGAGGATAAGTGGAATATCTTTAAACTAACACTAGAAAAGTACATGTCACAATATATTCCACTGGTTAATAAATATAAAAGAAACCGACTGAAACCAATGTGGCTTAGTAGGAAGGTAACTAAGGAAATGAAAAACAAAAAGAAGGCATTTAAAGCTTTTAAATTTGATAAATCTGAGGCATCCTATAAAGCATATAGGGCAGCCAATAAAGCATGTAAAAATGCGATTAGATGGGCTAAACTAGAAAATCAAAAAGAAATAGCCAAAGAGAGCAAGACCAACCCTAAAAGATTCTTTAGGTACATAAATTCTAAAAAACCCAAGAGTGAAAATGTAGGTTCACTAAAATCTGAGTCAGGGCTATTGTTAACTGAAGATCAGGATAAGGCAGAAATTTTAAATGATTATTTTTCTTCAGTATTTATCAAAGAGAAACCTATAACAGGAGACATGAAATTCATTAATAAAAACTTACTAATACAAAGTGACTGGTTGACTCAGGACAAGGTTTTACACAAATTAAACAATGTGAATGTTAATAAAGCCCCAGGGCCAGATGGAATTCACCCGCGAGTACTAAGAGAGCTATGTGTTGAAATATGTAAACCTCTGTTCTTAATCTTTCAAGATTCTTTTCTTTCAGGAATAGTACCAGAGGATTGGAGAAAAGCTGACGTGGTCCCTATATTTAAGAAAGGTTTAAAATTTGTGCCTGGGAATTATAGACCTGTGAGCTTAACATCTGTGGCTGGGAAAGTATTTGAGGGGTTACTAAGGGATAGTATTCAGGAATTTATTGGGAGGTATAATGTAATTGGCAAAAATCAGCATGTTTTCATGAAACACAGATCATGTCAGACTAACCTAATTACGTTCTATGAGGAAGTAAGTAGAAGTATAGATCAGGGGGTCGCAGTGGATGTGATTTACTTAGATTTTGCCAAAGCTTTCGACACAGTTCCACACAAAAGGTTACTATTTAAATTAAGAAAAAATGGTCTAGATGAAAATACTTGTTCTTGGATAGAAAACTGGCTAAAAGATAGGGTACAGAGAGTGGTCATAAATGGTACATTTTCAAGATGGACACCAGTGGTAAGTGGTGTCCCTCAGGGGTCTGTTATAGGACCAATACTATTCAATTTATTTATAAATGACCTTGAGATAGGCATTGAAAGTCATGTATCAGTGTTTGCAGATGACACAAAGCAAGGAAAAGTAATACAATGTGAGCAGGATGTTACTTCGCTGCAGAGGGATTTAGATAGATTGGGGGACTGGGCACTTAAATGGCAGATGAAATTTAATCTAGATAAATGCAAAGTTATGCACTTTGGAGTGAAGAACACACAAGCAATTTATACCCTAAATGGTACGGAGTTAGGGAAATCCAAGCAGGAGAAGGATTTGGGAATAATCATAGACTTCAAACTAAGTAACAATGTGCAATGTCAAACAGCAGCCGCCAAGGCCAGCAAAGTACTGGCATGCATTAAAAGGGGAGTTCACTCACGGGATGAAAACATAATTTTGCCTCTGTATAAATCAATGGTCAGGCCGCACCTTGAATATGCCGTGCAATTTTGGGCACCTGTCTTAAAAAAAGATATTATATCGCTAGAAAAAGTGCAGAGACGGGCAACTAAATTAATAAGGGGGATGGAAGGGTTAAGTTATGAGGAAAGACTAACAAGCTTAAACCTGTTTAGTTTAGAGAAAAGGCGCCTTAGAGGGGATCTGATAACCTTATATAAATATATACGGGGCCATTATCAACCATTGTCTGATAACCTATTCATTAACAGGACTATACATAGGACAAGGGGTCATCCATTTAGACTGGAAGAAAGAAAATTTAGCTTAAAGCATAGGAAGGGTTATTTTACGGTGAGAACAATAAAGCTGTGGAATTCTCTGCCTGTTGAGGTGGTTGGGTCAGAGTCTGTACAGACTTTTAAAAAACGACTGGATGACTTCTTGCAGACACAGAATATTAAGGGTTATAATATTTAATATGTGGGTAAAAGCTTCTTGATCCAAGGAGAAATCTGACTGCCATTCTGGGGTCAAGAAGGAATTTTTTCCCAGTATGTTGCATATTTCAGACTGGGTTTTTTGCCTTCTTTTGGATCAACAGCAGTAGGTTATGTGGGAGAGGCTGAACCCGATGGACGCATGTCTTTTTTCAGCCTATATAACTATGTAACTATGTAACTATGTAACTATGTAGATTAAATAAACAAGAGCCACAAAACAAAGCTTTTGGTAAATGTTCCACCATGGTAAAAATACACAAAATGAAATCAAGAGATCAAAACCTTAGTTTATTTTCCCTTTTTACATGCATCTAGTTCAAAACAAAGAATAAAAACAGTTGCACGTGTAGCGCTGGGTTTAATTCCCTGTAGTGGCAGTACCTATTTTTGGCCACCAGAGAGAGACAAGCGCGATACGAGACATTGAACATTGGGACTACATTTCCCGGCATGCTTTGGGAGCGGACACAAGACGTGGGTGGGACACAGACCCTGACATCCTGAGCCTCGTGGAGAGAGCTGGCAGAGCGCGCCAGGGAGTGAGAGGAGCAAGACGCAGAGCAGCAGAACGAGACAGTGACTAGGCCGGAGCGCAGCTGGGGGCCTGACAGAGCTAAAGACTGGGTTATTCAGCCTTACCAGAGGAAGACCCGGTGATTCACAGGAATACCCACGCTGATACCAAGTGAGCGAGAGGACCCCGAGTTAGGAGCACCGCAGATCTATTGGATAGGGAGAGCAGGCGGTGAGCTGGACATCTTGTAGCAGCTACAGAAAGGCAAGAAAGTGGATCCGGTAGCCCAGAGAATCCCAGCCAAGATCGAGCGGAGAGACGTCCTGGGTCGAGCGGAGCACCAAGTATCTGGCGGATGGGTGAGAGGCCTTCCAGGCCGTTTGTGAATAAAGAAAGCACACTGCTGTTTGTTTCCAAAACCCACAGGGCCCCAACTTGACTAGTCGAAGATACCTCTTAAGCAATTCACTTGCCAGTTGAATATTGTACCCGGGTACCATAACACACACACACACGTACATTCTGGGACATAACCTGTGCGGGACTCACTCCCCAAACACAAAAGGGAGTTAAAGATTTATTTTTCCTTTTCTTTTCTGCTGCGCGTTTCTCGAATTGCGAAGCATTGTATTTTCTTTTCCGCTGCGCGTTCCTCGAATTACGAAGCATCGTATTTAAACATAGAAACATAGAAACATAGAAAAATGTCGGCAGATAAGAACCTTTCGGCCCATCTAGTCTGCCCAATTACATGGATACTTTACCTGGATTTATCTTTTGTTTAGGATAGCCTTATGCCTATCCCATGCTTGCTTAAATTCAATCACTGTTTTGGCCTCTACCACTTCAACTGGAAGACTGTTCCATGTATCCACCACCCTCTCAGTAAAATAATGCTTCCTGATGTTACTTTTAAACCTTTGCCCCTCTAATCTAAGACTATGTCCTCTTGTTTTGCTATTTTGTTTCCTTTTAAATATACTCCCTTCCTCTACCTTGTGGATTCCCTTTACGTATTTAAATGTTTCTATCATATCTCCTCTGTCTCGTCTTTTTTCCAAGCTGTACAGCTTTTCCGCTGCGCGTTCCTCAAATTACGAAGCATCGTATTTCTTTTCCGCTGCGCGTTTCCCGCATTACGAAGTACTGTAAATATATCTACGAACACCGTGTTATTCATTATATGCCATTTATTCTAGTAAACTATATAATTTATAAAAACCACAACGGTGCTGGAGTATATTTATTCCCTAGTGCGGGGAGACTGACCCGAGGTTCAATTTCAGCGTCTCCTCCAGGAGTGAGCGCTACACACGTGTTTATAATGTGGTTTTATTTGTAATGCACAAGTAATCTAGTTACAGCTTATGTAAGTGGTAGTGTCCATTTAAAAGTGATCTACGTTCGATAGTGTCTGATCTAAGCATTCTCTGCCTAGAAATGATACAATTCACAGATTTTAAATATATAATTAAGGGTTTGCATCTAAAAAGGTTTAAAGAAACTGTTCTTTACGTATAGTGTAATGTTGTAACAGAAATGTGATTCTTGTATTATTGTTCTTTCTGTGCACCTTCACATCTTTATTAATATTATTATTAAATCTTTAAATAATCTTTTTATCAATGCTAAAATTTCATCAATGTTCAACTTTCATTCAGTAGATAAAGAAGCAAAACTTTTTTTTAATTTCTCATTCTGCAGGGCTATTCATTTTGTGCCTCTAACACCTTCCCACCCAAAGCTGAGTTATCTCTATAGTGCATTGTAATACATTGAACAACACTCAATAACACATCAAACCCCAATTTCACACCTTTTTAAAGGTGCTCCTTGTGGAGAAACAAATGTCAATGTTTTATCCAGTGTTTCTGTAGCGCTGTGTTTAAATCCTTGTTGTGGCAGTACCTATTTTTGGCCACCGGAGGGAGACAAGCGAAATGTGAGACACTGAATATTACATTGGGACTACATTTCCCGGCATGCTTGGGGAACGGACACAGGAAGTGGGTGGAGCAGGGAGACTTACATCCTGAGCCTCGTGGAGAGAGCTGGCAGAGCGCGCCAGGGAGTGAGAGAGACAAGACACAGTGCTGCAGAGAGTAACAGTGACCAGGCCGGAGCGCAAGTGCGGCCTAACAGAGAAACAAATCGGGTTATCAGTTATTCCCGAAGAAGACCCAGTGATCCACCAGATTACCCAAGCGGCTAGAGAGGAAGCGGAGGACCCCGAGTGAGGAGTACCGCAGATCGATCGGACCGGGAGAGCAGGCGGTAAACTGGACAAGTCGAGGCCGGTGCAGAAAGCCACACAGCGGATCCAGAAGCAAGTAACCCCAGTCAATATCGATATCGAGCGGAGAGACGTCCTGGGTCAGCGGAGCCTTAAGTATCTGGCGGATGGGTGAGAGGCCTTCCAGGCCGCTGTAAAACTCAAGTAAAGCACGCTGCTGTTTGTTTCCAAAACCCACAGGGCCCCAACTTGACTAGTCGAAGACATCTCTTAAGCAATTCACTGGCCAGTTGAATAGTACCCGGGTACCACCCACACTTACATTCCGGGACTTAACCTGTGCAGGACTCACTCCCCAATCACAAAGAGGGGTTAAAGATACGTTTTTCATTATTTATTTTCCGCTGCGCGTGTTTCCGAATTACGAAGCATTGTATTTCTTTTCCGCTGCGCGTTTCCCCGAAATACGAAGAATCGTATTTATTTTCCGCTGCGCGTTTCCCCGAATTACAAAACCTCGTATTTCTTTTCCGCTGCGCGTTTACCGCATTACGAAGTACTGTAGATATATATACGAAAACCGTGTCATTCATTATATGCCATTTATTCAAGTAAACTTTATAATTTATAAAATCCACAACGGTGCTGGAGTATATTTATTCCCTAGTATGGGGAGACTGACCTGAGGTTCAATTTCAGCGGCTCCTCCGGGAGTGAGCGCTACATTTCTTTCAGCTGGTACATGCCGGTACTCAGTACCGGCACCTACCGGCTGAGTACTCGGCACCTACTGGCTGAGTTAGCGGAACGTTCCAGGGGGCGGCCGCCCCGCCCCTCACTGTGACCTGCGGGACGCTCTGTCCATGGCCACCGGTGACTGAATCCTCAGCCGCCGAGCTCTGCCTCTTGAAGACCTTCCCATCCTGCAGCCTGCTACTGTGCACTGCGGCGCTGGGAGGAAGTGATCATATAATGTCACTTCCTCCCAGCGCTCCAACACACATGCAGATGCTGTGCGGAGGAGAGAGGTGCCACGCGGAGGACTGAGGTGCTGCGAGGAGGACCCAGCCCCCAGGTTCACCGTAGGTGAATCGAACGGGAGGGGTGGGGTTAATGAAATGAAGAGTGGATGGGGGGCTTTAATGAGATGAGTAGGTGGGGGCTTAATGAGATGAGTGGGTGGGTGCTTAATGAGATGAGTGGGTGGGCGTTAATGAGATGAGTGGGTGGGGGCTTAATGAGATGAGTGGGTGGGGGTTAATGAGATGAGTGGGGGGGCTTTAATGAGATGAGTGTGTGGGGGGTTAATTCCTGGGGGTTTTATTGCTGTAGATTCTGATATGCTCACACACACTGCACTTTGCTGGGGGTTTTATTGCTGTGGATTCTGATATGCTCACACACACTGCACTTTGCTGGGGGTTTTATTGCTGTGGATTCTGATATGCTCACGCACACTGTACTTTGCTGGGGGTTTTATTGCTGTGGATTCTGATATGCTCACACACATACTGCAATTTGCTGGGGGATTTATTGCTGTGGATTCTGATATGCTCACACACACTGCACTTTTCTGGGGGTTTTCTTGCTGTGGATTCTGATATGCTCACACACACTGCACATTACTGTGAGCTTTAGTGCTACATACCCCCGGGGTGTAGCAGATATAAGGTTTTGTATGTGAACGTATGGCTGTGCATGTAAATGCATGTATTTGTCTTTAAACAGCCTGCTGTGTGTAAAAGTCTACATCTGTGTTCTTGTCGCAGTCTGGCATTGCCCCCTTTCCCTGCACCCAAAAGGCTGGTATTTCTCCTAGAATCGCCACATTATCTGCTGCCTGCACTGCACAAGAATGACTTGTAAAATTGCCTCTGTCCTTAAAGGGTTAATAAAGGAGTATTTATTAGGACACGAAAAATAGTCATAATAATCACCATTTTTCCCTGGCCATGAGAGTACCCCCACCTATTTTTCCAGAAAAAAAGCACTGGTTTTATCTCTCTTTTGGCAGCATACAGAGATAAATCAAGCTAGCAGCTCCAAGCCTCAATGCAACATTAAGACAGTTCTACCACATTACTGTTGCCAGGGACGGATTAATGTAGGGGCGGATGGAGCGGCCGCTCCAGGTCCCTACCATTAAATATGCTCACAGCAGCCCCAAGAGTAATTGAGCCGCCGGGCAACAGACCTGACACACACTCACCACAATCTAGCGGCCCCGCGGTCTGTCAGCCTGTGATGTAAAATGTGCAGGAGGATTATTGTGGAGGCAGCCAGTTGGTGGCCCTTATCAGCTGCTGAGCGAGACCCATGTGCTGCTCCTCCCCATCCTCCTGCGTTTCTTCCTGTTTCATGTGGAAGGAAGGGAGGGTAGAAGACACAGCAGGAGAGCAGGACCAGCTGAGCAGCACCTAGGGGATAGGTAAGATTCCCCTGGGCAGCGGTTTTTTTAACTTACCGAGCCCCGCTTAACTCTCACTCTGTCTGATCTCACCTTGGCAGGGAGGAGGAGGGGCGGGGCAGCACACAGTGGAGAGACATAGAGAGTGCAGAAACAGACTGGAGACACAAAGGGATGAAAGAGAGAGATGGATCACAGAGAGAGGTATCACAAAGAGAGACTGATGGGATGAAAGAGAAAGGGATCACAGAGAGAGAGACTGTATCAAAGAGAGAGGGATCAAAGAGAGAGGGATGAGAGAGGGATCACAGAGAGGGATGAAAGAGAGGTATCACAGAGAGAGGGATGAGAGAGAGATCACAGAGAGGGATGAAAGAGAGGGATCACAGAGAAAGAGAGGGATGAAAGAGAGGGATGAAATAGAGGGATGAGTGAGAGATCACAGAGAGGGATCCCAGAGAGAGACTGATGGAATGAAAGAGAGAGGGATCACAGAGAGAGACTGATGGGATGAAAGAGAGAGGGATCACAGAGGGATGAGAGCAGGCATGTATTGGCCATTGTGACTACCGGGAGAATCCCGGTGGGCCGATGGCTCAGTGGGCCAGTTGCCTGACTGTGCCCGTCACTACCTAGAGCGCCGTTTAGTAGACGGCGCCCGGTAGCAGCTCAGCCCGTGTGATGGGAGAGATGTGACTTTCACATCTTCCCAGCACAGCATCTGCACTCAGCTTCCGGGTGGTCTGTGTCGTGTGCAGCCCAGCCCAAAAGCGTTTGTGCAGTGCAAGGACCCGGGAGCAGGAGCCATGTGACTTCAGCTGAGCTACCTTCTGTCAGACGCGCCTCAGTGATTCCATGGCATGAGAGAGCCCTCCACATCTTCCGACCAGAGCAGGCTGCCAGCAGGGAAGGTAATTATTTCCACACACACCCCTGATCTTATTATTTATTTCCCACACATCCCTAATTCTATTACCCCCTGATTTTATTATTTCCCACACATCCCTAATTATATTACCCCCTGCCCTGATTTTATTAATAATTTACCACAAACCCCTAATTGTATTACCTCCCCGCCCTGATCTTATTATTTCCCACACAAGCCTAATCCTATTTACCCCCCTGATTTTATTATTTCCCACACATCCCTAATTCTATTACCCCTTGATTTTATTATTTCCCACAAATACCTAATTATATTACCCCCTGCCCTGATTTTATTAATTATTTCGCACACACCCCTAATTGTATTACTTTACCTCCCCGCCCTGATTTTATTAATTATTTCCCACACAATCCTAATCCTATTACCCCTGATTTTATTATTTCCAACACATCCCTAATTCTATTACCCCCTGATTTTATTATTTCCCACACATCCCTAATTATATTACCCCTTCCCTGATTTTATTAATTATTTCCCACACACACCTAATTCTATTACCCCCTGCCCTGATTTTATTATTTCCCACTCATCCCTAATTCTATTACCCCTCTGCCCTGATTTTATTATTTCCCACACATCCCTAATTCTATTACCCCCATTTTATTATTTTCTCATACCCCTAATTCTATTTCCACCACCCCATTTTTATTATTTCCCACACACCCCTAATTATATTACCCCCCTATTTTATTATTTCCCACACATCCCTAATTCTATTACTCCCCTCTTCCCAGATTTAATTATTTCCCACACATCCCTAATTCTTCTATTACCCCCCCTGATTTTATGAATTATTTCCCACACATCCCTAATTATATTACCCCTTCCCTGATTTTATTAATTATTTCCGACACACACATAATTCTATTACCCCTATTCTGCTTCCTTAAGCAAAGCTGTGAGGCGTGGGTGCTTTAGACTAGCTGAAGTCTGTATTTGACCTGTACTCACACGATGAAGTTCAGCAGATAGCTTCAACTGAGCAAAACTGACACGTAGAAAGATGAATCCAGTTGAAGAGTTTAATGATCAGACTGACATTCTTGTTAGTGTACAGATTATGCAGGTAAAAAGTCATTAATTTTGTCCAACAGTGAGCACAGCATGGCTGCTATGTAACCAGGAAGTAACTAACAAGACACTGAGCAAAGGGGGTGATCTAGCTGAATGCAGCAAGCTAAAGAAGCCCAGCAGGGCCAAAATAGCTGTGAAATCAATAGCATGTAAGCAGCAAAGGCAGATTCAATACAAAACAGAAAAAATATAAAATAAATCCTAAATCATGGGGCATGACACTCCCCGTCTGAAATCTTTAGATTTCAAAATAAACTAATGTGACACATACGAGGTATGTGCACAATTGTATAAAGTAAGTAATTGTCATGTATAGTGGTGACATTGAAAGGTATGTGTTTATGTTTTCTATGTGGTATATGGTGCCTATAACAAGTCACTATGAGAATGCAGCTCTCTGCTGCAGCAGCAGGGGACTGTTATTATGACGCACAGGGTCTTATGTTCAGGAAGGATTGGGGGAAGATTATAGGTGTGGCACTGGTGATGTGTTCCTGCTTACCCTCATAACCACGAGGATACTATGGAACAAGCAGCCAATCTGTCTGTCTCCTCATTCTTTCCTGTTTTTACACTTAAGCCTAAAGCAGGAAGTAACTCCCAAACATTTAAAATAAAGAATCCATGTTATATACAGCTGTATTAACTGTGCAGAGAGTCAGATGGGAGACAATAAGAGATATCCTTAATGTAAACACTAGGAGGGTGGAGGCTCCAGGTACTCTGCAATAATAATGGTAAAAAGCAGTATTTCCTGATGCAGAGTCAGTTATGTACATTTAAATGTACTCAATATGCAGAAATCTTAGATGCATTATTATTTGTTATTAGAAAGGAATTGTTCTATGTCTTGGCAGATATGACATCCCCTTATGTGCAGAAGGAAAAGGAATAGCTGTAGCACGCTGCACCCTGTATATAATAGGATGTATAGTCTGTGAGACGGATTCACAACTTTCCACAGGGAAAGTTAGATGTTTTGCAAAAATGAAGATGACATGCTAATAGGTCATTTAGAATGAAAATGTTATTGTTTTAAAAGCATTTGGAAAATATGCATTTAATAAAGAGATAACCACGAGGATACTATGGAACAAGCAGCCAATCTGTCTGTCTCCTCATTCTTTCCTGTTTTTACAGGTATTTACATCTGTCTGCTGGCCCTCTGAACGGGGTCTGCAACACTAACACTATAACTTTAAATGTCCTCCTGGAAACCCAACGCGGAGACCTGAAAAACAAAGTAAAGCATTCAATAATACAACATTACACTTTATAGCAAGTTACTAAGTCAACAGTCTTGAAGGTAGGCCATAGTTCCAGATGCGAGGAGTAAATTTAACAAGTTAACCCATCTTCGTGCTGGGGAAGCTGCTCTTGGCCAAACTTCCACCAACACAATTGTATTCCAACTGGCTGTTTGTGGGAAGGCTTCTGCCGAGAGCAGAAACTCTTAACTGACCTTTTCCCTTGGCAGAAGGAGTATCAGTTCGGTGATTGGCCGGAAGAAACTATGTACCACACCTCCTTTAGTCCCCTTGACCTTCACTTTTCGGATTCTTCAATCGTCACTAGTGATGGACCGAACACCCCCGTGTTCGGTTCGCATTCGAACACGAACATTTGAAAAAGTTCGAATTTGAACACGAACACGTTTCAAACTCAATGCAAGTCAATGGGACTCGAACGTTCAAATTTTAGAGTGCCCTCCAAGAGGGCATATATGCAAGATATTTGTCATATCAAGGTGCATGGGGGTCCTGGTAGTGCCCTGGGGGACAGGAAACAAGGAAAAAATGTAAAAAAAGAACATTTTTAAAGGAACAGTGATTTTTCCATGACATGCATTTCATTAATAAAAACTTTCTAATACAAAGTGACTGGTTGACTCAGGAAAAGGTTTTTCAGCAATTAAACAATGTGAATGTGAATAAAGCCCCAGGGCCAAATGGAATTCACCCGCGAGTACTGAGGGAGCTATGTGTTATAATATGTAAACCTCTGTTCTTAATCTTTCAAGATTCTTTTCTTTCAGGAATCGTACCAGAGGATTGGAGAAAAGCTGACGTGGTTCCTATATTTAAGAAAGGTTTAAAATTTGTGCCTGGGAATTATAGACCTGTGAGCTTAACATCTGTGGCTAGGAAAGTATTTGAGGGGTTACTAAGGGATAGTATTCAGGAATTTATTGGGAGGTATAATGTAATTGGAAAAAATCAGCATGGTTTCATGAAACACAGATCATGTCAGACTAACCTAATTACGCTCTATGAGGAAGTAAGTAGAGGTATAGCTCAGGGGGTCGCAGTGGATGTGATTTACTTGGATTTTTCCAAAGATTTCGACACAGTTCCACACAAAAGGCTACTATTTAAATTAAGAAAATTGGTCTAGATGAAAATACTTGTTCTTGAATAGAGAACTGGCTAAAAGATAGGGTACAGAGAGTGGTCATAACTGGTACATTTTCAAGATGGACATCAGTGGTAAGTGGTGTCCCTCAGGGGTCTGTTATAGGACCAATATTATTCAATTTATTTATAAATGGCCTTGAGATAGGCATTGAAAGCCATGTATCAGTGTTTGCAGATGACACAAAACTAGGAAAAGTAATATAATGTGAGCAGGATGTTACTTCACTGCAGAGGGATTTAGATAGATTGGGGGACTGGGCACTTAAATGGCAGATGAAATTTAATGTAGATAAATGCAAAGTTATGCACTTTGGAGTGAAGAACACACAAGCAACTTATACCCTAAATGGTACGGAGTTAGGGAAATCCAAGCAGGAGAAGGATTTGGGAATAATCATAGACTTCAAACTAAGTAACAATGCGCAATGTCAAACAGCAGCCGCCAAGGCCAGCAAAGGAATGGCATGCATTAAAAGGGGAGTTCACTCTCGGGATGAAAACATAATTTTGCCTCTGTATAAATCAATGGTCAGACCGCACCTTGAATATGCCGTGCAATTTTGGGCACCTGTCTTAAAAAAGGATATTATAGCGCTAGAAAAAGTGCAGAGACGGGCAACTAAATTAATAAGGGGAATGGAAGGGTTAAGTTACGAGGAAAGACTAACAAGCTTAAACCTGTTGAGTTTAGAGAAACGGCGCCTTAGAGGGGATCTGATAACCTTATATAAATATATACGGGGCCATTATCAACCATTGTCTGATAACCTATTCATTAACAGGACTATACACAGGACACGGTGTCACCCATTTAGACTGGAAGAAAGAAAATTCTGCCTAAAGCATAGGAAGGGTTATTTTACAGTGAGAACAATAAAGCTGTGGAATTCTCTGTCTGTTGAGGTGGTTGGGTCAGAGACGGTACAGACTTATAAAAAGTGACTGGATGACTTCCTGCAGACACAGAATATTAAGGGTTATAATATTTAATATGTGGGTAAAAGCTTTTTGAACCGAGGAGAAATCTGACTGCCATTCTGGGGTCAAGAAGGAATTTTTTCCCAATATATTGCATATTGGCAAGCATTTCTGACTGGGTTTTTTGCCTTCTTTTGGATCAACAGCAGTAGGTGATGTGGGAGAGGCTGATCTCGATGGACGCATGTCTTTTTTCAGCCTATGTAACTATGTATAACTATGTATAACTATGTATAAAGGTTAAGAATAAAAACAAAAAATTCCTTCAAATATCGTGCCTAGGAGGTCCCCATAACCTGCCCATGAAGTGGCGGATTTGTAGGATGTATAGAAACATTTAAAAAGAATAAAAAGACATTTCAAATGACGGTAAATGTTTTTCCTTTAATCTATTCGTAAGCATAAGCACAACTGCTTGGGGCGGCAGCCTGTATGAAAAGAGGAGACATTTTAGGACACGCAGAACAAGTTTAGTGATTTTTTGGCTAAATTATGGTGAAATTTATGCAGGCTTTGGATGAAAGTAACAACAGGTGCATTACAATTGGATCTTTGGTGCCAGCTAGTGCCTTCACACCGTAACCCCTCTGAGGTATTGTGGAAGCGTGCAGGGGTGGACCCTGATAGCTGGCAGTGCCAAGACACAGATTAAAATTCCCAGAACTCTGGTATAACTCAGTGATACACCCTGATAGCTGGCAGTGCCAAGGCACAGATTAAAATTCCCAGAACTCTGGTATAACTCAGTGATACACCCTGATAGCTGGCAGTGCCAAGACACAGATTAAAATTCCCAGAACTCTGGTATAGCTCAGTGATACACCCTGATATGCAACAATCTCCTGTCCTCTCTGATTCACTCCTGCAACACACACGCTGGGGCTGCGGGGAAGCCTTATGTATTGTGCTGTGGGACTTAGCTCTGTGAGCCCATGATTGAGCAAAATTTGCCCAATCAGGACTCTGAGCCCTGATTGGCATAGTCTTGCACCTGTCTTGCACCTGACCTGGGGTCAGGTGCAAGGCTATAGATAATTACAAGCTTCAGGCCAGTGGAAAAGTGCATTGTGGTCCATTGTGGTGCATTGTGGGCGAACACGAACCGAACACTCGGAAATGTTCACCGTTCGACGAACGGTCGAACGGCCAATGTTCGATGAAAACTCATGTTCGCATCGAACCGCCAGCCCATCCCTAATCGTCACTAGACATACTGTAACCTGAGTGACAAGACCCATTGGCGGGAGTTGTGAATCCACAAACTTCTGATCGACTTTGCGCTGTTGTGAGACTGCGTATTTGTCCGTCTCTCTTTCAAAGATCTTTCCCTCCTGGTGCTTGGGTTTGCGCAGCCTCTTCTTCTTGAAGTAAGCATCAGTCAGGTACGTTGAAACCTTGACACTTGAGATATTGACTTTTGTGGAAGTGGTGATTACAAATTTCTGGTGAGCTCTACGCAGGGGTATCCGGTTGATAACCAGTGGTCCTGTTACCAGCAGAAGGCCAGACTGGTGCTTCTTCAGAAAAAACACACATTTCCCCCTGTGGCCTCCATTGAGGAGTATAAGTACAGTCCCAGGAGTGATGGAGGAGCGCAAGTTGCGTTTGTGCTGGCTGAATGGCTTCTTGCCATGGCTTAACAGCTTCCTTGGAACATCTTCAGTAGGATAATAGCGAGGCATTTTACGCAGTGGGACTACACGTGTACTGCCATTCTTACCCACACCGACTATCTTTGACACAGTAGCTCTAGCCTTCTCCCTCTTCTTCTTTTCAATCCTTGTTTCTGGGGCTTTGTACTTGCACTTGTAGAGGGCTTTCCTGGCAGAACTGGAACATTTCCCAATTCCGCAGACCAGCACTGGATTCCGGCTGGCATGGAGCCCCGTTCATCTTCTTCACAGCCTCGGTTTTCTTCTTCGAGGTGCGCTTTAACGAGGCAAATCGAGCAGGTGCTTGCTGTGGATTGTTAGGTAGCTTTTCTCTAGGCGTACGAGAGGGTAAGGATGCTACCCAGCAATTGGCATCATCCTGAGCAAATTCTTTATCCATCGTCTTGAGGAATTCCCTATCTTCTCTTGCCATTGCAAGTTTGTTGTCATCATTGGTAGAATTGAACACTGTGGCTCCAAAGGTGTGATCCCAGGACTGAAAAGCATTTAATTTATCTTGGTCGTCATGCTGCCATTCGTTGCTGTTCAATTTCTCCTTCACTCTGTAATGGTGTGGGCACGGTTCAAGATGTGTTGCGACCATTTGGCAAGATATGTGTTTTGTAGGAAGCAATCTTGGTAGGCACCTTTGTTTCCCTTATACAAACATTGCCTATGATAACCCAACCTAGATCAAGGCGTTGAGCGAATGGAGCATCATGTGGACCATTACTTTGTTGCCGTACCTTATGTACTCTGAGGATATCTCTGCCCAGGAGAATTAGGATATCTGCATTCTTGTCAAGGGCTGGAATTTCGTTAGCTATAGCCTTCAGATGAGGATGGTGTAGGGCAGCTTCTGGTGTAGGGATCTCTTGCTTGTTAGATGGGATCTGGTTGCACTTGACAAGTGTGGGTAACGGTAATTCCAAATTGCTCCCAAGAGAGGCTACTATGAATTTGCTTGCTCTTCTTCCAGAGACCTCTGTAATGCCACTACATGTACCTAAAGTATAAGGGTAAGAATCTCCTTTTATTTTGAAAATATCTCGGTTCTTGCGAGGGACCGATTGCTCTGATCGTCCAGGATGGCATATACTTTAGCAGACTTTCTTGGGTGATCCTTGTGATATATGTTATCTAAGCATATTTTAGCACAAGACTTGTCGCAAAGATCTTCACCGCATACTGCTGTACAAGAACAGGACACTATGGTAACTTCCTGATCTGTAGTCTCCCTGCCGTGCATTAACCCAAGAGGGGAGTCTGTTGACGTTGTACGCATGTACTGAGATGGATGTAGTGCCTGCACGTGATCCACACTATCGCATTCTATGCACTTGATAGGAAATTTGCAGTCTTTGGCAAAGTGCTCAGTAGAAGCACAACATCTGAAACATACACCATATGCCTTTAGGAGCTCCTTGCGCTCTTGTAGTGGTTTCTTTCTAAAGCCAATGCACTTTTTGAGGGGATGTGGCTTCTTATGATTAGGACAAAGGCGGTTAGGATTCTCAATCTTTTCACCTTGTTTGCACTCTTTAGGAATTGAGGTAGGAGGGGGAAGGACATTAGTCTTCTTCACTGATACTGGACCCCTGCTGTGGTTAAAGTGCGAGCTGTTGGGCATCTGGGGAAGGAAGCCTGAAGCGTGGAACTCGTAGGAAAAACTGGGGTCGTTCTTTGTTTCTGCAATGTCTCTTATGAACTCACAAAAGTAGGAGAAAGGTGGAAAGGAGATTTGGTTCACTCTTTTATACTTTGCCCCAAGTGCAGTCCATTTTTCCTGGATATTGTATGGCAGCTTGAAACCTATTGGGTTTACCCCACGAGCAGTGTCCAGATAGCTGAGGCCAGGTAGGAATTCATGTGGTGTTTTGCTACAAACCTGCGCACTGAGAGGCCTATGCTAAAAAAAACGGGGGAAAAAAACCATGGAGGAATAACTGGTCGAGAAGAGGAACTCATTGAGGGGTTGATGGGCACCTGAACCTACCTAAAAGACCCATAAGGCGTTTTACTCTAGAGCCGGATATTGGCTCAGAAGAATGTGAGTCCCATAATATATTTTGACTATACATCACTGGACTGACATACTGCGCAATTTTGGGTTTTCCCCTCTCTCTTTTTTCTTGCAGTGACATCGAGTCTATATTATCGCCTGCACGGGAAGCAAAGGAAAAGTGAAACAATTGAAGGACATGTATTGTGTTTGAATTCATATACCAGTTTCTGGCGCTACTTTGTTTTTTTGGTATCAGGTAGGAAAGTGTCTGTCCACTTCCAGATGCAACCACATACTACCCTATGTCACTTACCCAGAATACTGCAAATGTACTTTTTTCAAATTAAGGCATAGGTTCCCGAAATTTTCCCCAAACGTCCTCTTTGTTACCCTCAAGCTATTGTGTAAATAGTGGAATCTTCTGTGTGCAGCAGATTCAGCAGGGCTTTTAAGCGTTCTATAGAATAATAGAAAGAGAAAAGACCATTCCGCAGTATGCAGCGATAGTTACCCCTATCGTTTCCCCTAGGGGGTACTTACAAACTTCAGAGCCCCTGTCCTGGCTCTGAGGGGGTCCCACTTGTAGGATATTTATATGGCAACCCTTAGCCCTCTTGTGGATCTTCCGTCAGCCCAATCAGATCATCAGCGATAAAAGGAAGAAAATTCGCCCTCCGATGGATTGAAGAGATTTATTTAAAATGGAAATAAAATGAAAATAAAAGCACTCTCAGTGCAACTTAAACGCGTTTCGACAATTATTCGGCTTCATCAGTCAGTAAAAAAGTGTATGTTACATTTCCTTTTAATATACATAAAGTGTTGGTGAATCAGCCTCGTTCTGGGTTGGCGTGCGTTCCACCATGGCTACTTCCGCGTTCCACCATGGTTCTTTCCGCGTTCCATACGTCGAAGGAGTTGATAGCAGTGTTTTTGAAGTTCAAAGCATTTTTGTTGGTTGTCAACCTTCTAGATGCCGATGGGTACCTCCAGACAGGAAGATCAGCTGGCATCACATTAAGTACATTTAAAAAACAGCGCTCTTATTCTGATTTCATATTTCTACACAGTAACTTAGTAACTAAATGCAAAGCTAAGTTACTTAATATATAATCCCGTGGTTACTCAAATCCCAATAGGGCGGGTGCGGTACTAAGGTTATTTTAAAAGTCCGCTCCCCACTGGTGTTCATAAAGGGATCGAACACGTACCTCGAATATTTGCATGATTGAAGGAAGGACAAAAAATAAATTAAAAATTGATTACTTATGGCCCAACAAATGTTTAAGATAAACCATGGCTGGCTGTATAGTGCGCTCTTAGTTTTATACTAGGTGGCAAGAACGAAATGGACGGAGCACAGTATACATTAAATTGATGGAAAAATGTTTTAAACTTTCTCAATATGATAGATAGGCCCCGTACAGAAGAGGGGTGCATATGATGGCTGACTACATGAATTGCTACTCATCCAATACTGGGTGGTGGGGGTAAAGTTGTACTTAACATACAGTGAATGGACAGATCTATTTTATTTTCTTCTCTATATGGGATATATATCAAAACACGATAGGAACTGAGTGGTTTGAAAACTAGGCTTTTAAATGGATCATCTCAAAATCCGAATTAAGACCGTGAGGAGCTAAGGTGTTGAACTCATATATACCGTAGTTTTCATTTCTTCCATCCCTATCTTCCTTTCATAGTCACCTCCCATCCAATTCTTAAGGACTTTTTTTACACCCATAAAACGGAGACCCTCTGGGTTCTTGTTATGCATTTTTTTAAAATGTGAGGAAACGCTGTGATTTTTGACCTCGTTCTTAATATTTCTGATATGTTCCTGAATTCTTTTATTCAGTGGTCGTATAGTGCGTCCTACATACATCAAGCCACATGGGCAGATTAGTACGTAAATCACATGGCTAGTAAAACACGTGATCATATCTCTAATCTTATAGGTTCTCTTATTTGCTTCAAATTCTTTTCATAGTGTGTTTGTGGTTGTTAGTGTTTCTACAATTGAGGCAGTTCCCACAGGCATGAAATCCGTTTGGGATACTGAAAGTGTTCTTCTTTTTCCCCATATTTGGATTACTGGTAACTAATTCGGTCCTCAAATTCTTAGCTCCTCTACAAATTATAGAGGGGACTTCAGGTAGAATGGTTTCTAGGGTGGGATCCTTCCTTAGAATTGGCCAAAACTTCTGAATAATTCCACGAATTTTGGAATTTTGGGCATTGAACGTGAAGATAAAGGGAACCCCTCTGATGTTACTTTCTGATCTAGTTTTATCTTTCAAAAGGTCTGGCCGGTTCATATGGGTGACATTTTGCTTTATCTCTAATAGCTTATCACGATCATAGCCTTTACTTTCGAAATCTTCTGTCAGTTTTATCGTTTGTTCCTCAAAGTTGGTGAGGAACCCAGTTTCTTCTTAAGCGTATGTACTGGCTTTTTGGTATGCCTTCCAACCATTGTGGAAGGTGGCAGCTGTCCATGCCTATAAAACTATTAACATCCACCTTCTTGAAGAATGTTTTGCATTTAATCTTCTGATTTTCAATATGGATGTTAAAGAATCAAGTCATCTATACACCTACTAGTAATTTGAATAGATTTAACACCTACATTGACCTCCAGAAATTCAAGAGGTCATTATGTCTAAAGAAAAAGGCTGTTTGCACTTTGTGGCTAGCTGTGATGTCATTAAGCCAGCTTACGTTAGAGAGGTCTTTTCCTATTGGTAGTGAGAGGTTTGTCTACTGTTGACTCCCACTGGGTATAAAAGGGATTTGGAGCGAAGAGTTAACTCTCTTTAGCTTGATACCTGAGACTGACATGTGAAGTTTTCTGCAGCCCCCAGTTTGAGGCGTAGTAAGCATGCTTTAATTTCATTGCCGTATTGTTTAAGTATTGTTGTTTAGTATAATGTACTGTGCCATGACTGTGTGAATATGTTAGTTTTTGTGTAGTTACTGTAGAGCAAATTATATAAACTGTGAATATAGATTGCCAAGTAAATTGTCATTCATATTGCACCAGTTTCTGTGTGTTTTTCTTATATATATATTCGACCATATTACCCACAAGAAATAAATGTTATTGTTGCAACTTAGGGCTTTAATTATTGCATATTAATTCAATAATTAATGATGGATTTAATTCCCAAAACGAAACAGTCCGAATACTGCTTTGGTGACTCCATTTTCGGCAAAACACAGTGAATATTCACTAAATAGTGAATTCACTGTATTTTTGGCGAAATGGAATCACTGAAGAGCGCACAAATGCGGCGAAACACAAAGCACAGAAATTGCACGCAATTTAAAATAATATAAAATATGTATTAATGTCACTAAATACCAAAAAAATCCAAAAAACCTTTTGCTCCAGGAACATAGAGATCTTAATTAATCCGACCCTGCGTGTTTGCATCAGAGTGGGCCAGTCTGGATGAATTCCATGGCTGCTTTTTTGTCCCAGTCCAGCCCCGGATGAGAGAGATCGAAGAGAGGGATGAAAGAGAGAGGGATCACAGAGTGAGAGAGAGGGGGTCACACAGAGTGATCATAGAGAGATAGAGATGTGTGACAGAGAGGGGTGAGAAAGAGAAAGTACACAGAAATGAGACTACTAATTCACACGCATATTGCTATGAGTTTTATTGCTGCGGAGCTCTGTGATACCCTCATACACACTGCACATTACTGTGAGGTTTATTGCTGTGCAGCTCTGTGGTACACTCATACACAGCGAACATTACTGTGAGGTTTATTGCTGTGCAGCTCTGTGATACGCTCATACACACTGTACTTTATTGTGAGGTTTAGTGCTGTGGAGCTTTGTGATAAGCTCATCTGTGAATAGACTACCCGTTACTTCTCTATAGGACAATTTTGCTGCCACTGAAGATCACCGAATTGCAACGAACTGCACTATACTTTGCTGTCAATTCACCAGTATTTGGTGGATTGACAGTTTAGTGAATAGACAAACTGACACGAAATTGTACCATACAGTTAAATTCGACATTTGGTGCAATTCGGTGGCAAGTTCAGGGCTTATTGAATAACCCCTCCCGTTAACGCACTCACTCCTACGTCACCCGCCCAACCACACACATTCATCAATCTCTATGACACACATTCTCAACAGACACTCATGCTACTCAGCCCCCCATTCAGTCACTTTCATTCCTATGAATGATTTGTTTTTCTGTAGCAGATGTTTTTATTTTTTAAGGGACCATTTTTATTATTTAAACATTTTAATGCATTTTTATTGGTTTAAATACCTACTACAAGAAGAGCGGACTTCCATTTTTTGTTTTTTATCTGCAGTTAGTGGTCTTTTCACTGGTGTTCCACTGTCAGTTCGGTAGCGTCCAGTTGTGTCCTTGGGTCGTTCATAGTCGCTTGTACTGTGACCCTGTGCAATGTAAGTCGCATTCTGTGTCATAGCACACCACATCAGAGTCACCAGTCAGGTTTCCCAGTTGCTCTGACGTTGGCATAGCATGACATACGCACAGTGCACCACCTGACTCTAAACGAGAAAGCAGTGCGGACCGATTGTTGCCTCAGTATCTAAAAATAGGCCCACCGAAATTCTCAGCACCAGGCCCATGATACCCTTAATCCGGCCCTGACTGTCGCAGTACAGCAGACAGGGAGTGGGCAGAAAAAAGGACGAGCTCTAAGGTCACTCACTGCTGTACAGGAATAAGATTTGAGGAGGTTACAATGACTGGAAATCCCTGTACAGCACAGATTCAAGGTGTTACTGTAATTTACATATACAGGCATTTTGCATACAGATAATATTTTTATATTGTGCTGGTATTTTGTGGAAGCTGTACTGCTTATAATCCCATTGTGATAACTACTAATACCCATAAGCAGGAGATATGACCATTTTTATTATTTATCTTTATCACTGTTACCGTATTTGACACAAAGGCCATTTCTGCCTGTATGCTGATAATTCAGATCCCATGTGACATTGTTCGAGATTCCGGACACCATCTTCTGTATCTCTGTAATGGATATATGAATACTTGAGAAATTAAAAATGAGTGAATTTGCATTATATAATTTTTTTTAACTATCTCCGTACAACAATCTATGTGCAAAATTTCTATTTTACCTTATATATAATTAATTGTTAACATTTATTTGAAATAGGGGATGCAAAGTTATGATAGAACCATTTTCAACAAAAATCACTTGGCAGTGAAGGGGTTAAAGTCCTACAGATCAGAGGATTACACTCTCCATGGTCTGATAGCCAGTATTATCTGCAAAAAATTGCAAGAAAATGTGAATTTCCAATCATCTACAGCACGTAAAATTATTTTTTTCACATATTATCATCCGAGCCTTTGCAGTTATATATTCTATGGGGTACACTTGTTAAAAAAATTAGAACTGGGAACGTGTTACTTTTTTCTGAGAAACGACGTGATTTTTAGCTAAAACCCCTCCAAAAAATCATTAGTGCAGCATCGTTGTCCACATTATAATTGAAATGTGAACATGCTGCATTAATTAAAGAAACAAAATAAAAAAAACACTCTTTTTTTAAAATTTGTAATTTTATTATTATTATTTTTTTTTACTTTTAACCCGGTCATGTTTGGTATTATTGGAAAGGCCATGCTCTGGTTTTTGCAATGATACCAACCACTAACCTCTAGCTGCCACTGATTGGGAGATAGGGGGATTGTTTTAATCCCTTTATCTCACAATCTCTACCATAGAGTTTCCGTAGGGAAACCTCTTGGCAGCTAGAGTTTACTGCTCACTCTGACGTCATCGTGCCATGTGAGTGGGCAGTGAGAAGTCCCGGAGGTTTGGCTGACATCCATGAAGTCAACCACCTCCAGGAGAGGTCCACGATCCCATGCCGAATGGCGACAGATCGTGGACCGGAACCTCAGGGGTTAGGGAGAGGCTTTGCTGAAAAGGGAAGACTCTGCCCTTTCCAGCGGTGCCTCTCTTTCTCTTTTATCTCCTCTCGATCGGGAGGCAGAGGGGTCCGAAGGGACCCTTCCCTCCTTTCAGACGCTCTTCCAGCTTTGCCAAAGGGGTGACGGAAACTGACGTCTGATGTCGCGTTGACGTCAGGCGCCGGGAGGGAGGTATAAAGCAGCGTCTGACTTCCATGACCCCGGAGTAGACAGGTGAGTATAGGAGGGAGATCCAAATGAGCGTAAGACGTGTGGGGAACATCCTCAGGATATAGTGGGAGACTCCCATGACATTTCCAACACGTCTTCCACAGTGAAGGGGTTAAAAAAAATGGAAAAAAGAATTGCCAAAAAAATCCTAAAAGATCCTAAAAAAATATAATAAAGAGACTTTTTGCTGCAGATTAAAAGAATAAACAGTTCATTAGATATTGACTAAAAACGGGAATATTTTTAGCATTGAAACCTATGGGGTTTGTCTGAATAAGCCTGCTGAATGAAACCACTGATCATCAGAGCATTTCTCTGACATTTCACTGCTGTTCGGTGTTCTGTAAATAGATTAACCATTACTTCTCTATGGGAACTTTCATTGCCGCCGAACAGGCACCGTATTTGCAGGCAATTTGCCAAAATTTGGTGAACTGCCTGCTTTCTGAATAGCTGAATGGCCAGGAAAATACACAGTACAGGGAAATTCACTGTTCGGTGCCTTTTTGGGGCAAGTTCGGATCTCTGTGAATAACCCTGATAATATGTATTGATGTGTCTCGTTGTGGAACCTCATATTGCTTGTTCAGCTGCTCTAGTCAAAAATTGCCCAGTCTGTGAAAGCTTGGATATCAGTGGATGTTTTAATTTTTATACAATATACTGGTTTTGGTTTCTAAAGACTACTACTAATTTAATCTAATCGTTGTCTTCTCACAGATGAGATTAGAGTTTTAGCATATTGGTATGCCTGTGTTGTTTTTTCAAAATCCTTCAGTTAGTCGGTTGGCACTCTCTTCAGACTGATATTTTTTCTCTAAGAACAGAAATACTTTGATTAGAGACAGCATTAGATCAAATTCTTTCAGCCCGCTATTTCTAAATTTTCTATCACACCATATATGTATGGGAAAATTATTTTCGTACTTTAAATTTATGTTTCAGTAGTCCATGCTTTAGGCTATTAATGTCTAAATATTGTTTTTCTGCTTTTTAAGACTTATACAGATACTTAACATATCGTTACAGATATTGGCTAAAATACCCTATAGGTCATTCATATTTAAAATACTATCTTACCATAAGGTCTCCAACACAATCCCGAAGCCCTTCTAATGCCAAAGTCTCCAAATTTACATAACTATGTGCAGGGGTCAAGTCCTAAAAGAATAAATGTGGGACTTTACCATAGTTACATAGGCTGAAAAAAGACATGCGTCCATCAGTTTCAGCCTTTCACACATCACCTACTGCTATTGATCCAAAAGAAGGCAAAAAACCCAGTCAAGTGCTCGCCAATATGCAACACACTGGGAAAAACATTTCCCAACATTTCTTTCCGCCCATGACTGTAGAAGCTGCAGTACCTCTTTATTTTTTTATGTATGAGCATGCAATTCCTCTGGCAAATACATAAAAAAATGTATTCCTAGGCCTTCCCAATCTGCTCAATCCTTGAAGCACCTTTAAATATAGACATTACGGTATCACAGACTTCCATTATATCAGCCAAATAGGAATTAAGTTCCCACTTCTAAAATAATAGTGTTACCAGAATCCACCTGGCTCTCTCGGGAGTAAAGTCGGGCCGGCGTGGACAATGACTGCTTGGACACGAGTCTCTTCAGGAAAGGCGAACTTTATTGTGACGTCACCACTCAGCCAGGATTGAATCGCAAAGACTGAGCTCCAACAACATGCAGACATAACTTTTTATACATGAATAGATAATCAGGTACATTCCCATAGCCCACCCTCAGGTTACACTTGTCTACCCCACGTGGGTTTGTACCTTCCCCTTGCTAATTACAAAGACAATCCATAAATTGGCAGTAAATTGGCAGCTTTCACTTTATTATGACAATTGGATAACTTAGCACCCAGCTAGATCCTGTCCATATCCACCTTCCCGGCATAATCACTGATAACGTCCAGCTGGTTTTTCTATACATCTTTGTTCTCGTCCCCAGCTCACTGGCCTTAGATGTATCTAAGTCTGCATCCTGCCACTCCTGCCTGTTTCTGCCCGGATCTCGCTAGTTTTTAATTACTTGGCCTGTTTGTTTTGTTAAAACATTCCAAAGAATCTATACAAGCTCATCTAATTCGCAAGATCTGCATGAGAAAGTTTTTCCTGTCTCTTGTATTACATGTGAGAAGAATCTCCCTCTAGAAGAAGGTGTTCATCCACTCAGAGCCAGTGTTCGGGCTCTAGATTTGTGAGTGAAACCATTATATAATGTTTTTGAGAATCTGTTAAAACAGTCTATACGATTATATTGTTCTGTTTTTTCATATGATCCATGTGGACAAATGAACTAAGAGAACCACCAGATATCCATAAGCGACCTACATCGCGCCACCAGATATGCATTGTACTATTGTTTCACACATAGGTTTGGGGGAAACCACTGAATTTCTGGTTTGGCTTTGGTTAACTGGTGGCGGTATAGGTTTTGGGCGCCGTCCACCTTTTTCGCTCATATATATATATATACATACACTCGAGTAGTTTCTTCCTATTTGGCAGCTATGGGACATATAGCTCCCTGATCAATTATAGACGCAGTCAGACAAAAACATTCTACCATAAAACCATTCGATTATACACCACACATTATCCGTTAATAACATTTTCTGAGTCAATACTCACGCAGGACAGTACAGACACAAAATTCGGATGGCCAGTCCGAATTACATACGCAAATTATACAGTACTGTAATCATTCCTGTTTAAACCTTCTACATTGCCATCTGGTCCATTGATCCTCTCCTCTTCTTCTGGTCTGGAGGGAAGAGGTGGCTCAGAGGCTCCTGCAGATCATTACATGGTCCACACACAGGGCTTGTAACTTATCTTTGTTTATGTTACTGGTATATTAAAATTAAAACACCAAATATGCATAGACTTATCCCCACACTCATGTTTATATTTATTTGAGGGCATACCTTTCTTTCTTTGCCCTGCTAACATAACAAAATGCCTTTTATCTCTCACAGAGTACCTCCAGATATCTATATATATGTACTGGTCTGGGTGTCCATATCTTCTGGTGATTTGGGAGTGCATCTTCTGTATTAACACTGGATCCATGGATCCCTGTTCTGGCCACTCTGGGACTAATATTGGCCAAACTATGGTGCACAAAAGTTGCAGCTTTTCTTTACTCAATTCAACACCATAGTGGTGCGTCTCGTATAGTTCTTTAAAATTATGCACCATATACTCTAAAGGTGTTTCACCATCTTTCGCCTTCTTGGGTTTTGATGACTCGTTACTAGACTTGTGCATTCGTTTTAGTACTAAAACGATTTAGTCTGAATTTTGGGATAATTTAGTTTTAGTATGACTCAAGAGATATGAAACTGCTCAGTACAAAAAACAAAAGAAACTAAAATAAAATGCACTACATTTTAGTTTCAGTCCTTTTTGTGATATTACATTGATGAGTGAAGGAGACCAGTAATGAAGCGCAACATCGCAAAGCTACAGAAAAGGTTTGTATGCGTAATCCTTCCCGACCCCTACCCGAAAATCTGACAGTGATAGAGCTCCAGAATACTCACTCGCAGCACAGACAGCCAGCACAGGAGAGGAAACCTTTACTTAACCCTTGCATGTCTATGAGGCAGACAAGATGATAAAAGCAGCTGGAGAAGGAAAACATTCAAATAAATCACACTGAAAGCTAATGACAGAGGATAGCTGGAAAGTAAAAACTCCTTTATAACAAGCAGCGCTGGGAGAAGAGAGGGACTTTATAAAATGTGTGCTATCACCCCTCCCGCTCTGCATAATAGGGGCTTAGGTCTGATACATTTTATATTATCCAGGAGCACTATCCCCCTTTCTTCATCTATAATACACGTTTTATATAAAGTCCCTCTCCTCTCCCTGTGCTGCTTGTTATAAAGTGTTTTTTTTACATCTGATACATTTAGTATCCAGTAGGGATGTGCGTTTCGGGTTTCGGAATTTCGGAATTTTCACGAAATTTCCCGATTCGTGTCTTCAGATTCGGCCGAATTTCCGAAACTTTTTAGATCCGAAAACGGCAGATCCGAAAAGTTTTCCGAGCCGAAACGAAATATTTTTGGAATTTTCGAATGGACTTGAAATGTGTCAAATCAAAATTTATTTTCGCTCTATTCATGATTTCGGTTCCATTCGTGATTTCGGTTCCTTTTCGGTAATTCTGGACATCGTATATTTAACTATTATCGGTTATATCGCTGATTCTGTAAATTTTGTATTTGTAAATGCGTATCACTTGTTTTTTTTGTTTCCAATGGTCCGATAATTCTGCCGATACGAAATTTCGTAATCGGGTCGGATCCGATTCCCGCGCGCGCGAATATCATAACTTTATTGAGCCAGTTTTTTGACAACTTTTTGGACAAAATATTGTTTTTATTATTCTCCATCATGGCTGCAAGAGACGAGTGCCATTCTGACACCTCCTCATCGTCTTGCAATGAACCACCACCCAGAAAGAAGCGGGCCAGCAACATGGCATTTGAGGAGATGCTCGAGCTGGTCCGGATCTTTGACAGACGAGATTACGATTGCCGTAAGGGCCCTTACGGCAGGAAGAATAATGCTCGAAAGGATCGTATCCTCGATAAGCTACGCACCACCATCCTGGAGTTGTTCGGGAAGGACCGGACGAAGGACCAGCTCCGGAAACGCTGGTCCGATCTGAAGGTACGCGAGGAGGAGCAGCTGAGGCGCATCCGTCGTGTCATAGCGAAACGTAAGTGTCATGTTATATTGTAAAGCGCTGCGCAAACTGTTGGCGCCATATAAATCCTGTATAATAATAATAATGTGCTTGCATGTGCTAATGTGCACAGAAATACGTTGATTTATCTAGTCCTTTTTTCATGCAATGTGATTGTGTATAGCTTTGCGTTTTCACGACTCGTCATACATGCATTTTTGCCATAGCTCTTCCTTTTTGTGATTTTACGTATTCGTGAAAATTGTGATATTTGATGTATGTAGATGAAGTTACAATGCTGGATTTCTTTTGGCACTGTGTGTATAGTCTGTAGTGTGCTGGGGGGGAGGTTGTTGTGATTGAGTGATGCATACGAGAAGACCCGCAGCTTGCCCAATATTGGCTCCCACCTGCGCATCAACAAAAATCTCTGCGTCTCTGCTAAGTGGTAGGATGGGACATGTAGTTGTTCTGAAAGTGCATCCAAACAGAGCCGCCTTCAATACATCCTCAGCAGCTGCTGAATTGTTGCAGCGCTGCGATTCAGTTTGCTGCAGCAGTGTCATTATTGAACGCTTTAGATGCAAATTTCAAAACAAAATGGCCGATTTCTGTTGTTTCTGCAATATCCAGAGGCCTGTTCAATACCTCAGCAGCTGCTGAATTGCTGCAACGCAGCAATTCAGTTTGCTGCAGCAGTGTCGTTGAACCCTTTGGATGCGAATTTTGAATCCAAAATGGCCGATTTTTAATGAAAAATTCAGATTATTATATTTTGTCCGAGTGATCCGAAAAACAAAGAGAAACAGTCAGCACAATTCTGTTTTGTATGCACACACCACAAATGATAGTTTTTAATGAATAAACGTTATGTTTACTTCTGAAACAATATGTAAATTGAACTGTAATATATGTCTATGTGCAGGGGGAAATAATAAATAAATATTTTGTGCTTTGGTGAACAAAAACCTCAAAATTAACATTGCTGTATGGAATTATTACTTGCTTCGAGGCGGCGGCCATCTTGCTGTACGGCATTGTTACTTGCTTCATGGCGGCGGCCATCTTTACTACGTCACACTCAGCATCTCCTCGGGTCGCTGCAAGTGCTAGGTTAGCACTGCTGAGCGCTGAGCGGTTGAACGGCGTTCAATGGCAAGTTGCTAACTTAGCACTTGCAGCGGCTGAGGTATTGAACAGGCCTCAGTTTTATTCGCAGAAACTGAAAGTGAAACTGAGGCTGAGGCCTTCTATAAAATAACTAAAAGCAGTCAGCACAATGCGTTTTGTACGCACACAACACAAATAATAGTTTTTATTGAATAAACGTAATGTTTACTTCTGAAAAAAATATATAATTGAACGGTAATATATGTCTATGTGCAGAGGAAATAAATAAATATTTTGTGACTTTAGAACAATGAGATGGGAGTAGTGGTGGGTCAAGCTGGTAGTGGGGTAGTGGAGGGGTGTCGCAATACTTGCGGCAATATATTGTATAGATATACCATTTTTTTCAGTCTGCATTATTTACGTGTTATTTTTTGGATTTGGCAGAAGACAGGAAGAAGGCAGCAGCATCTGCCCCGGCGGGCACCAGTGCCCCAGTGGAGGAGGAGGAGGAGCCACGGGCAACCACCAGCGCTGGTATATACTGTTTTATTTTGCAACGACTTTTGGTCAAAAACAGAAACATTTTTTGTTTACTGTATTTTAATTTAATTTTTTTATGTATAGCACAAGAGGAGCAGGAGGAGGAAGAGGAGGAGGAGGGGAGGGCCATGATGGAGAGAGGGAGCCGGAGCAGCAGGAGGCCGCCAGTCCAGGTTTTTTTTTTTTTTACTGTTGTATTTTACATCGACTTTTGTTCAAAAATAAATCAGTTTTGTTGTTTACTGTATTTTTTATTCCTTTAATTTCTTAGATATAGTACCGGATATGCTGACGGTGGTGGTGGAGGAGGAGTCGGAGCCTCAGGAGGCCGCCAGCACTGGTATATACTACTGTTATATTTTTTCAAGACTTTCAGTCAAAAATAGAAACCTGCTTTACTTACTGTATTTTCCTTCTTTCATTTATTGGATATATAGAAGGAGAAGCCAGACCGGACATGTCCAGTGTCCGGATAATCAATCGGGAGGCGATCGGCGAGCTAAGGCTGGTTGTTTCAACAATTGATGCCATCCAGGAACTTCTGCAAGAATTGTGGGAGCACATAGTCAATGCCGCGGACATCCTGGAGTGGCAGTGAGACAGACCAGTGGCAGCCTCCTCCCGAAAACTGCAGGTTCACTCAAGACGAGGCCGGACCGGACACGAGCAAGGATTGTCTGAACACGAGTCTCTTCAGGAAAGGCAAACTTTATTGTGATATCACTGATGTGCCTCAGCTGCTCCTGCTCGCGTGCTTTGAGGTCGGACCAGCGTTTTCGGATCTGGTCCTTCGTCCGGTCTTTCCCAAACAGCTCCAGGATGGTGGTGCATAGCTTGTCAACGATACGATCCTCTCTAGAATTATTCTTCCTGCCGTAAGGACCCTTACGGCAGTCATAATCTTTGTAATCAAAGATGCGGACCAGCTCCAACATCTCCTCAAATGCCAGTAGTTCTCAAGTGAACCAATATTCTGAACAAGATGTTCGCCTGGCTTAGACTGGAAGATGGCCGCCATTGTATGTTTGTTTGTGTTGTTTGTGCCCCTGTTGGGCAGTTTGCCATCCTTGGCATGTTCCCTTCCCTTCCCCATGTTGTAAATAAATTTTCTATTTTTTCTATATTTTCCTGATTGTGTGCGTTGCTTTTCCTTACTTAATAAGTTAATATGTATTGCTTGGTTTCCACACTGTTAAAATTATATGTACATAAATTTATTGACATTTCTATGGACCCTTTGTCATAAATTTGTCAACATATTTGTGGCCATGAATGTGACTGTGCACATTCTACACTTCCTGCCTGGCCAAAAAATGTCACACACTAACTGTCATGCCTCAGCCCTGAGAGCCTGCTGTGGTCAGCCTGGGTCACTAGCTCTCTATACCTGCTCCCCACCTAAGGGTTAACTCCTGTGTCTGAACCTGAGGATTCTGCATATAACCAGACCACACCCTCCTCCCCTTTGCTCTTTCATTTTGTGTTTTTCCCTTCCCAGTGTCCAGAGGTCTTGAGAGCTCCCTCTTGTCATTGTATGTTCCTGATTTATTTTGCTCTGCCGTGCATCCTTGCTGTGTCTGCATTACCTGGTTCCTGCGTGCTGGACGATCCACTGCGTGGCCCACTATCCAGTGGGTCCAGAGACACTCAAGTGGCTTCCAGCCCTCCAGCTCTCTCCAAGGAGACCAACCTACTATCAAGGTACATTTGCCTAAAGGCTCCTGCTTCTCCTCAAGCGGATCTGGAGAGAGACTACGTGGTCCACCATCCACTTGCCTATTTTCTGTGCTACCGCCTGTTCTGTGCTGGACTGTATGCTGTGAACCATCCCACAATACAAGCTTTGTTGTGCATTTACTGTCTCCTGTGTCTTTCTGCCTGCTCACCCCCAGCGCTTGGGAATATAACCTCACACTGAGGCTGTGCCATGGCTCCTTCCTGGCACGAACCTGACATAATGAAAGAGCCAAAAACCAGGCCCGTGGGGGTTCAAGCTGCACTGAAGGAGATTGTATATCAGTTGCTCGTTGTAGTGGATGATGTGTATACACTAATGGACTCATTTCCCACCACACCTGACCCAGTCAGGCCTACACCAGTGAGCAGAGCATCACAGCAATCTGTTGAGTTTAATCATTCTCCACCTATATGCAGAGCACAGGCACCTTATGTGGAGACTCAGAAGGAAAGGCGTAGAAGGCTGAACCAATGCTTCTACTGTGGGTCAGATCTGCACCGAATAGATCTCTGTCCCATCAGACCTGCTAAGCCTCCAGTCTCTGCTCCTGTGCCACGCAAGACTCCAGTCGCTGCTCCTGTGCCACGCAAGACTCCAGTCGCTGCTCCTGTGCCACGCAAGACTCCAGTCTCTGCTCCTGTGCCACGCAAGACTCCAGTCGCTGCTCCTGTGCCACGCAAGACTCCAGTCGCTGCTCCTGTGCCACGCAAGACTCCAGCCGCTGCCCCTGTGTCACGCAAGACCCCAGCCGCTGCTCCTGTTTCACGCAAGACTCGCCAGGCCACTGCCAAATCACGCCAGACTCCGGTCGCTGCCAAGTCTCGCCCAGTTAAGTCACGTCAGGCAGCTGCTAAGCCTCGCCAGGCTACCAACATGGGCAAGCCTCGTCGATCCTCTGTACCAAGGAGGTCTGTTTCCTGTGATGTCTCTTCGGAGGAGGAGGGTACAGAGGATGAATCCGATGCTGAGGACATGGAGGTCTTGACCCCAGACCCTTCTGGGTCCATAGAGATCCTGCCTACTGAGCTCGTTGATGCAGAACCCATGGTTATGGAACCTGAACCCCAGGTACCTATGGAGGTGGGTGTGACCCACGTATCTCCTATCCAGACTGCCAAGCACCCTAGAGGTGGTCCAGGAGAGCAAGTCTCAGACCCCAACATTATACATGGCTGTGACGCTCTGCCTGATAGAACCGTTTCTTGCTCTCATAAGGATGTCAGGACTTTTTCTATAGCCTCTGATGGCTTCATTATTCCTGATTCAGATCTTGCTGCCTATGAGGAACGGTTGGCAGCCAAGGAGAGAGGCCCATCGCCCATCATTGCGGGGGTCGTCACCTGTACACCTCTCACGCCCTTTCCACCTGTGGACAACCCTACTCCTGATGGTTGTGTTTGGGCATCTAATGGAACGTTGGTCCGTAAAGAGGTCCTTGAAATCTTTGAGCAGGCCCTGCTTGCCCAAGGAGACATTTATGATGACACTGACTCGGACTCTGATGGGTGGTGATGACCTCCTAGCTGCTCCTGGTTCTAGCCTATGCCCTAGGTGCCCGGAGTGCACCTTGTAGGAGGGAGGTACTGTCATGCCTCAGCCCTGAGAGCCTGCTGTGGTCAGCCTGGGTCACTAGCTCTCTATACCTGCTCCCCACCTAAGGGTTAACTCCTGTGTCTGAACCTGAGGATTCTGCATATAACCAGACCACACCCTCCTCCCCTTTGCTCTTTCATTTTGTGTTTTTCCCTTCCCAGTGTCCAGAGGTCTTGAGAGCTCCCTCTTGTCATTGTATGTTCCTGATTTATTTTGCTCTGCCGTGCATCCTTGCTGTGTCTGCATTACCTGGTTCCTGCGTGCTGGACGATCCACTGCGTGGCCCACTATCCAGTGGGTCCAGAGACACTCAAGTGGCTTCCAGCCCTCCAGCTCTCTCCAAGGAGACCAACCTACTATCAAGGTACATTTGCCTAAAGGCTCCTGCTTCTCCTCAAGCGGATCTGGAGAGAGACTACGTGGTCCACCATCCACTTGCCTATTTTCTGTGCTACCGCCTGTTCTGTGCTGGACTGTATGCTGTGAACCATCCCACAATACAAGCTTTGTTGTGCATTTACTGTCTCCTGTGTCTTTCTGCCTGCTCACCCCCAGCGCTTGGGAATATAACCTCACACTGAGGCTGTGCCATGGCTCCTTCCTGGCACGAACCTGACACTAACACAACCTTGTTGTACTGCCTTGAGATTTGATTACCGACGTGGCCTGATTTTGTTAAGCTTAGGCGATGTCACAACAACACGGATTTTTGTCCACAGTCACATTCATTGTATAACCAAGAATTTATCAAAAAATATTGATGGCAGCACTGCGTGAAGTCTTCTCCAACACAACCCAAAGATCCTTAGTGCGGCTCAGGTCTAGTTTATTTGTCCCTGTTTGCAGCTTCACGCAACACCTCCTCCCAGCTATGAACTCTCTCTCTCCCACCGCTGCCCGCTAAAACACTGCCCGCCAACATGGTCACGTCTTTTCAGGAAGACAACAGCGTGGGGGAACGGCAGCTGCCGACAGTCCCAAGACCTCGTTACAATGACGTCAGTTCTGGAGTTAACCCCTAACTGCGACCAATGGTGGAGATAGGGGGTTCATTGGAACCCCCTATCTCCCGTTCCGCGGCAGCTATCGGTTGGTTAATGTTTGGTATCTTTGGATCGACCAGAGCATGGCCTTTCCAACAATACCAAACATGACAATGTTAAAAATTATAAAAAATTAAAATATAAAAAAAAAAAAAGGTGTTTTGTTTTGTTTTGTTAATGCAGCAATATTGTTCCCATTTCAATTATAATGTGAACAATGATGCTGCACTAAGGATTTTTGTATGGGGTGCGTTTGTTAAAAATAGTGTAATTTTCACCCAAAAAAAATATAACAAGTCCCCTTTTCAATTTTTTTTAACAACGCAACTCATAAAATATAAACGCAAACACTCGCATGTTAAAATGTGAAAAAAACACTTTACACCTTGTAAAACAAACATTGAAAAATTCAAATTTTATTGCATTTTTTGTTATAATATACAGACAGGACATGACGCATACATATGATAATGATATATTATGAATCATCTACCGAGTCTGCCGGAAAGAACGATATATAACATGTCTGGGTCATATTATAAAATAAGGCTTCAAAACGCGTTTAAACAAGAGGAGCGAAACTGTTAAAAATTAGCTCAGCAGCAGACCGCAGTGCCGCACACAGGCGTGAAGGGAAGCCGTGAAATGCCTCGGCAGCGAAAGGGTTAATTTTTTTTTTGTCTGTTTTAAATCTTTTTTTTTTTTTTTTTTTCGTTTCAGATCATTTTGATCAATTATTTTTCCGTTTTAAAACCTTTTTGTTCTGGTTTTTATTTTTAAAGTCAAACCATTCTGGTCAGTTTAGCTTCTTTTTAAATCGTTTTGTTCTTTTTTTTTTGTTCCTTGGCTTTCATACCATTTTTTTAATGTGATTAAATAAATAAAGTTGTGAAGTGTATATTCATAAGAAAAAAAGGATCTTTATTTAATAAAAAAAAAACACGATAGAATTGCCAGAATTATCGTATCGACAGAATGAATTATCGGATCCGAAAAACAAACCAAAAATTTATTACAAAAAAATATATAAAGTATAAAAAAGTAAACCATAGTAGTTTACGTCAAAACGAATAGAGTTAGACACTTTGAAACGAGGAGAACAGACGTTCTGAAAAAAATGAAAATTTCCGAAATCACGAAAAGTCGATACAAAAAACGAGCAAAGTGACCCGAAAATACGAAAAATGGGCGATATTCCAAAAAAAATGTACACGAAAAACGAGCCGAACCAAACCGAATCGAAACAGAAATCGGTTGAAACGAGCCGAATCGAAAATTTTAAACATCAGAACAAATCGAACCGAATCGAACCGAAAAAAAAATCGGTGCACAAGCCTATTAATATCTGAAATTTTTGACTTTTGCATTAGATTTCGACCATTTTTATTTTTTTAACTTATGGATAGTCGAAAATCGAAATCTATCCAAAAAGTCCCAATGTTTCACATCATTCTGAACTTTGTTTGGATAGAGTAAGTCCGTGTGCGGACGTTAAATGTATATACCAGTGGCGTCGCTACGTGGGGGCGGGGGGTGCGGCCCGCACCAGGTGACACCCGCCTTTAGGGTGACACCGTCACCCTAAGGGCGGGTGTCTCACCCTCCGCCGCGTTTTTCGCTCCCTGTGAGCGTCCGAAGCATGCAGCTTCAGCGCTCGCCTGGAGGAAACATGTCACCAGCCAATCGCGGCTGGTCACGTGGCTCCCCCTGGCGAGCGCCCAAGCTGCGCGCCGCCGGATGCTCTGAGGGAGCAAAAAAGGCGGCGGAGGTGAGCTGGGGCCATTATCATGAGGTGCTGGGGCATTCCATGTGCTGGGGCAAATCCATGAGGAGCTGGGGCATATCCATGTGTGAGCTGGGTATCCATGTGTGAGCTGGGGCATATCCATGAGGAGCTGGGGCATTCCATGTGCTGGGGCATTCCATGTGCTGGGGCATTTCATGTGCTGGGGTCCATGAGGAGCTGCGGCATATCCACGAGGAGCTGGGGCATATCCACGAGGAGCTGGGGCATATCCATGAGGAGCTGGGGCATATCCACGAGGAGCTGGGGCATATCCATGAGGTGCTGGGGCAATATCCATGAGGAGCTGGGGCATATCCATGAGGAGCTGGGGCATTCCATGTGCTGGGGCATTCCATGTGCTGGGGCATATCCATGAGGAGCTGGGGCATATCCATGTGTGAGCTGGGGCATATCCATGAGGAGCTGGGGCATTCCATGTGCTGGGGCATTCCATGTGCTGGGGCATATCCATGAGGAGCTGGGGCATATCCATGTGTGAGCTGGGGCATATCCATGAGGAGCTGGGGCATTCCATGTGCTGGGGCATATCCATGAGGAGCTGGGGCATATCCACGAGGTGCTGGGGCATATCCACGAGGAGCTGGGGCATATCCACGATGAGCTGGGGCATATCCAGGAGGAGCTGGGGCATATCCACGAGGAGCTGGGGCATGTCCACGAGGAGCTGGGGCATATCCATGAGGAGCTTGGGCATATCCATGAGGTGCTGGGGCAATATCCATGAGGAGCTGGGGCATATCCATGAGGAGCTGGGGCATTCCATGTGCTGGGGCATATCCATGAGGAGCTGGGGCATATCCATGAGGAGCTGGGGCATATCCATGTGTGAGCTGGGGGGGCATATCCATGAGGAGCTGGGGCATATCCACGAGGAGCTGGGGCATATCCACGAGGAGCTGGGGCATGTCCATGAGGAGCTGGGGCATATCCACGATGAGCTGGGGCATATCCACGAGGAGCTGGGGCAATATCCATGAGGAGCTGGGGCAATATCCATGAGGAGCTGGGGCATATCCATGAGGAGCTGGGGCATTCCATGTGCTGGGGCATTCTATGTGCTGGGGCATATCCATGAGGAGCTGGGGCATATCCATGAGGAGCTGGGGCATTCCATGTGCTGGGGCATTCTATGTGCTGGGGCATATCCATGAGGAGCTGGGGCATATCCATGTGTGAGCTGGGGGGGCATATCCATGAGGAGCTGGGGCATTCCATGTGCTGGGGCATATCCATGTGGAGCTGGGGCATATCCATGAGGAGCTGGGGCATATCCATGAGGAGCTGGGGCATATCCAGGAGGAGCTGGGGCATGTCCACGAGGAGCTGGGGCATATCCACGATGAGCTGGGGCATATCCACGAGGAGCTGGGGCATATCCACGAGGAGCTGGGGCATATCCACGAGGAGCTGGGGCATGTCCACGAGGAGCTGGGGCATGTCCACGAGGAGCTGGGGCATATCCATGAGGTGCTGGGGCAATATCCATGAGGAGCTGGGGCATATCCATGAGGAGCTGGGGCATTCCATGTGCTGGGGCATTCTATGTGCTGGGGCATATCCATGAGGAGCTGGGGCATATCCATGTGTGAGCTGGGGGGGCAAATCCATGAGGAGCTGGGGCATTCCATGTGCTGGGGCATATCCATGTGGAGCTGGGGCATATCCATGAGGAGCTGGGGCATATCCATGAGGAGCTGGGGCATATCCAGGAGGAGCTGGGGCATGTCCACGAGGAGCTGGGGCATGTCCACGAGGAGCTGGGGCATATCCATGAGGAGCTGGGGCATTTCCATGAGGAGCTGGGGCATTCCATGTGCTGGGGCATTCCATGTGCTGGGGCATATCCATGAGGAGCTGGGGCATATCCATGTGTGAGCTGGGGGGGCATATCCACGAGGAGCTGGGGCATATCCACGAGGAGCTGGGGCATGTCCATGAGGAGCTGGGGCAATTTCCACGAGGAGCTGGGTCATATCCATGAGGAGCTGGGGCATATCCAGGAGGAGCTGGGGCATGTCCACGAGGAGCTGGGGCATATCCACGATGAGCTGGGGCATATCCACGAGGAGCTGGGGCATATCCACGAGGAGCTGGGGCATATCCACGAGGAGCTGGGGTATGTCCACGAGGAGCTGGGGCATGTCCACGAGGAGCTGGGGCATATCCATGAGGTGCTGGGGCAATATCCATGAGGAGCTGGGGCATATCCATGAGGAGCTGGGGCATTCCATGTGCTGGGGCATTCTATGTGCTGGGGCATATCCATGAGGAGCTGGGGCATATCCATGTGTGAGCTGGGGGGGCAAATCCATGAGGAGCTGGGGCATTCCATGTGCTGGGGCATATCCATGTGGAGCTGGGGCATATCCATGAGGAGCTGGGGCATATCCATGAGGAGCGGGGGCATATCCAGGAGGAGCTGGGGCATGTCCACGAGGAGCTGGGGCATGTCCACGAGGAGCTGGGGCATATCCATGAGGAGCTGGGGCATATCCATGAGGAGCTGGGGCATTCCATGTGCTGGGGCATTCCATGTGCTGGGGCATATCCATGAGGAGCTGGGGCATATCCATGTGTGAGCTGGGGGGGCATATCCACGAGGAGCTGGGGCATATCCACGAGGAGCTGGGGCATGTCCATGAGGAGCTGGGGCAATTTCCACGAGGAGCTGGGTCATATCCATGAGGAGCTGGGGCATATCCATGAGGGGCTGGGGCAATATCCATGAGGAGCAGGGGCATATCCATGAGGACCTGGGGCATTCCATGTGCTGGGGCATTCCATGTGCTGGGGCATATCCATGAGGAGCTGGGGCATATCCATGTGTGAGCTGGGGGGGCATATCCATGAGGAGCTGGGGCATTCCATGTGCTGGGGCATATCCATATGGAGCTGGGGCATATTCATGAGGAGCTGGGGCATATCCAGGAGGAGCTGGGGCATATCCATGAGGAGCTGGGGTATATCCATGAGGTGCTGGGGCATGTCCATGAGGAGCTGGGGCATGTCCACGAGGAGCTGGGGCATATCCATGAGGAGCTGGGGCATATCCATGAGGGGCTGGGGCAATATCCATGAGGAGCTGGGGCATATCCATGAGGAGCTGGGGCATATCCATGAGGAGCTGGGGCATTCCATGTGCTGGGGCATTCCATGTGCTGGGGCATATCCATGTAGGAGCTGGGGCATATCCATGTGTGAGCTGGGGGGGCATATCCATGAGGAGCTGGGGCATTCCATGTGCTGGGGCATATCCATATGGAGCTGGGGCATATCCATGAGGAGCTGGGGCATATCCAGGAGGAGCTGGGGCATGTCCACGAGAAGCTGGGGCATGTCCACCAGGAGCTGGGGCATATCCATGAGGAGCTAGGGCATATCCATGAGGTGCTGGGGCAATATCCATGAGGAGCTGGGGCATATCCATGAGGAGCTGGGGCATTCCATGTGCTGGGGCATTCCATGTGCTGGTGCATATCCATGTGGAGCTGGGGCATAGCCATGTGGAGCTGGGGCATATCCATGAGGAGCTGGGGCATATCCACGAGGAGCTGGGGCATATCCAAGAGGAGCTGGGGCATATCCACGAGGAGCTGGGGCATATCCACGAGGAGCTGGGGCATATCCAGGAGGAGCTGGGGCATGTCCACGAGGAGCTGGGGCATGTCCACGAGGAGCTGGGGCATATCCATGAGGAGCTGGGGTATATCCATGAGGTGCTGGGGCAATATCCATGAGGAGCTGGGGCATATCCATGAGGAGCTGGGGTATATCCATGAGGTGCTGGGGCAATATCCATAAGGAGCTGGGGCATATCCATGAAGAGCTGGGGCATTCCATGTGCTGGGGCATTCCATGTGCTGGGGCATATCCATGAGGAGCTGGGGCATATCCACGAGGAGCTGGGGCATATCCACGAGGAGCTGGGGCATTTCCAGGAGGAGCTGGGGCATATCCACGAGGAGCTGGGGCATGTCCACGAGGAGCTGGGGCATGTCCACGAGGAGCTGGGGCATGTCCACGAGGAGCTGGGGCATATCCATGAGGAGCTGGAGCATATCCATGAGGTGCTGGGGCAATATCCATGAGGAGCTGGGGCATGTCCACGAGGAGCTGGGGCATGTCCACGAGGAGCTGGGGCATGTCCATGAGGAGCTGGGGCATGTCCACGAGGAGCTGGGGCATATCCAGGAGGAGCTGGGGCATGTCCATGAGGAGCTGGGGCATATCCATGAGGAGCTGGGGCATATCCATGAGGTGCTGGGGCAATATCCATGAGGAGCTGGGGCATATGCATGAGGTGCTGGGGCAAATCCCTGAGGTGCTGGGGCATATCCACGAGGTGCTGGAGCATATCCATGAGGTGCCGGGGCATATCCTTGAGCTGCTGGGGCATTCCATGTGCTGGGGCAGTATCCATGAGCTGGGGCAGTATATCCATGTGCTGGGGCAGTATATCCATGAGCTGGGGCAGTATATCCATGAGCTGGGGCAGTATATCCATGTGCTGGGTCAGTATATCCATGAGCTGGGGCAGTATATCCATGAGCTGGGGCAGTATATCCATGTGCTGGGGCAGTATATCCATGAGCTGGGGCAGTATATCCATGAGCTGGGGCAGTACCAAACACGAATGTGAAAAAAGTTTGTAAAAAAAAAAAAAAATTAAAAATAAATAAAAAAAATATTTAAATTTTTTTTATAAAACAAAATAAACATTTTTTTTTCTTTTTTTTGGTTTGTTAATGCAGCAATATTGTTACCATTTCAATTATAATGTGAACAATGATGCTGCACTAACGATTTTTGTATGCGGTGCGTTTGTTAAAAATCGTGTAATTTTCCCCAAAAAAAAATGTAAAGAGACTCCATCTCTAATTTTTTTAACAAGCGCACCCCATACAAAATACAACCGCAATTGCTCGCATGTTAAAATGTGAAAAAAAACACTTTACACATTGTAAATTATTGAAAAATCATATTTTATTGCATTTTTTGTTATAATATATAGACAGGTCATGACGTATACATATAATAAGGACATATTATGAATCTGCCGAGTCTTACGGAAAGAACGATATATAATATGTCTGGGTCATATACTAAAATAAGCCTTCAAAACACGTTTAAACATGATGAGCAAAACCGGTAAAAATGACCTCAGCACAGAGGCGGGAAAAGCCTCAGCAGCGAAAGGGTTAATTAAAAAAAAACACGATAGAATCGCCAGAATTATCGTATCGACAGAATGAATTATCGGATACGAAAAACAAAGCAAAAATTTATTATAAAAGAAAATATAAAGTATAAAAAAGTAAACCATAGTAGTTTACATCAAAACGAACAGAGTTAGACAGCTTTGAAACGAGGAGAACAGATGTTCCGAAAAAATGAAAATTTCCGAAATCACGAAAAGTCGATACAAAAAACGAGCAATGTGACACGAAAATACGAAGAATGGTCAATATTCCAAAAACATGTACAATTCCAAAAAACGAAAATTTCCGAAATCACGAAAAGTCGATACAAAAAACGAGTAAAGTGACACGAAAATACGAAAAATGGTCGATATTCCGAAAAAAATGAACCCGAAAAACGAGTCGAACCGAACCGAATCGAAACAGAAATCAGTCGAAACGAGCCGAATCGAAAATTTTAAACATCCGAAAAATCTAACCAGATCGAACCGAAAAAAAAATCGGTGCACAAGCCTAGTATCCAGCTCTCACAGTTACTCTGTCATTATGAGCCTTCGGTGTGATTTATTTGAATGTTTTCCCTAGATTTAAAGTGCTTTATTTTATTATAAAAATAAATTTGCACCAGTCATCTCTTCTGAGCTTTCAGACCGATTTACGTTAATATTTTCCCTCTCCCCTGCTATTAAATTCCTGTGTCTCCCCCACAGAGATACAAAGTTTAAGTAAAAGTTCCCTCTCCTGTGCTGGATAAGCATTGCATTCCGAAGTTCTGCACCCTCCACATGCCAATGCAGTAGGATGTTCTATACAGAGAGGGGCATTAGTTAATGCAGGTGGATGTTATCTACATTATACAGAGAGTGGTATTAATTAATGCAGGAGGATGTTCTATACATTATACAGAGAGGAGCCTTTTTTAGCCCTTTAAATCCAGTGACTGTGAGCGCTGAGATCGGCTGCTTGTTATATTATCTCTCAGTACAATATATCAGGCTCAGCTGTTACAGTAACTAACTGTAACAACGCTCAGAGTTTCAGTAAAACAAGGAAATAATATTGTTCTAACCTCTTATATATAAAAATATTATTTACTAGTTTTACTGAAACTCTGAGCACTGTGATGACCAGTAGTCAGTTACTGTAACAGCTTTGCCTGGCACATTGTGCAGAGAGTGAGAGATACTGTAACAAGCAGCAATCTCAGCCCTCTGAGGAGTCACTACAATAGTAATCGTATCCACTGGTTTTTGGATGAATGAAATTAGTTTTCATACTAAAGAACTGAAAACGAATTTCTTTAGCAACTAAATAAATTGCATTTTAGGACTAATCCATTAGTTCAAAATGAAATTTTGTACTGTGCACATGTCTACTCGTTACCCATATTTACTCTTTCTAACAATAACTTCTTCACAATTCAAACAACACTTTTAACAGAACCAATTTAAATTGACAGTCTGGTATTTCAATCGACAGTTCAATCGTGACGTTTTCACTTCCTCTTTAGGTAGCCAACTGCAGTTGCCTGAGCTGGAAATGTACCTCCAGAGTCCACTCTCAGAGTTGCTTCCTTGCTAAGCAAGTAGGCGCACACTCACAGCACTCTCAGCAGTCTCAACATGTACTATACCAGATACATTCAGCACAAAACAATACAAAACAGTTTCCACTATATGCCCCTTTTATCAAAAGAGCAACGTATCTAGCCCTATCCAAGTGCCTGGGGCTATCAGCCCAAAAAAACACCCTTATCCAACAATTACCACTGGACCCGGAGCTATCAGCCCACCAGGAATCCCCTTATTTTAGGTAGGATACGTAGCAGCCACTATGCGAGGCTCTCAGCCCACCTTCAATATCTCTCCTTCTCCTATGGCGAAGTGTAGCTTACAAAAACAAATACAAATGTCCACGTGGAACGAGTTCCTCGTGGGGTCTCAAAACAATACCTTAATCCAAATACAAAATACCAAATTGACATCCGCTCTAGCAGTGTGTTGCAGCGTGGCAACTAGGGATGAGCTGTTCGGTCGATCGGTTCGGAGTTGTCACGGGGACCCAGGGGATGCGGCGCCTAGCAGCAGCTTCCTCGCTGCTCGCTGGCCAGGCGCCGAATGTAAGCGCTTCCGGGCCCGCTCACGTGGGACGCCGAGGGGCGGGGCCTAGCGCTGTGACGCGGACCCGCCGGGTTTAAAACCCAGTCTCTCCCATACACCGGTGCCCTGACGTGGTATTCACCTCCCGCAGAGCTCTTGTGTGATTTTGGCTATCTCCTGTGTATGACCCTTGGCATTGGCAAACGAACCCTCCTGTGTATGATCCTTGGCATTGGCAAACGAACCCTCCTGTGTATGATCCTTGGCATTGGCAAACGAACCCTCCTGTGTATGACCCTTGGCATTGGCAAACGAACCCTCCTGTGTATGACCCTTGGCATTGGCAAACGAACCCTCCTGTGTATGATCCTTGGCATTGGCAAACGAACCCTCCTGTGTATGACCCCTGGTATTGGCATTTACTCTGTTCTAGGTTCTGCCCTTAACGTTGGTACCGAGGTCAGTCTATGTGGCACCCTAAGCACGCATCAGACTACCTCTGCTATTACTAAAGTCCTAGGGAGGACGTGTGATCTGGTCTGTACCCCTGTCTGGTATTTCCCTTTCTTTGTCTGTTACCTGTTTCGTTGCCTTTATAGCTTTGCCGACCATTCAAGGATCGGAAGAGTAGAAAGGGAGCTGCATAAAGAGATTTATATCTTAGTAGTCAGAAAGATTCGTGACAATACTCTATTCCATACCTCTGTCTGGTGTTACCCCTTGTTTATATATTGTCTGGTTATTTGTCTGTTTAGTATCGCCGACCATTCAAGGATCGGAAGGGTAGAGAGCGGTCTGCGTAAAGGGACCACACTTTTGGTAATCAGGGGGATCCGTGACAGGAGTTCGATTCGAACATCGCCTGATCGCATTTTTGCGAACTACGAACATTTCCGCTTGTTCGCCGTCGCCCACAATGCACGACAATGGACCACAATGCACTTTACCACTGGCCTGAAGCTTGTAATTGGCTACAGCCTTGCACCTGACCACAGGTCAGGTGCAAGACAGGTTCAAGACTATGCCAATCACGGCTCAAATTTTGCCCAATCATGGGCTCACAGAGTTAAATCCCGCAGCACACTATATAAGGCTTCACACATCGCTTCAGCACGTGTTTGAGAGGAGATTGTTGTTGTTGTGTTAGTATGTGTTCTCACTGCCAGTCTGCCACCAGCTACTGGGGGGTCTCATTTTTACAAACTATCTGGGAATTGTTCTAATCTGTGTGTTCTCACTCCCAGCAACTATTTTGGGGGTCAGTAATTTCTACAAAATATCTGGGAATTGTGGTAATCTGTGTGTTCTCACTGCCACCAAGTATTTTGGGGGTCTCATTTCTACAAAATATCTGGGAATTGTTCTAATCTGTGTGTTCTGACTCCCAGGAACTATTTTGGGGGTCATTCATTTCTACAAAATATCTGGGAATTGTGGTAATCTGTGTGTTCTCACTGCCACCAAGTATTTTGGGAGGTCTCATTTCTACAAAATATCTGGGAATTGTTCTAATCTGTGTGTTCTCACTCCCAGCAACTATTTTGGGGGTCAGTAATTTCTATAAAATATCTGGGAATTGTGGTAATCTGTGTGTTCTCACTGCCACCAAGTATTTTGGGGGTCTCATTTCTACAAAATAATCTGGGAATTGTGGTAATCTGTGTGTTCGCACTGCCACCAACTATTTTGGTGGTCAGTAATTTATACAAAATATCTGGGAATTGTGGTAATCTGTGTGTTCTCACTGCCACCAACTATTTTGGGGGTCAGTCAATTATACAAAATATCTGGGAATTGTTCTAATCTTTGTGTTCTCACTGCCACCAGCAATTTTGGGGTCAGTAATTTCTACAAAATATCTGGGAATTGTGGTAATCTGTGTGTTCTCACTGCCAGCAACTATTTTGGGGGTCAGTAATTTCTACAAAATATCTGGGAATTGTGGTAATCTGTGTGTTGTCACTGCCAGCAACTATTTTGGGGGTCAGTAATTTCTACAAAATATCTGGGAGTTGTGGTAATCTGTGTGTTCTCACTGCCACCAATTATTTTGGGGGTCAGTCATTTATACAAAATATCTGGGAATTGTTCTAATCTCTGTGTTCCCACTGCCACCAGCAATTTTGGGGGTCAGTCATTTATACAAAATATCTGGGAATTGTTCTAATCTTTGTGTTCTCATTGCCACCAGCAATTGTGGGGGTCTCACTTCTACAAAATATCTGGGAATTGTTCTAATCTGTGTGTTCTCACTGCCACCCATCAGGGGATCTCACTGATTTATAGGAGGTTTCTGTGAATTGTAATCTGTGTCTTGTCACTGTTGCCAGCTATCAGGGGGTCCTATCAGGGGGTCTCACTGATTTATAGGAGGTTTCTGGGAATTTTAATGTGTGTCTTGTCACTGGCTGCCAGCTATCAGGGTGTCTCACTGAGTTATACCAGAGTTCTGGAAATCTTGAATCTTTATACCAGAGTTGAATCAGAGTTCTGCATATCTCCAATTTTTATAACAGAGTTGAATCAGAGTTCTGTATATCTTTAATCTATATATCACTCACCATGTCAGAAAGACCAAAACGGACAGGCAGACGCTCCCAGGCACAGATAAGAGGGCAAGCAGCCTCTGTGTCGGGAGGCTGTGCCTCTGGTTGTCGTGGATGTGGTGCATCCTCTGCAGGGGCACGCTTGTCCTTTCTAACTGGTGCTGGCCATCTTAAGCAGCAGCAGCAACATACAGAGGATTTGGTGGATTGGCTAAGTCCTCTGCCAGCCAGGCTTGTAGTGGTTTACAGTCCACCTCAGCTGCCAAAGCATCTAATGCAGCCTCCATGTCCACAGCTACTCCTGCCATAGCCTCACTATCACACACGGAGGAGTCAGCTGAATTGTTTGACTACAATGACAGTGACATGCTGCTTGAGGATGTGCAGCAAGTACAGTGCTCTGATTCAATCTCTGAGGTTGAGGAAGGGAGTATAATCAACCTAGAGGAAGGGGGTGCCAGTGATGACACACAAATAACTGGCACTCATGTTGCCCCAGCAGCTCCAGCATACTGCCAAGTTGGCTCCAGTGACGAGGAGATAGGGGTGATGACAATGATGATGAGGTCACTGACTCCACCTGGGTGCCTGATCGAACAGAGGAGACAAGTGAGGAGGAGGAGGATGAGACACAACAAACACGAGGCACAACATCCTCTATGACCAACCGTAGCACTAGCCAGTCCAAGGCATCAGATGTCAGAGCTGCTCAGGTGCAGAGAGCTGTTGTTTCAAAGCACACATCCAGGAACTCTGCTGTCTGGGAGTTCTTTAAGAAATGTGCAGCAGACCGCACCATTGCTATTTGTAATCTATGTCAGATGAGGCTCAAGCGTGGGAAAGACACCGGACGCTTGGGTACTACGTGCTTGAGGCGACATATGACCACCTGCCACGCATCCCGTTGGCGCAAAACTTTGTGTAGGTCCTCCTCACCTGTCTCTACTAGGGATGAGCTGTTCGGTTTGATCAGTTCGGAGTTCGCATCTAACATAGCCTGTTCGCATGTTCGCGAACTACGAACATTTCTGCATGTTCACCCACAATGCACCACAACGGACCACAATGCACTTTTCCACTGGCCTGAAGCTTGTAATTGTCTACAGCCTTGCACCTGACCACAGGTCAGGTGCAAGACAGGTTCAAGACTATGCCAATCACTGCTCAGAGTCCTGATTGGGCAAATTTTGCCCAATTATGGGCTCACAGAGCTAAGTCCCGCAGCACACTATATAAGGTTTCACACAGCGCTTCAGCATGCATTTGAGAGGAGATTTGAGAAGAGATTGTTCTTGTGTTAGTGTGTGTTCTCACTGCCAGTCTGCCACCAGCTACTGGGGGGGTCTCATTTCTACAAAATATCTGGGACGTGTTGTAATCTGTGTGTTCTCACTGACACAAAGTATTTTGGGGGTCAGTAATTTCTACAAAATATTTGGGAATTGAGGTGATCTGTGTCTTGTCACTGCCAGTGCCATGCAGTATTTTGGGGGTCAGTAATTTCTACAAAATATTTGGGAATTAAGGTGATCTGTGTCTTGTGACTCACTGCCAGTGCCACGCAGTATTTTGGGGGTCAGTAATTTCTACAAAATATTTGTGAATTGAGGTGATTTGTGTCTTGTGACTCACTGCCAGTGCAACGCAGTATTTTGGGGGTCAGTAATTTCTACAAAATATTTGGGAATTGAGGTGATCTCTGTCGGGTCACTGCCAGTGCCACGCAGTATATTGGGGGTCAGTAATTTCTACAAAATATTTGGGAATTGAGGTGATCTGTGTCTTGTCACTGCCAGTGCCACACAGTATTTTGGGGGTCAGTAATTTCTACAAAATATTTCTGAATTGAGGTGATCTGTGTCTTGTGACTCACTGCCACTGCCACGCAGTATTTTGGGAGTCAGTAATTTCTACAAAATATTTGTGAATTGAGGTGATCTGTGTCTTGTCACTGCCAGTGCCACGCAGTATATTGGGGGTCAGTAATTTCTACCAAATATTTGGGAATTGAGGTGATCTGTGTCTTGTCACTGCCAGTGCCACGCAGTATTTTGGGGGTCAGTAATTTCTACAAAATATTTCTGAATTGAGGTGATCTGTGTCTTGTGACTCACTGCCACTGCCACGCAGTATTTTGGGAGTCAGTAATTTCTACAAAATATTTGTGAATTGAGGTGATCTGTGTCTTGTCACTGCCAGTGCCACGCAGTATTTTTGGGGTCAGTAATTTCTACAAAATATTTGGGAATTGAGGTGACCTGTGTCTTGTGACTCACTGCCAGTGCCACGCAGTATTTTGGGGGTCAGTAATTTCTACAAAATATTTGTGAATTGAGGTGATCTGTGTCTTGTGACTCACTGCCTGTTCGGCTCATCCCTAGTGGCAACCAGCGGCTGTTAAAGTGCAGCAAACTGGTCCCAGTGCCCACAGCAAAAGACCGGTATGCCAATGGAACCGTGCGCCCTGGGTCCCCTTACCCAACCAAGGTGTGAGTATCAAACAAACACGTCTCAAACAAACAAACAATACCAATTTTACCTTATTCAAACACTGCGCTGGACGCTGTTTCCTCAGACTCGGTGGGTCCCAGTGTTCCCGGGCCAGGGGTCCGTTAGAGACGAGTCAAGCTCCACTTAACAGGAAATCCTGCTTGGCAACTGCAGATGTCAGCTCACCTTCAATGGACACCCAGCCTCGGGACCCCTCAGGCCTTCAGTCAATTGCTACTGTCCAGCAGTCACCGCCGATCCGGAAGAGACTCTGGATCCCGGATTTCGAGCTCCCAAAAATGTTACCGGAATCCATCTGGTTCTCTCGGGAGTAAAGTCGGGCCGGTGCGGACAATGACTGCTTGGACACGAGTCTCTTCAGGAAAGGCAAACTTTATTGTGACGTCACCACTCAGCCAGGATTGAATCGCAAAGACATGCAGACATAACTTTTTATACATGAATAGATGATCAGGTACATTCCCATAGCCCACCATTGCACTTGTCTACCCCATGTGGGTTTGTACCTTCCCCTTGCTAAATACAAAGACATTCCATAAATTGGCAGCTTTCACTTTATTATGACAATTGGATAATGTACAGTTGTGTTCAAAATTATTCAACCCCCACTGAAATTGAGTGTTTTGGCCGGTTTGACATTGATTTTGATCATTCAGTCATCTTGCTTATAATTAAATCAAAGAGGCACTTGTAGGTCAGACAAATATAACATAACATTTATAATGAAATAACCACAAATGTCTTTTCTGTGCTCACATCATTATCAGTTTTATTCAACCCCAAGTGACATTCAATTTTAGTACTTAGTACAACATCCTTTTACAGTTATAACAGCTTTTAAACGTGAAGCATAGCTTGACACAAGTGTCTTGCAGCGACCTACGGGTATCTTCGCCCATTCATCATGGGCAAAAAACTGCTTTCTTTAAGTCCCACCAGAGGTTCTCAATCGGATTTAAGTCAGGTGACTGCGATGGCCACTCCAAAATGTTCCAGCCTTTAATCTGCAACCATGCTCTAGTCAGGGCCGGTGCAAGCATTTTTGTCTACTCAGGCGAAGGTGCGTTTTGGTGCCCCCCCCCATCCCTACCATGCCATGTCAATCAGCATTGAGATGCATAATAATCTCTAAAGCATACCAAGAAAATAAGTTGTCATTTGCGCTCACCCCCAGGCATGTACTGGCCATAGGGACTACAGGGAGATTCCCGGTGGGCCGATGGCTCTGTGGGCCAGTGTGAATGCTGGTTCACCGCGTGGCTCGCGCTGCCCTTAATGGGTGAGGTGAGAACTTCCACACTGCAAAACAGACACAGTCTCATATTGCGGCCACCGTGCCGGTGAGACCCTCTGCGCATCCGCCTCACCTTAAGGCATGGTGCACACTTGACCTCAGTGCCACTGCGGTGCTTTACCCAATCGCTCTGCAGCAACTCCAGTATCTGTAGAGCGATTGGTTGTGCGATCCAGTTGGATTATATACTATTTTTGTGCGTATTTGCATAATTAAATTGGGCCAGTCTGGATGACATCCAGGGCTGATTTTCTGTCCCAGTCCAGCCCTGCTCACCCCTGTAGCTCCATCTTGAGCAAAACACAGAGGTTTTGGTTTATTTGAATGGTCATTAAAGTGTAAGCTCTTCTGCCGCATCACGACACCTCTGGGTCAGGCTAGTCCTTCCTAATGAAACCAAAAGCTGCTTTCTAAGCAACCACATGTCCTCATGCGGCTTCTCAGCCATGAGAGAAACTGGTGGGTTTTATTTATACCCTCACCAGGAGCAATTAAGGTTTATAAGATACGTCTACCTTATTGATGTACTTATACACACTGCAAATTACAGAGCTCACTTCAATAAACCTTCCAGTAATGTGCAGTGTGTAAAAGCGTATCACAGAGCTCCACAGCAATAAAACTCATAGTAATGTGCAGTGTGTATGAGCGTATCACAGAATCCACAGCAATAAAACTCACAGTAATGTGCAGTGTGAATGAGTGTATAACAGAGCTCCACAGCAATAAAACTCATAGTAATGTGCAGTGTGTAAAAGCGTATCACAGAGCTCCACAGTAATAAAACTCACAGTAATGTGCGGTGTGTATGAGCGTATCACAGAATCCACAGCAATAAAACTCACAGTAATGTGCAGTGTGAATGAGTGTATAACAGAGCTCCACAGCAATAAAAAAAGGTAATGTACCAATATCAGTTTATTCAAACCCCCTGCATATCATTTTACACCCCCAGTACATGATTTTACACCCACCAGCATAGCAATTTACACCCCCAGTAAATCAGTTTACAGCCCCAGACCCCAGTATATCAATTTACAGCCCCCCCAGTATATCTATTTACGGCCCCCAGACCCAGTATATCCATTTACAGCCCCCAGACCCAGTATAGCAATTTACAGCCCCCCCAGTATATCTATTACAGCCCCAGACCCAGTATATCCATTTACAGCCCCCAGACCCAGTATAGCAATTTACAGCCCCCCAGTATATCTATTTATAGCCCCCAGACCCAGTATATCCATTTACAGCCCCCCCAGTATATCTATTTACGGCCCCCAGACCCAGTATATCAATTTACAGCCCCCCCGGTATATCTATTTACGGCCCCCAGACCCAGTATATCAATTTACAGCCCCAGACCCAGTATATCAATTTACAGCCCCCCCAGTATATCTATTTACGGCCCCCAGACCCAGTATATCTATTTACAGCCCCCAGACCCAGTATATCAATTTACAGCCCCCCAGTATATCTATTTACAGCCCCCCAGTAAATCTATTTACAGCCCCCAGACCAGTATATCAATTTACAGCCCCCAGACCCAGTATTTCAATTTACAGCCCCCCAGTATATCTATTACAGCCCCCCAGTATATCTATTTACAGCCCCCAGACCCAGTATATCTATTTACAGCCCTCAGACCCAGTATTTCAATTTACAGCCCCCCAGTATATCTATTTACAGCCCCCCAGTATATCTATTTACAGCCCCCAGACCCAGTATATCTATTTACAGCCCCAGACCCAGTATTTCAATTTACAGCCCCCCAGTATATCTATTTACAGCCCCCAGACCCAGTATATCCATTTACAGCCCCCAGACCCAGTATATCCATTTACAGCCCCCAGACCCAGTATAGCAATTTACAGCCCCCCAGTATATCTATTTACAGCCCCCAGACCCAGTATATCCATTTACAGCCCCCAGACCCAGTATATCCATTTACAGCCCCAGACCCAGTATAGCAATTTACACCCCCCCAGTATATCTATTTACGGCCCCCAGACCCAGTATATCCATTTACAGCCCCCAGACCCAGTATAGCAATTTACAGCCCCCCAGTATATCTATTTACAGCCCCCAGACCCAGTATATCCATTCACAGCCCCCCCAGTATATAGCAATTTACAGCCCCCCCAGTATAGCAATTTACAGCCCCAGACCCAGTGCAGCAATTTAAAGCCCCCCCAGTATATTAATCTACACCCCCCTCCCATTAGTTTATTCACACCTGGTAATAAATCTCCTCTCTGCCTCGCTCCTCCATCGCAGCAGAGTGAAAGCACGCGGGCTGGTGGCTCCTCCTGCAGTTGTTTGCCTGGGCTATGTGGATCACGTGTGGGGGCGGCGCCAAATTACACAGTGTGCCTGCTCCTGTTAAGAATGTGGGATGGGACTGAGACAGGCACACACACTGCAGCGCCGCCGCAAATCTGATTTTTCCACCCCTCAAACTGGCAGCAGGCCAGGACAGTAAGACGGCCGCCTGTGCCGCCTTACATTAGCACCGGCCCTGGCTCTAGTGGACTTTGAGGTGTGCTTGGGATCATTGTCCTGTTGAAAGGTCCAGCGTCTCCCAAGCCTCAGGTTTGTTACGGACTGCATCACATTGTCATCCAATATCTCCTGGTACTGAAGAGAATTCATGGTACCTTGCACACGCTGAAGCTTCCCTGTACCTGCAGAAGCAAAACAGCCCCAAAGCATGATTGACCCCCCACCATGCTTCACAGTAGGCAAGGTGTTCTTTTCTTCATAGGCCTTGTTCTTCCTCCTCCAAACATAGTGTTGATCCATGGGCCCAAACAGTTCTAATTTTGTTTCATCAGTCCACAGAACACTATCCCAAAACTTCTGTGGTTTGTCCACATGACTTTTGGCATACTGCAGTCGACTCTTCTTATTCTTTGGAGACAGCAAGGGGGTGCGCCTGGGAGTTCTGGCATGGAGGCCTTCATTACGCAGTGTGCGCCGTATTGTCTGAGCTGAAACTTCAGTACCCACATCTGACAAATCTTTTCTCAGTTCCTCAGCAGTCACACGGGGACTTTTCTCCACTCTACGCTTCAAGTAGCGCACAGCAGTCGAAGTTAGTATCTTCTTTCTGCCACGACCAGGTAGCGTTTCAACAGTGCCCTTTGCCTTGAATTTGCAAATGATGCTTCCTATGGTCTCTCTTGGTATGTTTAACATCTTTGCAATCTTCTTATAGCCATTGCCCTTCCTGTGAAGAGTAATCACCTCTTCTCTTGTCTTCCTGGACCATTCTCTTGACTTCACCATGTTTGCAACCACACCAGTAAATGTCTAGAAGGAGCTGAGTATCACAGTCATTTTAAAGCTGCCTAATTGGTGCTTATTATGCTTTATTGCTGCTCCGTGACATCCACAGGTGTTTTCAATACCTGATTGAAAACACTTGAATGAACCTCTGTTCTTCAGAGTGGTAGTCTTTAAGGGGTTGAATAATTGTGTCAATGAAGAATTCACAAAAGAAACATTTACTACTGTATTACAAAACCAATTGATGTCATTTTAGTTGCATATGGTTCTTTAAAAAGTCCTTGTAGGATTTCATTCTGAATACAATTACAAATGTACACTAAATTCCCTAAAACCCTTTACAGCATTGGGGGTTGAATAATTTTGAACACAACTGTATATGGGAAAATACAAGGAACCATAATGAATCGAGACATAACAAGTGGACCTATGCATACCTCCTTCTCTCTAGCCTTAAGAGATACCAGATTCACCCTCTGCAGTCTGTTATGAATGCCTGAGCAGACTCATCCAACGCACCTTGCCCCTTTGTCAATCTCTACACTGCCTCCCTGTTTCCTTTAGAATCCAATTGAAAATATTGGTGCTCACATACAAGGCTCTCCATAACCGCACCCCTGCATACATCTCCTCCCTTTATTAGCAGGTACATCCCATCCCGACCACTTCGCTCTGCCAATGTTATCTTCTCCTCGGATCTGCACCCCCCAACTCTCGCCTACAGGACTTTTCCTGAGCTGCTCTTTCTATGGAACTCCCTCCCCTGCACCACTAGACTCTCCCTGTCTCTCCAGTCCTTCAAGAATTCTCTGAAAGCACATTACTGAAATTCAGCGTACGGTTACCTTTCCTGGCCATTTGGCTATTCAGAGATAAGGCAGTTCGCCAAACCTTGGCAAATTGCCTGCACATACGGTGCCTGTTCGGTGCCTGTTCGAGGGCAGTGAAATCCCCATAGAGAAGCAATGCTTCATCTATTCAGAGCACACAAAACAGCAGGGAAAAGTTGCCAAAATGCCCTGCTGTTCGGTGGTTTAATTCAACAGATTTATTCAGGCGATTCTCATAGGCTTCAATGTTAAAAATATTCCTGTTTTAATTCAATATCTAATAAACTGTTTAATATTATATTCTGCAGTAAAAAGTCTCTTTATTTATCGATTTTTTAGGATCTTTTAGGCATTTTTTAGGATTTTTATTGTGAAACTTTTTCCCTTTCTTTTTTTAAATCTTTTTACTGTAACTGCCCTTTTTTTATCATTCATTGGATCTTATATGTAAATTCCAGACATTTTTGCTCAGTAGTTTTTTTGCAAACAGCGTTTCAATTTTCCAACTTTCAAGCATACTGGTTGTTTTTTTTTTCACTGCCTTCGTCTGCGTGTCGGGTTTTTCCGACGGCTACTATGCTCTGTGATCGGCGGCTAGTCGTGTTTCTCCGGCATTTTCGGCGGGGTTAATCCAGATGTTTTTGTGGGTTTTGGTGAGCATTCCCCGGGTTTTCCGGTGAGTGTTCGGTGGGTTTGTGGCGGCTTTTCCCTACACTACGACGGCCCTGTGGTGCTTGCTGAATACACCGCAGGGTCGCCGAAATAGGATCGCCGAATCACACCTTATTGAAGAGAACGAAAAGTCACCGAACATACGGTGACTTTTCGATTCTCTTTGAATAACCCTGCTAGTGTGTCATCCCTCTCCTCTTAGATTGTAAGCTCTTGAGCAGGGTCCTCAGTCCTACTGTTCTGCGTGTTTAACTTGTTTGTTTGTTATTCTGCCTCCCATTGTACAGCGCTATGGAACTTGTTAGCACTTTATAAAAACTTGTAACTGTTGCTGTACTCCAAGCAATTGTATAATTTTATTTAAAATAGATAAAATAAAAATCATGAATTTTTCAGGTTATTTTTTTTTAAATTTGCAAGTTCAGCCTTTGCATTGCAATTGTAAAATCTTCCCGAATCCCAAATTAGCGACTAAATCTCACATTGTATTTTTGTGGATTACACATTACTTGTGTATTGTAAAAAAACACAGCGTGCCAATTTCTGTTTATGTAGTAATGCATCGTTCTAAATATAACTTAAGAATGTATTCTTCTCTGGGTTCTGGATCCTGGGAACAATCCCGTCAATCCTTGTTCCCATCCTGCCAGAGAAAGGTCAAGATGTTCCAAATATGCTCAATTACTTACAGCTGTGAGTCATGTAATATATTTACACAATGTTAGTTATTTATTACTTATTCTTCTGCTGATATGAGACACCTCTGGAGAGGATGTGCTGTTTAGGAATCATAAAGTGCAATAATATGTTATACACTGCTATTCGGCTCATTGATATTTCCACTTTGGAATGGCCACTAGACATGTGCATTCGTTTTAGTACTAAAACGATTTAGTCCGAATTTTGGGATAATTTAGTTTTCGTATGACTCAAGAGAAACGAAACTGCTCAGTACAAAAAATGAAAGAAACTAAAATAAAATGCACTACATTTTAGTTTCAGTCCTTTTTGTGATATTACATTGATGAGTGAAGGAGACCAGCAATGAAGAGCGCAACATCCGAAGTTCTGCACCCTCCACATGCCAATGCAGTAGGATGTTCTATACAGAGAGGGGCATTAATTAATTCAGGAGGATGTTCTATATATTATACAGAGAGGGGTATTAATTAATGCAGGTGGATGTTGTATACATTATACAGAGAGGGGTATTAATTAATGCAGGAGGATGTTCTAAACATTATACAGAGAGGAGCGTTTTTTTTTTAGCCCTTTAAATCCAGTGGCTGTGAGCGCTGAGATCGGCTGCTTGTTAAATTATCTCTCAGTGCAATCAGGATTATTCAGAGAGCGTGAAAAGCAGGAGAATGACTGGAGAATGAAAAATTCTAGGTCAGAATAGCCAAACCAGAAAAATTCTCCCTTTCATCTCACTTTCCAAATCGGCTATTTTGACCTAGAATTTCTCATTCTCCAGTCATTCTCCTGCTTTTCACGCTCTCTGAATAACCGTGAATGTATCAGGCTCAGCTGTTACAGTAACTGACTGTAACAGCGCTCAGAGTTTCAGTAAAACAAGGAAATAATTAGACATGTGCATTCGTTTTAGTACTAAAGCGATTTAGTCCGAATTTTGGGATAATTTAGTTTTAGTATGACTCAAGAGAAACGAAACTGCTCAGTACAAAAAACGAAAGAAACTAAAATAAAATGCACTACATTTTAGTTTCAGTCCTCTTTGTGATATTATATTGATGAGTGAAGGAGACCAGCAATGAAGAGCGCAACATCGCAACATCCGAAGTTCTGCACCCTCCACATGCCAATGCAGGAAGATGTTCTATACAGAGAGGGACATTAATTCAGGAGGATGTTCTATATATTATACAGAGAGGGGTATTAATTAATGCAGGTGGATGTTGTATACATTATACAGAGAGGGGTATTAATTAATGCAGGAGGATGTTCTAAACATTATACAGAGAGGAGCCTTTTTTTTTTAGCCCTTTAAATCCAGTGGCTGTGAGCGCGGAGATCGGCTGCTTGTTACATTATCTCTCAGTACAATGTATCAGGCTCAGCTGTTACAGTAACTGACTGCTGCTCATCACAGCGCTCAGAGTTTCAGTAAAACAAGAAAATAATATTGTTCTAACGTCTTATATATAAAAATATTATTTACTAGTTTTACTGAAACTCTGAGCTCTGTGATGAGCAGCAGTCAGTTACTGTAACAGCTTTGCCTGACACGGGGCAGTATTGCAATGTTGGTGCTAACTTAACCAGAGCTGTTGTAACTGAAAACCTCCATAGGCTATAATAGCTCTGGGAAGTTTACAACAGCTCTGGTTATGTTAGCACCACATTGTGCTGAGAGTGAGAGATACTGTAACAAGCAGCGATCTCAGCCCTCTGAGGAGCCACTACAATAGTAATTGTATCCACTGGTTTTCGGATGAATGAAATTAGTTTTCATACTAAAAAACTGAAAACGAATTTCTTTAGCAACTAAATAAATTGCATTTTAGTACTAATGCATTAGTTCAAAACGAAATTTTGTGCTGTGCACATGTCTAGAAATAATATTGTTCTAACCGCTTATATATAAAAATATTATTTACTAGTTTTACTGAAACTCTGAGCGCTGTGATGAGCAGCAGTCAGTTACTGTAACAGCTTTGCCTGACACGGGGCAGTATTACAATGTTGGTGCTAACTTAACCAGAGCTGTTGTAAACTAAAAACCTACATAGGCTATAATGGCTCTGGGAAGTTTACAACAGCTCTGGTTAAGTTGGCACCAACTATGTAATATGGCCCACATTGTGCTGAGAGTGAGTGATACTGTAACAAGCAGCGATCTCAGCCCTCTGAGGAGCCACTACAATAGTAATTGTATCCACTGGTTTTCGGACGAATGAAATTAGTTTTCATACTAAAGAACTGAAAACGAATTTCTTTAGCAACTAAATAAATTGCATTTTAGTACTAATCCATTAGTTCAAAACGAAAGTTTGTGCTGTGCACATGTCTAATGGCCACATTCAAAAGCATTAGTTGTATTGTAGAGGCAGTGTGCTCGCGTAATCACCAATGCACTAACGGATTACAATTGGGTTTAGTGTCAGGTATGGAATATGGGAGCATGCGTTAAACACACATATTACAACGATAGTGCTTACTACGGAATTTCACCCTCTGCTTCTCTCACTCATGAGGGCAGGATCCTGTATGGAAGAAGAGGGGCTGGAGCAGCTGAAGAGCAGCTACATGGTAACAACTAGAGATGGGCTGCCGGTTCGAATCGGTTCGAAGTTCGATTCGAACATCGGCTGTTCGAACGTTTGCGAACTTTGAACTTTTCGGGACGTTCGGGGAAAGTTCGAGAAAAAAAAAAGTTGTCGAAAAAAGTCCAAAAAATGCTTAAAAGATCCTAAAAAAATCTAAAAATAAAAGAGACTCTTTACTGCAGAATATAATAATAAACAGTTTATTAGATATTGAATTAGAACGGAAATATTTTTAACATTGAAGCCTATGGGATTCATAAACATTTCCCACTCCTTATTGGTGAAACATTTCCCGCTCATTGTAGGTGAAACATTTCCCACTCATTGTTGGTCAAACATTTCCCACTCATTGTTGGTCAAACATTTCCCACTCATTGCTGGTCAAACATTTCCCATGGCTTCAAATCACATTTAAACATGAGCAAAAGCAGTAAAAATGAGTTCAGCGCACAACAGTGAAATGGTTCCGCACTCAGCAGTGAAAGGGTTAAAAAAAATCATTTTTTTTTCATTGTATTCTGTCCCCCAGGGCAGTACCAGGACCCCATACACCTTTTATGGCCAATATCTTGCATATATGCCCTCTTGGAGTGGACCTTAATTTTCGAACGTTCGAGCCCCATTGACTTGCATAGTGTTCGAATTGTGTTCGAGTTCGCGGTCAAACTTTTTCGGGTGTTCGAGTTCGAATGCGAACCGAACACGGGGTGTTCTGCCCATCACTAGTAACAACATGCTCTGTGATGAGTGCAAGTAGTCTGCTCCAGTCATGAGAGATGTAGGCACCAGCCAACTCCAAGTAATGTGAAACCTACATGCACAGAGTCCGTGTTCCGTCATTCGATCAAACCCGTGGCCGTTTGAGACTCATGTTACTGCTGGTGCACGTATGCCATTTCCGCTGACGCAAAATCAGTTGTTCATTACGAAAATGACACATTGTGCATGCGCACCAAGCCATAGTCACATATTGTACATGCTACATCACACATTGCACAGCTCATACTTCAGCAATGACATGTCATGTGTTTGCGCATAACAGTTGTCCCTGGTTCATAATATCTGCCCCCCATACCCCCAGTTCATAATAGCTGACCTCCATGCCCATTCCTTTTCCCTCTTTGCAGTGTGATTCTTCATGAATCCTGCATGAAAGTGTTTTATTATTATTATTATTATACTTTATTTATATAGCGCCAGCATATTCCGCAGTGCTGAACAATTGACACAATATAGACAGGGTTACAATACACTGAGACTGAACAACATTTGATAAACCAGTACAGGAGGAAACAAGGGTCCTATTACCGTGGGAACTCACAATCTAGACGGGTTGGGGGTGGAAACAGGAGGAGAGGACTGCAAGGTGAGAGTGATGGACTGGTTGGGGCAGTGAGGTGTATCAGTGAGTCGGGTGATAGGCTTCCCTAAATAGGAATGTCTTAAGGGAGAGTTTGAAGGAAGGGAAACTAGGGGAAAGTCTGACCGTACGAGGGAGAGCGTTCCAGAGGATGGGAGCTGCGCATAAGAAATCCTGCAGTCTATTATGGGAAGAGGTGATGCGGGGAGAAGCTAGGCGCAGGTCACTGTTTGACCTTAGGGAACGGGCTGGGGTGTATTTGGTGATTAGTGAGGACAGGTAGTAAGGAGCTGAGCCAGTGAGAGCTTTGTAGGTCAGGGTAAGTACCTTGAATTTAATTCTGCAGTGGATGGGGAGTCAGTGAAGGGACTCGCAGAGGGGAGCGGCTGAGACAGAGCGACTGGTGAGGTGGATGAGCCTGGCGGAGGCGTTCAGAATGGATTGTAGGGGCGTGAGCCGGGAGAGAGGGAGGCCAACTAGAAGATTATTACAATAGTCGAGTCCGTAGATTGCAAGGGCATGGATGAGTTGCTTTGTAGTGTCATCGGTAAGAAATGGCAGAATTCTGGAGATATTACGCAACTGGTAGCGGCAGGAGGAGGAAAGAGACTGGATGTGGGGGATGAAGGAAAGAGCAGGGTCAAGTTTTATTGCTGTGCAGCTCTGTGATACACTCCTACACACTGCACGTTATTGTGAGTTTTATTGCTGCGCAGCTCTGTGATACGCTCATTCACACTGCACATTACTGTGAGGTTTTTTTAATGTGCAGCTCTGTGATACACTCATACACACCAGATATTACTGTGATTTCTATTGCTGTGCAGCTCTGTGATACAGTGATCTGCAGTAGGGATTCAAATTCGAACAATTTCAAAAGTTCGAGTTCGAACTCGAACACGAACCGAACTCAATGCAAGTCAATGCGACTCAAAAGTTCGATTTTTAGAGTGCCCTCCAAGAGGGCATGTATGCAAGATATTTGCCATTAAAGGTGTATGGGGGTCTGGGTAGTGCCCTGGGGGACAGGAAACAAGGACAAAAAGTTTTAAAGGAACAGTGAGTTTTCCATGAAATAAGGGTTAAAAATAAAAACGAAAAATTCCTTCAAATATCGTGCCTAGGAGGTCCCCATAACCTGCCCGTGAAGTGGCGGATTTGTAGGATGTATAGAAACATTTAAAAACAAAAAAATGACATTTCAATTGACGATAAATGCTTTTCCATTAATCTATACATAAACAACTGCTTGGGGTGGCAGCCTGTATGAAAAGACATTTTAGGACGCGCAGAACAAGTTTAGTGATTTTTTGGCTAAATTGTGGTGAAACATATGCAGGCTTTGGATGAAAGTAACAATAGGTGCTTTAAAATTTGGCCTTTAGTGTCGGCAACAGTACCTTCACACCGTAACCCTTTTGTGGTATTGTGGAAGAGTGCAGGGTTGGACCATGCGGTCCTATATTTAAAAGATATGAATCTGGTAAAGGCGTCAGTGCACCCAAATATTGTGTCTTTGGTGGCAGCAAGTGCCTTTACACCGTAACCCTTTTGTGGTATTGTGGAGGAGTGCAGGGTTGGACCCTCCGGTCCAATATTAAAATTATATGAATCTGGTAATATAGGCGTCAGTGGCAGTGCACCAAAATATTACTGCGTTATAGTGTATGGCAGGATGGAAGCGCACCAGCAGTAACAAGCAGCGGAATATACCAGACAGGGGCACAGAGTGAGAGTAGTTGTTATAACAAAACCAGCTCAACAACGTTTAGGCACTAGTACTGCGCTACTGTATATGGTGAGAATTGGCGCACACCAGTCCCGGCGGCTCTGCGTCATCATCATGCCCTCTGATCACTCACAGCTGTGCTGGGTGCTGTCGGAGCTCCTGGCATTCGGCCAGCTCGTGGCACCATGCGTCCGGGGCCCCCCCAATCGCCACCCGGGGCCCTGGATGTCACAATATTACAATCCAAACGCAAACGGGTTAAGTAACCAAATTTGTAAGAAGAATAATTAATGCAGCATATGAATCCTCATAATGCCGGGCAGCACCTTAAGGCCCGGTTCACACCTAAGTGTTCAACAGGGCGTTCCTGCACGCTGTAAAACGCATAAACAGGGAAATCCCATTATTTGCTATGGGACCCGTTCCTACCTGGGCGTTCCTGGGCGCTGAAAAATGTCCTACGCCCAAAGAAGTACAGGAGCTTCTTTGGGGCGTATTGCAGCGCATTCACTCTGCAGTCTATGGCCATGAACGCGCTGCAATGCGCGCTCGCATGTCTTTTATGTTTGAGTGATAGGCGCATTAAAAAACCGCAGGTGTGAACCCAGCCTTACAGTATAATTAATGCAGCATATGATTCCACACACTGCCGAGCAGCACCTCTACAGTTTGTGGATCCAGGAATCAGGTGAGTATTAGAAAGAAAAAAAAGGTTTTATTTTATGTTGCTGGGGACATTTAAAAATGTCCTCGGATTTTTTTTTTTTTTAAAAATGTGTCGCCTTACCTTAGCCTGGTGGTCAGTGGGGGCTCCCTGGATTCTGGTTGAGCAGAAGGGGGGTCTGCCGTGGCTCCCTCCCTGGAGTCCCTGTGCCACCTCTCTGCCACATACACCCTGCAACCTGGATCCTGGTTGGGCGGAAGGGGGGTCTGCCGTGGCTCCCTCCCTGGAGTCCTTGCGCCACCTCTCTGCCACATGCACCCTGCAACCTGGATCCTGGTTGAGTGGAAGGGGGGTCTGCCGTGGCTCCCTCCCTGGAGTCCCTGCGCCACCTCTCTGCCACATGCACCCGGCTGGCCAGCCTGCACAGTCGCAATTCTATAATCTTGCGGCCACATGCTCCTCAAGTCAAGGGGTCCTTGGGAGGGAGGCTCCGGCGGGCTGCCCTCTACAGTGCCTGATTTAGAGGGCCTCGTCTGCCTGATGTTTTAGCAACAAGAATGTTTTATCCCATAGGCTTCAATGTTAAAAATATTCCCGTTTTAATTCAATATCTAATAAACCAGTGCTTATAATATTCTGCAGTAAAGAGTCTCTTTATTTTTTTGATTTTTTTTAGGATTTTTGAAGCATTTTTTAGGCGAACACCCCAAAAACTTCAAAGTTCGCGAACTTTCGAACTGGCAAAGTTCGAATCGAACTCCGAACCGATCGAACCGAACAGCTCATCCAATATTGGGACATCAACACAATTCTAACATCTTTGGCTTTATACACCACCACAATGGAGTTGGAATGAAACAAACACAATGTGCTTTAACTGCAGACTGTCAGCTTTAATTTGAGGGTATGTACATCCAACTCAGGTGAACGGTGTAGGACTTACAGCAGTTTGCAGATGTGCCTCCCACTTGTTAAGGGACCAAAAGTAATGGGACAGAATAATAATCATAAATCAAACTTTCCCTTCTTAATACTTGGTTGCAAATCCTTTGCAGTCAATCAGAGCCTGAAGTCTGCAACGCATAGACATCACCAGACGCTGGGTTTCATCCCTGGTGATGCTCTCCCAGGCCTCTACTGCAACTGTCTTCAGTTCCTGCTTGTTCTTGGGGCATTTTCCCTTCAGTTTTGTCTTCAGCAAGTGAAATGCATGCTCAATGGGATTCAGGTCCGGTAATTGACTTGTCCATTGCATAACATTCCACTTCTGTCCCTTCAAAAACTCTTTGGTTGCAGTATGTTTTGGGTCATTGTCCATCTGCACTGTGAAGCGACGTCCAATGAGTTCTGCAACATTTGGCTGAATGTGAGCAGATAATATTGCAGAAACACTTCAGAATTCATGCTGCTGCTTTTGTCAGCAGTCACATCATCAATAAATACAAGAGAACCAGTTCCATTGGCATCCATACATGCCCACGCATGACACTACCACCACCATGCTTCACTGATGAGGTGGTATGCTTAGGATCATGAGCAGTTCCTTTCCTTTCCATACTCTTCTCTTCCCATCACTCTGGTACAAATTGATCTTGGTCTCATCTGTCCATAGGATCTTGTTCCAGAACTGTGAAGGCTTTGTTAGGTGTTGTTTGGCAAACTCTAATCTGGCCTTTCTGTTTTTGAGGCTCACCAATGGTTTACATCTTGTGTTGAACCCTCTGTATTTACTCTGGTGAAGTCTTATCTTGATTGTTGACTTTGACACACATACACCTACCTCCTGGAGAGTGTTCTTGATCTGGCCAACTGTTGTGAAGGGTGTTTTCTTCACCAGGGAAAGAATTCTTCATTCACCCACCACAGTTGTTTTCCGTGGTCTCCCGGGTCTTTTGGTGTTGCTGAGCTCACCGGTGCGTTCTTTCTTTTTGAGAATGTTCCAAACAGTTGTTTTGGCCACGCCTAATGTTCTTGCTACCTCTCTGATGGGTTTGTTTTGTTTCTTCAGCCTAATGATGGCTTGCTTCACTGATAGTGACAGCTCTTTGGATCTCATCTTGAGAGTTGATAGCAAGGATTCCAAATGCAAATAGCACACTTGAAATGAACTATGGGCCTTTTATCTGCACATTGTAATTGGGGTAATGAGGGAATATCAAACACCTGGCCATGGAACAGCTGAGACCATTACTTTTGGTCCCTTAACAAGTGGGAGGCACATCTGTAAACTGCTGTTAGTCCTACACCATTCACCGTTCGAGTTGGATGTACATACCCTCAAATTAAAGCTGACAGTCTGCAGCTAAAGCACATTGTGTTTGTTTCATTCCAACTCCATTGTGGTGATGTATAGAGCTAAAGATGTTAGAATTGTGTCGATGTCCCAATATTTCTGGACCTGACTGTATATTGCACTATTATCAATTTTTATACTTTTGTTTTCCATACCTTGGAATTGCTAAAAAAGAACTTAAGACGTTCTGTTATACAAAGAAACTTTGTTATTACATGCGAAACGTTAAATTGATGTGTTATAAACATGTGCACAGCACAACATTTCTTTTGAATTAATGGATTAGTCCTAAAACGCAATCTATTTAGTTGCTAAAGAAATTCGTTTTCATTTTTTTAGTATGAAAACTAATTTCATTCATCCGAAAACCAGCGGATACAATTACTATTGTAGTGGCTCCTCAGAAGGCTGAGATCGCTGCTTGTAAGGCTGGGGTCAGACAAATGCAGTGTGAATGTGCGTTTAGCCACACTTTATTACGGCCTTGGTAGCAGCAAATGACGTTGAACGCAGGCCCACACACGAATTACGGCCGCACAAAAGTTTGGCCGTGCAACGCAAGCGGCAAACGATGCATTTTTGCAAGAACGTCGAACCGCTAGTACTGACGTACAGAGTGCCCTGCGTCCGCATAGCGGCGTTCGTGCATGATTAGGAGACGTCAGACGCTGCTCATGTCCGGCCAACATAACGCCCAGACACCCAAAGTTTCCTGGTTTGGATCCGTAAAAAATCACGGCCGAAATTGCGCATCGTATGACCGCTATCGCGTCCGCCGTGAAAAAATGCGTTTGGACACATCAACGCACTTTTTGACGGTAGACGTGAAAAATGTGTTTGACCCTAGCCTTACAGTATCTCTCACTCTCAGCACAATGTGTCAGGCAAAGCTGTTACAGTAACTGACTGCTGCTCATCACAGCACTCAGAGTTTCAGTAAAACTAGTAAATAATACTTTTATATATAAGAGGTTATAACAATATTATTTCCTTGTTTTACTGAAATTCTGAGCGCTGTGATGAGCAGCAGTCAGATACTGTAACAGCTGAGCCTGATACATTGTACTGAGAATATAACAAGCAGTCGATCTCACAGCCACTGGATTTAAAGGGCTATAAAAAATCCTCATCTCTGTATAATGTATAGAACATCCTCCTGCATTAATTAAAACCCCTCTCTGTATAATGTAGATAACATCCTCCTGCATTAATCAATACCCCTCTATGTATAATGTATAGAACATAATCCTGAATTAATTAATGTCCCTCTCTGTATAGAACATCCTCCTCAATTTATACCTTTCTCTGTATAATGTATATAACATCCTCCTGCATTAATACCCCTCTCTGTATAATGTATAGAACATCCTCCTGCATTAATTAATGCCCCTCTCTGTATAGAACATCCTACTGCATTGGCATGTGGAGGGTGCAGAACTTCGGAATGCAATGCTTATCCAGCACAGGAGAGGGAACTGTTACTTAAACTTTGTATCTTTGTGGGGAGACAGACAGGAATATAAAAGCAGGGGAGAGGGAAAATATTAACGTAAATCGGTCTGAAAGCTCAGAGAAGAGATGACTGGTGCAAATTTATTTTTATAATAAAATAAAGCACTTTAAATCCAGGGAAAACATTCAAATAAATCACACTGAAGGCTCATAATGACAGAGTAACTGTGAGAGTTGGATACTAAATTTATCAGACGTAAAAAACCCTTTATAACAAGCAGCACTGGGAGAGGAGAGGGACTTTATATAAAACGTGTATTATAGATGAGGAAAGGGGGATAGTGCTCCTGGATAATATAAAATGTATCAGACCTAAGCCCCTATTATGCAGAGTGGGAGGGGAGATAACATACGTTTTATAAAGTCCCTCTCTTCTCCCATCGCTGCTTGTTATAAAGGGTTTTTTACTATCCAGCCCTCCTCTATCATTAGCTTTCAGTGTGATTTATTTGAATGTTTTCCTTCTCCAGCTGCTTTTCTAATCTTGTCTGCCTCATAGACATGCAAGGGTTAAGTAAAGGTTTCCTCTCTTGTGCTGGCTGTCTGTGCTGCGAGTGAGTATTCAGGAGCTCTATTACTTTCAGATTTTCGGGTAGGGGTCGGGAAGGATTACGCATACAAACCTTTTCTGTAGCTTTGCGATGTTGCGCTCTTCATGGCTGGTCTCCTTCACTCATAAATGTAATATCACAAAAAGGACTGAAACTAAAATGTAGTGCATTTTTTTTTTTTTCGTTTTTTGTACTGAGCAGTTTTGTATCTCTTGAGTCATACGAAAACTAAATTATTCCAAAATTCGGACTAAATTATTTTAGTACTAAAACGAATGCACATGTCTAATGCCTTATATGTTTTCATTTCCTTCTGGGGTATGTGTAAAAAAAAGTCTTGTTTCACCCATTGTTAGACACTACACGAGCGCTATTTCCATTTTATATTTTTATAGTATTTGTGATCACATTTTTGTGGTGAGATTGCGAGGGGTTCTCACCAAGGATACAGTTGCATGTGGTTGAATGTCATCATATTGAACGCCAACTGTAAATCTTTGATTTTCTTAAAAATTCCCAATTGATCTTCTTTTCTCAATCTGGATATTTTATTTTATTCAATGTTTTCAATTAATTGTAATGTATAAACCTTACTGAATTATGATGCATAAACATAAAAATACAACTAATAGTTTATTATGATGAAGAATGATTTTATTTATACAAGTCCCTGTCCCTAATTTCACACAATATCTTTTCTATTTTTTTTCTACAGGAGAGATGATGGTAAATGATTAAAGAACTTTCAGGTTGGTAACAAAACTTAAGAGTTTAAAGGTGCAATGTTATCATCTTTTATCAACAGACAAATGTCAACTGGGTATTGTAAATCAAGGCAAACTGGAGCAGTGCGGCTGTAATTGTGCATGTACACATACCTTCTGCTCCAGAAGAAATAACAATATATGGAGCAAACAATACAATAGATTATATTTATTTACTCATGTTTTACTCAAAGGAAAGTAGTGCAAAGATCTAAACGTCACACAATCACCATGGACACCCATGGAATTAACAGGATCTTTCTATTCATTTTCATGGTGACTGTGGTACTTTTAGAACTTTACGCTGTTTTACAGTGGTGGAAGTACAGGCTCTATATCATATTTGAAGCCTCTCATGATTTCAAGTTGGGTTGGGAGAATGATTTACTCAAATGGAGTTGGAACAAAAGACACAATATAAATGAATTCATCATGGCTGTTGAGCTCAACCATGATGTATACATTTTTAAACACATCACTGAAGAATGGCATAACAACCACATCTTGTTTAGCCTTGGAGAGAGTTCTCCCAAGGCAGTGGGGAAACCTGTATAGACCAGATTAGCTTAGTAATAGCGCATGACTCAGTCAAAGAATTGTCAGCAGATCTTCCTTTAAGCACAAACTTGCTTCCAAGTCAATAACTCAAATAATTATAGTACAGGCAAGTTATAATTTAACATTGCATTTAACAAATACACTACCAAGTGGTTTTCCATAAAGCCAGTGGCAGAAACCTATGGGTTTATGTAGAAACACTGTAAATGACCCATTAACCCTATCACCTTCACCAGTACACACGCATACAAAACTACACACATACATTCACAAAAATAGCCACACACACACAAACACACACCTACAAAAGACACATATACCAAAAATATATCATATATGGTCTGTAATAGAGGTCTTCAACTCCTATTAAAGCATTGTATAGGCAGTGGGCTACCTCTGCAGACCAAATTGAACTATCATTGCCATTTCTAAACAGTGTCCGTAGATTCATGAGCTCATTCGCTGCAATGAAATTTGCATTCCTCCAGATAAAAGCCAGATCAAGTTAACCCGATCTTGGACAGCCATGGGTACTTTTGATCACAGTGTGTCAGGAAGGATCAGTACCGGCCTTGCTGATATGAGCCCGGTATGCAGTGATATATATGAAGGTTGCTGCCTTCAGGTGTGGGCACAGTTCTGCCAATGGCTGGGGGTCTGACATCATGTTAACACAAACACAAACTCCCTGATACTGTTCTATGTGTTTAACTTGTATGTATATTGGTTATTCTGTCTATCCCATTGTACAGCGCTACAGAACTTGGTGGTGCCTTACAAATAACTGTAACTGCAGGCACACATAGCAGTGGGTCCTTGTTTGGGGGTGATTCCAGGGGAGCAGTGGCAATCCAGGAGTACCGTTTGATAGCTTGGGCCCCTATGGTGTCAGAGTCCAAAAGTGCACAAATCCAGAGACAGGGGCAAGAATAGCAGCATGTAGCAGTTACCCCCAGCTGATGCCGCATGGTTGCTGCTGCCCAAGCTCCTGGAGCCATAAAGGCTCAGCAATGTAGGTTCCCAAAGGAGCTCCCTCCTGAAAATCACCGCAATGGTAGCTCCCATGAGGGGGACCCTAACCCCAAAAGAGCACCCTTCTGGATCAAAGGGTTTTCAGGGCACCAGAATTTAAATTTTCTGCAGATGTTTCCATTAAAATGAATGCTGTGCAGTCCTGGAATGGGATTGGCTGGAGTTTCAAAACCAGGCTTCCCCTGGTGGCAGGGAACATGAGGGACAGACTTAAAGGCATTTGGATTATGTGCTGCTGGTGGAAAGTCACAAAAACATCACTTTTAACAGTAAAACAAACAGACAAATAGCTTGCAGGAGGGGAATAGCAGAGGAGTGAGGATTTAGTACAGTCCACAGTCTCTGAGCACGGGGTTCCATGACACTTCTGTATTGTGTCTTGGCCTTGAAAAATATCTATATATATATAGTGGCTGTAGAAAAAAGAAAAAACAGAATTGCACAGTATGACTAATATAAAGATTTCAATATTCTTAGATATATCAAACTTATATATAATGAGCCCACATCCGACTCTGGGTATAAGTGCTGTATGGGTCTTGATTCTTTTTCAGATGCCCATCAACCCCTTTGTGGTATCAAAATGTTCATGCTTCATCAACCTGTAGCATAATTAAATATACACAGGGGAAAATCCCTAGCATAACTGTATAACAGGGTGGCAGTATAACAAAAGTGAGCCAGTTGTAAACTTAGATTCCTGAGCCCCTATTGGCTCTTGTGAATCGCATACGGAGTTATAGAGGAACTCCAAAATCTTCTTTAGACTGGACAGACAGCAGGCAGCAGCAGTTAAAATAACATTAAAACCAATATAAAATAAAACCATAGCTACCAGAACGCGTTTCGTCTATTGACTTCTTCAGCTGGTATCTTCAAATCTTCCTTTCTGCTGTCTTTATTTATATTATGTCCATGGTAATCCATAAACGCGAGGGTTGACTGGAATCATCTTGTGCATGCGCTGTCACTCTGTGCCTCACCCCAGAACAAAGAAGTGCGACGCGAAAGTATATGATCACCGCTTGCCCTTCTATACATGCGATCCATGGATACGTATCATTACACAATGCAGGGCTTTTGCTATCAGTTCATCGAAACAGCCTGCTTAATTCTTTCTCTAAATACATCTCCTCATTATTTACATTATCAACAAATATATCTTCACATTTAAAAATGACCATGTGCATTATTATTGCGCTCCGTCTGAGGAAATTATACATATTTGCGCTTAAATTATACATCCATACGTCTAATAGATTTTTACTATAACATTATAAAAATTGGAACTTACATTGTTATATAAACCCTGTGGATTATTTATGATCAAATAGGTATTCACCTAATAATATCACACATATACTATCAGGGCCGGCCCGTCTATGGAGAAGGGGGGAGCAGAGGCTCCAGGCGGCCCTTTGACAGGGAGGTATTTTGCTGCCCTGTCAAAGGCACCGGCATAGAGCGCCCGCCCTGGAAAGGCACGGCCCTGCTGCTGGTCGGGAAACAGGCTCTGCCCGCCCCTGCCCCCTTCACTGCGGCCCACCTAGCATGCAGGTGCCTGGGAGGTGCCGGCATGCTTGAAAGCCTCCAGAGTCCACGTGCCTGGAGGCTTTCAAGCACGCCGGTGCCCTCCCAGCGTGCAGGTGCCCGGCGGCGTTCAAGCCCACCAGCGGGCCAGCCCAGACGCCCAGCCAGCCCAGACGACCGGACCCGGCCAGCCCGGACCCGACCAGCCCAGACGGCCAGCCCGGACCCGACCAGCCCAGACGCCCAGACCCTGCCAGCCCAGACCAGGCCAGCCCAGATGCCCGGACCCAGCCAGCCCGGACCAGACCAGCCCAGATGCCCAGACCCAGCCAGCGCAGAAGCCATGCCCCGTCCAGGCCAGAAGGCAAGTCGGCACTTTCAGCATGCTGGTGCCTGGCGGCTTTCAAGCCATGCAGCGGGACGGCGAGGCCTCGACTAGGTCTGAAGCCAGGTCTCTGATTAGGCCCAAAGCCAGGCCTCTGGAGATTGACCTCGACCGGGCCTGGTGGTGTCCAATAAGCCCTCCAGCAGGCTGGTGACCAGGGTGGGTAAGTGTATGTGTGTGTGACTGTGTGTGTGTGACTGCGTGTGTGACTGAGTGTGCGACTGTGTGTGTGTGACTGTATGTGTGTGTGTGTGAGACTGTGTGTGACTGTGTGTGTGTGTGTGACTGTATGTGTGTGTGACTGTATGTGTGTGTAACTATGTGTGTGTGTGACTGTTTGTGACTGTATGGGACTGTATGCGTCTGTGTGTGTAACTGTATGCGCCTGTGTGTGTAACTGTGTTTGTGACTGCATGCGTGTATGTGTGTGTCTGTGGATGTGTGTGACTGTATGCCTGTGTGTGTGTGTGTCTGTGGATGTGTGTGACTGTATTTGACAGTAGGTTCAGGATATGTGGCTCAATGATACGCTCATACACACTGCACATTACTGTGAGTTTTATTGCTGTGGAGCTCTGTGACACGCTCATACACACTGCACATTGCTGTGTTTTAATGCTGTGGAGCTCTGTGATACCCTCATACACTCCGCACATTACTGTGAGTTTTATTGCTGTGCAGTTCTGTGATACGCTCTTACACCCCGCACATTATTGTGAGTTTTATTGCTGTGCAGCTCTGTGATACGCTCATACACCCCGCACATTACTGTGAGTTTTAATGCTGTGGAGCTCTGAGATATGCTTTTACATGCCACGTGTTTTTTTTCCTTTGGGGGGGCAGCTTTTCACCTGTCGCTCTAGGTAGCACAGTGGCTTGGGCCGGCCCTGTATACTATATACATAGTTCCTCTCCAAATTACGGTTCTCTTATTACCTGGACATTGAAATGTAAATACTACAGTGAGATATTATATTTAATGGAGTAGAGTTATCATATTTATTAATCCTAGATTATTCTTATTATCATCCAAAGGGTGAAGGGATTGTATACCACATACTTTACCAACAATTAATGTACTATCCTATATAGGTAAACCCGTTTCAAATAATATATTCAAAACTCTTTACATATTAGGATTAAAATGCCACTCTCATTTTTGTTAACATTCCATTGGCATGTGTATTGATTTATCCTATCGTAATTAACATTATTTAATTTTGTGATTAAATTATTGTACCATAATAATTAAACTTAAATCTAATGGTATTATTAAATTATTAAATGTTAAATTATATCAATAATAAAGTGCGAAGTGTTAATTTGTGAATCACTATACATCATATAAATAGTATCATCAATATTAATTATGACCATAAATACTATGTTGTTATATCTGTACTTTAGTGCTAAATGTACCATTAAGTAACACTTTTTCTAAATATTAATTACTTAAAAATTTACAAATTATTTATATAAAATGTATAGCAAACATATATAAAATTGTGTATAAGATAATAGTATATAAAAACTTATTTAACAGGTGATATGGTTAAAATATTGTGCATATTAGTTGTTACCTTCTTCGAATACATTACCAATATATATCTAATAACCTACCATCAATGGCATAATATATTAAGTTGTGTACAGTGAATAATTAAAGCGCTCTATACATTACCAAATTATAAATAAATATATAATTATCATAATATTTAAACTGTCATGTGAATAAATTATATCCATAATTATGTTTATGTATTATAAATTATTAAATTATTGGAATTTACATATTTATTCATTTTTAATAATACAAACCAGAAATAATAAGATACAAGAGTTAGCAAAAACCTCTACATACTGGTGTACCCAATACATAACCCTGCATTATGCAAATGATTTGGGGGGGGGGGTGACAGGAAAACAAAGGGGGTGTAGGTCGTTATATACAAAAGAGACCTACCGGAGTTTGAGCTTTGTCTTGGAATCTCGGCGGGACTAGCGAGCCGTGACTCCCGGAGCAACCAAGGGGACCATGTGCTAAGATGTATATCTGTGCAGCCATGTACCTGTGCAGTCATACTTTTCAACAAATGTAATTGTTCTACTTTAATAAGCCAGTGCCGATATGAGAGTACAGTTTGAGATGCCCAAAGGGAGGGGATGACAGACTTGACTGCGTTCAAGAGATTTGTGAGCAAGGATTTTTTATATGTCACGGCCACAGTCGGGATGTGGTGTAGAAAAAGAGTTTTGGGGAGGAAAAGTGGGGATGGTTCTACCACCCTGGAGATAGTGGCAAATACTGATTGCTAGTGTAGCGCTGTTTAGTTCTGTTGCTGTAATTACTCATTTTTGGCCACCAGGGGAGACAAGCGCAATGTAAACTATACTGGACATAATGGGACTACGTTTTCCAGCATGCTTTGGGGCAGAGACAGGAAGTGGGTGGGGAGAACCGACAGACATCCGCAGCCTCGTTTGGAGGAGAGCCAGTGCGCGCCGAGGGGTGAACAGAGCAAGACGCACGTGAGACAGTGAGCGATTGTGACCAGGCCGGAGAGCAGGTGCTGCCTTGCGGACACTGGAGATCGGTTTCAGTGACTTGCCAGAGACCTAGTAATCCACTGCTGAGAGGTTTGCACAGACACAGAGCTGCAGATTGGACCCCGAGTTAGGAGACCGCGATGATCCAATGGGAGTGCAGGCGGTAAGCTGAAAATCTTGTTGCAAAGACAGACAAGCAAGAAAAGCGGACCCGGTGGCACAGAGTCCCAGCCAAATCGAGCGAAGAGACGTCCTTGGTCGGGCAACGGAGCAGATTGTCTGGCGGATGGGTGAGAGGCCTTCCAGGCCACAGTAAAGTTAACAAAGCACGCTGCAGTTTGCTTAAATCTACAGGGCCCCAACGTGACTAGTCGAAGATGCACTGAATCCATTCACTGGCCAGTCGAATCTAGTACCCGGGTACCAACACACACATACACGCACACCTTCTTGGGACACAACCTGTACAGGACTTACACTCTGGCAATGGAGGGGTTAAAATTTCCTTTTTACCGCTGCGCGTTTCTCGCATTACGAATTCCTGTAAATATATATATATACCGTGCTTGCTTTATATATGCCAGTTTATTTGAGACCAGTAAACTATATAACTTATAAAATCCACAACAGTGCTGGTGTATATTTATTCCCTAGTGCGGTGAGACTGACCCGAGGTTAAATTCAGCGGCTCCTCCGGGAGTGAGTGCTACACGTGGGGGCTCGTTTCCGGAATTCCAGTCTCTGTAATAAAACCGCATTTAAAGGGTTAAATATGGATCCAGACACTGCTGCCAAATGGTGTGAGGAGCAAGATAGCCAGATAGAGTTAAGCATAGTCATGGATATTCCTGCAGACACTTGGGCCGAAGATCAGATTCGCCGGGCCGTGGCTGCACTGACACCAGATCATCGGGGGTTAATCCTGGACATTAAAGCGAACCAGATACCTCTCACACATATGTTCTTTTTGAGTGGAGAAAGGGTGTTCCAGTGTGTTTTCAGGGCGCGAGCGTGAAGCTGACCGATGAGGTGGAAGTTCAACTGATTCAGCCAAGTGCGCCACGTGGCGATCCCGCGAGTGTTCCCGCGCCCAGTCTGCTGGCCATGATCGGGCCTGAATTTATAGTGGCTATTGGAGATTTGCTGGCTAAATGTCAAAGAACAAGCCCTCCGCACACTAACTTTGGTTATCGAGGGTTGAGAAATTTTACAGGAAACGTACCAACTCCGGCGGGAGAAGAAACCTTCGAAGAATGGGTAGAACAGGCGATGCAGGCTCTGGATGAGTGGGACGTCCCCGAAGCACAGAAGAAGCAAAGAATTACTGAGAGCTTAAAGGGACCTGCGTCAGAGGCTGTCAGAAACCTAAAATTGAGTAAACAAGACTGCACCGCTTTAGATTACCTAAACATAGAAACATAGAAACATAGAAAAGTGTCGGCAGATAAGAACCTTTCGGCCCATCTAGTCTGCCCAATTACATGGATACTTTACCTGGATTTATCTTTTGTTTAGGATAGCCGTATGCCTATCCCATGCCTGCTTAAATTCAATTACTGTTTTGGCCTCTACCACTTCAACTGGAAGACTGTTCCATGTATCAACCACCCTCTCAGTAAAATAATGCTTTCTGATGTTACTTTTAAACCTTTGCCCCTCTAATCTAAACGTACTACAGGAAGTCTTTGGGCGAACGGAAAAGGCTGTGGAGCTCGTGTACCAGTATGAACATACTTACCAGCGGAAAGGTGAGAAGATGACTGAATATATGAGGCACCTAGATAAGATTCTGCACCAGATACTTCTTAAGAAAGGGGCCGAACCGGCCGAAATAGACAAAATCCGAATGCAGCAGATCCTGAGGGGCGCTCAACCTCTAGATCCTGTGATGCTACAGCTGAGAACAAGAGAAGGTAACCGAGAATTGAAATACCTGGAACTGATCTGAGCTGTCAGAGAGGAAGAGGCTCTACTTGAAGAAAAATCCTTTAGGAGAGGAGAAAGAGCTTACGTACAACCCGTGAGGCATAACGAATGTTTGCAAGCGGAAGATGATTCGTTAAACACCTATGGATCCGAAGTGGACGAACAGGAGCATCTGGTTGTTCCTAAATCCACAGAGAATGCTGCAAAAGAGCAAATTATTCCTACATATAGTGAAATCCACAAAACTGTTAAGAAAGTGCAAGAAGCTCAAGCTGAATTGCAACAGGCACACACGGACCTGTGCCGAGTGCTTTTGAAGGTGGCAGAGACACAGACCGATATGCAGAAGTTCCTTACTGATATACGGACAACTGGAGTTGCTGTGGCGTCTGGCCAGGGTCCTTCAACCGAATCACCACAAGCAAGTGCGTCTCCGTCTTCAAAGAAGAGATGTTTCAGTTGTGGGGAAATGGGTCATTTCTGAGCGCAATGCAAAAGCCAAAAGCCTGAAGGAAATAGGGTAGAAGAGTTCCTAAAAGCCTTGGAAGGGCTGCTATCTACCTCACCGGCGGGAAACGCCAGAGGGCCCAAGTGAAGGAGCAAACTAGGTGCCCAATGGTTAAAAACCGCTCCAGAAATCAAGCCAGGACTGAAAGGCCGAGAGGGCCCAGAGTTTTGCCAACTGCTGAGCCTACCAGGACTGAAAGAGTCACTCCCTTAGCATCCGGTCCTACGTCATGGGGAAGCAATGCAAACCCAAACCCTACACGGGCCAAGAAGAAGGTTAGGGTACAGCAAACGGGGTCTAAACTTCCTGCTACTACGACAAAGTTTCCTGACCCGCTGATAGGTCCTTCTCCCATCGTTCCAATCCAAGTAGAGGGAGTCTATACCAAAGCTCTGTTGGACTCAGGGGCTCAAGTGACATTGATCTACCGAGACTTCTATGAGAAGCACTTGAAACACATACCTCTACAGAAGTTAAAGGACCTTGAAATCTGGGGTATCGGAACTGAGAAACTTCCCTATGACGGATATCTACAGGTGAAGTTAGAGATCAGATCCGAAGTCATCGGACAGTCTGGAGGTTGTGATGCATTGGCCATTGTGTGTCCTCGGCCTTCAGGGGCCAACAGAAGTTCTATGATAGTGGGGACGAATACTGATCTGGTGCGACATCTCCTGACTCCTATAGTACTGGAAGAAGGTTCTACCAGGGGAGTACACCCGATGATACATCCAGTCTATCAGTGAATGGTCAAAGAACAGAAGGCACCTGCCGAAGTGGGGTGCCTGTGGAGAATGGGAGGAACAGAAAAGGTTCTGCAATCAGGAGAAGTGGAGAGTTTCTGGGCTTCAGTCAAGTTGAACGGATCGCCACCAGGTCCCTATGTGGTACAGGAAACTGATTTCAATCATGGGAGTGAAGCTGGAGTAGAAGTAATCCCTGAAATAATCTCCACAAAAGCTTTGAAACGAACACGAGGAAGAGTCTCAGTCAGTGTATGTAATGTGTCTGATTCTCCAGTGATCCTGAAAGCACGAATGCCTATCGGGCAAGTAGCGTCCGCTACGCCTCTCTCTCCTACCGATTTAGGAGGGGGAGTGAATAAAGAGATTCCAGCTGACAGGTTCTATCCCAAGGACGCTCCCATCTCGCCTGAATGGAAGAAACGTCTTCAGTCCCAGGTCCTAAAGTGGAGAGACTTGTTCTCAAAGGATGAGTTCGACGTGGGCCTAGCTAAGAGTACTGAGCATTGCATTCGACTACAGGAAGATAAGCCGTTTCGAGAAAGGTCAAGACGAGTTCCGTTGGGAGACTTGGATGATCTAAGAGAACAGCTGAATGAACTGCAAAGAACTAAGGTGATTCAAGAGTCCAGGAGCCCTTATGCATCTCCAATAGTGATGGTTCAGAAGAAGAATGGTTCTGTCCGTCTATGTATAGACTATCGCACGCTAAATCGGAGAACCATCCCAGATCAAAATGCCACTCCTCGGATAGAAGATGCCTTACAGTGTTTGTCTGGAGCAAAATGGTTTAGTGTACTAGACCTGCAAAGTGGGTATCACCAGATACCAATGCATCCTGAAGACAAAGAGAAGACTGCGTTCATCTGCCCACTGGGGTTCTTTGAGTTCAACAGAATGCCTCAAGGCCGTACGGGGGCTCCAGCCATGTTCCAATGGTTAATGGAGAAGACAGTCGGGGACATGAACCTGATCGAAGTGTTAGTGTATCTGGATGACATAATTGTGTTCGGGAAGACTTTGGAAGAACATGAGCAACGGTTGGAGAAGGTCTTGAAGCGGCTCCATGAAGAGGGGTTGAAACTGTCTCTGGAGAAGTGTCAATTCTGTTTACCTTCCATTACGTATCTGGGACATGTTTCAGCAGAAGGTGTTTTGACGGATCCTCGAAAGTTGGAAGCCGTAGCTTCCTGGCCTAGACCCCGAAATGTTACTGAACTTTGATCTTTCTTGGGGTTCTGCTCCTATTACCGAAGATTTGTAGGAGGATTTGCCAAGATAGCTCAACCACTGAACAAGCTCCTACAGAAGGAAGACGCAGAAGAAGGCCACAAGGCCTCTGACCGAAATTCGTCGGCTCCAGGGCCAAGGAAGGCTCGACAATCTATCCAAGGAGAATGGACTAGTCAATGCGAAGGTGCTTTCATGAAGCTGAAAGAGAGTCTAACTCGAGCTCCTGTCTTGGCTTACGCTGATCCTCATAAGCCGTACGAATTGCATGTGGATGCCAGCAGAGAAGGTCTAGGGGGAGTCCTATACCAAGAATATGGTGGATTGTTGAGGCCTGTAGCCTATGTGAGCCGGAGTCTTACGCCTTCAGAAAAGAACTATCCTACCCACAAGTTGGAGTTCCTAGCCTTGAAGTGGGCGGTAGTAGACAAGCTGAAAGATTATCTGTATGAAGCCGAATTTGTGATAAAAACTGATAACAATCCTCTTACCTAAGTCCTTACTACTGCGAAGCTGGATGCAATGGGACATCGGTGGTTGGCCACTCTGTCAGGGTTTCGGTTCAGCCTGAAGTATCGCCCTGGAGTGAATAATCGAGATGCCGATGCTTTGTCGAGAAGACCCTACACTACAGAATGGACTCAGTTAACTCCAGATAGGGTGCAAGCTTTATGTCAAGGAGCAGAGCGCCGGGTCAAGGGAGGGATTGAAGCAGAAGCCATAGGAGTTATGGCTGCGGCTGTTCCAGAGTTCTATTGTAATCCTACGCAGCTGAGGGATGAAAGTTTGCCTACTCTTTCGAAACAGGACCTGAGAGTTGATCAGGCTGGAGACCCTTTGATTGCATTAACCGTGAAGGCCCTAAACGCGAACCAACGGGAAATTCTTCTGACAAATTCCACAGAAGGGGCCAGATTGGTATACAAAGAGTAGGAACGGTTGAACATGTTGGATGGGGTGGTCTACCGAAGGGGCCCCTCAAACAATGCTGAAGAGACCCAACAGTTGTTCCTTCCCACCAAACACAGAGAGGATGTGCTGCCGTCATTACGCGATGAACATGGACATTTAGGTGCAGAGAGAACTTTTAAGCTGGTGCGAGACAGATTCTATTGGCCCTGCATGGGATCTGAAGTTGAAAGTTACTGACACTCATGTCTGAGGTGCATCCGAAGGAAAACCCTACCAACCCGAACTGCTCCAATGAGCCACCTACAAAGTCAAGGACCCATGGATTTGGTGTGCATTGATTTCCTGTGCTTAGAGCCGGATGCTAGTGGGCAGGGAAATATTTTAGTAGTGACTGATCATTTCACGCGTTATGCCCAAGCTTTTTCTACGAAAGACCAACATGCTCCTACGGTGGCGAAGGTTTTAATGGAAATGTTTTTTGTTCACTATGGCCTACCAAGGAGAATACACTCGGATCAGGGTAGAGACTTTGAGAGCCAGCTTGTTGGGCAATTACCGTAGCTGCTGGGAATTTAGAAGACCCGAACTATACCATATCACCCTCAAGGTGATGCTCAACCAGAAAGGTTCAATCGCACGCTGCTAAATATGTTGGGGACATTATCAAACAGAGAGAAGCAGAGCTGGAGTCTTCACATAGCTACGCTAGTACATGCATACAACAGTACGTAGAGTGACACTACTGGATACTCACCGTACCGTCTTATGTTCGGAAGGGAAGCTCGACTGCCGGTTGATTTGGCGTTTGGGCTATCTCTGGATCAGACGTCTGTAGCCTCTCATAGAAATTATGTGGATAGACCTCGGAAGAATTTGGCCTCTGCGTTTGAACAGGCCCGTTTGACCTCTGGGAACAGGGAACAGAGGAATAAGCGAAACTACTACTTGAAAGTTCGGATACAGGATCTACAACCCGGTGATAGGGTTTTGTTGAAGAACTTGGGTGCTTCTGCCAGGCATAAGTTGGCGGATAGATGGAGTTCTCAAGTCTACATTGTCTGCAAGCAACTGCCGGGTCTGCCAGTTTACCAAATTCGACCGGATGGAAAGGCTGGGCCTCTTAAAAACTGGCACCGGAATCATCTGCTACCTTTGAGAGAGGCTGTAAGGATACCAGTTGGAGACAAACTTTCTCTGCCAAACCCGCCTGCTCCATGTTTGACTCCCGTTACTCGGTCTCAGCAGACATGGGTTGTTGAAGAAAGTGAAGGGGATAGTGAGGAAGAAAGCTTTTGTCTGGACTGGGTGCGCTCACCAGAGCCTGAAGAGGTCATTCCAGTTCCCGAACAGTGGGGAAGTAACCTGAGGCCTGAGGCTCCTGAATTCCAACTGGAAATTCCTGAAACTTCTGAAATTCCTGTAGTTCCTGAAAACGCGTCCTATGATTATAGTTCTATGCCTTCACTGGAAGGATCATACTCCGAAGAGATGTCTGTTCCAGTTGTGGATGAAAGAACCGAACCCGTACCTGTAGTACTTCCGCCTGAAGAGGAGCTGATTGAGCCAGAACCAAAAAGTTCTGTCTTCCCCCCCAGAGACTTACCTATGACTCACCAGGACATGAAGCACTGAATTGGCTGTCACCACAGTGCGAAGGTTGCCCGAAGTGTCTGCTATGTTAGCTGAGGTAGCCAGAAGCATGAGTAAACTTGAGGACGTATACTTAACCCATTGTATGTTTGCTGCTGAGCCTGTATATATTGACCGATGTAATGTAACTGTTACACCTCCTTGGAGAGACCCAAGAGTTCTAGGAGGGGGAGATTGTAGAGCTGTTTTAGTTCTGTTGCTGTAATTACTCATTTTTGGCCACCAGGGGGAGACAAGCGCAATGTAAACTATACTGGACATATTGGGACTACGTTTTCCAGCATGCTTTGGGGCAGAGACAGGAAGTGGGTGGGGAGAACCGACAGACATCCGCAGCCTCGTTTGGAGGAGAGCCAGTGCGCGCCGAGGGGTGAACAGAGCAAGACGCACGTGAGACAGTGAGCGATTGTGACCAGGCCGGAGAGCAGGTGCTGCCTTGCGGACACTGGAGATCGGTTTCAGTGACTTGCCAGAGACCTAGTAATCCACTGCTGAGAGGTTTGCACAGACACAGAGCTGCAGATTGGACCCCGAGTTAAGAGACCGCGATGATCCAATGGGAGTGCAGGCGGTAAGCTGAAAATCTTGTTGCAAAGACGGACAAGCAAGAAAAGCGGATCCGGTGGCACAGAGTCCCAGCCAAATCGAGCGGAGAGATATCCTTGGTCGGGCAGCGGAGCAGATTGTCTGGCGGATGGGTGAGAGGCCTTCCAGGCCACAGTAAAGTTAACAAAGCACGCTGCAGTTTGCTTAAATCTACAGGGCCCCAACGTGACTAGTCGAAGATACACTGAATCCATTCACTGGCCAGTCAAATCTAGTACCCGGGTACCAACACACACATACACCTACACCTTCTTGGGACACAACCTGTACGGGACTTACACTCCGGCAACGAAGGGGTTAAAATTTCCTTTTTACCGCTGCGCGTTTCTCGCATTACGAATTCCTGTAAATATATATATATACCGTGCTTGCTTTATATATGCCAGTTTATTTGAGACCAGTAAACTATATAACATAAAATCCACACCAGTGCTGGTGTATATTTATTCCCTAGTGCGGGGAGACTGACCCGAGGTTAAATTCAGCGGCTCCTCCGGGAGTGAGCGCTACACTAGTATACAAACATCCCTGGACACTCCCACCAGATATGCAGCCAGGGCCCGGATTTATAACTAGGCAGAGTAGGCATGTGCCTACAGGCACATGCCACGAGGTGCTCTGTAAAAAAAAAAAAAGTATTATTGTTTTTAAAAATTTGCAATCATTTAGACCACTGCATCTCTGGCTTGAGGAACATATGAGGTATCATTGGAAAGGCCAGATTATGGCCTTTCCAGTGATACCAAATATAATCATGTTAGTTTTTTGGGAAAATAAAATAAATAAGCTATTATATTTCTGTTTTTTCTAAAGCAGCACTATTATTCAGTTTACAATTATAAAGTGAACAGTGATGCTGTGCTAACTCACCTTCTCATTTTCCACACTGCCAGTAGGTGTGGAGCTGATGATGCAATGCAATGCACTATTTCGTCGAACCAAGATGGCACTGCAGTGAGGAGAGACAGGGACTAATTGAAAAAGTGCAGAAGCAATATATGCTTTTACACATAAAACAACAATGCCACTGAGCTAACTCAACTAAGGCAACAGATTCTGCCCCTTCTCTTCATTTGAGCGATGAGAGAAACTAGTTTTCAGTGTAGCGCTACTCCCGCGAGAGCCGCTATATTTGACGGGCCTTCTGTATCACTCCAGTGATTACCCACCTCCACCTCTGGCGCCAAGTAACACCAAGACAAAGTTATACTATAAATAAAAAGGGGTTTATTAGAACTAGAGAACAGCCCCTATGTAGGACAAAGTGATCAACAGTATAACGATATTGAATGGGTTAATTTACCATCATTATTCAGCACAATGATGATTGAACGAGACAGTAAGCTTTACAATATTTCAGTGCGGTTCAATTATAGACTATAATCGACGTAACCGATGTCAGTACCTATCTAACCTTTCTAACTTCTACCTAACCACTGGCCAGTGGGAACTACACAAACTCTCGAGTCTACTAGCGTTGGGGCCCTTTGGATTCTGCCGTTGGATATCTTTAATGCAAAACCATATTTGTACTCCACAATGTGAGAAAGAAATCTTCGCAGAGTGTCAAAGGGTAACAAGATTTGTAACTGCAGCGATCCTCCTTCTAGATGGAGCTGCGTGGGCAGTAGAACTAGGCCGGACAAGAAAGTTAGCAATCTCAACTCACGCAGGGCAGCCAAATACCTCTCTCTGTTACATACACTCACTCCTTCCCCGCTGGACGGTAGCTCGATCGCTATCACTAGCACTGGAAACACACAAGGACAACCGGATCTCTTCTCCGCTGGATGCACGAGGACAGCTGAAATTTCGATCAGCCAAACAAGACCGTCCACACTGTCCGCCTCGCCCTCTCTGGCACTGGTAACACATGAGGGCAGCCAGATCTCTCCTCCGCTGAACACACGAGGACCACTGAATGCACGATCCACAACACAGGACCGTCCACCCTGTCAGTCTCGCCCTCTCTGACTTCTCTCTGCACTGCACGTGCTCTTCCTTCCCTGGAAAACACGGTCTCCTCTTTGCCCTCCTGGGAGGTGTAGTTTTCTTCCTGTATCATTGCATTAGGTTCTCTGTACTTGCAACTACATGTTCCAGAATCCTTTGCAACCCTTTCAGTCTTCCTGTCTTAAACAACTTCCTTTTGCCAATGAAGAGACAGGGGAGGGAGGGAGAAATTCCCCCACAGCAGTGACAGGCTGCATGTATCTGTCCAAGCCTAAACTGCAGTGAGAAACACAATAGTCCACACACAGTCCAAGAAGCCCCCGCTACACACTCCCCCCACCAAGAATCTTTGGTCCTCCAAAGACAGCGAATTCTTGTACCTGATACATGCGTTTTTAATACACAAGGAGAAACAGGTTAACATGCACAAGACAGTAAACCATTCACATTTCCACAGAAATTTGACAATGGGACTTCTCACCAACTTGCATAAGAAATACGTTTGTTCTGTTTTGTGACCTTCCACATGGTGGTACCCAACTAGACATGCAAGAGGGGGATTTAGAGTTGCCCTCCGCTGCACTTGTGGTAGAAGGACCAGATGCCTCAAAAGTTCTCTGAGAGGTGTGCACAACCTCTTCCCTCAGGGAAGAACAACTGCCAACTCTGACCCATCTGAGTGTCCACTTCAGTAGACCACCCTGTCTGAGAGTTACAGTCGATTCCACTCCTCAATGACCCATTCTTCTTCCTCCCTGCGATAATGGGAGAAGCATAGGGGCTTCGAGACTCCCAGATAATTCCTGTTATCTTTAACTCAGCAACATGTTCCCTGAGGTCATACAAATCTGCTACTGGAATTACCCGAGACCTCTCTCTGAATGGTTTGTCCTCTTGTAAGCGAATACGGTGCTGCACATTCTTCACACATTCCACGTCAAACTTGTTCTTCGAGCAGGGTTTCTTCTACCTTGAAAGCTGTGTTTTAGCCCTTTCTTTCCACTCAGATGTCATTGGAGAGTCTTTTGGATAAAGATACTCTCCTGGTAATTCTTCCCCATCTACACCATGTTGTGCGATAGGTGTGGCTGAGTTTTCTTGTCCTATCATCTTTCGGACCCGAAGTTTCACTGGAGAGTCGTAACATTATGGACACTGACAGGAACCTTCCCGCGGGTCCTCTGTAAAGCCTTCATAGAAATGATTTCGGGAATCAGTCCCAGACCTGGATCTGCATTCTGAGGGTCGCCTTCCAAGATAACATAAGGACCCGGTTGTCCCCAACTCAACTTGACTGAAACCTGCAGACATGCAACTTCACCCGGCTGCAGGACCTTCTCCTGTTTGTCCAGCTTCCACAATTTTTCTACTGCAGCTGGGGCCTTTTGTTCTTGGATCAACAGCTGGTATACTGAGCATAACAGAGCGTAACATTTTCAGCCAAAGCCTCACTCTCTGAGACATGAGGAGTGAGTAACGTCTAACCAAGTTAGTGTTCGTCCCCACTATCACGGAGCCCCTCTTAGCCCCTGGAGGGCGGGGACATACAATTGCCAACGTATCAATAGCCGCTGGCTGTCCTAGAAACATAGAAAAATGTCGGCAGATAAGAACCTTTCAGCCCATCTAGTCTGCCCAATTACATGGATACTTTACCTGGATTTAGCTTTTGTTTAGGATAGCCTTATGCCTATCCCATGCCTGCTTAAATTCAATTACTGTTTTGGCCTCTACCACTTCAACTGGAAGGCTGTTCATGTATCCACCACCCTCTCAGTAAAATAATGCTTCCTGATGTTACTTTTAAACCTTTGCCCCTCTAAGACAAGAGGACATAGTCTTAGATTAGAGGGGCAAAGGTTTAAAAGTAACATCAGAAAGCATTATTTTACTGAGAGGGTGGTGGATACATGGAACAGTCTTCCAGTTGAAGTGGTAGAGGCCAAAACAGTAATTGAATTTAAGCAGGCATGGGATAGGCATAAGGCTATCCTAAACAAAAGATAAATCCAGGTAAAGTATCCATGTAATTGGGCAGACTAGATGGGCCGAAAGGTTCTTATCTGCCGACATTTTTCTATGTTTTTATGTTTCTAATCTAAGACTATGTCCTCTTGTTTTGCTACTTTGTTTCCTTTTAAATATACTCCCTTCCTCTACCTTGTGTATTCCCTTTACGTATTTAAATGTTTCTATCATATCTCCTCTGTCTCGTCTTTTTTCCAAGCTATACATGTTAAGATAATTAAGCCTTTCCTGGTAACTTTTCTCCTTCAAGCCGTACACCATTTTAGTAGCCCTTCTCTGAACTCTCTCTAAGATGTCTATATCCTTCTGGAGATACGGTCTCCAGTACTGCACACAGTACTCCAAGTGAGGTTTCACCAGTGCTCTGTACAGTGGCATGAGCACTTCCCTTTTCCTACTGCTAATACCTCTCCCTACACAACCAAGCATTCTGCTAGCATTTCCTGCTGCTCTATTACATTTACTACTTACCCTTAGATCCTCTGAAATAATAACCCCTAAATCCCTTTCCTCAGATGTTGAGGTTAGGACTGTATCAAATATTCTATATTCAGCCCTTGGGTTTTTACGTCCCAGGTGCATTATCTTGCACTTATCCACATTAAAACTCAATTGCCACAGCTCCGACCATTTTTTTAGTTTACCTAAATCATTTGTCATTTGGCTGATCCCTCCAGGAACGTCAACCCTGTTGCAAATCTTTGTGTCATCAGCAAAAAGACATACTTTTCCATTAATACCTTCTGCAATATCACTAATAAAAATATTAAAGAGAATGGGTCCAAGTACTGACCCCTGAGGTACCCCACTGGTAACAAGACCTTGCGCCGAATAAACTCCATTTACCACAACCCTCTGTTGCCTGTCACTCAACCACTGCCTAATCCATTCAACAATATTGGAATCCAAGCACAAAGGTTGCAATTTATTGATAAGCCTTCTATGCAGAACAGTATCAAAAGCCTTACTGAAATCTAAATAAGCAATGTCTACTGCACCACCTGTGTCTATTATTTTTGTTACCCAATCAAAAAAATCAATAAGATTAGTTTGGCATGATCTCCTTGAGGTAAACCCATGTTGTTTCTGATCCTGTAATCTATGTGTTTTTAGATGTTCAACAATCCTTTCCTTTAACATGGTTTCCATTAATTTCCCCACTACTGATGTAAGACTAACTGGCCTATAGTTCCCCGATTCCTCCCTACTACCCTTCTTGTAAATGGGCACAACATTTGCTAATTTCCAGTCTTCTGGGACGACTCCCGTTAACAGGGATTGGTTAAATAAATCTGTTAACGGTTTTGCTATTACACCACTGAGCTCTTTTAATAATTTAGGGTGGATCCCATCAGGCCCCATTGACTTATTTGTCTTTACTTTAGACAGCTGCTGTAGAACCTCCTCCTCTGTAAACTCATATGTAAATGTCTCGTTAGTGTTTCCTCCTAACTGAGGTCCCTTTCCTTCCTTTTCTTCTGCAAAGACTGAACAAAAATATTCATTGAGGCAGTCAGCGAGACTTTTATCCTTTTTTACATACATTCCTTCCTTTGTTTTTAATCTAACTAATCCTTGTTTTACTTTTCTTTTCTAGTTTATGTATCTAAACAATGTTTTGACCCCCTTTTTTACTAACTGAGCTATTTTCTCTTCTGCGTGTGCTTTGGAAGCTCTTATAAATTGCTTTGCCTCTTTCTGCCTAATCTTATAGGTTTGCCTATCTTCTTCACTCTGAGTTTTTTTATAATTATTGAATACTATCTTTTTGTTCTTCACTATTTTGGCCACTTCTGCAGAGTACCACAGTGGTTTCTTCCCTTTTTTGTTTTTTCTAACAAGCTGAATGCAGTTGCCTGTGGCCTTCCATAATGCCTCCTTTAAATAATCCCATTTCTCCTGGACTCCCTTTAAACTCCTCCAGTCTGATAATGACTCATTCACACAAAATCTCATTTTAGAAAAATCATTTTTTTTAGTCTAAAACTTTTGTTTTTGTGTGGTGCGGCTCCATCCCTGTTCTTATATTAAACCACACTGACTGGTGATCACTAGATCACAAATTTTCACCTACAACAATGTCTGATACCAAACCTCCATTTGTGAGTATTAAATCCAATATGGCCTCTTTACGGGTCAGCTCCTCAACTACTTGTGTTAGAGATAATCCCAGTAGGGAGTTTAGAATATTCTCCAACAGATGGGCAGATATCCTGCAACAGATGGGCCAAATTCAAGCTTGACTGAAAGATATCCATCGTAGGGGAGCTTCTTAGTTCCTATCCCCTTGCTTGGAAACTTTCTGGGCTGTTTTGATGCGGATTGCTCGGCTGTTCTGGCTTGAACCTCTCTTCTGATCTGTGTCCCTTTCCGCTGCTGTCTATACCGGCCATTTTGAGTTTGGCGTACACTGATCCCCAGCGACCTGAAACTTGACTCTGAGAGCACCTCGGGCGGTTTTGTCATGGTATCTGGAGGAGACTGGACCTCAGGATGCGGAGATGGGAAGTCAGAGGGAAAAGCAACGTAGGTCAGGATATTCGAAGATAGAATGGTCGGGTGCGGAAGCCAATGGTCAGGATACTAGAAGGTAGAATGGTCGTGTGCGGAAGCCAATGGTCAGGATACTAGACGGTAGAATGGTCGGGTGCGGAAGCCAATGGTCGGTAAATGGGTATACACATAGAAGGGAAATATATAACTAGACAGAAAACACTCAACTATCCAGCAAGGGATAAGTACACAGACTGAGCTTTTATAGGGATGTCAGTGCTCTGGGGCTGCCCTCTAACAACAGGTGTTTCATTTGTGTCTGGGATGGATATGGTATCTATACCATTAAAGTCAGAGCCCGACCGCGCATGTGCGTGCGTCTACCAGCAAGCCCCGCCCCTGACAGGCCGTGAGTAACGCCAGGGCGCGTTGAGACCGCCAAGTCCGTGTGGCATCCCGAGCATCCCAGCTCCCTCTACCCACCGGACGATGCGGAGGCAACCTGCAAGGCCCAGAAGGGTCTCCTAAGGGGGCCCGATCCCGAGCCAGGGCCACGAGGCCACGCCGAGCACCCGCAGCTGCCCGCAATGCAGTCCGGTGAGTGGGGTGCCGTGACAGAACCCCCCCAAGGCGCAACCTCTGGATGCACCGAGGACCCGGCTTGGCAGGGAAGGAGTTATGAAACAACCGGACAAGATGGGGGCGCGGACCCCCGAAGAGGGTTCCCAGGAGTCCTCATCAGGCACATAACCCTTCCAGTGGACGAGATATTCGAGCACCCCACGATGCCAACGAGAGTCGAGGATAGCCTCAAACACATATTCCTCAGCACCATCAACAAGAACAGGAGGAGGGGGTGTGATCGACCTTCCAGGAAAAGGGTTAGCGTAGTAGGGTTTAAGGAGGGAAACATGAACTACAGGATGAGACGAAGACGAACAGCTTCAGTATTGACATGTTCCTCAACAATAAACGGGCCTATATAACGGGGTCCCAACTTCCGTGAGGGACAGAAGACTTGGAGAAAACGAGTGGACAACCACACTTTTTGGCCAGGGACGTACAATGAGTTGGTAGAACGAGACCGATCTGCATGTCATTTGTACATGTTCTGGGAATGTTGTAGCGTGTCTCGAGCTTTAGCTAGGCTGTCTGTTAGAAGACGGAGACGTGCGGCAGCATTGGGAACAGAGACGTAGGATGGTAATCCTGGTAACATGGCCGGATGGTAGCCATAGGTAAGAGAAAATGGAGAAAAAGTGGTTGACTCGTGTGTATGTGAGTTGTAGGCAAATTCTGCTATTGGAAGTAATTCCATCCAGTTGTTCTGTTGATAGGATGAATAACAGCGTAAATAGGTCTCGAGTGTTTGGTTGGTACGTTCTGTTTGTCCATTAGACTGTGGATGGTAAGAGGTGGACAGATCGACTGATATTTTGAGCGAGGAACAAAAAGCCTTCCAAAAATGTGACGTGAATTGGGTACCCCTATCGGTGACTATGGAAGAAAGTATACCATGTAAACGAAATACTTCAGCAATAAATAGTGTTGCGGTCTCTTTGGTTGTGGGAATTTTCAGAGACGGAATGAAATGAGCTAGTTTAGTCAGACGATCCACTATTACCATGATGCAGGTATGTCCATTAGAGGAAGGGAGATCCACAATAAAGTCCATTGTAATGTGTGACCAGGGTGTCTCAGGTACCGGGAGAGGTTGTAACAGCCCTACGGGTTTCTGTGGGATGGTCTTTGTTCTAGCACAAACGTCACATGATTTCACATAGTCTCGAACATCCCGTGACAGTGAGGGCCACCAAAAATGACGGGATACTAACTTCCATGTTTTTGTTCTTCCTGAGTGACCAGCTAAGGGGGAATCATGACATTGTTGCATTATCTGGAGTCGCTTCTCTTTTGATACCAGGATACGGTTCTTGGGTATTGCGGCTGACGTATGAGATGGAGGTCCAGTCTGTGCAAGATCGTTCAATAAACAGGAAGTGACAGAGAGGAAATGATGTGGCTGGAGAATGGTCTCCTCTATCTTTTCCTTTCTGGAATGTTCCTCATGAAGACGAAACAATGCATCAGCCTTGCCATTACGTGATCCAGGACGGAATGTGAGATGAAAATGAAAACGGGAGAAGAAGAAGGCCCACCTGGCCTGTCTAGGAAATAAACGTTTTGCTGTCTTCAAGTATTCGAGGTTCTTGTGGTCCGTGTATATCGTTATGGGGTGTACACATCCTTCTAGGATGTGTCTCCATTCTTCCAGAGCCTGCTTAATGGCCAGTAGTTCCTTGTCTCCGATATCGTACTTACACTCCGCTGGACTCATCTTTTTGGAGACAAAGTCTATCGGGTGTAAGTTATGGTTTTTTTGTCAGCGTTGGGAGAGAACGGCTCCGGTATCTTTATCGGAGGCATCTACCTCCAGGTAATACGCCAAGGACGGATTGGGGTGAGAGAGGATGGGTGCCGAACAAAACCGTTCTCTTAAATCATTAAAGTCCTTTGTAGCTTTAGTAGACCATTGAAAAGGAACAGTAGACCTGGTAAGAGCTGTTAATGGTTGGGCAATTCGATTGAAGTTACGAATGAATTTTCGATAAAAATTAGCGAATCCTAGAAAACGTGGTACCTGTTTCCTGTTGAGGGGTATAGGCCAGTGTTTAATCGCTTGTGTTTTCTTCTCATCCATAGCAATGGTACCGGGTCGGATGATGAAGCCCAGGAATTCCACAGTATGGACCTCGATTATGCACTTGTCAAGTTTAGCGAATAGGCGATGTTGGCGTAAGCGTTGCAGTACCTGTTGCATCTGGAATCAGTGATCTTCTAGAGTAGAGGAATACACAAGAATGTCATCCAGGTATATAACAACACATTTATCCAGCATATCGCGAAAAACATCATTGATAAAACATTGAAAAGTGGCAGGGGCATTACATAGCCCATAGGGCATCACTGTGTAGTCGAAGTGTCCCTATCTGGAGCGGAAGGCTGTTTTCCATTCGTCCCCTTCTTTTACACAAACCAGATTATAAGCTCCTTTCAGATCCAGTTTAGAAAAGACGGTCGCAGTTTTCAAATGATTTATCAATTCTGGAATCAATGGTAAAGGATAACGATTTTTAATGGTTATGTGATTCAAGGCACGGTAATCAACACAGGGACGAAACCCTCCGTCTTTTTTGGACACAAATAGAAGATACCGGCTCCAGCAGGTGAGGTGGAGGGACGTATAAACCCTTTTCGTCTATGTATTCCTTAAGGATGGCTAGTTTGGGTTTCGATAACGGATACAGTCATCCGTAGGGAATTGGAGCACCCGGTAGAAGGTCAATTGGACAGTCGTATGACCGATGTTGGGGGCAGTGTATCCATCCCTCTTTCGTCGAACACGTCCTTAAACGACTAATAGGTCTGTGGAAGTGCAACATCGGAAGGTGTTTTATGCAGATCCAAGATGGAAAATATAGTAGCAGTGACCTCCTGCAGGCACACCTTATGACAATGGAGAGAGGGAAATAGAAGATGACCAAAGGACCATCATATGATTGGGTCGTGGAGGCAAAGCCAGGGAAGGCCCAAAATCACCGGAAACACAGGAGAAGTGATAACATCATATGATAACAGCTCCCTATGGGAGGGACCCAAGATTGAGGAAAGAGGTATAGTCTCCTTAGTGACAGGACCTGCACCAAGGGAAGAACCGTCGACAACTTGTATATGTATAGGTATACTTTTATTCAGTACTGGAATGGACATTTAGCAACCAAGGCTGCGTCTATGAAACAATTGCTGGCCCCGTTATAAATCATGGCCTCCACTGTTGTAGTTCCTCCTTCCACTGTAAAACAAGTTGTACCAATAAGTGAGGAGACTGGACGCATGACATAGACATCGACAAAATAGTGGATGGACAACATGTAGCCATACCTCCCTTAGTCGGTGTCTCAGGACAGTCACGGACGATGTGGGTATTCTTTCCACAATATAGGCAAAGACCGTTGTTGCGTCTACGCTGGTTCTCCTGAGGAGTTAGCCGGCTGTGAACAGCATTGACCTGCATAGGTTCCTCTGAGAGCGGTACAGCAGGTGGCGTTAGAGGTGGTGGTAGCGCCAATATACGAGTGTCACGTCTCGGCCTTGCCCCCTGGTGGTGAAGGGTCTTCATGTTTGTTTTTCCCCTATGGTGTGTCTGGCTGTGCTGTTTTGTGCTGATCTGGGGTTCTGTTGTGATCTCCTGGTCTGGGGTCACATGGCCCAATCACACAGACCCACTCCCTATATATTCCCAGCAGCACAGAGCCTCATTGACTGTTTGTGGAGTTTGATGGTGGTTCTGTCTGGTTCGTGTTTCCTGAGTTGCGGCAAAGCATTCCTGTTCAAGTGTTTTCTGGTTCTGACCTCGGCTTTATTTTTGACTAACCCTTCTACTCCCCCCTGGTACCGTATATTTCTGATCTGTTGCCAACCTCTGCCTGATTGACGATTTTTGTATGTTTCATGTTTTATGTACCTTGTCTGTCTTTGTTTAGTATTATATTCAGAGGCCGCTTTTAAGGACCTCTTTTAGTATAGTCTGTCTGTTTTGTTTACTGTCCTGCAGCCTGCTCCCTTCACGGATTGTCAAGTGTATCTTTGTGTTTCTGAGTGTCCTAAGTTGTCTGTCGGTCATGAAGCCTTCGGAGCTTAGTGGCAATTCTGTTCTGTTTTTTGGTGCTCCTTGGTTTTGGAGAAATCCGTCTGTCCTTGTGTCCAGTCAGTTACTCACCTGCTTTAAGGGCTTCATCTCATGTTCCAAGCCACCACGATGGCCCAAGCAGGGTCTAACCGTTACATTACAAACAGTCCATTAACCACTTCAATGCTAAGGACGCGCTCAGCGCGTCCTCAGCATTACCGCTGGTATGCTGAGGACGCGCTGAGCGCGTCCTAGCATTGGGGTCAGCGTTCGGCCGGGTTCCGGCCGATCGCTGGCCCCTCCGGTGCGGGCTGACATCCTGGATGTCAGCCCGGCATCCGGAGCAGTGGCCGCCATTATTAGGTGTCATCGCGCCCCCGCGATGACACCTAATTCAGGCGCCCCCCCCGCATGTGCGGAGGAGGCGCCTGAAAGGGAGGGGGGGAGGTCCTTCGGACCTCTCTCCCTCCCGATCGGCGGCACACAGGGGCTTAACCCAGGCATCATTTGGAAGGGCACAGCCTGCCCTTCCAAATGATGCCTGGCATTAACCCCTGGGGAGCTGGATCGCAAATCGGCGCTGAAAAGCGCCGGTTTGCGATCCTTCCCGGGAGCTGGCCGACATCTTGGATGTCGGCCAAGCTTCCGGGAACTCCCCCAGAGGACTGGCGTCATCGTGCGCAGCACGATGACGCCAGTCCTAGCATTAACCCCTAACTGCCACGAACTGTGGAGATAGGGAGTTCCAATGAACTCCCTATCTCCCGATCCGTGGCAGTTAGGGGTTAAATTTTGATATGGTTGGATCGGCCAGAGCATGGCCGTTCCAACGATACCAAACATGAAAGTAAAAAAATTTGTAAAAAAATTAAAAAAAAAATTAAAAAAAAAAAAAATAAACACTTTTTTTTTATTTTTTTTGGTTTGTTAATGCAGCAATATTGTTCCCATTTCAATTATAATGTGAACAATGATGCTGCATTAACGATTTTTGTATGCGGTGCGTTTGTTAAAAATGGTGTCATTTTCCCCAAAAAAAAATGTAACGAGACACCATCTCTAATTTTTTTAACAAGCGCACCCCATACAAAATATAACCGCAATTGCTCGCATGTTAAAATGTGGAAAAAAACACTTTACACATTGTAAATTATTGAAAATACATATTTTATTGCATTTTTTGTTATAATATACAAACATGACATAACGTATACATATAATAATGACATATTATGAATCTACCGAGTCTGACGGAAAGAACGATATATAATATGTCGGTGTCATATACTAAAATAAGCCTTCAAAACACGTTTAAACATGATGCGCAAAACAGGTAAAAAATGACCTCAGCACAGGGGCGGGAAAAGCCTCAGCAGCGAAAGGGTTAATTCCTGCAGGTGAGCTTACTGTGTTAAATTCTGTGCTTCAGATGGTTTTTGATCTGCTGACAGAGCTGAAGAGGTTAATGCTGTCTCTCAGTGTGCTTAATTATGCGGTTCCTCCCAGCAGAGTCTCTGGGGTACCTCACATGAGTGAAAGAGAGAGACGTAGAATTCTTAATCTCTGTTATTATTGCAGTTCACCCCAGCATAAAATCTTTTGCTGTCCATTAAAGCCCAAACCCAGAATGTCATGTTCTCAGGGTGAGACCCTGGTATCCACGTCATGTAGCCATAGCGCTGACCCTACTGCTGGGACCTCTGTTTCTGTGCAATGCAGGGGTGTTGCAAATTCCATGTGTGGTAATAATGCCAAAATTGTTCCACCTCAAGGCACACTACCTGCTTCCATGTTATGCAGTGGATCACTGTTTCTCAGTTCTTGTCATGGGTCTAGGGCCCAGGGTGGCGCTGTTGCCACAACGGTCCAGGGTGGCGCTGTTGCCACAAGGGTCCAGGGTGGCGCTGTTGTCACAAGGGTCCAGGGTGGCGCTGTTGCCACAAGGGCCCAGGGTGGCGCTGTTGCCACAAGGGCCCAGGGTGGCGCTGATGCCACAAGGGCCCAGGGTGGCACTGATGCCACAATGGCCCAGGGTGGCGCTGATGCCACAAGGGCCCAGGGTGGTGCTGATGTTACAGGTACACAGCATAAAGAAAAACCTGTCTGTTCTGCACATTGTATTGTGCCTATGTCTGTTCCTGGTGGGAGGCCAGTTTTGTTTCTGTCTGACAAGGTGTCAGCGGTAACACTCCCAAGCTGTGTGTCAGCGGTAACACTCCCAAGCTGTGTGTCAGCGGTAACACTCCCAAGCTGTGTGTCAGCGGTAACACTCCCAAGCTGTGTGTCAGCGGTAACACTCCCAAGCTGTGTGTCAGCTGTACCCCTCCCAAGCTGTGTGTCAGCGGTTTTGTCCCAGGTGGGCCCAGAGCCCTTCATGCCTGTGGTGGGCCCAGAGCCCTTCCTGCCTGCTGACGAGTCAGTTGTGCCGATGTTGAGCTACGAGGTAGCCGTGCCTATGTTTTGTTATGAGGCCGAAGTGCCTGTATCTAAACATGAAACCTTCATGCCTGGTTCTACTAGCGAGCTGCTAGTCATGCCGATTCCGATCCACGAGACAGTTGTGCCCGTGTTGTGCGAGGCAGCCGTGCCCATGTCTTTCTGTGAGACAGTTGTGCCCATGTCTTTCTGCGAGACAGCCGTGCCCATGTCTTTCTGCGAGACAGCCGTGCCCATGTCTTTCTGCGAGACAGCCATGCCCATGTCTTTCTGTGAGACAACAGTGCCCATGTCTTTCTGCGAGACAGCTGAGGCCTCGTTAGGTTATGAGACCAATGTGCTCACATAAACACATGAGACCACTGTGCCCTTGTCCCACAGTGGGTCCAGTGTTGTTCCTACCGTTGTCTTGCCAAGTGTGGGTCCCGAGCCCTTCATGTGTAATTCGGGCAATGTGCCCCTAATGCCTGTTTCTGGCGATATGCCAATTCTGTCCCAGGTGGGTACTAAGTCCTTCATGTCTGGTTTGGGCCAAGAGCCCTCATGTCAGCCCCTGATGGCACGCTGCCAGGTATGTCTGTTTCTGGTTATTTGCCAGTCCTGCCAGTTAATGGAGTGACATCCAACTGACTGGTGCTACAAATTCTAGCCCTGTACCCGAAGGTTATATACGATCCCCATGCGGGATGTTGTTCCATGAGGCACACTGGGCCATGATCAAGAAAGACCCTAATGCTCTCAGGTGTTTTGAGGAGGATTCCGATGACTCGGAGGGTCCACAGTGCACTCCTCCAGGTGAAATCTGTAACAATGGTGAGGTGCCAGTTGTATCATATCCTGGCAATGTCCTCTGTTCCAACGGTGTGCCAGTTAAAGGCGAGTTGTCAAGTCTGTCCAAGTCGAGCTGCAAGGGAGTCGTATCCAAGTCAAGTCACGTGACCACGTCTTGCAGTGGGCCCATTGCTGTCAAACCCACTTGTGGGGTAGAGAGGTTTCAATCGTGTGGTGTTAAACAGATAACCAAGTCTGCCCCTACTATTGCCGTGTCGTGTGGGGTGGTCACCAGTTCTAGATCTCGTTCAAGGAGAAGACGTAAAAAGGTGACTAACCCTAGTCCAACTGATTCTATGTCCAGTCTGACTGATGCCGAGATCCCCCAACCCCGTCATGTCCCTGAGGGCTATGTGCAGTCGTCCTTTGGACTGGTGTTCAGGAAGGACCACTGGGATGCCATTCAAAGGAACCCTCATAGTCGGAGGCGTCTTGGGGAGGAGGATGACGACTCTGAGTGGGACCTCAATGGATTTTGGTGACTGGTGTTCGTGATCTGGTTTCCTGATTCTGTCTGCCATGTTTTTTGTTTTGGGTGCCCGGGAGGTCACCCGTAAGGGAGGGGGTTATGTCACGTCTCGGCCTTGCCCCCTGGTGGTGAAGGGTCTTCATGTTTGTTTTTCCCCTATGGTGTGTCTGGCTGTGCTGTTTAGGGCTGATCTGGGGTTCTGTTGTGATCTCCTGGTCTGGGGTCACATGGCCCAATCACACAGACCCACTCCCTATATATTCCCAGCAGCACAGAGCCTCATTGACTGTTTGTGGAGTTTGATGGTGGTTCTGTTTGGTTCGTGTTTCCTGAGTTGCTGCAAAGCATTCCTGTTCAAGTGTTTTCTGGTTCTGACCTCGGCTTTATTTTTGACTATCCCTTCTACTCCCCCCTGGTACCATATATTTCTGATCTGTTGCCAACCTCTGCCTGATTGACGATTTTTGTATGTTTCATGTTTTATGTACCTTGTCTGTCTTAGTTTAGTATTATATTCAGAGGCCGCTTTTAAGGACCTCTTTTAGTATAGTCTGTCTGTTTTGTTTACTGTCCTGCAGCCTGCTCCCTTCACGGATTGTCAAGTGTATCTTTGTGTTTCTGAGTGTCCTAAGTTGTCTGTCGGTCTTGAAGCCTTCGGAGCTTAGTGGCAATTCTGTTCTGTTTTTTGGTGCTCCTTGGTTTTGGAGAAATCCGTCTGTCCTTGTGTCCAGTCAGTTACTCACCTGCCTTAAGGGCTTCATCTCATGTTCCAAGCCACCACGATGGCCCAAGCAGGGACTAACCGTTACAACGAGGAGCAGCAGGCCGGGAGGGTGGAAGGAACATGGTTCTCTCTCGTATACGTTCGCGAATGCTTCTGTCTATTTGAAGAGCAAGATGAATCAGGAGTTCCAGAGAAGTGGGTGTCTCACCCTGAGCCAGTTCATCCTTGACAGACTCGGCCAGACCCCATTGGAATTGACTAGTTAAAGCAACATCGTTCCATCCAGTCACGGATGCGAGTAGGTGGAATTCGACTATATAGTCCTCAATGGGTCTTCTGCCCTGTCTTAGTTGTCGGATCTGTGCCTGGGCGAACTCGGACCTATGAGGGTTGTCATAGAGCAGAATCATGGCAGTCACAAAGGAGTTCCATGACTGTAGTACCGGGTCTGTGGTACGTAGAAGGTTATTTGCCCAGACTTGAGTCTTCATCTGAGAAGAGGGAAATAACGATGCGGATTCGAACAAAATCGGTCTGATAAGTGCGGGGGTTCAATGCGAACAGAATCTCACATGACATGAGGAATCCTCGATATGACTCTCGGCATCCTGAGAAACGGTCAGGCATCGGGACTCTGGGTTCTGGGCCGGTCATGTCATCATTTTGGGGTAACGATGAAGTAGGGAGCAGATGTTGAACTTGTCCTTGCATTTGTGCTTGATTTAGCTGCAGCTCTTGTACTGAATGGGACAAAACCATCACCTGACGAGTCAGGGAAGCGATAGCGTCCAATACCTCCGCGGGGTCCATGATGCTGGCTGGATAGTTCTGTCACGGTATCTGGAGGAGACTGGACCTCAGGATGCGGAGATGGGAAGTCAGAGGGAAAAGCAACGTAGGTCAGGATATTCGAAGATAGAATGGTCGGGTGCGGAAGCCAATGGTCAGGATACTAGAAGGTAGAATGGTCAGATGCGGAAGCCAATGGTCAGGATACTAGAAGGTAGAATGGTCTGGTGCGGAAGCCAATGGTCGGTAAACGGGTATACACATGGAAGGGAAATATATAACTAGCCAGAAAACACTCAACTATCCAGCAAGGGATAAGTACACAGACTGAGCTTTTATAGGGATGTCAGTGCTCTGGGGCTGTAAAGAAGTTTGTGATGCACACTGTATATGTATAACTACACACGGGTGCTAGTCTAAGGCGGACCAGTCCTCAAAGGTCCAAATACATAACACTACAAAAATGCCAAGACTGTACACCAAAGTAAAAATAAATTTTTACTGATACAGAAATAAAAACACTAAAACACCACGAAAAATCTTTATATAATATAGAATTTGCCAGAGGACCAACTCAAAAGTAATAAGGTTGGTCTACACTTATCCTAATGCAACAAAAGAGATAAGTTAATATATGTCCTCCAAACAATATGTTAAGGAGTATCCCTGGTATCTCACCAGGGATACTCCTTAACATATTTTTTGGAGGACATATATTAACTTATCTCTTTTGTATCTGTACCTTTTAAAGTCAGATCGCGACCACGCGCGCGTGCCTACCAGCAAGCCCCGCCCCTGACAGGCCGTGAGTAACGCCAGGGCGTGTTGAGACCGCTGAGTCCGGGCGGCAACCCGAGCATCCCGGCTCCCTCTACCCACCAGACGACGCGGAGGCAACCCGCAAGGTCCAGGAGGGTCTCCTAAGGGGGCCCGATCCTGAGTCGGGCCATGAGGCCACGCCGAGCACCCGCAGCCGCCCGCAATGCAGTCCGGTGAGTGGGGCGCTGTGACAGGTCTAGACGAAGCTTTCGTCATGGTTTGATACCGAGGTTTGGGCCCCGCTCGCCCTTCGTGTACTACTTGAAGGCTAAAGCGTTCCGACTTGGATGGGCGTCCGACTGGCTCCTTCCATGGCTTTAACAGGCTGGTGCAGTCATGTCGATAATGACCAACACCCCCACAGTTGTAGAAAATCACTGAACTAGGGGGTTCTCCAGCAGGAACATTCTGCATTGTTTCTCCCCCGCTAAGTATAGCAACTCTATCGGACAGCAATGCCATCATTTCCATCATTTGTGACATCTGGGTTTTCAATGCCATTACTTCAGGCTGTACTTTCACTATGCCAAGGGCTCCTACTTCTGCGGTGAACACTGCGTGCGAAGCATTAGCACTCTTTTTAGCCCTAATTAAGGCTTCTTCTTCTAGAATGGTCTTCACTAATTTGGAGTACGTTAGTGGCTTGGTCTGATCTCTAGTCTGGAACTTCAACATTATGGGATCCAATGGGAGTGCGCCTTTAAGAATTTGATTCCACAAAGTTCTGCTTGCGTGACTCGGCTCCATGCCTCCTTTTTGGATAATATGGTTAATCATTTTATCCAGCCACCAGACGTAAGTGGATAACTCTTCTCCTTCATTTTGGTAGGTGCCAGAGAACCTATGGATGAGCTCAGCACAGTCCTCCACCTCTCCAAAGATTTCTCGTAAAGCCTCTAAACACTCAACATCTGTGCAGCCTGGTTTGTCCCGTTTTCGATTTCTGATAACATCTGAAGCAGGGGCTTGTAGGCTCTCTATTAACCTTTGTCTTTTCACAGTGTCGGCAACTTCCCATTCTTCCACCGCCTGATCTATCCAAGTCTCAAAGTCCTCTTCTCCGGTTGGTACAGGAACCTTCCCAGAGTAGAACCACAACTTGCGATATCCGTAATTGGCAGACGCAGCAGAGTTTTGGGCCAATGTTTCTACCAGTTTTTCCATTGTGGTAAAGAAGGTAGCAGGAGGGAACGCTGTCATTGAGGTAGAGGTAGTATCCGATACCCCGGGACCTGACGCCATTGGGCTAGTGTTATGAAGGTGATTACCCAGCACCTTTGGTTCTATAAGCGGAGCTTCACAACCCCCTAGTAACCGTATGCTATCTCCCTGGAAACAGTTTGGGATCCCTCTTTTCCATTATAACATGGCGTAAGTGTGGAGGGTGTCTTGATCCACTTTCAGGTCCAATAGGAATGTTCTCTAATCAGGTATCAAAGCTGACGTTAATCGTTGGACCTGTATCAGTCCAGGCAGTACCAGTGAGACCCATAATTACACAAAACCCCTGGCGGCCTTTTTTGCTCTGCGCACCACTTAGCGGCCGTACCAGGGTCCATCATGGTGACTTGGCTGGTGGAGGTAGTCATCACTCTGCTGCAGAGACCAGAAGGAAATTCAGGACAAGCCCCCACGTGTAGCGCTTTTCCCGCGAGAGCCGCTATATTTGACGGGCCTTCTGTCTCACTTCAGTGATTACCCACCTCCACCTCCCGCACCAAGTAACACCAAGACAAAGTTATACTATAAATAAAAAGGGGTTTATTAGAACTAGAGAACAGCCCCTCTGTAGCACAAAGTGATCAACAGTATAACGATATTGAATGGTTTAATTTACCATCATTATTAAGCACAATGATGACTGAAAGAGACAGTAAGCTTTACAATATTTCAGTGCGGTTCAATTATAGACTATGTGAAAAGGTGAAAGGAATTGTGTGCGATGGTGTGTACATTCCCCCTGTGTTTTTGAGCGGGCAGTGGGCTGTTTAAATTGTTCCGCTCTGCTGCAAGGTCTCCACACCTGCTAATTAAAAGCCCTTAAATGTTTCCTGGGTGTGAGGAACCAGAGAGAGAGATTGATTGATTTTGAGAGACACAGACGAGTAACAGCAGAGCGGGTGAAGTGCTATGGTTGGCAGCGTCCCTAAAGAAAAGCTTGGCAAAGAGTTCTGTTATTTTATTATTTACCTGCGTTAGTAAGGGACATATACTTTGTTAGTAAGACTCAGACGAGTTAGGCTTTGATTTCTGTTTTGTTTTGTTTGTATGCTGGAGTGCCACAATAAAACTCCACTATAAAGAGACTGTTTCTGTGACATACTTGCCCTAGAGGACTGCGCTATAGCGCCCCCTTGTGACAACTATAATCTACGTAACCGATATCAGTACCTATCTAACCTTTATAACTTCTACCTAACCACTGGCCAGTGGGAACTACAAAACTCTCGAGTCTGCTAGCGTTGGGGCCCTTTGGATTCTGTTGTTGGGTACCTTTAATGCAAAACCATATTTGTACTCCACAATGTGAGAAAGAAATCTTTGCAAAGTGTCACAGGGTAACAAGATTTGTAACTGCAGTGATCCTCCTTCTAGATGAAGCTGCGTGGGTAGTAGAACTAGGCCGGACAATAAAGTTAGCAATCTCAACTCACGCAGGGCAGCCCAATACCTCTCTCCGTTACATACACTCACTCCTTCCCCACTGGACGGAAGCTCGATCGCTATCTCTAGCGCTTGTAACACACGAGGACAGCCGGACCACTCCTCCGCTTAACGCACGAGGACCACTGAATGCACAATCCATAACACAGGACCGTCCACCCTGTCAGTCTTGCCCTCTCTGACTTCTCTTTGCTCTGCACGTGCTCTTCCTTCCGTGGAAAACGCGGGCTCCTCTTTTCCCTCCTGGGAGGTGTAGTTTTCTTCCTGTATCATTGCATTAGGCTCTCTTTACTTGAAACTACATGTTCTAGAATCCATTGCAACCCTTTCAGTCTTCATGTCTTAAACAACTTCCTTTTGCCAATGAAGAGAAAGGGAAGGGAGGAGGGAAATTCCCCCACAGCAACGACAGGCTGCATGTCTCTGCCCAGGCCTGGGCTGCAGTGAGAAACACAATAGTCCACACTAGGGATGCACCGATACCGATACCAGTATCGGTGCCAATACTGCCGTTTTGAGGAGTACTCGTACTCGTGAAAAATCGGACGATATTTTTACCGATATTTCCGCTTCAGCGGGATGTCAGATGCGGCCTCCGGCGCTTCAAACGCAGCCTCCGGTGCTTCAAACGCGGCTTCCAGGACTTCAAACACAGCCTCCGGCGCTCACTCCGTGCGTGTTCGTCGCAAGAGTCAGCGCATCACCGCAGCAAGCCCGGAAGAGAATGACAGCGCTGACATCAACAGGTCACTTGAGACTGGCCCGCTAGTCACAAAGGAGCTCACGAGAAGCAGGTGCGTATGCTCTCTGTCTCTTCCCCCTCCCCAAACGAAAAAAATTTATTATTCTTCCCCATCGTGCCCCAAGCAGGAGGTGCAGACACGCCCAGCCCAACAGGCTTTAAGATGGCCACCAAAAGTAGACCAAAACAGCAGGCATGGACCCAGTGCGGAGAGACTGCAGTGGAATGCAGCATCTGCTCTGCACGTGCAGGGTGCGAGCATTGGCTCGGAAGACTGACCTCACGGGATGCGTTGAAACCGCCAAGGCTGTCCCGACTAGGCCACAAGCAGATCGGGTCAGCTATCCACCCCACCGGAGGAAGAAGCAGGTTGGAGAGGGGTTCAATCGGGTCATCCAGACACCCAGAGCGCTCAGGGCAAAAACGGGGCAGCAAATCTTAGAGGAGTCATCAAAAAAACTCCGGAGGGAAAAAAATCGACAAGAGAGAGCTCCTTGTAATGCGTTGATCAACCATGCCACCCCCCCAAAAAAAAAAAAAAAGGAGTGCCGGGACAGGCCTCCGAATGGCTCATCAGGCTTTCAAAATTTATGGTATAGCTGCCCGTTCCCCCAATGAGAGGAAATTAATGGAGGAAAAACGGAGTGCTGGGACAGCAGGACTCTGAAGTTTCTGTTCAGACTGTCTGTCCTCTCTCCCCCCACCCCCTAAACGAAAAAAAAAATTGATAGGGGGAAAAACGGAGTGCTGGGACAGTTAATCGTTTCTGAGTAATAGTTGGGAAGATGAAATGAGCATATATATTAAAAGAAAAATAAAGTTACATAAATTATTTATTTGCCATTTGTAAAAAAAATCAACAGCTATGTGTACACTAATAAAATAATAAAAAATACGCCTATCCTATCTAATAATAATTTGATGTCCAGACGAGGTAGTACGTTAGTACAAAATTAAATTATGCAGGTGCTTAAGTTAAGGTATATGTATGTATATGTATGTATTTCTGGTCTGAGGTCTGTGTAATATATATATGTATGTATATACCTACCCATATATACAGTATGTGTGTGTGTATATACATACATATATTACTCAGACCATATATATACATATACATACATACACGTATGTCTGGTCTGTGTAATGTATGTGTGTATGTACATGTATCTGAGTGGGTATACATGTATCTGAGATGAGGTGTGTGCAGTGGGTAAATGGGGCGTCTGGCCATACATTTCAACATAAACAGGGAAAAATTTCTGAAATATGATGAGAAAATGGTAAAAACACACTTTTTCGTAATTTAATCCCCGAAATCTACAACCCCAAAAAAAGACCCCGGCTAAATAGTTTAAAAATTTTGTCCAGACAATAGAAATACCCAGGGCACTATTATATTCTTCGTGCAAACGTTAACGCGCGCGCAAAAACGCATTAACGCGAGTGGCCAAAATAGTGAAGAACAAAAAGACAGCATTCAATAATTATAAAACAACTCAGAGTGAAGAAGATAGGCAAACCTATAAGATTAGGCAGAAAGAGGCAAAGCAATTTATAAGAGCTTCCAAAGCACACGCAGAAGAGAAAATAGCTCAGTCAGTAAAAAAGGGGGACAAAACATTTTTTAGATACATAAACGAGAAAAGAAAAGTAAAACAAGGATTAGTTAGATTAAAAACAAAGGAAGGAAGGTATGTAGAAGAGGATAAAAGTCTTGCTGACTGCCTCAATGAATATTTTTGTTCAGTCTTTGCAGAAGAAAAGGAAGGAAAGGGACCTCAGTTAGGAGGAAACACTAACGAGACAATTACATATCAGTTTACAGAGGAGGAGGTTCTACAGCAGCTGTCTAAAGTAAAGACAAATAAATCAATGGGGCCTGATGGGATCCACCCTAAATTATTAAAAGAGCTCAGTGATGTAATAGCAAAACCGTTAACAGATTTATTTAACCAATCCTTGCTAACGGGAGTCGTCCCAGAAGACTGGAAATTAGCAAATGTTGTGCCCATTCACAAGAAGGGTAGTAGGGAGGAATCTGGGAACTATAGGCCAGTTAGTCTTACGTCAGTAGTGGGGAAATTAATGGAAACCATGTTAAAGGAAAGGATTGTTGAACATCTAAAAACACATAGATTACAGGATCAGAAACAACATGGGTTTACCTCAGGGAGATCATGCCAAACTAATCTTATTGATTTTTTTGATTGGGTAACAAAAATAATAGACACAGGTGGTGCAGTAGACATTGCTTATTTAGATTTCAGTAAGGCTTTTGATACTGTTCCGCATAGAAGGCTTATCAATAAATTGCAATCTTTGAGCTTGGATTCCAATATTGTTGAATGGATTAGGCAGTGGCTGAGTGACAGGCAACAGAGGGTTGTGGTAAATGGAGTTTATTCGGCGCATGGTCTTGTTACCAGTGGGGTACCTCAGGGGTCAGTACTTGGACCCATTCTATTTAATATTTTTGTTAGTGATATTGCAGAAGGTATTAATGGAAAAGTATGTCTTTTTGCTGATGACACAAAGATTTGCAACAGGGTTGACGTTCCTGGAGGGATCAGCCAAATGACAAATGATTTAGGTAAACTAAAAAAATGGTCGGAGCTGTGGCAATTGAGTTTTAATGTGGATAAGTGCAAGATAATGCACCTGGGACGTAAAAACCCAAGGGCTGAATATAGAATATTTGATACAGTCCTAACCTCAACATCTGAGGAAAAGGATTTAGGGGTTATTATTTCAGAGGATCTAAAGGTAAGTAGTCAATGTAATAGAGCAGCAGGAAATGCTAGCAGAATGCTTGGTTGTGTAGGGAGAGGTATTAGCAGTAGGAAAAGGGAAGTGCTCATGCCACTGTACAGAGCACTGGTGAGACCTCACTTGGAGTACAGTGTGCAGTACTGGAGACCGTATCTCCAGAAGGATATAGACATCTTAGAGAGAGTTCAGAGAAGGGCTACTAAAATGGTGTACGGCTTGAAGGAGAAAAGTTACCAGGAAAGGCTTAGTGATCTTAACATGTACAGCTTGGAAAAAAGACGAGACAGAGGAGATAAGATAGAAACATTTAAATACGTAAAGGGAATCCACAAGGTAGAGGAAGGGAGTATATTTAAAAGGAAACAAAGTAGCAAAACAAGAGGACATAGTCTTAGATTAGAGGGGCAAAGGTTTAAAAGTAACATCAGGAAGCATTATTTTACTGAGAGGGTGGTGGATACATGGAACAGTCTTCCAGTTGAAGTGGTAGAGGCCAAAACAGTAATTGAATTTAAGCAAGCATGGGATAGGCATAAGGCTATCGTAAACAAAAGATAAATCCAGGTAAAGTATCCATGTAATTGGGCAGACTAGATGGGCCGAAAGGTTCTTATCTGCCGACATCTTTCTATGTTTCTATGTTTCTATGTGACAAAAACCTTTGCGCAGAACGTCGTATTACAATGTCCGCCCAAAAAATTTGCGTTAACATCTAACGCGGGTGGACCTGCGCCAACCCTTTGCGAGTGTAATGTACTTTGAACGTCCTATACTTAACATTGTGAGTGCAAATGCGTTTGTGCGCTGGTGCGCGCAAGGTATTACTATCTTAGTGCAACTTTAACAGGCAATGTTTGCGCACATAATTTTAACGTCTTTGAAAAGCTGGTGGTAACGGCAAATCTGAACATTCTGGCTGAAACCAAATACACCAGCCCAAAAAAAATAATACAGCAATGTATAGTTACACATTCTACGCATACCCAAACAATAAAATTGCTATGTTGTGCATGTTTTTATTATTGCTGCAGCATACAGTATATACTCAGATTGATTTTGACAGGCGCAAAAATTTAACGGGAGACAATTGTGGTCCGTAATTCAGATTGGCTGAATCGCGTGAAAAAACAATTTTTACATGTTTTTGCTTTTTAACCCCTTCACTTCTGAGCCAGTTCACCTATGTGCGCTGAGCACATTATGACCATTTTATGCTTATAATTTTTAGATGACAGCCTAGGTCCTATTTAATTAAACCCCCCACACAATTTTTTTTTGAAAAAAAGCCCAATTTTTTTTTATTTATCTATTTATTTACACCAAACCTGGTCATGTTTGGTATCATTGGAAAGGCCATGATCAGGCTTTTCCAATGATGTCAAGCATGGCCCTCCAAAGGATTCCCATATCTCCACTTGGGAGCTAGGGGGTTAACTGGCCCACTGACATCCTCACACATATAGTGAGGATGTCAGTGGGTGGGGGTGACCCGGAGGCTTGGCTGACATCCAACATGTCAGCCACCTCCAGGTTTGAATCGCGATCCGGCAGCGAAACAGTTAATGCTGTACATCGCTGAAAAGGGGAGACTCTCCCCTTTCCAGCAATGTAATTTGTTAGTTTATAACTTACATGGTTGGGGAGATAGATGGCTCCAAATGAGCCACCCTCCCCTTCCCGAATTTTACTGCAGGCGCCGGTGGGCGCCTGCTGATGATGTCATCATGCAGCATGATGACATCATCGAGTCTGCCGGCCCCCAGGAAACGTCAGGTCAGGCTTCCAGCCTTCCAGACATGCTGTGGGAGCCGGCGAGGGAGGTAAGTATCGGCGGGAGGTTAGGAGACCGCTGACGCACCATGTACGTCCGCGGGTCTAAGGGAGACCCGTGCCCATGACGTACATGGTACGTCAGCGGGCGGGAAGGGGTTAAAACAATTTAGTTTGCCCCAAAATGATATTACCATTGTCTGTCCGAAAGTACCCACTGCTGTTTTTACATTTCTGCGCTGGTTATTATTATTATTATTATTTTTTATTTATAAAGCGCCAGCATATTCCACAGCGCTGTACAATAAGCACAGTATAGACAGGGTTACAATACATTGAGCAACATTTGACAAACAGTACAGGAGGAGATGAGGTTCCTATTCCCGTAGGAGCTCACAATCTGGGAGGGTTGGGGTTGGAAACCGGAGGAGAGGACTGTAAGGTGAGATTGATTGATGGTTGTGGAACGAATCGTTCAGAGTATTCGGCGCTGTCTATTTATATGGGGAATACTGGTCAATTTTGCTGCTCACCTATTAGGCGTACCTTTCACCTTCCAAAATCTCAAAGAAAAAATACAAGCAAATGTATTTACAGGGAGCGCAACACATATATTAATACAAAGATAAATGTAAAGATGAACTTAGCTTAGAAATATCAGAACAAGATTGGGCCTTCCCATTCAGAAAAACCAGAAATATGATATCATTGTCCTATATGAAAAGAGAAATTTATCGCGTAATACAGTACGGTGGGTATCACAGATATTTATTTTTATTTATTTATTTATAAAGGATTTTACCAGGAAGGATACATTGAGATTTCTCTCGTTTTCAAGTATGTCCTGGGTTCGAGAACATTGAGTGGTTACAGAAATACAAAATAGTAAAATGCAAGATATTAACACAGGACCAAATATACAGATTAACAGAAAAATAAATATGGAGGAAATGTAGTCATTATGTTACATGTTTACAGGTGCATTTTGTATTGAGGTATGCTAATAGGGAGCTCTTAAGGGACTTTAGACTGGGGGAAGATTTGACGGCGTCTGGGAGGTTATTCCATAGTTGCGGTGCTCTGTAGGAAAATGCGGATCGAGCCACTTTCTTTTTGTATTGTGGTATTGCAAGTAAGGTGCTGGTCCTGGATCTGAGGTTATAGGATGAGGGAACTGCTGGGGGAAGCAGCATATTCAGGTAGGGTGGTAGCTTCCAGAAAAGCTCTTAAACACCAGGTTGGAAAGGTGAAGGGTGCGTCTAGAGTCCAGCGATGGCCAGTTTAGTTCTTTTAACATGTCACAATGGTGGGTCATGTAGTTACATTGTAGCACAAAGCGACAGAATGAGTTATACAATGTAGTAAGTTTCTGGAGGTGTGTTTGCGGGGCGGCTGCATACACTACATCTCCGTATTCAATGGCTGGCATAAGCATATGTTGTACAATCTGCTTTCTTACCGCGGGGCTCAGGCAGGATTTGTTTCTGTACAGCGCACCTAGTTTGGGGTAAAGTTTAGATGAGAGTTTTTCGATGTGGGGGCCAAAAGATAGATTTGGGTCTAACCACATACCTAGGTATTTGAGAGAGGTGACTGTGGTCAGTGTGCCGTTTGATTTTGTCCAAAACACATAGATGGGGTGTTTGCAATTTGTGTAGTTTAGGTGCAGTTCCAAAGAGCATTGTAACAGTTTTGTCAGTATTTAGAAAAAGTTTGTTATTTGCTATCCACTTTTCTACCCCTGTGAATTCTTCTTGCAGCACGGCCTCCAGCTGCGGGAGATTTGGTTTGCTGGTATAGATTACCGTGTCGTCTGCGTACATGTGTACAGTTGAAGCTTTGCAGACATTGGGCAGATCGTTTATGAAAATTGTGAATAGCAGGGGGCCAAGTATCGAGCCTTGGGGTACACCGCACGTGACTGGGAGGGGAAGGGAAGTGCTGTCAGAAATGGACACAAATTGAGACCTGTCAGACACATATGATTGGAACCAGGTTAACGTACTATCACCAATACCAGAGTTTTTAAGTTTTTGTAATAGGATGCCATGGTCTACTGTGTCAAAAGCCTTGGCAAAGTCAAGGAAGATGGCTCCAGTTAGATTTCCTTGTTCCATGCCCGCTTGGATATCATTACAAACTTTTAAAAGGGCAATAGTGTAAAGGGTAATAGTGAAGATGATCACACTCACAAAGATGGAGCCCCCAATGGCTCGTAAAATAGGTCTTTAGGTCTCTTATTGGAGGGGGACCTCGCCCACGTGCAGATGTCCTTTAATTTTCTTTATGATGGCATGATGCACCTCAAACAAAAAGCATATTGCTATGGTGCATTATCGTAGGCAGATAGATGTATGTAAATAAAAATGATCAACTCACGTGGTTCAGAGCCTTCTGGGATGATGGCTCTGTAAATAAAGCATATGGACCTCTAGATGATTAGAGGGGGTCCTTCCTCCAGTTGAATGGATATGAATCCAAAAAATTCCCAAAATGAGGAAAGTAGATGGATTGGATAAAAGTAAATAAAATTTTAATAAATCAGATAATAAACATAAAATCCGAAAATAAATACGAAAATAAATACGAACAAAATCCGAAACGCGTTTCACTTGCGTTCTGCAAGCCTCCTCAGTCGGTAATGAAATACTGTTCAGTATCGCCGTTTAAATAGACCTCCCATTCGTTGATTAATTGATTGATGCGGTTCACCTGGTCGAAACGAACGATCGTTACTTTCAATTTCCTGGAGATCGTGATGTATTTCCGATTTCTCTCCAGCCAATCGAACGTACTTTCGTTTTCGTTAGAACGATGCGCATGCGTAGTTCGTAATTTCTTTCGTTCCGAAACATTAAGAACAGAAGCCCCAAATATTTCGTTCTGAGTATACATAACATAGAAGGTGACAGGATACATTATGTTCTCACCCGTTGATTATCTATAGGGAGTAAATGTATAAGTGAAAAGCGAATATATGGAAAAATAGCCCAAATACGAAAATAAAATACGATGCGAATAATGTCACTTAGATACGAAAACTATGTATAAACGAAAAAACTAAAAAAATAGAACGAAAAAGATATAAATATATATACGACAATCCTACTTTAAGATTAAAAAATACTCAATTAAAAAAGTGACATACTTCAAAATCGGTGTTTAGACCTCTAGGAACTAGAGTGTCCAAATAGTAAATCCATCTCATTTCAGTCTTAATCATCTTACAATGGAGGTCTTCCCCTCTCCATTGACTTAAAACTTTCTCAATGGCATAAAATTGAGTACCTCTAGGGTCACAATTATGTGATTCTTTATAATGTAATGGTACACTATGTTTTTCATTGCCATTACATATATTGTTCATATGCTCGTTGATTCTAACGTACAGATGACGTGAAGTTTGACCTATATATATCTTATTGCATGGACATTTTATTAAATAGACCACATTCTTAGAATGACAAGTTAATATTGATTTAATTCTAAATTCCTTTCCTCCTTCTATGGCACTAAATTGTCGAATTAGTCTTTTGTGATTATCAGTTTTACGGCAGGCTATCCGTCCATTGTGTATGTGCGATGACCGAGTGCCCGATGGGTCAGTCCACCCCTGCTCCCCCCTCCTGTTTCTAATCCCCTCACCATCTAGATTGTAAATTCCCACGGGAATAGGGTCCTCATATCCTCATGTATCTGCTGGCAGGAATACTGACCTGTCTCCTGTATGTATTGTAGAATTGTCCTGTCTTTACCCATTACACCTTGTAGAGCGCTGCGGAATGTGTTGGCGCTTAACAAATAATAATAATACTATAGGTTAACCCCTTAACGCCGCAGGACGTTCCATGCCGTTCTGCAATTGGCGGGCTTTAACGCCGCAGGACGGTATGGAACGTCCTCGGCGTTAGGAGCCCAGCCAGCGGTTATACTCACCTCCCCGGCGGCTCCCACGCAGATCTGGAGTCAATGAAGCCTGATCTGCGTTTATTATAGCCTCCCGGCACATTGACTTCATCAAGCTGACGCGATGATGTCAGTTTCAGGCGCACCCCCCGCCGGAGCATGGGAAAGCGCCTGGAGGGGAAAGGGGATCCTTTGGATTCCTCTAACTCCCATCGCCGGGGGCTAGAAGGCTGTGGGCAGCATCGCTGGAATGGTCACAGCCTGACCTTTCCAGCGATGTATGGGGGTTAACCCCTTAGTTGCCAGGTCACAACCGGGCACTAGGGATGAGCTGTTCAGTTCGATCTGTTCGGAGTTCACATAGAACATCACACGAGAGGCTGTTCGCCGAACTCCGAACATTTCCGCGTGATCGCTGCATGTTCGCCCACAATGCACCACAATGGACCACAATGCACTTTTCCACTGGCCTGAAGCTTATAACTGGCTACAGCCTTGCACCTGACCACAGGTGCAAGACTATGCCAATCATGGCTCAGAGTCCTGATTGGGCAATTTGCCCAATCATGGGCTCACAGAGCTAAGTCCCGCAGCACACTATATAAGGCATCTCTTGCAGCCCCAGCACGTGTTTTTTGAGAGGAGATTGTTCTGTTAGTGTGTGTTCTCACTGCCAGCAGCTATTGTGGGGGTCTCACTTCTATAAAATATCTGGGAATTGTTGTAATCTGTGTGTTCTCACTGCCAGCAGCTATTGTGGGGGTCTCACTTCTACAAAAATATCTGGGAATTGTTGTAATCTGTGTGTTCTCACTGCCAGTAGCTATTGTGGGGGTCTCACTTCTACAAAATATCTGGGAATTGTTGTAATCTGTATGTTCTCACTGCCAGCAGCTATTGTTGGGGGGTTTTACTTCTACAAGATATCTGGGAATTGTAATCTGTGTGTTCTCACTGCCAGCACCTATTGTGGGGGTCTCACTTCTACGAAATATCTGGGAATTGATGTAATCTGTGTGTTCTCACTGCCAGCAGCTATTGGGGGGTCTCACTTCTACAATATATCTGGGAATTGTAATCTGTGTCTTGTCACTGTTGCCAGCTATCAGGGGGTCCTATCAGGGGGTCTCACAGACTTGTAGCAGATTTCTGCGAAATTTAATCTGTGTCTTGTCACTGGCTGCCTCGCTATCAGGGTGTCTCACTGAGTTATACCAGAGTTCTGGACATCTTTAATCTAGATAACACAGTTGAATCAGAGTTCTGCATATCTCCAATTTTTATAACAGAGTTGAATCAGAGTTCTGTATATCTTTAATCTATATATCACTCACCATTAGGGATGAGCCGAACAGGTCCGAGTTTGGGTTCGTACCCGAACCCGAACATTCCAAATGTTCGAATACAAGTCAATGGGGCTGAAAATTCGGTTTTTAGAGTGCCCTCCAAGAGGGCATATATGCTAGATATTTGCCATAAAAGGTGTATGGGGGTCCGGGTAGTGCCCTGGGGGACAGGAAACAAGGACAAAAAGTTTTAAAAAAACGTTTTTAAAGGGACAGAGAGTTTTCCATGAAATCAGGGTTAAAAAAAAACACGAAAAATTCCTTCAAATATCTTGCCTAGGAGGTCCCCATAACCTGCCCCCTGAAGTGGCGGATTTCTAGGATGTATAGACACACTTGAAAACAAAAAAATGACGTTTCAAATGACGGTAAATGCTTTTCCTTTAATCTATCCATAAACAACTGCTTGGGGCGGCAGTCTGTATGAAAAGAGGAGACATTTTTGGACCCGTAGAAAAAGTTTAGTGGTTTTTTGGCTAAATTATTGTGAAACTTATGCAGGCTTTGGATGAAAGTAACAATAGGTGCTTTAGAATTGGGCCTTTATCGTCGGCAACAGTGCCGTAACACCGTAACCCTTCTGAGGATATGAATCTAATACAGGCGTCAGTGGCAGTGTACCCAAATATTGTGCTTTTGGTGCCAGGTCTGCAAATACTATCATACAGTATCCCCTCTGTAGTATTGTGGAAGAATGCAGGGGTGGACCTTGCGGTCCTATATTAGAAAGATATGAATCTGGTAAAGGCGTCAGTGCACCCAGATATTGTGCTTTTGGTGCCAGACTGCCAGGCCAGCAAGTACTATCATACAGTAACCCCTCTGTAGTATTGTGGAAGAATGCAGGGATGGACCATGTGGTCCTATATTAAAAAGATATGATTCTGGTCAAGGCGTCAGTGCACCCAGATATTGTGCCTTTGGTGCCAGACTGCCAGGCCAGCAAGTATCATCATACAGTAACCCCTCTGTAGTATTGTGGAAGAATGCAGGGGTGGACCATGTGGTCCTATATTAAAAAGATATGAATCTGGTAAAGGAGTCAGTGCACCCAGATATTGTGCTTTTGGTGCCAGACTGCCAGCAAGTACTATTATCATACAGTAACCCCTCTGTAGTATTGTGGAAGAGTGCAGGGTTGGCCCTGCGGTTCAAAAAATTAAAATTATATAGATGTGGCACAGGCGTCAGTGCAGCCAAATATTGCGCCTTTCATGGCAGCAAGTGCATTCACACCGTAACCCTTTTGTGGTATTGTGGAAGAGTTCAGTGCTGGAGGTTTTGTGCATACAGAAGACATCCCCGATTTATTCCGTTACGTCAGCATCAGGAGATTGATAACTGCTGATCCAGGACTGATTCATTTTTATAAATGTCAGCCGGTCTACAGAGTCGGTGGACAGACGCACTCTTTTGTCTGTGACAAAACCTCCAGTGGCACTGAACGTCCTTTCAGAAAGCACGCTGGATGAAGGGCAACCTAGTAGCTGCATAGCATATTGGCTAAGTTCTGGCCAGTGATCCACTTTCAACACCCAGTAAGCCAGTGGATCATCTGCTGGAAAGGTATCCAGGTCTGCCCTTGCCCCTAGATAGTCCTGCACCATATGGTGAAGACGCTGGCAATGGGTGCCTACATTTGACGTCCCTGGGCATCGTGGACTAAAAAAAATTAAAAATGCATCAGTCAAGGAGCCCTGGCCTTCACCACTATTCCTCTAATCATCCGCAGCCTCAAAAGCACCTGTGTCATCACTGGGTAACCTACCAGTGCCTGGAAAGGTGTTACACAAGTGTCGCTTTAGAGCATCCTCAAGTTTTTTCATCCTATGCTCCCTCTGTGCCGGCAGGATGAGCTCTGCAACTTTACCCTTGTATCGTGGATCAAGAAGGGTTGCCAACCAGTAATGATCCCTCTCCTTGATAGCACGAATCCTGGGGTCCTTTAGCAGGCTTTGCATCATAAGGGAGTCCATGCAGCGTAGGTTGGAGGTGGCATTAGCTTCCGAGTCTTCCTGGTCAATGAGGATGACCGTATCATGCATTTCCTCCTCCCAGCCACGCACTAGCCCTTGTGTTTCTGGGCACACGAAACCCTCCCTTGAGGAATCCCCACCTTCAATGCCCCCACTACTTAAATATTCTGCCTCCTCATCCTCCTCCTGTCTGATCTGAGTAGGAACCGCTGGAATGCTGTCTGCGGAAAGACTGGGGCCTTGAGAGCTAGGGAAGGCCTCCTCTTCCTCCCGCTGCTCTGCCTCTAGAGCCACATCTATAATTCCCCGCAGAGTGTGCTCCAGCAGGAACACTAAAGGAATTGTGTCACTGATGCATGCACTGTCCCTGCTCACCATCTTCGTTGCCTCCTCAAATGGTGACAGTACAGTGCATGCATCCTTGATCGTCAGCCACTGCGGGGGGAAACAAGTTGACCTGAACCTGTCCTTGTGCCATACTCACACATCTACTCGTTTATGGCCCTCTGGTGCTTGTGCAGATGCTGCAGCATTGCTAATGTCGAGTTCCACCTGGTGGGCATGTCACAGATCAGACGGATTGTGGGAAGGTGGAATTCTCTTTGAATTTCTGGCAGGCGAACGCTTGCTGGGAATGACCGTCTGAAGTGGCTGCAGACTTTCTGGCCTGACTGAGAAGCTCTGGCAGCCCTGGGTACTTGGTAAGGAAACGCTGTACCACTAGATTTAGGACGTGTGCTATGCATGGTACATGCGTCAATTTACCCTTGCGTAGGTTGGAGAGAAGGTTGATGCCATTATCGCAGACGATCATTCCCAGCTGAAGCTGGAGTGGTGTTAACCATCTCTGCACCTGCCCCTGCAGAGCTGACAGAATTTCTGGCCCAGTGTGGCTCCTGTCCCCTAAACAAACCAGCTCAAGCACAGTATGGCATCTTTTTGCTTGAGCCATTGCGTAGACCCTGCCACGCGTCGCTTTAACTGCCACTTCGCCAGAGACAGAGAAAGAGGAGGAGGAAGAGGTGGTGGAGCAGACAGACCTCATACAAGCAGCTTTCTGGAGGCGTGGTGGATGAACAAGCTCCAGCACAGAGCCCGTCCTGGATCCCTCCCAGCTGCAATCAGAGTTGCCCAGTGTGCCATGAAGGAAATGTAACAGCCTTGTCCATGCTTGCTGGACCACGTGTTTAAAGTCACATCCACCTTGTTGCTGACTGCCTTTCCCAATGACTGGATAACATTGTCTTCCACGTGCTGGTATAGTGCTGGAATGGCCTTGCGTGAAAAGTAATGGCGTTTTGGAACCTGCCACTGTGGTACAGCACATTCAGCAAATTCACGGAAGGGAGCAGAGTCCACCAGCTGGAAAGGTAGCAGCTGCAATGCGAGTAATTTTGCTAAGCTGGCGTTTAGACGCTGTGCTTGGGGATGGTTGGTACTATATTTTTTCTTACGCTGCAGCAGCTGCGGCAACGTAATATGACTGCGTAAATCTTCAGCTGATAGGATGATGTCACATTGTGAGGAAGGAGCTGGTACATCCATTACTGTAGCATCATCCCTGTCAGTGGAGGTTGTAGCAGACAATGACATGGCAGGACATACAGTGGGGGTAGAGACAGATGAGGAGGAGGAGGACCTATGCAAAGTTTTGCGCCAACGGAATGTGTGGCAGGTGTTCATATGTCGCCTCAAGCACATGGTACCCAAGTGTCCGGTGTCTTTCCCATGCTTCAGCCTCATCTGACATAGATTACAAATAGCAACGGTGCGCTCTGCTGCACATTTCTTAAAGCACTCCCAGACAACAGAGTTCCTGCACTTGTGCTTTGAGACAACAGCGCTCTGCACTGGAGCAGCTCTGACATCTGATGCCTTGGACTGGCTAGTGCTACGGTTGGTCATAGAGGATGTTGTGCCTTGTGTTTGCTGTGCCTCCTCCTCCCCCTCCTCCTCACTTGATTCCTCTATTCGATCTGGCACCCAGGTGGAGTCCGTGAACTCATCATCATTGTCATCATCACCCCCTATCTCCTCATCACTGGAGCCAACTTGGCAGTATGCTGCAGCTGCTGGGGCAACATGAGTGCCAGTTATTTGTGTGTCATCACTGGCACCGCCTTCCTCTAGGTTGATTATACTCCCTTCCTCAACCACAGAGATTGAATCAGAGCATTGTAATTGATGCGCATCCTCAAGCAGCATGTCACTGTCATTGTCATCAAACAATTCAGCTGACTTCTCCGTGTGTGATAGCGAGGCTACGGCAGGAGTAGCTGTGGACAAGGAGGCTGCATTAGATGTTTTGGCAGCTGAGGTGGACTGTAAAGAACTACAAGCCTGGCTGGCAGAGGACTCGGAGGATGAGGATGGCCTGGTTAGCCAATCCAGCAAGTCCTCTGTATGTTGCTGCTGCTTAAGATGGCCAGCACCAGTTAGAAAGACAAGCGTGCCCCTGCAGAGGATGCACCACGTCCACCACGACCAGAGGCACAGCCTCCCGACACAGGGGCTGCTTGCCCTCTTATCTGTGTCTGGGAGTGTCTGCCTGTCCTTTTTGTTCTTTCAGACATGGTGAGTGATATATAGATTAAATATATACAGAACTCTGATTCAACTCTGGTATAAAGATTAAAGATTTACAGAACTCTGGTATAACTCAGTGAGACACCCTGATAGCTGGCAGCCAGTGACAAGACACAGATTACAATTCCCAGAAACCTCCTATAAATCAGTGAGACCCCCTGATGGGTGCCAGTGACAAGACACAAACTACGATTCGCAGAAATCTGCTACAAGTCAGTGAGACCACCTGATAGGACCCCCTGATAGCTGGCAACAGTGACAAGACACAAATTACAATTGACAGAAACCTCCTAAAATGCAGTGTGACCCCCTGATGGGTGGCAGTGAGAAGCCACAGATTACAAATCTCTGAAACCTCCTATAAATCAGTGAGACCCCTTGATGGGTGGCAGTGAGAAGCCACAGATTACAAATCTCTGAAACCTCTTATAAATCAGTGAGACCCCTTGATGGGTGGCAGTGAAACCTCTTATAAATCAGTGAGACCCCTTGATGGGTGGCAGTGAAACCTCCTATAAATTAGTGAGACCCCTTGATGGGTGGCAGTGAGAAGCCACAGATTGCAAATCTCAGAAACCTCTTATAAATCAGTGAGACCCACAGATGGGTGGCAGTGAAACCTCCTATAAATCAGTGAGACCCATTAATGGGTGGCAGTGAAACCTCCTATAAATCAGTGAGACCCCTTGATGGGTGGCAGTGAGAAAACACAGATTACAAATCTCAGAAACCTCTTATAAATCAGTGAGACCCCTTGATGGGTGGCAGCCAGTGAGAACACACGGATTATAACAATTCCCAAATATTTTGTAGAAATTATAGTGAGCCCCAAAATACTGCGTGGTACTGGCTGTGTGACAAGACACAGATCACCTCAATTCTCAAATATTTTGTAGAAATTAGTGAGCCCCAAAATATTGCCTGGTACTGGCTCTGTGACAAGAGACAGATCACCTCAATTCACAAATGTTTTAAAGAAATTTGTAACCCCCAAAATACTTGCTGGCACAGTGACAAGACACAGAAGATCACCTCAATTCCCAAATGTTTTGTAGAAATTATAGTGAGCCCCAAAATACTGCGTGTTACTGGCTGTGTGACAAGACACAGATCACCTCAATTCTCAAATATTTTGTAGAAATTAGTGAGCCTCAAAATACTACCTGGTACTGGCTCTGTGACAAGAGACAGATCACCTCAATTCACAAATGTTTTAAAGAAATTTGTAACCCCCAAAATACTTGCTGGCACAGTGACAAGACACAGAAGATCACCTCAATTCCCAAATGTTTTGTAGAAATTATAGTGAGCCCCAAAATACTGCGTGTTACTGGTTGTGTGACAAGACACAGATCACCTCAATTCCCAAATATTTTGTAGAAATTAGTGAGCCCCAAAATACTTGCTGGCAGTGACAAGACACAGAAGATCACCTCAATTCCCAAATGTTTTGTAGAAATTATAGTGAGCCCCAAAATACTGCGTGGTACTGGCTGTGTGACAAGACACAGATCACCTCAATTTCCAAATATTTTGTAGAAATTAGTGAGCCCCAAAATACTTGCTGGCAGTGACAAGACACAGAAGATCACCTCAATTCCCAAATGTTTTGTAGAAATTAGTGAGCCCCAGAATACTGCGTGGTACTGGCTGTGTGATGAGACACAGATCACCTCAATTCCCAAATATTTTGTAGAAATTAGTGAGCCCCAAAATACTTGCTGGCAGTGACAGGACACAGAAGATCACCTCAATTCCCAAATATTTTGTAGAAATTAGTGAGCCCCAAAATACTGTGTGGTACTGGCTGTGTGACAAGACACAGATCACCTCAATTCCCAAATATTTTGTAGAAATTATAGTGAGCCCCAAAATACTGCGAGGTACTGGCTGTGTGACAAGACACAGATCACCTCAATTCCCAAATATTTTGTAGAAATTAGTGAGCCCCAAAATACTGTGTGATACTGGCTGTGTGACAAGAGACAGATCACCTCAATTCACAAATGTTTTAAAGAAATTTGTAACCCCCAAAATACTTGCTGGCACAGTGACAAGACACAGAAGATCACCTCAATTCACAAATGTTTTAAAGAAATTTGTAACCCCAAAATACTTGCTGGCACAGTGACAAGACACAGAAGATCACCTCAATTCACAAATGTTTTAAAGAAATTTATAACCCCCCAAAATACTTGATGGCACAGTGACAAGACACACATCACCTAAATTCCCAGATATTTGGTAGAAATGAGACCCCCCCAGACCCCCCCAGTAGCGTGGCAGACCGGCAGTAACAACACAGAACAACAATCTCCTATGAAATCTCCTCTCAAATGCGTGCTGTTGCTATGCGTGGAAACATTATATAGTGTGCTGCGGGACTTAGCTTTGTGAGCCCATGATTGGGCAATATTTGCCCAAACAGGACTCTGAGCCGTGATTGCAATACTGTTGAACCTGTCTTACACCAGACCTGTGGTCAGCTGCAAGGCTGTAGCCAATTACGAGCTTCAGGCCAGTGGGAAAGTGCATTGTGGGCCATTGTGATGCATTGTGGTTGAACTTGCTCCAAACACCCGGAAATGTTCGGAGTTCGCGATCTAACCGAACAGGCTAAGTTCGGCCCGAACTCCGAACCGTCCGAACCGAACAGCTCATCCATATTCACCATGTCAGAAAGACCAAAAAGGACAGGCAGACACTCCTAGACACAGATAAGAGTGCAAGCAGCCTCTGTGTCGGGAGGCTGTGCCTCTGGTCGTCGTGGATGTGGTGCATCCTCTGTAGGGGCACGCTTGTCCTTTCTAACTGGTGCTGGCCGTCTTAAGCAGCAGCAACATACAGAGGATTTGGTGGATTGGCTAACCAGGCCATCCTCATCCTCCAAGTCCTCTGCCAGCCAGGCTTGTAGTGGTTTACAGCCCACCTCAGCTGCAAAAGCATCTAATGCAGCCTCCATGTCCACAGCTACTCCTGCCGTAGCCTCACCAAAAAAAAACATGGAGGAGTCAGTTGAATTGTTTGACTACAATGACAGTGACATGCTGCTTGAGGATGCGCAGCAACTACAGTGCTCTGATTCAATCTCTGAGGTTGAGGAAGGGAGTATAATCAACCTAGAGGAAGGGGGTGCCAGTGACACACAAATAACTGGCACTCATGTTCCCCCAGCAGCTGTAGCACATTGCGAGGTTGGCTCCAGTGACGAGAGATAGGGGGTGATGACGATGATGAGGTCACTGACTCCACCTGGGTGCCTGATCGAACAGAAGAGTCAAGTGAGGAGGCACAACAAACACGAGGCACAACGTGCTCTATGACCAACCGTAGCCAGTCCAAGGCATCAGAAGTCACAGCTGCTCCGGTGCAGAGCGATGTTGTCTCAAAGCACGTGTACAGGATGTCTGCTGTCTGGGAGTTCTTTAAGAAATGTGCAGCAGACTGCACCATTGCTATTTGTAATCTATGTCAGATGAGGATCAAGCGTGTGAAAGACATCCCACGCTTGGGTACCACGTGCTTGAGGCAACATATGACCACCTGCCACGCATCCCGTTGGCACAACACTTTGCATAGGTCCTCCTCCTCCTCATCTGTCTCTACCCCCACTATATGTCCTGCCATGTCATTGCCTACAAACTCCACTGATAGGGATGATGCTACGGTAATGGGTGTACCAGCTCCTTCCTCACAATGTGACATCATCCCATCAGCTGAAGATTTACGCAGTCAGATTACGTTCCTGCAGCTGCTGCAGCCTAAGAAAAAATATAGTAAAGGAAAACCCTTTACCGTTATTTGAAACGTCATTTTTTTGTTTTTAAATGTTTCTATACATCCTACAAAACCACCACTTCACGGGCAGGTTATGGGGACTTCCTAGGCATGATACTTGAAGGAATTTGTCGTTTTTATTCTTAATCTTTATTTCATGGAAAACTCACTTTTCCTTTAAAAACTATTTTTTTAAACTTTTTGTCCTTGTTTCCTGTCCCCCAAGGCACTACCCGGACCCCCATACTCCTTTTATGGCAAATATCTTGCATATATGCCCTCTTGGAGCGCACTCTAAAATTCGAACTTTCGAGTCCCATTGACTTGCATTGAGTTCTGTTCGTGTTCAAGTTCGAACTCGAACTTTTGAAATTGTTTGAGTTCGAATACGAACCGAACACGGAGGTGTTCGGCTCATCACTACCGGGCACTAATTCATGTGGCCTATTTCCAGTGTGGGTCGCCATCTTGGATGGCAGCCCCCACCTCTGGGTCTCCCTTGCGTCAACTGACTCAACGCGCCATGAGCGATGATGTCAGTTAACCGGGGAAGCCCTAGCTACAAAGGGATTTCCTAAGAAAATCCCATGGAGGAGAAAGGGGGGTTCTTTGAACCCCTTTATCTCCTGATCGGTGGCAGCTAGGGGGTCATGCCTGATATCGTTGGAAAGGGCTGAGAATGACCATATTAAAAGTAATATTAAAGTGTTTAAAAATAAAAATAATAACAAAAATTTATTAAATAATTAAAAAATAAAAACATGCTTTTTTTTTAAATGCAGCGATGCTTCACTAATGATTTTTTTTTGGGGGTTTAGCTAAAATCACGTAATTTCTCACAAAAAAATAAAGGGTTCCCCAGTCTACCCCATAGAATATAACCGCAAAGGATCTGATAATAAAATGAGAAAAAAAATACTTTGCACACTGTGGATGAAATTTTATTGAAAATTCAATTTTTTTTACATTTTTTGTTATAGCATTCTGGCAGGACATGACATTTATATATAATTATGATATATTATTAATCTTCTGAGTCTGCCGGAAAGAACGATATTTAATTTGTCTGGGTGGTATAATAATATGTGACTTAAAACCACGTTTAAACATGATGAGCAAAAACGTCAGCGAACTTCACTTCCGAAAGAGCGCCGAAGTTGTAAAATTACTCCTGTCCTTAAGGGAGGGAGCAGGGACATGCAGTCAGGGGCGGGCATCAAACACCAACAGGACCATAGATAAGATTTATTGGAATAAATTAAATTTTATTGGAATAAATTGTTTTAACCCTTTATCTATGGTCCTGTTGGTGTTTGATGCAAAGGAGTACCGCTGACATTTATCCAAAGAAGGATCCGATACCTCTCTACCTTTACCAGCTGCATATACATCTGGTGTCCGAGAGGTGACACCTGAAAATGTGACTGTACCCTTTATATAATACTTGAGCCTTATTTGCTTAACTGGCTGCACCATGTCCCTTTTCCTTGTCCCGTGTTTTCTTTGAGGTAAGAAGATGTAAAAAGAACATTAACCCCTTCACTGCTGATGACGTGTGGGACACTCATTTACTCCCGCTATATGCTGAGGACGTGCCCCACACGTCATCAGCTTTGCGGGAGTCCCAGGGGAGATACTCACCTTTCTGTTCGGGGTCCCGCTGCGGTCTGACTTCAGCTTCCTTAATGCTTCCATAACGCTCACGCTGAAGATATGCTCCTCCTGATGTAAATGACGTCATCGTGCCATGCGCGATGACATCATTTCCAGGTGACCCCCCCGGCAATGCCAGGAGATCGCCTGGAAAGGAGAGAGGATCCGTTCAGATCCCTCTCCCTGCCGATTGCAAAGGACCAGCTTAAAAAGCCAGGCACCGATTAAAAGGGGAGAATCTCCCCTTTTAAGCAGTGCCTGGCTTTAACCCCTTAGGCACCAGGTCGCACTTCAGCGCCTTGCGGCGCCAAAGTGCAGCCTAGCTCTGGGGGAGTCCACCATCTTGGTTGGTGGCTCCAACCCCGGGTCCCCCCTCGATGTCTGACATCATTGCGCATAGCGTGATGGCGTCAGATAGCCGGGGAACCCCAAGCTCCCCGGGAATTTCCCAAGGAAATCCCCCGGTGGAGATAGGGGGTTCCTTTGAACCCCGATATCTCCAGAACCGTGGCAGCTAGGGGGTCATGGCATGGGAGCATGGCCTTTCGAATGATACCCAACATGACCAGGTAAAGTTAAAAAAAAATAAAAAATAATAATAATAAAATAAATAATAATAATAAAAAATAAATAAAAACATGTATTTTTTTGTGTGTTGTTTTTATTAATGCAGCAATATTGTTCACATTTCAATTATAATGTGAACAATGATGCTGCACTAATGATTTTTTTCTATGGGGTGCGTTTGCTAAAAATCACGTAATCCCCCCAAAAAATGCAACGAGTCCCCATTTCTAATTTTTGTACAAGCGCACCCCATAGAAAATATAACCTCAAATGTTCATGTGATAAAAGGTTTAAAAAAACCACTTTACACGCTGCAGATGATTAAAAATTCAAATTTTATTGCATTTTTTGTTATAATATACAGGCAGGACATGATGTATACATATAAAAATTATATATAATGAATTTGCCGTGTCTGCCGGAAAGAACAATATATAATATGTCTGGGTCGTATAATAAAATGTGGCTTCAAATCGCGTTTAAACATGACGAGTGAAAGCGGTAAAAATGAGCTCAGCACACAGCGGTGAAATGCCTCAGCAGTGAAAGGGTTAAGAGAAAGAACTTTGCCTTACTTGAAAGAAGCACTTTATCCAACGCATTTTTCCACAATACTGTTCCTGGGAAGCACTGACAGCAGCCTGGTCCTGGTGAGCACTGACAGCAGCCTGGTCTTGGCGAGCACTGAACTGAACCTACGTAACCCGTGTATATCTGGCTCTGATACTTGCTAGTGCCTCACCAGTCACTGACCGCACTGCATGTCACTGGGAGGGACTGGTCCTTAAGGGGAATTTTCCCCAGGACGTACTATGGTGTTAAGAACTCATGTTGGCACTTTTTTGGGGGGGCACTCTACATTTCTGTGCCTACAGGCTCCTGAGATACAAATCCGGCCCTGCTCAAGATGCAGCTCACTGGATGCACACAGCTCTCACTTTGTACCTCACACCAACTACATCCAGTGCTTTTTTTCAGGGTGTACTCGCCGGTACTGAGTACCGACAGCTCACCACTCAGTACCGGCACCTCACCACCAGCCTGAACTAACAGGAGAGAGCATGATGCTCCTCCTGCAGTGGCAGGCAGAGAATCGGAAGCGCTCTTCAGCTCATATTGCTCCTGAACGCTTCCGATTGTCAGGCGTGTATGTATGGACCAATAACACCCCTCTTCTCCCAGTAAGTGACAAGGGAGGAATGGATAAAAAAAATCTTCCCTCTGTTTCTTCAGTGCCCCAGCTCTGGCAGATGTGTGTAAACATCCCCTCTCTCTGCAGCCACTGAAACTTTGAACATCATGGGGAGGGGCAGCATATTTACACACATCTGCCAGAGCTGCAGATTGTCAGGCAAGCGGTGTGATCAGAGGAGCTGGCACTTTAAGGCGGTACAGGTAACCACCTAAGAGTGCAAGACCAGGAGGGGGTGCAAAAAAATTTTAATCCCAGGGGGCGTGGCCGGATGCTGACCGCGTGAGACTCGCTTTGAGGGAGCTCTGACCGAAGGCAGGCAAGCAACCACCAGATCGCACCTTTAAACTAGGGTTGCACCGATACTGATACTAGTATCGGTATCGGTGCTGATACCGGGTACTGCAGGAGTACTTTGTACCCGTGCAGTACCCCCAATATTTTTTTCCGATACCGGAAGCCGGCATTGAGCCGGCTTGCCGGCATCCGAGGGGCTGGGGCGGCTGTCCGAATGCTCTATCGGCATTCGGACAGGCCCTGCAGCTGCTCTCTTCACTGTGTTTATACTTACCTTCCCTTAGCGACTCCGGGAAAGTCTCCGCATGTGCGCTCGTTGGAAGGACCCCAGCCGCGACCACGTGGGACCATGTGATCGCGGCTGGGGGCCTTCCAACGATGGCACGCGTGGAAACTTTCCCGGCGTCGCCCAGGAAGGTAAGTATGACACAGTGAGGAGAGCAGCTGCAGGGCCTGTCCGAATGCCGATAGAGCATTCGGACTGGCACCTGGCACTCTCCGCTCATACTTACCTTCCTGAGCGACGCCGGGAAAGTTTGTGCACGTGCACTCATTGGAAGGCCCCCAGCGGCGATCACATGGTCTCACGTGATCACGGCTGGGGACCTTCCAAGGAGCGCGCGCGCATGAAGACTTTCCCGGCATCGCTCAGGAAGGTAAGTATGAGCGGAGAGTGCCAGGTGAGCTGGGGTGCAAATACATGAGCTGGGGGGCATTATCCATGAGCTGGGGGGCAAATCCATGAGCTGGGGGGCATTATCCATGAGCGGAGGGGGCAAATCCATGTGCTGGGCATATCCATGAGCTGGGGGGCATATCCATGAGCTGGGGGGCATATCCATGAGCTGGGGGCATTATCCATGAGCTGGGGGCAGTATCCTCGAGCTGGGGGGCAGTATCCTCGAGCTGGGGGGCAGTATCCATGAGCTGGGGGCAGTATCCATGAGCTGGGGGGCAGTATCCATGAGCTGGCGGGCAGTATCCATGAGCTGGGGCAATATCCATGAGCTGGGGGGCAGTATCAATGAGTTGGGGCAATATCCATGAGCTGGGGCAGTATCCATGAGCTGGGGGCATTATCCATGAGCTGGGGCAGTATCCATGAGCTGGGGGGCATTATCCATGAGCTGGGGGGCAAATTCATGAGCAGGGCAATATCCATGAGCTGGGGGGCATTATCCATGAGCTGGGGGGCATTATCCATGAGCTGGGGGGCAAATCCATGAGCTGGGGCAATATCCATGAGCTGGGGCAATATCCATGAGCTGGGGCATATCAAATCCATGAGCTGGGGCAATATCCATGAGCTGGGGCAGTATCCATGAGCTGGGGGCATTATCCATGAGTTGGGGGGCAGTATCCATGAGCTGGGGCAGTATCCATGACCTGGGGCATATCCATGAGCTGGGGCATATCCATGAACTGGGGACATATCCATGAGCTGGGGGGGGCATATCTATGAGACCTGGGGGCTTTATATGAGGTCTGTTCTTATTGGAAAGTGGTCACATGACATAAAATAAAAGTATCGGTACTCGGTATCGGTGAGTACTTGAACAAAAGTATCCGTACTCGTACTCGGTCTTAAAAAAGTGGTATCGTGCATCCCTACTTTAAACCCCTAGTTTTTGAACGAAATATGCTTGGTAAGACAGCCACAACCTCCCAGACCCGACAGGGACCAAAAACGGACAAAAAATATTTTGTTGGTCCGCGCACAGACCGACCGAGTTTCGTCCTCACCCCCCTCTCCAAGATGGCACTGCTGTCCCAGTGCTACAAGTACTCGACAACGCTACTCAAACTGACACACCTTAGTACCTTTACAGTGCACATGGAAACCATGATAACTGACCTTAAAACTACACTTTCGGGGAAGATTGATACTTTAGCTGCGTACATTAAAAAGGAAATTCAGGAATTGGGAGAACGAACGTCCAAAATATAGGGAACGATGGATGAATTTGCTTCTGTCCATAATTCCATGGCCTCAAAAGTGGAGGAATTAGTAGAATTGCTCCAGCAATGCACTAACAAAATTGTTGATTTGGAGGATTGCTGTCGCCGCCAAAACCTTAAAATCAGGGTGGTCCCTGAAACGGTCCCTACTCATAAACGGGCAGCTTATGTGACAGAGGTCTTCGTCCATCCCCTTCCAGATATTAGCGAAGATTTGCTTTTATTTGACCGTATTCATCGTATCCCTAAACCTGCGGCTGCCCCGCAAAAAGCTCCACGAGGTGTACTACTCCGACTACACTATTATAAACCGAAGGAACTCCTGCTAAAAGCACTGCATAGCCCAGAAGCATTGAGCCCGGATTTCAAACATATAAAGTTTTTTCCAGATCTTTCAAGGGCGACCCTACTACAACGTAAATCGTTATCTCCAATTACCGCTATTTTGCGAGCCCATGACATTCCATACCAGTGTGGATTCCCCACGCGCATCCAAATTTATCGAGATGAAAAGCTCTACAATATATCCAGCGTGGAGGATGGTAACCTTTTGTTAAGAGCATGGAACTTACCGCGGGCAAAATCCCCTGAAAAGCCTAAAGTTTCTTCTCCTAATCGGCTACCAGTGGAGTGGCAGAAAACGTGAGGCTCCCACTACACCTTTAATTGCACTTTGCACTACACCTTTTTTATCTTACAGAGACATGAGGAAGTTTGCTGCTGCTTCCACAATCGGGTGGAGATCCCAGAAACATTCTGACCCGTAGACCACGAGTTCATTGGGACATAACGATACCTTGTAACTCCTATACCTCAAAGCTCTCTGGAAGATTTTCATCTGATTCAATAATGATAGAATTGCTTGCCTTAATACAGTGTTATTGTTTTCCGAGACTGTTATTTTGAGCCTTAAGTCAAAAGTGCTCTCCCTTTCCATCGTAGAAAGTCTGCTTTTTCATAGTGCTCCCCTACCCTCCCTCTCTTCGAGAGGGCATCGAGCTTCGTCGGCTCATTGGAGGTCGGTTGTTTTTTGTTATTCGTGTTTCTCCCTTTCTGCATTCTTTTTATGTTTTTACTTTGGCACGATTGGTCTCTTTAATGTAATTGGCAACAAGTACATCCTAAAACAAATGGTTACACATATGTCTTACATTCTAAGTTTGAACGCTACATCATTTTGCATTGTTCTTGTTTTCATTAGGATATGAAAATACTGTCTTATAATGTAAAAGGACTCAATATACCGGTAAAACATCATTCCCTATACGCGGACCTACGTACATTTAATGCGGATATTGTTTGTCTGCAGTAAATGCATTTTAGAAGGGTTAATCATCCCTGCCTCTTTTGACCTCAATATCACACTCAATTCCACTCTACTGGCCCGACTAAATATAAAGGTGTTAAATATTGATTCATAATCGGGTTTTCTTTTGAGTTACATAGGAAGATTGCAGACCCCATGGGACGCTTTTTGATTATAGTTTGCACAATAAACCAGAAGCCCTATACTTTAGTAAATACTTACTGCCCTAACACAGTCAGAGCAGTTCAGATATGAAATTTCTATATTTCGCAGGACTGTTTAAATTTGGGGCCAGGAATTACTTCACCCAGGCAATTCATCTGCGTGGCTAAAATGTGACAAGAATATGCGTTCTAAAGACAATGGATAAGCTAAACTCGTTGTCTTTACGCATACAAGGGAATACATTTCCATTGATAACAGACGGTCTTAATTGATTCTGGTTGTGAAAAAAAAAACAGATGTTAGATCAAATTGCTTAGAAGTAAGGGAACACAATGACAGCTGATCTTATCCTAGTATATGTATTCCAGTATTGTGTTTATTTTGTCAGATCGAAACTATGAAAGTCATATAAACATTTGGACAATGGGTTGCCCAACCTGTAGAAGGAAAAAAAAAACAGAGAAGGTTAAATGACTTGTATAACCAGCTTGTAATGTGGCGATACGATCTAACACTATATGGTATTTGAATATTTAACTTATGTGGTCAGTTATAATAGATAATCTGGGTGTCTTATAAAAGACAGAGGCCATACCACATTTAATTGATTATTACATAACAAATGTCTTGTGTACTAACAGTTATAAAACAGATTAAGTCTGGTAATTATGAATGAATCTCAAAGACGATATCACGAATGAATGAATGAATGAATGTATGAAATGCACGCACACCGTGGCGAAGTATGCCGGCGATTCAACAATAGAAATAATATTGATATTGTTAATAAAATCTATGGAGTCCCGGGATATAGGATAAAACGACCCCAACCCAGTAAAAGATTGGCCAAATACATCAATTAATTCCTGCAGAAGGTTGATGGTTGATCTGAGAGCGCCATCTACTGGCCAGGTAATATAACCCCTGGACAGACCCCTGGAGTTAATGAATATATATATCCTCCAATCAAATGAGGTCACATAGTGATGAGCTAGATCTAAAACTGGGCGGGAAACCACTATATAGGGGGGATACTCCAGAGAGAGTCACACTAAGAAAAGGGACCCTGAAAGAAAGCTTGGTGAGAGACCGGAGGGACGCTTGGAGGGGAGAAAGGGCAGATACCATCACCCTAATTTTCCACCAGTCTATCTTCACTACCAGATGGTAAAGTATACCTGAATAACTCGATATCTAGTTCCTAATTGCATAGTCCTTACTTTAGATGTCCATCACAAATTAAAGGAATATAAATGAATTATTTTGCTGTTGAAGCCTAAACAGTAGAATAGTATCAGCCTTTCCGCTCTACGGCAGACGAGTGCTAAGGGAGAAACTATTACGGCGGCTTAGTTGCGCCATAATTTAGTGAAATTATTTATATTCCAAGAATACTGGATGTGGACATCTAAAGATCATTTGTGTACCCATAGTGAGATACGCTGGAATCGTGAAATAGTTTTTATATATCAAGTACCATCAGCCCCATTAGTAAAACGAACATAACCCATTTCATATACATCTTGCAGCCCTTTCATTGAATGCATGGAAATCAATAGGAAGTTTGGGTTAATGTATATTGAATGAAGTGCTGTGATTGATCTGTGGACGAGATAATCTACCTATCGAGTGTGTTATGTATCTCCCTGAGGGAAGTTGCATTTAGTGAATAGGCCCCCACAATAATAAATTGTGCTGCAGCTGATGCCCAGTAACTGAGTGTTTATTTTAGCCAGGTGGAGGATTGGTTTATAATGGGAAAGAAATAAGTGAGTAGAATGGAACTTGGTATTTAAGAACGGAGGCGTGTATATATGTGGTGCGGTCTATAAACCTAAAATACTTGTCCATTCGATTATTGCGTGTGGCAGTATCACTAATAATCACAATCTATAATTACTTTTGAAATTGCATTTTGCTAATCCGTTGATAACATATGATTGTATGAAACTTGACGTGTGAATAAATTTTGGTTTGAATTGTTTTACCGTTACGCAGTCTCATATCATCTTTACTGATTTTATTGTGTCTAAAAATATCTAGATAGCATCAAAAGAACTCGGGATAACGCGCCATATATTTGTTAAGACGTATATTCATTGATTGGTTATTAATCCTTATCTTAAGGCTAAAATACCAACTTATACCACTGGTATTGGAGGCACTGTCAATAATATATATATATATATCTAAAATAAGAAAAATATACGTTATAATTAATATATCCCTGACCTATTAAAGAAGTCAATAATCTCTACAACACTAACCAGGTTCAGTTTTTTAGTAATTTGTGTGGTAAAATGACTGTAGTCCAGACGGGCCCCATCCTCCTCTGTGGCGATTTTAATATGGGAACAAACCCGACATTAGATAACTCCTCCATACCTGTGCACCGAGATGGTAAGGCAGCTATCCGCAGAGCCCAAAAATGTGATGCTCTCTTAACGCGCACTGGCTTGTTTGATGTTTGGATACTGACACATCCCATTCCCAATGAGAGGTTTATAGTGAAGAGAGATTATAGAAACATAGAAAAATGTCTGCAGATAAGAACCTTTCGGCCCATCTAGTCTGCCCAATTACATGGATACTTTACCTGGATTTATCTTTTGTTTAGGATAGCCTTATGCCTATCCCATGCTTGCTTAAATTCAATTACTGTTTTGGCCTCTACCACTTCAACTGGAAGACTGTTCCATGTATCCACCACCCTCTCAGTAAAATAATGCTCTCTGATGTTACTTTTAAACCTTTGCCCCTCTAATCTAAGACTATGTCCTCTTGTTTTGCTACTTTGTTTCCTTTAAATATACTCCCTTGTGGATATACCTTGTGGATTCCCTTTACGTATTTAAATGTTTCTATCATATCTCCTCTGTCTCGTCTTTTTTCCAAGCTGTACATGTTAAGATCATTAAGCCTTTCCTGGTAACTTTTCTCCTTCAAGCCGTACACCATTTTAGTAGCCCTTCTCTGAACTCTCTCTAAGATGTCTATATCCTTCTGGAGATACGGTCTCCAGTACTGCACACAGTACTCCAAGTGAGGTCTCACCAGTGCTCTGTACAGTGGCATGAGCACTTCCCTTTTCCTACTATATACGTTTTATTCTGTACCCCATGAGTCATACACGCGTATAGACCATTTCTTTGTCCCTACCCTGGTATCTTGTTGCCTTCTGTCGATAACTGTACCATTCACTCACGGACGTGGTCAGACCATGCTCCGATAGCGTTATCTATTCGCGAAGCATATAGAAACTACGGCAAATCACCATGGCGACTAAATGACAAGTTGTTAACGGATCCTTGGGTGGTTAAAGCTATTTCTGACAACCTCCAGACCTATTTTCAACATAACGCCATCCCTGATATCTCACCGTCTTTGTGTTGGCGCGCTCATAATGCGGTCCTCAGAGATGGTTGCATAAAATGGGCCTCCCACTTCAAGAAAATATAGGTATCGGGTAGACTTCAGATACTGACCAAGACAGATTCCCTCAGAAAACGTAAGAGAGATGCTCCTTCACATGACATAACTAATCAATTAAAAGCTGCTTATGCATTCAAACACGAACATTTGAAAAAGTTTGGATTTGAACGCGAACACAATTCAAACTCAATGCAAGTCAATGGGACTCGAGCGTTCGATTTTTAGAGTGCCCTCCAAATGTATGGGGGTCCGGGTAGTGCCCTGGGGGACAGGAAACAAGGAAAACGTTTTTAAAGGAACAGTGATTTTTCCATGAAATAAAGGTTAAGAATAAAAATGAAAAATTCCTTCAAATGTCATGCCTAGGAGGTCCCCATAACCTGCCCATGAAGTGGCAGATTTGTAGGATGTATAGAAACATTTAAAAAGAAAAAAATTACATTTCAAATGACGGTAAATGTTTTTCCTTTAAACTATTAATAAACAACTGCTTGGGGCGGCAGCCTGTATGAAAAGAGGAGACGTTTTAGGACACGCAGAACAAGTTTAGTGATTTTTTTGGCTAAATTATGGTGAAACTTATGCAGACTTTGGATGAAAGTAACAACCGGTACATTAAAATTGGACCTTTGGTGCCAGCTAGTGCCTTCACACCATAACCCCTCTGAGGTATTGTGGAAGAGTGCAGGGGTGGACTCTGCATTAAAATTTTAAATTGATTGGAATCTGTTACACGCGTCAGTGCACCCAAATATTGGGCCTTTGGTGCCAACTAGTGCCTTCACACCGTATCCCCTCTGAGGTATTGTTATTGTGGAAGAGTGCATTGGTGGAGGTTTTGGGAATGCAGAAGAGATCCCCTATCTATTCAGTTACATCAGCATCAGGGGAGTGATAGCTGCTGATCCAGGACTGATTCATTTTTATAAATGTCAGCCGGTCTACAGAGTAGGTGGACAGACGCACTCTTTTGTCTGTGACAAAACCTCCAGCGGCACTGAACATCCTTTCAGAAAGCACGCTGGATGAAGGGCAACCTAGTAGCTGCATAGCATATTGGCTAAGTTCTGGCCAGTGATCCAATCTCAACACCCAGTAAGCCAGTGGATCATCTGCTGGAAAGGTATCCAGGTCTGCCCTTGCCCCTAGGTAGTCCTGCACCATATGGTGAAGACGCTGGCAATGGGTGCCTACATTTGATGTCCCTGGGCGTCGTGGACTAAAAAAATTGGAAATATTGGAAGCGGCCCCCTTCACCGCTCTTCCTCTGATCAACCGCAGCCTCACAAGCACCTGTGTCATCACTTGGTAACCTACCAGTGCCTGTGTCGCTTTAGAGCGTCCTCAAGTTGTTTCATCCTGTCCTCCCTCTGTGAGGGCAGGATGAGCTCTGCATCCTTACCCTTGTATCGTGGATCAAGAAGGGTAATGTGCACCTTGCTGCTGACTGCCTTTCCCAATGACTCCATAACATTGTCTTCCACGTGCTGGTATAGTGCTGGAATGGCCTTCCGTGAAAAGAACTGGCATTTTTGAACCTGCCACTGTGGTTCAGCACATTCGGCAAATTCACAAAAGGAGGCCACCAGCTGGAAAGGCAGCAGCTGTAATGCGAGTAATTTTGCCAAGCTGGTATTTAGACGATGTGCAAGGGGATGGTTGGGACTATATTTTTTCTTATGCTGCAGCAGCTCGGGCAATGAAATCTGTCTGCGTAAATCTGCAGCTGATGGGATGCTGTCACATTCTGAGGAAGGACCTGGTATGCCCATTACTGTAGCATCATCCCTGTCAGTGGAGGTTTTAGGCAATGACATGGCAGGACATATAGTGGGGGTAGAGACAGATGAGGATGAGGAGGAGGACCTATGCAAAGTGTTGTGCCAACGGAATGCGTGGCAGGTGGTCATATGTCTTATCAAGCACATGGTACCCAAGTGTGTGATGTTTTTCCCATGCTTGATCCACTTCAGACATAGCTTACAAATAGCAACGCTGCGGACTGCTGCACATTTTGTGAAGAACTCCTAGACAGCAGAGTTCCTGCACGTGTGCTTTGAGACAACAGCGATCTGCACCTGAGCAGCTCTGACTTCTGATGCCTTGGACTGGCTACGGTTGGTCATAGAGGATGTTGTGCCTCGTTTTTGTTGCACCTCCTCCTCCTCACTTGACTCCTCTGTTCGATCAGGCACCCAGGTGGAGTCATTGACCTCATCATCATTGTCATCACCCCCTATCTCTTCGTCACTGGAGCCAACCTGGCAATATGCTGCAGCTGCTGGGGAAACATGAGTGCCAGTTCTTTGTGTGTCACCGGCACCCCCTCCCTCTAGGCTGATTTTACTCCCTTCCTCAACCTCAGATTTTAAATCAGAGCACTGGAGTTGCTGCGCATCCTCAAGCAGCATGTCACTGTCATTGTAGTCAAACAATTCAGCTGACTCCTTCGTGTATGATGGTGAGGCTAAGGCAGGAGTAGCTGTGGACATGGAGGCTGAATTAGATGTTTTGGCAGCTGAGGTGGACTGTAAACCACTACAAGTCTGGCTGGCAGAGGACTCGGAGGATGAGGATGACCTGGTTAGCCAATCCTCCAAATCCTCTGTATGTTGCTGCTGCTCAAGACGGCCAGCACCAGTTAGAAAGGACAAGCGTGCCCCTGCAGAGGATGCACCATGTCCACGACGAACAGAAGCACAGCCTTCTGACACAGAGGCTGCTTGCCCTCTTATCTGTGTCTGGGAGCGCCTGCCTGTCCTTTTTGGTCTTTCTGACATGGTGAGTGATATATAGATTAAAGATATACAAAACTCTGATTCAACTCTGGTATAAAGATTCTAGATATGGAGAACTCTGATGCAACTCTGGTATATAGATTAAAGATATTCAGAACTCTGCTATAAGTCAGCGATTTTACTGATATTTTCCCTGCAAGGCTACCAATGTCCTCTACTCTCTCTCTGATTCACTTCCTCTCCTGCAGGCTGCAGCACCCGGATACCTGGCAAGACACAGATTCAACTCTCAATAGATAAACAGATGAACTCTGATTAAACTGTGTTATTGTATGGTATCTAGAATTAGATTAAGACATACAGATTTTCCAGAACAATGCTGTAAATCAGTGATACACCCTGATAGCTGGCAACACCCAGATTCAACTCTCAACAGATAAACAGATGAACTCTGATTAAACTGTGTTTTGTATGGTATCTAGAATTAGATTAAAGATATACAGATTTTTCAGAACAATGTTCTAAATCAGTGACTCACCCTGCCCCTGATAGCTGGCAGTGCCAAGACAGAGATTTAAATTTCCAGAAATCTGCTATAACTCAGTGATACACCCTGTCCCTGATAGCTGGCAGTGTCAAGACAGAGATTAAAATTTCCAGAAGTATGCTATGCCTCAGTGATACACCCTTATAGCTGGCAGTGCCAAGACACAGATTCAAATTCCCAGAACTCTGGTGTAACTCAGTGATACACCCTGATAGCTGGCAATAGCTGGCAGTGCCAACACACAGATTAAAATTCCCAGAACTCTGGTATAAATCAGTGATACACCCTGATAGCCTGGCAGCAGCTGGCAGTGCCAACACACAGATTCAAATTCCCAGAACTCTGGTATAAGTCAGTGGTACACCCTGAGAGCCTGGCAGAAGCTGGCAGTGCCAACACAAAGATTAAAATTCCCAGAACTCTGGTATAAGTCAGTGATACACCCTGATAGCCTGGCAGAAGCTGGCAGTGCCAACACACAGATTAAAATTCCCAGAACTCTGGTACAAGTCAGTGATACACCCTGATAGCCTTTGCAGTGCCAACTCACAGATTAAAATTCCCAGAACTCTGGTATAAGTCAGTGATACAGCCTGTCCCTGATAGCTGTGAGTGCCAACAAACAGATTCCAATTTCCAGAAATCAGATATAACTCAGTGATACAGCCTGTCCCTGATAGCTGTCAGTGCTAACACACAGATTCCAATTTCCAGAAATCAGATATAACTCAGTGATACAGCCTATCCCTGAAAGCTAAAAGTGCCAACACACAGATTCCAATTTCCAGAAATCAGTTATAACTCAGTGATACAGCCTGTCCCTGATAGCTAAAAGTGTCAACACACATATTCCGAGTTCCAGAACTCTGGTATAAGTCAGTGATACAGCCTGATATGCAACAATTTCCTCTCCTCTCTGATTCACTCCTGCAACAAACACACGCTTGGGCTGCGGGGATGCCTTATATAGTGTGCTGCGGGACTTAGCTCTATGAGCCCATGATTGTGCAAAATTTGCCCAATGAGGACTCTGAGCCCTGATTGGCATAGTCTTGCACCTGTCTTGCAGCTGACCTGTGGTCAGGTGCAAGGCTGTAGCCAATTACAAGCTTCAGGCCAGTGGAAAGGTGCATTGTGATGCATTGTGATGCATTGTGGGCGAATACGTGGCGAACACGCAGAAATGTTTGCTGTTTGCCGAGCGGCCAATGTTCGAATCGAACTCATGTTCGAATCAAACTGCCAGCCCATCCCTAATGATGATCTGTTTAAGATGGAAAGAGATAATTATTTTTACGCTCTCCGTTGTCTTAAATCTAGAATGTATATAACTGCTAACAAACCAGGGTGTTCTTTAGCGCGCAAACTTAGTGCCTCCCGCGAAAATTATGAAGATTAGACTGCCTAATGGGTCAGAGGTGTACCAACCTGAGAAAATAGCTAATGCGTTCAGAAACTATTAGAGCTCCCTTTATATCTTGGCTGGGGATACTGCAATTCCGCAAACCCACGACCCACTCGATAGATTCGTAATTAGCTAACATTCATATTCCGTTCCTTTCAGTGGCTCACAAAACCAAACTAATGAGAGATATTTCACCTTTGGAGATTAAAGCGGGTCGAGATGGTTTTACAGCAAAATACTGTAAATCTTTTGGAGATGAATTGATACCTCATTTATTACACCAATATGCAAGGTTTTGCTGGTTTGAAATGAATAGGTGTATCTGAATGGATTTCTTGCGCAGATTCCGAAAATGACCTTCCAAATTCCGTATCACGTCAGGTTTTTTCACAAATGACGGAAATGTGAAAATTTTAAAAAAGTTTCATGAATGGTCTTTGTGCAGGGATTTCAAGGTGATTGGAATATTGCTCGGCCAACAAGCAGGCTACACCAAATTTCCCTGCTTTTTGTGTGAATGGGACTCCAGAGCAAGGACGGAACATTGGGTTCGGCAGCAGTGGCCAGTCAGAAGTACATTCACACCTGGCGAAAAAAACATTGTTTCACTTCCACTGGTTGATCCCTCGAAAATACTGTTGCCACCTTTACACATCAAACTTGGCTTAATGAATCAATTCGTGACAGCTTTAAGCAGGGACAGTAAATGCTTTGAGTATCTTGGTGGTAAGTTTCCACCAGATCACCAATCTGAAAAAATAAAAGCTGGTATTTTCATAGGCCCTCAAATACGAAAATTAATGCCAGACAACATATTCGAGGAAACCATGTTGAGTGCGAATTGCGAGCATGGACTGCATTCAGAAAAGTGGCACACAACATTTTGGGGAACACGAAGGCTTCAAATTACACCACTTTAGTCAAGGATATGCTGGAATCCTATGAACTGCTTGGTTGCAACATGAGCATCAAAGTTCACTTTCTTCATGCTCATCTAAATTACTTTCCTAACAATCTTGGTGATTTTTCGGAAGAACATGGCGAGCGCTTCCATCAGGATATTAAAGTGATGGAAAAGAGATACCAAGGAAAGTGGACTGTACATATGATGGCCGACTATTGTTGGATGTTGAACAGAGACTGTACGGACGCACACCGAAGACAATCCAAAAAGAGGAAGTTTGAAGGGGAGCCCAGTGGCGAATGTTAGGTATGTTTGCTTTTGAATATGTATTTATGTTTATCTATTCCTTAAACAATCATTCGCCCCTCCAGATAACATTTTCACACGTTACAAACGTTGCCATTTAGCAATGTCGTTAAAAAATAGAGTTTTTTTTAAATTTTCACATTTCCATCATTTGTGAAAAAACCTGACGTGATACGGAATTTGGAAGGTCATTTTCGGAATCTGCGCAAAAAATCCATTCAGATACACCTATTCATTTGAAAACAACAGAAAAAAGTTGAAAAATTGCAGATCAGTGTTATCAGTGTTTTTGCAAGCTCAATCGAGTGACACTTTTGCTAACTTCCGTCCTATAATAAATATAGACGTTAAGATATATTCCAAAATAATGGCCACCAGATTAACGGAGATCCTACCCCTTCTAATATGTAATGAACAGGTGGGTTTTATTCACCATCGCCAGGGTCAAGATAATACCAAAAAGTTACTAAGCTTAACCCATCTGATGACTACTAGCTCGGTCCCGGGTCTGATACTATCCCTTGATGCTGAAAAGGCCTTTGATAGGGTCCACTGGCTATTTCTATGTCAAGTTCTGCGCAAATTTGGAATGCCCGATGAAGTATGTAAGGCTTTTTTTGCGCTTTATAACTTACCTTCAGCTAAAGTGTTGACGGCGGGCTTTTTATCTAAATCTTTTCCAATACTCAATGGAACCAGACAAGGGTGTCCCCTTTCTCCATTATTATATGCTTTGGCATTAGAACCTTTGGTGCAAGCCATTAGACAGATGAAGTAGTGGGGGTCTCGGTAGGTCCACGAATGCATAAAATCAGTTTATTTGCTGATGACATCCTTTTAACCTTTACTTCCCCTTTGACCTCTCTCCCTGCTTTGCATTCTCTATTGAATGACTATAGTTCAGTGTCATATCATAAGATAAATGTTCCCAAGACGCAATTGCTCCTGACTCAAATCCCAGAGACTTAATATTCGACATTAAAAGCTAAATATAGATATCAATGGTGCGCTAAATCCATCACATATCTAGGAATTAAGTTAGCCTTTTCGAATAAGGATTTAATTGATTTAAATTATTATTATTAATCTTTATTTATAAAGCGCCAGCATATTCCGCAGCGCAGTACAATAGGCACAGTATAGACAGGGCTACAATACATTGAACAACATTTGAGAAACAGTACAGGAGGAGATGAGGGCCCTATTCCTGTAAGAACTCAAAATCTAGAAGGGTTAAATTACACCCCTCTATTGGCTTCTACTAAATCCAGGCTATACGAGTGGAGAAAGACGCGGCTTTCCTGGTTTGGGAGAATATTTGCGGTCCGGATGACACTGCTACCTAAATGGCTGTACCATTTTAGGGCTCTCCCTATAGCTGTGCCAAACTCACTCATTCAAGAGATACAAAAAACAGTTAATAAGTAATTACGGTTAGATAAACGGCCAAGAGTGAAGGCATCGCTGTTACGTAGCAGATGGGATAGAGGGGGGGGGGGTTAACGTCCCACAATTTCCATTGTACTATGCTGCTACCATTCTTGCCTCCACTATCTCATTCTTTCAAGATATAGCTCCCCATGTTGGGTCTCGATAGAAAGGTCAACTTCCTATCCTCATGATATAGCAACGTTATTGTGGACCCCGAAACGATATCGACCAGAGTCAGTATGTGTCACCCCTCTGACAATGCAAGTGCTTATTATATGGGATACATCACGGAGTCAGATCTCCAGATTTTTTCCATTTTCTTTGGCCACCCCATTGCTAGTACTGAAAAAGGTACTCCCAACTTTCCCGGTAACTAAGTGGGAATTGCACGGGATAAGATATATTAGAGATCTCTTCTCTACAACAGGATTACATCCATTTGCACACCTGCAAACCACACGCCACCTTCCGGAGGGACTGTTATTCTCATACTTACAAATAAAACATTGGATGCAGGCGGTAGAAATTTTGCCGCCCTATTCGGCAGGCAAGGCCCAATTATCTGGGGTGGAATCGCTTACAATTAAGACTGGGATCCCATCCCAAATGATTACCAAAAGTTATCTAACGTTGATGACAGATCTCTCCCCCCCCATATTCTCCTTTCAGAAAGCTTGGAATAAAGATCTAAATTTAACTTTGACACAGTCGCAATGGACTCAGGCCTACTGGTTTGATCTGAAGGCGATGAGAAATGTGACCTTATTGGAAACTAGACGAAAATTGATATATTGCTGGTATCTTACACCGTCTAGAGTGGCTAAATTCCAAACGGGTAGCCCTGCGACATGTTGAAGATGTCAGGGAGAAGAGGGCGATTATATTCATGTTTGGTGTCACTGCCCTCAGTTGCTCTTTTTGTGGCAGCAGATACATGCTCTTCTTGAGAAGATACTGAGCATTGTCCTCCCATTACCCCCTGAAGCACTGTTGCTCGGGATACTCCCTCAACGACTAGGGCGTAAACAAATAACGGTGTTCTATCACGTAGTTACCACCGCTATGCTACTAGTGGCGCGACATTGGAAAACATCTATAGTACCCACGTTGAAGGAGGTGACTGATACTGTGTCTACCATTCGCTCTTACGAGCAACTTGCAGTAAAACTCCTTTCGTTGAAGGTCCCCTCGGAAGACCCTTGGATTTTATGGGATTTGCGCTCAGCGTAGATCACTTAGAGGTTTATTGAGGAATCAAATTCCAGGTGTATTGAGCATTCTCCAACTACTGTCAATTAGTGATGAGCCGAACACCCCCGTGTTCGGTTCGCATTCGAACTCGAACAATTTCAAAAGTTCAGGTTCGACGCGAACACGAACCAAACTCAATGCAAGTCAATGGGACTCGAAAGTTCGATTTTTAGAGTGCCCTCCAAGAGGGCATATATGCAAAATATTTGCCATAAAAGGTGTTTGGGGGTCCGGGTAATGCCCTGGGAGACAGGAAACAAGGACAAAAGTTTTAAAAAAAATGTTTTTAAAGGAACAGTGAGTTTTCCATGAAATAAAGGTTAAGAATAAAAATGAAAAATTAATTCAAATATCGTGCCTAGGAGGTTACCATAACCTGCCCGTGAAGTGGGGGTTTGTAGGATGTATAGAAACATTTAAAAACAAAAAAATTACATTTAAAATGACAGTAAATGTTTTATCTTTAATCTATTCATAAACAACTGCTTGAGGCGGCAGCCTATATGAAAAGAGGAGACGTTTTAGGACACGCAGAACAAGTTTAGTGATTTTTTTGGGCTAAATTATGGTGAAACTTATGCAGGCTTTGGATGAAAGTAACAATAGGTGCTTTAAAATTGGGCCTTTAGTGCCGTCACACCATAACCCCTCTGTGGTATTGTGGAAGAGTGCAGGGTTGGACCCTGCGGTCAAATATTAAAATGATATGATCTGGTATAGGCGTCAGTGGCAGTGCACCCAAATTTTGTGCCTTTGGTGGCAGCAAGTGCCTTCACATCGTAACCCCTCTCTGGTATTGTGGAAGAGTGCAGCGGTGGAGGTTTTGGTAATGCAGAAGAGATCCCCGATCTATTCAGTTACATCAGCAGCTATAACAAAACCGGGTCAGCAATGTTTAGGCACTTGTACTGCGCTACTGTATATGGTGAGAATCGGCGCACACCAGTAGCAACAGGAAGCAAACAGAACAGGCAGGGAATACACAGAGCGAATAGTCAAATGGCAGGCAAAGTCGGCAACAGATCGGGTCCTCAGAACAAGCAGGGTCAGTAACAAGTATACAAACTGATTCGGTAAGCTAGCGATGCGGGAATAAAGGCTGAGACACACTGAGCGTGTAGCAATGCACAGCGTAGTGAAGCGAAGAGAAGCAAACATTTTGCAGGCTTGACTTCACTCTGCTCTGCCTCGCAGCGTGTCTACACTGCATTACGTTTGCTTCTCACCGCACTGGACAGGAATCCACTAACTAAATTAAAATGTACACACAAAACCGCTTTATTTTCACAAAGCACATGTTATATATTCAAAAAAAAGTTTCTACTGAATAAAATAAAATACATAAAAAATTACTGTTAATTTAATAGGAATAGTATAAAAATATAAAAAAAGGTAACCCTTGATCATATATATTATAGGGACACGGAGCACTGTGTATAGAGTAGGGATGCATTGATACCACACACAGACATATATGTATATATCAACACGCAGACCTATATATACGTATATATCAACACGCAGATATATATGTACACTCACCCACAGACCTCAGACCTGTGTTTCTCAGACACACATACGCACATGGGGGGGTGGCATGTGGACAATCTCAACTAAATGCGCCCCCCCAATTTGGCTGATCCCTCCAGATGAAATGTTGAACCCGACAGAGCAGAGAATATATATATTATTCTCTGCTCTATCAGGTTCAACATTTCTTCTGGAGGAATCAGCCAAATGGGGGGGATTAGTTGCCAAAATATGTGTGTAATAAAAGTCTGGGTATATATATTAATAAGAATATAAATATATATAGAATATATAGATATATATATATATCATACCTGTCCTTACCTTCCTATATAGATTTGCTAAAAATATACACACAAAAAAAACAAACCACTGCCTCAGACCCTGCGCAGTCCACATGCCACCCCCCTCTACCTGGCTGAATGTATCTAATATATATAATTAAATACATTCAGCAAGGTAGAGAAAGAAAAAAAAAAAGCTTTATTTTATGTTCCCGGGGACATTTAAAAATGTCCTCAGATTTTATTTTTTTTAGAAATGTGTTACCTTACCTTAGCCTGGTGGTCAGTGGGGGCTCCCTGGATCCTGGTTGTGGGGGGGGGTCTGCCGTGGCTGCAGGTGCAGTGGCTCCCTCCCTGCACCGCCTGTCTCTGCCACATGCACCCGGGTCACTAGACCGCACAGTCGCAGCTCTGTCATCTGGTGGCCGCATTCTCCTCAAGGGGATCCTTGGGAGGCCCCGGCAGGCTGCCCTCTACAGTGTCTGATTAGAGGGCCGTGTCTGCCTGATGTTTTAGTAACAAGAATGTTTTATCCCATAGGCTACAATGTTAAAAATATTCCCATTTTATTTCAATATCTAATAAACCATTGCTTATAATATTCTGCAGTAAAGTGTCTCTTTATTTCTAGATTTTATAGTATTTTTTAAGCATTTTTTTTTAAAACAATTTTTTTTAACTTTTTGTGAACGTCCTAAAAAGTTCGAAGTTCGCTAACTTTCGAACGGCCAATGTTCGAATCGAACTCTGAACCGATTGAACCGAACAGCTCATCCCTACTGCCAATGTAGGAGACTGCAATTATAGTTGTGACTATTTTATGGTTCATGAAGTTCATCTGATGTAATGCTGTGAGGTTTCAGAATTGCCGTGCCACTTCTCTGTTTTTTTCCTTTCTGCCTAATGTATTGTTGTATTTTCTTTATTATGATTCTGTGGATGCATTTTGACAATCCCCTACTCCTTTTTCTCTTTTGTACCCCGAGTTTGCCTGTCTAAAATAAAATAAAAATTAGGTTGAAAAAAAAAATTGAATCCCTGGTCACTTGCCTTAACAGGGATCCAAATTTTTAAACTATCTGCCTGGCGCTGTGTCCGTGCTGCTCCTCCTCCAAGATGCAGCCGGTGCCCAGCGAGCTGCATTGTATCTGCCAGGTCAGAGGGGGCCATCAGAGGGGGCCAGGCACCAGCAAGGAGGAAGGGACCAGGAGGAGAGAGAGCGCAGACTTCCGTATCCAGCAACGAGGGGGAGTCTGCGCTCTCTCTCCTCCTGGTCCCTTCCTACTTGCTGGTGCCCCCTCTGATGATGTCAAGAGGAGGGCATGTGTGGCACTCTGTGTATTAAATGTGCATTAAACACATTGCACCCCAAAAGAGAATACAGTATGCAGAATGAAGTAATAAGCTTTTTTTATTTTAAGTTTGTCATTATTGACAAGCCCATAACTATATTGTCAATAGCTCTGTTGCTGCTGCCTTATCCTCCTACCAGCAGGTGGTGATCACTGTGTTTCTCAGCCACAGGGACTGATTTGTGCCATGTGCATGTCTCAGTGGTTTATTAGTTCTGAGACAGCCACTGAATGCAGAGGAAGAGAATCAGCAAGTCCAGAGTAAAAACCTGAGTTATTTCTCTGTTTCAGGTAGGCAGAAAAGCATCCAAGGATGTCAGTTAATGGGAAATGATATGAGAGTCTGTTGTTTATATTCAGTGAGATCCACCTGAATAAACAGGTTGTATAATGGATCCACTGCAGCCACATGTCACTATCACTGCTGAAGTATGAAGCAGGCTGAGGCTGGTCGAGCTATAGAGGCTTTATGTCAAAGAATCCAGTAGCCAGAATCTGTTTAAAATATGTTTAGTGTATATAATAAATGTCCTGGACAAACTCACACAGGGTTTTAAAGTGCCAGAGGCTGCTGTCCAGAGGTTATATTAATATGCTGGATAGATTTGTTTAGTTTCAGAAGTGTGTGTACCCATTTGTTTATTAAAGACAGAAATGTTTTATTATTTTAGATTAGAATATTATGTATAGTTAGTGGTTTATTAGTTCTGACACAGCCATTGAATGCATAGGAAGAGAATCAGCAAGTCCAGAGTAAAAACCTGAGTTATTTCTCTGTTTCAGAATGAAAAATCAAAAATAAATGTGTTGTATTAGAACAAGCTCCGTCTCTTGATTCCACAAATGCAACATATTTTGGCGAGCCAGCCAGGAGGAGTAATTTCAAGCAAGAAAAGACTACTCCTTTTACCAGAGACGAATCTAGAATTCACTAGAAAGGTTTTTTTTTGAGAAAAAAAAGTTAGAAAATGGAGCAATTGCAAGATGAAGATGAATTTTCTAGGCGTCGGCTTCATCTGGAGCAAAAATTAGTTAGTGGCTAACTAACACTAACTAATATTTGCTCCAGATGAAGCCGACGCCTAGTCGGCGAAACATATGTTGAGCTAAATGCACCAACTTTGATTTTAGAGTTGTTCATGTTGTGTCTTGCATTTTCAGGGTGAGGACAGAAATTTGAGCATGAGCTTGATCAGTTTAGGGCCAGTTTGTGCGTGCTAATTGTGCTACGTTACCTGCTGATTACCGTTTTGGTGCTTATTTTCTCCCCTCATTGTGGGAGCCCATTTAATAGGATTATACGTTGCATTGATTTTTTACGTATTTTCCTTGCACTGCCATCATTACTGGGTTCTTTTCCAATACACCCTGTGATGCTTGTTGTATATGTATGTTTTTAATTTTTTCGTTTCTGGGAGTGTCTAATTGGTTAACAATAAATGAATTCTTCTCATTTAGTCACTCCTCTAGTACTATTTAACAGTTCATGTTTGGCTGTTGAATAGTTTTTGATGTGTACAATTTGTAGGTCAGGTTTAATCCTGAATTAGAGTGAGTGCTGCGCCTACTTTTCGGCAGGGACAGGTGATTGCCATTTGGGTGTCCCTGTAGGTTTACAGGGTCCTCCATTTTCTTCAATTCTTAGAATATAAACAAAAATATGAAATATGATGAAAAAATGGTAAAAACACACTTTTTCGTAATTTAATCCCGAAAATCTACAACCACCAAAAAAGACCCCGGCTAAATAGTTTCAAAATTTTGTCCCGAGACTAGAAATACCCAATTTTTACATGTTTTTGCTTTTTAACCCCTTCACTGCTGAGCCAGTTCACCTATGTGCGCTGCGTTCATTCTGACCATTTTGTGCTAATTATTTTGAGATGACAGCCTAGGTCCTATTTAACTAATTCCCCCCCAGACAAAAAAAACTTAAAAAATATATATATATTTTTATTTATTATTGTTTTATTTTTTATTTTATTTTTTAAATTTAATTTTTAAACCAAACCTGGTCATGTTTGGTATCATTGGAAAGGCCATGATCAATGATGTTAAATATGACCATCTAGCTTCCACGGATCGGGAGATAGGGGGATCCTTAGGATCCCCTTATCTCTACAAGGCAGCTAGAGGGTTAACTGGCCCACTGACATCCTCACACATATGGTGAGGTTGTCAGTGGGAGTGGAGGGACCTGGAGGCTTGGCTGACATCCAAGATGTCAGCCCCCCTCCAGGTTTGAATCGCGTTTTGGCGGCAATTAGTGCCGAAACGCAATCCGGCAGCGAAATGGTTAATGCTATAAACTGCTGGTGTCACCTTTTTTCTCTTGCTATGTTTTATACATGAACTGGGCTGTTACTCCTGGCTGTTGTAGCCCCTCTGGTGAGTATGGGTGCGACACCATTTTTTCTGTATGTATGTATATTATGCTTGTAACACCAGTTAGTCATTTTGCTGCTGTTTATTTTTCCATGTTTTTGTTTTCAACCCCAAATGGGAAGTGTGTGGTGCGTGTATAAATAAAACCCACCATCTTTCTGCCCCTCCTTAGCTGAAAAGCAGCAGGAGGGGCATGGAGCTGCTCAGTAGAGCGGCTTTTGGTACATTGGTTAGGTACTCACTCTACAAAGAGGTGCCTTGAAGGGACGAGTGAGCTTACGTTGCAATGGCCATTGAAACAAACTAAAACCTCCTGATAGTGTTTTGTTGTACATGGAAATACATAGAAACGAGCGCAGATGACACCTTTTTTCACAGTGAATGTGAAGATCAAGTTCACCAGCCAACATTTGAAGCAGAACAGTCTTCTGATGAAGAACGAGAAATCCTTGTACAAACACCTAGATCATATGCACAGAGAGAGAGACGCCAACCAAGAATGTTGACTTATGAATCCTTGGGACAACCTTCTGTGATACAAAGAGAAGTATTGGTGAAGGACATTCACACAACACATTGTAGTTCAAGCTTTTGGAGACCATGGAATATAATGGACTCACAGACTGCTTATTAAAGCAGGTTTAGGATGTATTCCTGCGAATATATTTGTATGTATATATATTGGTGTTTTGTTAAAAAACGCAACTTCTAGACAGCCAGTTCTTAGGAAAAAAGGAAATATCTGTTCACATTAAATTTTGTGGGGGAGAGTGTGACACTTTGTGTATTAAATGTGTATTAAACACATTGCACCCCAAAAGAGAATACAGTATGCAGAGTGAAGTAATAAGCATTTTTTTTAAGTTTGTCATTATTGACAAGCCCATAACTATATTGTCAATAGCTCTGTTGCTGCTGCCTTATCCTCCTACCAGCAGGTGGCGATCACTGTGTTTCTCAGCCACAGGGACTGATTTGTGCCATGTGCATGTCTCAGTGGTTTATTAGTTCTGAGACAGCCATTGAATGCAGAGGAAGAGAATCAGCAAAGACTTTCCTTGCAACAAAGGCAGTTAGTGGATAACCCCCATAGACTTACAACAATAGTTGTAGTTCATTTAAAAGGAACACAGTATTAAAAAATATGTTTCCCTTTTATAGTGTCTTCCTTTAAGTGAGCTGCAACTATTGTTTATTAGGACATGAAAATAGTCATAATAATCAGTTTTTCCCCGGATGTGAAAGTACCCCCATCTATTTTTCCAGAAAAAAAGCACTGACTACATCATTAGGGAAACAATTGCTCACTGGAAATTGCAAACAGTGGGGTCTCATTCCACATGTTGTGGGTTCAGTCCTTGATCCCTGCTGTGTTACACCCCATGTAGCCTGATTGTCTCTGCTTGAGGATAGTCGTTCCTGGTCTCTCCTGTTACACAAATATCAGGATCAAGATCTGTCATGAACATAGGCCTCTGTCTTCAATAAATGGCCGTCAGATTGGACGCACATTTCTCTTTTAATCTTTTTACATGAATATAATTGGTGGCTTATTAAAAAATGAGATTCAAAGACTTATTTTTAAAGCTAAAATATACCTCTGAAATATAAATACAATTTAATATACCATAAATACTCGAGTATAGCGCGACCCGAGTATAATGCGATGGATAGAGATTTATTATGGAAATGAGAGAAGACTCAAGACTCGAATATAACGCAAGGAGCAAAATTTTACTGTACCGGTAAACAATTAAGATCCTTCCAGGGTCTCTTAAAACAGTCAGGCTACCCCTCAGGCCAGGGTGCATGATTGCAGTTGTTACTAAGTAGGAAGCCGCCAGCCACCCGTCGTCTTGAATAGCGATTAGATGGCCGGCGGAGGTGAGGTGAAAGATTGGCTTAAACCGAGCGTGCGCTCTGGCCGTGATGAATCCCACCTCTCCCGAATCTGGGAGTTCCTGAAGTGTTTGCAAGCATTCACTTCAGCGAGACTCCCGGAACTTCCGCGAGACTTGGTATCCAGAGCAAGGAAAGTTTTTTTTTCTTCGTTACACTCGATGCAGATGTCTCGAATATAACACAACCCCTCCAATTGTAAGGTAAATTTTTGTCACCATAATCTAGCGGTATACTCAAGTATCTACAGTATATCATTAAAATAGGCAATCTTTTCAGGCATCCTAGATGATTTAAAAGCATATCCACGTGTTTGATAAGAACCTGTCCTAGAACATTTGCTATTTTATTTTATTAAGTCATGACTTGAATGTGTTTTTGCCAGGTAAACTTTTTGCTCCTGGCAGCCAAATAACCATTTACTTGATAATAACCAAAATTAATCTGAATTTAATATTTTCATTTGTTTACTAAATAGGCAGTGCTTTGGTTTTGTGTGTCATAGTGTGTTGCAGCCCTGTGGTGTGTACAAAGTGTTAAGTACAGTAAATATTTTCTAACCTGGACGTTGCGTTCCGCTGTAAACGGGGAGTGAGCTTGAGTACTGAGTGCATAGCAGCAGAGAAGAGACCCATAATATACATTCATCTCACACAAAGGACTCTCCTTTGAATAATGATCTTTCATTGTGGTGTCTAAATTTGTTCCGGGACACAAAAGCTATCCTTATCTCAATTCCTAGGTACGTGGTTTACTTCCAGATTAAGGCTTTTTCATCAACGGTTAGCACAACAACCAAAGGGGAAATAGAACCTTTGTTTAATCATTACTGGAAGTGTCATTAAAAAGCTTTGATATGACAAGCAGGTATACTGGGCGCCTGGATGCAAGTGACATGTGGGGTTCACAAACTTAAAAATACAGATATAATTGAAACCTAGTGTTGACTATACATGAAGTACAGAAGTTGCATGCAATAGAAAATAGACTGTTTAGTGAAATAAATTGTGTTAGAAATATACCTAGATTGTACTGGAAGCTCAGGGAGCTGATGCACTATGTGATGTGCAGTATTCTGAAAAACTGTAGGCCCTGTTTTAACTGAGCCTTTAGCTTTGTAAATAGTCCTATCGCATACAGTGAGAGAGTCCATGCAGGGTTCTTCTACTCTTCGTGAATCCTAGAGTGGAGACAATAAGGAGACATACACCTGATGCACCTAAGGAAGACAGTTGGCGAAACGCGTTGTGCAAATTTATATATTTCTTATGGTTATGTATTAATAAATTGACCCAAACGGCAACCTTATTACCTGTATCCAACGTGTAGTGGTTCCTTCCACATGCGACATACGCTGGACACATTACAATACTGTGGTTTTCCGAGCACCCTAGGAAACATCGAGGAAGAATGAAAAAACTGGTGGTGGTGAGGATACAGGAGTGTCTAATCACATATGCAATAGAAGTCTAGAGCCAACTATTTAATGGCTCAGAAATGAATGAGTCTTTTAATGCACTACATGTGGATATTTGGGATTTAGGCAAACTGTGCAATGTATGTCTCCTTATTGTCTCCATTCTAGTATTCACGAGGGGTAGATGAACCCTGTGTGGACTCTCACACTATATGGGCGAGGACTATATACGCTGCTTTTTCCAATTGTTGTAAATAGAGTGAGTGCTATATACTTTGTCCTTGCAGCTATCTATATATTAGTATTAGCACCTGTATCACCTCCTTTTTGTTTCTTGTATGAGCCTCTAGCTTTAATGAGTTAGTCATAAAGTAAAACGTGCCCACTTGTTTATATGAATGGTTCCTGTTTTCTTCCATACCATACTGCCCAACTATTCTTGTAGTCTCGCTGTTAGAGATGCCTACTGGGCATCAACAAGTCCTATACTTTGTAAAGGAAGTGATAATGTGGAGACTTAATTGTGGATAATGAGAGATTCCAAGGCCACTAGTAATTCTAGCTTGCAGCTTGTAAAATAATTACCAGTTACAAGAAACAAGTGATTTTGCTTTAGTGAAATCACCAGCAAAAAAAACTTACACAAATCCAATGCCGGGGGGTGGCAGAGTGAAGCGTTGAGAATGGCTGCACGCAGCTAGAGCTCCTGTGATTTTCACCAGCTTTTACATATTGAACCACCCTAAAAAAAAATCACAAAAACACCCCATGACCTGTGGTTAGGAGGTGTCTGAGGCTCCCTAGCTAACTATAATGACTCTCAAGAAGAAGAGACCCGATGGGGCCTTTGTTGTTCCTACTTTCAGGTTCAAACACCACTTGGAATTCAGTTCACAAGATGGCGCCCGGAGGAGCATGTCACCACTGACAGGGATCTCCACTGATGACAAGGAGCTAGGCCTGGCCTCACGCCTGGATATCCAAAACCAATGCAATCTTTTATTGCTGCTGAAACTGTAGCATACCACCAAACAGATCCAGGCACAATATTATACAGCCCAGAGACCTACCTAAAGATGTTAAGCCTGAACAACTTAAAGCTACCTTGGGCCATGGAGGCCCAATCCTCATGCAAAAATGAGGATGCTAATGGGAATAACCTGCGCTTGGAGGTTTCCCCATAGCATCCCCATTTTAGCACCATGCCCCGGAATGAAGCACTACCCTCGGTAATACTCATGGTAGAGCTTACGCGCCATAAGACTCCATGGACTGTTGCGCTGCTGGGGCGCAAGCACTGCGCCATGGAGTGATCGTGAAGGGAGACTGGGGACTATTTGTCCCCAGTCTCATTCTGCTCTTCGCAAGAAGCAGTGGATTGGACCATCGTTCTTGCTGCTGGATGAGAGAAGAGTCTGGGATTTATGGTGGGGGGGGGGTTTAGCTGGTGCTAAATGATTCTGCAAAAGCAGTGTAGCAGTGTAGCAATAGGAATAATAGGATCGTTTGTTTCCGCGTTCCACAGTGGAACGCGGACCATATGCGCATGCGCAAAATGGTGGGCACACTAAAGAATGCTACAACTGATGTTAATTATGTTGTTAAATTTGTTTAATTGATATTAAATTGTTTTTAATGTATTGTATAAAAGGCAGCAGCAAGAACAGTGATGTAATCTCCAGCTGAGGAAGCCACCTTGGCGAAACGCGTCCTGGTAGATATACATTTATGTTTTAAACAAATAAATGTTTTTAATTCAAATTTTCTGCTGCCTGCCATTGATCCTGCGAAAAGAAGGTTTGGAGGGTCCCTTAAAGACTCTCTATGCGAATTGTGACGGAGCCAATAGAGGCTCAAGGCTTTGTGAGTTCAAAATTGGCCCTTCTATATTTTAACGCCAAATTGTCTGTTATTTACTGCACCAGGTGGTGTATTTTTTCTGGTTTTCTGATTTTGGCTGCAGCACCATCCCAGTAATATTGGAGGAACCGGTCAAAGGGGTATATGGGCACCAGAACTATTGAAGTCCCTACACGCTGTTTCTCCTAGAGCCGGTTGTGGGCTCCTACGAATGTGAGTGTATCTATAGAGCAATTTCAAAAATTCTCGTTTGAAACAGACATACTGCACAATTCAGTTTTTTTTCTTCTCCTTCCACATCATCTGCAACATAATAAATGAAGAAATATTGTATCTACGGACTTATAGAGTGCTTACCCCACTATCTTATGGACCGAGGTCTACGAGCGCTGTGTTTATATATTTTTTATTCCATTGAAATTTGGGTATTGTAGAGGAACCCCATACATAACATTCAGCGGGTGGCTTGGGCACTCGTTCCTGGTAGGCGCTTCACCCCTGTATTTTATACTCTACATACACAAACTTACTCAAATTTACATATATACATGTATATCCAGACTCAGACCCCCAGATATCAGAACCTCAGAAACATAACATGTATGCCCAGACATCAGACCCTCAGTTCAGACCCCAAGATATCAGACCCTCAATTCAGACACCCAGATATCAGACCCCAGATATCAGGCCCCTCAGTTCAGACCCCAGATATCAGGCCCCTCAGTTCAGACCCCAATTATCAGACCCCCAGATATCAGACCCCTCAGTTCAGACCCCAGTTATGAGACCTCTAGATATCAGACCCCTCAGTTCAGACCCCAGTTATCAGACCCCCAGATATCAGACCCCTCAGTTCAGACCCCAGTTATCAGACCCCTCAGTTCATATCCCAGTTATCAGACCCCCAGTTATCGGACCCCTCAGTTCAGACCCCAGTTATCAGACCCCCTCAGTTCAGACCCCAGTTACCAGACCCCTCAGTTCAGACCCAAGATATCAGACCCCTCAGTTCAGACCCCCAGATATCAGACCCCTCAGTTCAGACCCCAGTTATCAGACCCCTCAGTTCAGACCCCAGTTATCAGACCCCCTCAGTTCAGACCCCAGTTACCAGACCCCCAGATATCAGACCCCTCAGTTCAGACCCCAGTTATCAGACCCCCAGATATCAGACCCCTCAGTTCAGACCCCAGTTATCAGACCCCCTCAGTTCAGACCCCAGTTACCAGACCCCCAGATATCAGACCCCTCAGTTCAGACACAGATATCAGACCCCTCAGTTCAGGCCCCCATTTATCAGACCCCTCAGTTCAGACCCCAGTTATCAGACCTCTAGATATCAGACCCCTCAGTTCAGACCCCAGTTACCAGACCCCCAGATATCAGACCCCTCAGTTCAGACCCCAGTTATCAGACCCCCTCAGTTCAGATCCCAGTTATCAGACTCCCAGATATCAGACCCCTCAGTTCAGACCCCAGTTATGAGACCGCTAGATATCAGACCCCTCAGTTCAGACCCCAGTTATCAGACCCCCAGATATCAGACCCCTCAGTTCAGACCCCAGTTATCAGACCCCTCAGTTCAGATCCCAGTTATCAGACCCCCAGTTATCGGACCCCTCAGTTCAGACCCCAGTTATCAGACCCCCTCAGTTCAGACCCCAGTTACCAGACCCCTCAGTTCAGACCCAAGATATCAGACCCCTCAGTTCAGACCCCCATATATCAGACCCCTCAGTTCAGACCCCAGTTATGAGACCTCTAGATATCAGACCCCTCAGTTCAGACCCCAGTTATCAGACCCCCAGATATCAGACCCCTCAGTTCAGACCCCAGTTATCAGACCCCCTCAGTTCAGACCCCAGTTACCAGACCCCCAGATATCAGACCCCTCAGTTCAGACCCCAGTTATCAGACCCCAGATATCAGACCCCTCAGTTCAGACCCCAGTTATCAGACCCCCTCAGTTCAGACCCCAGTTACCAGACCCCCAGATATCAGACCCCTCAGTTCAGACACAGATATCAGACCCCTCAGTTCAGGCCCCCATTTATCAGACCCCTCAGTTCAGACCCCAGTTATCAGACCCCTCAGTTCAGATCCCAGTTATCAGACCCCCAGATATCAGACCCCTCAGTTCAGACCCCAGTTATCAGACCCCCTCAGTTCAGACCCCAGTTACCAGACCCCCAGATATCAGACCCCTCAGTTCAGACCCCAGATATCAGACCCCTCAGTTCAGACCCCCATATATCAGACCCCTCAGTTCAGACCCCAGTTATCAGACCTCTAGATATCAGACCCCTTAGTTCAGACCCCAGTTACCAGACCCCCAGATATCAGACCCCCTCAGTTCAGATCCCAGTTATCAGACCCCCAGATATCAGAACCCTCAGTTCAGACCCCAGTTATCAGACCCCTCAGTTCAGACCCCAGTTACCAGACCCCCAGATATCAGACCCCTCAGTTCAGGCCCCAGATATCAGACCCCTCAGTTCAGACCCCCATATATTCAGACCCCCTCAGTTCAGACCCCAATTACGAGACCTCTAGATATCAGACCTCTCAGTTCAGTCCCCAGTTATCAGACCTCCAGATATCAGACCCCTCAGTTCAGACCCCTGTTATCAGACCCCCAGATATCGGGCCCCTCAGTTCAGACCCCAGTTATCAGACCCCCTCAGTTCAGACCCCAGTAACCAGACCCCCAGATATCAGACCCCTCAGTTCAGACCCCAGATATCAGACCCCTCAGTTCAGACCCCAGATACATGTTGTATACTCAGGCCCCCCTGCACACACATACAAGTTGAGCCAGACTTGGGGGGCCCCTGAGCACACACAGCAGCACTATCTGATGGTTTCGGCAGGAGAACAGCATGCGGAAGGATCCACCCCAGACGTTGTGACACGCTCACCAGCTGGCCGCATGTGTGTGTGGGGGCGGTCACCCAGCGGTGCTGCTCCCAGATTCCGGCGCTGATTGCCTGCCATTGAATTGAAGAGCCGTCTGTGGCTGCCAGTGGTGGAATGCCAGGGCCCAGTCGCAAGTGCAACTGCTGCGACCCTGGTACTTCCGCCACTGATGTGCAGTGTGTATGAGTGTATCACAGAGCTGCACAGCAATAAAAATCACGGTAATGTCTGGTGTGTATGAGTGTATCACAGAGCCGCACAGCAATAAAACACTTTCATACAGGATTCATTCTCATACATCATACAGCAGTCTCTTTCACACAGCACACACAAATATTCACACACTCAGATAGGACACACTCTCACTGCACAAGCTAACACGTCACACTCTCGCTGCACACACTGACACTGCACATACTCATAGAGCATAAAACACTCTCACACTACACCTACAAGTTTATCACACACCCCTGACACTGCACACACTGCACCTGCAAGTGTACCACACACCTCAGACACTGCACACACTGCACCTACAAGTGCATCACACACTCCTGGCACTGCACACACAAAACACCCTCACACTGCACCTACACATGTATAAAATCTCTTGACACTGCACACACTGACATTGTACCCACTCAGATACTGCACAAAAAACACCCTCACACTGTACCTACACATGCAGGGCAGCCATCAGAAATCATGGGGCCTCTTACGGAACCTCACAATGGGGCCCCGTACACTCCCTCAACCTTTAATAGTTAGTTTTTCTTTCTCCTCCAAAACAAAAAAGGACATAACACAGTTCCACAGCCATAAACCTCACAGTAATGTACGATGTGTATGAGTGTATCACAGAGCTCCATAGCAATAAAACTCACAGAAATGTGCACTGTGTATGAATGTATCACAGCTTAACTGGGCCCTGGGGCTGGCCTAGGCCCTGAGGCTGGTTTGGGCTGGCCTGGGCCCTGATGCTGAGCCTTTGGGCTTGGTTGGGGCTGGCCTGGTCTGGTCTAAGACTGGGCCTTGGGCTTGGCTGAGGCTGGCTTGGTCTGAGGCTGGCCTGGTTTGGCCTTTGGGCTGTTCTGAGCCCTGTATTGGCCTAGTCTTGGCCTAGGCCAGCTCAGACCAAGATAGTGGAGATAGCCAAAGAATAAAGTAAAACTAAACTGTTCACTGTCAAGCAGCGGCAGGCGGCGGCATTACTCACCGCCCCGCCATCTTCTGTCTGTCCTCTGCCTCTCCTTTCTCTGCTTCCACTTCTTTTTATTTATTTATTTATTAATTTGTAAAGGATTTTACCAGGAAGGATATATTTCGCCCAATTCTTAACTTCTCTTCTCCCTATTCTTTTTTCTCTTCACCCGATTCTTTTCTTCTCTGCTCCCTCTTCTTCACTTCTCTGCTGCCGCTGCTTCCTCCCACTCTCTTCTCCTGCACTGTAGTGCTTGGGAGGCAAGTGCATGCTGTAGTGCTTGGGCAGCCCAGCCAGCCAGCTGTGAACCATGAATTTACATCAGTACAGTGGAATTCTCTGCCTGTTGAGGTGGTTGGGTCAGAGACTGTACAGACTTTTAAAAAATGACTGGATGACTTCCTGCAGACACAGATTATTAAGGGTTATAATTAGGGATGAACAGAACACCCCCCGAGTTCGGTTCGCACTCGAACTTTTCAAATGTTAGGATTCGAACTCGAACTCAATACAAGTCAATGGGACTCAAAATTCGATTTTTAGAGTGCCCTCCAAGAGGGCATATATGCTAGATATTTGCCATAAAAGGTGTATGGGGGGGTCTGGGTAGTGCCCTGGGGGACAGGAAACAAGGACAAAAAGTTTTAAAAAAAATGTTTTTAAAAGGGACAGTGAGTTTTCCATGAAATAAAAGTTAAAAATAAAAACGAAAAATTCCTTCAAATATCGTGCCTAGGAGGTCCCCATAACCTGCCCGTGAAGTGGCGGATTGCTAGGATGTATAGAAATATGTAAAAACCAAAAAATGACATTTCAAATGATGGTAAATGGTTTTCCTTTAATCTATCCATAAACAACTGCTTGGGGCGGCAGTCTGTCAGAAAAGAGGAGACATTTTCGGACACGCAGACAAAGTTTAGTGATTTTATGGCTAAATTATTGTGAAACTTATGCAGGCTTTGGATGAAAGTAACAATTGGTGCTTTAAAATTGAGCCTTTAGCGTCAGCAACAGTGCCCTCACACAGTAACCCCTCTGAGGATATGAATCTGATACAGGCGTCAGTGGCAGTGCACCCAAATATTGTGCTTTTGGTGCCAGTCCAGCAAGTGCCATCATACAGTAACCCCTCTGTGGTATTGTGGAAGAGTGCAGGGGTGGACCATGCAGTCCTATATTAAAAAGATATTAATCTGGTAAAGGCGTCAGTGCACCCAGATATTGTGCTTTTGGTGCCAGACTGCCAGGCCAGCAAGTGCCATCATACAGTAACCCCTCTGTGGTATTGTGGAAGAGTGCAGGGGTGGACCATGCAGTCCTATATTAAAAAGATATGTATCTGGTAAAGGCGTAAGTGCACCCAGATATTGTGCTTTTGGTGCCAGGCCAGCAAGTGCATTCATACAGTAACCCCTCCGTGGTATTGTGGAAGAGTGCAGGGGTGGACCATGCAGTCCTATATTAAAAATATATGAATCTGGTAAAGGCGTCAGTGCACCCAGATATTGTGCTTTTGGTGCCAGGCCAGCCAGTGCATTCATACAGTAACCCCTCCGTGGTATTGTGGAAGAGTGCAGGGGTGGACCATGCAGTCCTATATTAAAAATATATGAATCTGGTAAAGGCGTCAGTGCACCCAGATATTGTGCTTTTGGTGCCAGGCCAGCCAGTGCATTCATACAGTAACCCCTCTGTGGTATTGTGGAAGAGTGCAGGGGTGGACCATGCAGTCCTATATTAAAAAGATATGAATCTGGTAAAGGCGTCAGTGCACCCAGATATTGTGCTTTTGGTGCCAGGCCAGCCAGTGCATTCATACAGTAACCCCTCTGTGGTATTGTGGAAGAGTGCAGGGGTGGACCATGCAGTCCTATATTAAAAATATAAGAATCTGGTAAAGGCGTCAGTGCACCCAGATATTGTGATTTTGGTGCCAGGCCAGCCAGTGCATTCATACAGTAACTCCTCTGTGGTATTGTGGAAGAGTGCAGGGGTGGACCATGCAGTCCTATATTTAAAAGATATGAATCTGGTAAAGGGTCAGTGCACCCAGATATGGTGCTTTTGGTGCCAGACTGCCAGGCCAGCCAGTGCATTCATACAGTAACCCCTCTGTGGTATTGTGGAAGAGTGCAGGGGTGGACCATGCAGTCCTATATTAAAAAGATATGAATCTGGTAAAGGCGTCAGTGCACCCAGATATTGTGCTTTTGGTGCCAGGCCAGCCAGTGCATTCATACAGTAACCCCTCTGTGGTATTGTGGAAGAGTGCAGGGGTGGACCACGCAGTCCTATATTAAAAAGATATGAATCTGGTAAAGGCGTCAGTGCACCCAGATATTGTGCTTTTGGTGCCAGGCCAGCAAGTGCATTCATACAGTAACCCCTCTGTGGTATTGTGGAAGAGTGCAGGGGTGGACATGCGGTTCAAAAAATTTAAATGATATAAATTCCCTAAATAGGAATGTTTTAAGGGAGCGTTTGAAGGAAGAGAAGTTAGGGGAAAGTCTGACAGTACGAGGGAGAGCGTTCCAGAGAGTGGGGACTGCACGTGAGAAATCCTGCAGTCTATCATGGGAAGAGGTGATGTGGGGAGAAGCTAGGCGCAGGTCACTGTTTGACCTTAGGGAGCGGGCTGGGATGTATTTGGTGATTAGTGAGGACAGGTAGTGGGGAGCTGAGTTAGTGAGGGTTTTGTAGGTAAGGATAAGGATTTTGAACTTAATTCTGCAGTGGATGGGGAGCCAGTGAAGGGACTCGCAGAGGGGAGCGGCAGAGACAGAGCGGCGGGTGAGGTGAATTAGCCTGGCGGAGGCGTTCAGGATGGATTGTAGGGGGGAGAGGCGGGACAGAGGGAGGCCAGATAAGAGATTATTGCAATAGTCGAGTCGGGAGATTACCAGGGCATGTATGAGTTGTTTTGTGGTGACAGCGGTAAGAAATGGCCGAATTCTGGAAATATTCTGGATATAAATATAAATATTCTGGATATAAATGTGGCACAGGCGTCATTGCAGCAAAATATTGTGCCTTTCATGGCAGCAAGTGCCTTCACACTATAACCCTTTTGTGGTATTGTGTAGGAGTTCAGTGGTGGAGGATTTGTGAATGCAGAAGACATCCCCGATCTATTCCGTTACGTCAGCATCAGGGGATTGATAGCTGCTGATCCAGGACTGATTAATTTTTATAAATGTCAGCCAGTCTACCGAGTCGGTGGACAGACGCACTCTTTTGTCTGTGACAAAACCTCCAGCGGCACTGAACGTCCTTTCAGAAAGCACGCTGGATGAAGGGCAACCTAGTAGCTGCATAGCATATTGGCTAAATTCTGGCCAGTGATCCAATCTCAACACCCAGTATGCCAGTGGATCATCTGCTGGAAAGGTATCCATTTCTGCCCTTGGCCCTAGGTAGTCCTGCACCATATGGTGAAGACGCTGGCAATAAGTGCCTACATTTGACATTCCTGGGCGTCGTGGACTCAAAAAAATTAAAAATGCATCAGTCAAGCGGCCCTGGCCTTCACCACTATTCCTCTGATCATCTGCTGCCTCAGAAGCACCTGTGTCATCATTTGGTAACCTACCAGTGCCTGGAAAGGTGTTACACAAGTGTCACTTTAGAGCGTCCTCAAGTTTTTTCATCCTGTGCTCCCTCTGTGCGGGCAGGATGAGCTCTGCAACTTTACCCTTGTATCGTAGATCAAGAAGGGTTGCCAACCAGTTATGATTCCTCTCCTTGATAGCACAAATCCTGGGGTCCTTTAGCAGGCTTTACATTATAAGGGAGCCCATGCAGCGTAGGTTGGAGGTGGCATTAGCTTCCAAGTCTTCCTGGTCAATGAGGATGACACCATCGTGCACTTCCTCCTCCCGGCCACGTACTAGCCCTTGTATTTCTGGGCACACAAAACCCTCCCTTGAGGAATCCCCACCTTCAATGCCCCCACTACTTGAATATTCCTCCTCCTCCTCCTCCTCCTAATCCTCATCCTCCTCCTGTCTGATCTGAGGAGGACCCACTGGAATGCTGTCTGCGGAATGTCAGACCTTTTCAGATATGAAATTTCTATATTTCGCAGCAATTGCTTCACACAGACAATTCGTCTGCATGGTTAATATATAACAAGAATCTGCGTTCTAAAAGACAATGGATCGTTATTGTTACGCATACAAGGGATCAAAGTAGGTCTAATGGACTCTGGTTGTAAAAAAATAAACAAGCAGATGTTAGATCAAATGGTTTAAAAGTAAGGGAACACAATGACAACTGATCTTACCCTAGGATAGGTATCTCAGTACTGTGTTTATTTTGTCAGATCGAAACTCTGAAAGCCATGTAAACATTGAACAATGGGTTTCCCAATAAAGAAAAAAAAAACAGAGAAGGTTAAATGGCTTGGATAAACCAGCTTGTAATGCTATGCTATTCGGTGATATGATCTAACACTATATGGTATTTGAATATTTAATTTATGTGGTCAGTTAGAATAGATAACCTTGGCGTCTTATAAAAAACAGAGGCCATACCACATTCAGTTGATTATTACATAACAAATGTCTTGTGTAACTAACATTTATAAAGCAGATTAAGTCTGGTAATGGTGAATGTTAAAGACGATATCACGAATGAATGAATTAATGTATGTCTGCAGGATCCTCTCATAAAGGGGGTATGAAATGCACACACGCCGTGACGAAGTATGCCGGCGATGCCACAATAGAAATAAATTTTGATTTGTTAATAAAATCTATAGAGTCCCGGGATATAGGAATAAAACGACCCCAAACCAGTAAAAGATTGGCCAAATACATAAATTAATTCCTGCAGAAGGTTGATGGTTGATCTGAGATCGCCATCTGCTGGCCAGGTAATATAACACCTGGACAGACCCCTGGAGTTGATGAATTTTTATGTCCTCCAATCAAATGAGGCCACATAGTGATGGGCTAGATCTAAAACTGGGCGGAAGACCACTATATAGAGGGGACAATACAGAGCAGAAGGGATAAAACACACTGAGAAAAGCTTGGGGAGAGACCTGAGGGACGCTTGGAGAGGAGAAAGGGCAAATATCAGCCCCCCTTAAGACGTGACCACACCCTAATCTTCCACCACTCTATCTTCACTAACCGTATGGTAAGGTAGATTTAGTGGTGGTTACTGAGACATGGTTCAGTGAGAAAAATAACTGGGACATAACAATACCGGGGTACTCTTTATATAGAAAAGACAGAGAAGGTAGGAAAGGAGGAGGAGTGGCCCTGTATGTGAAAAACAACATAAAAACGAACCAAATAAAAGTGAGCGAGGTGAACATAGAGTCAGTTTGGGTTACGCTAACATTTGGCAAACATACAGTAGCTCGTGTAGGTGTGATCTATAGACCCCCTGGACAAGTAGAAGAGCTAGATAATCTGCTGGTTGAGGAAATAGCCAAAATGGCAATGAAGGTGGAAGTTATTATCATGGGGGACTTTAATCTTCCTGATGTGAACTGGAAAACCAAAATAGCTTTGTGCACCAGGAGTACAAATATTCTAAACTCCTTACTGGGATTATCTGTAACACAAGTAGTTGAGGAGCCGACCCGTAAAGAGGCCATATTGGATTTAATACTCACAAATGGAGGTTTGGTATCGGACGTTGTTGTAGGTGAAAATTTGGGATCTAGTGATCACCAGTCAGTGTGGTTTAATATAAGAACAGGGATGGAGCTGCACCACACAAAAACAAAAGTTTTAGACTTTAAAAAAACAGATTTTTCTAAAATGAGATTTTGTGTGAAGGAGTCATTATCAGACTGGAGGAGTTTAAAGGGAGTCCAGGAGAAATGGGATTATTTAAAGGAAGCATTATTGAAGGCCACAGGAAATTGCATTCGGCTTGTTAGCAAAAACAAAAAAGGGAAGAAACCACTGTGGTACTCTGCAGAAGTGGCCAAAATAGTGAAGAACAAAAAGATAGCATTCAATAATTATAAAAAAAACTCAGGCAAACCTATAAAATTAGGCAGAAAGAGGCAAAGCAATTTATAAGAGCTTCCAAAGCACACGCAGAAGAGAAAATAGCTCAGTCAGTAAAAAAGGGGGACAAAACATTTTTTAGATACATAAACGAGAAAAGAAAAGTAAAACAAAGATTAGTTAGATTAAAAACAAAGGAAGGAAGGTATGTAGAAGAGGATAAAAGTCTCACTGACTGCCTCAATGAATATTTTTGTTCAGTCTTTGCAGAAGAAAAGGAAGGAAAGGGACCTCAGTTAGGAGAGAACACTAAAGAGACATTTACATATGAGTTTACAGAGGAGGAGGTTCTACAGCAGCTGTCTAAAGTAAAGACAAATAAGTCAATGGGGCCTGATGGGATCCACCCTACATTATTAAAAGAGCTCAGTGATGTAATAGCAAAACCGTTAACGGGAGTCGTCCCAGAAGACTGGAAATTAGCAAATGTTGTGCCCATTTACAAGAAGGGTAATAGGGAGGAATCGGGGAACTATAGGCCAGTTAGTTTTACGTCAGTAGTGGGGAAATTAATGGAAACCATGTTAAAGGAAAGGATTGTTGAACATCTAAAAACACATAGATTACAGGATCAGAAACAACATGGGTTTACCTCAGGGAGATCATGCCAAACTAATCTTATTGATTTTTTTGATTGGGTAACAAAAATAATAGACACAGGTGGTGCAGTAGACATTGCTTATTTAGATTTCAGTAAGGCTTTTGATACTGTTCCGCATAGAAGGCTTATCAATAAATTGCAATCTTTGAACTTGGATTACAATATAGTTGAATGGATTAGGCAGTGGCTGAGTGACAGACAACAGAGGGTTGTGGTAAATGGAGTTTATTCGGCGCAAGGTCTTGTTACCAGTGGGGTACCTCAGGGGTCAGTACTTGGACCCATTCTCTTTAATATTTTTATTAGTGATATTGCAGAAGATATTAATGGAAAAGTATGTCTTTTTGCTGATGACACAAAGATTTGCAACAGGGTTGACGTTCCTGGAGGAATCAGCCAAATGACAAATGATTTAGGTAAACTAAAAAAATGGTCGGAGTTGTTGCAATTGAGTTTTAATGTGGATAAGTGCAAGATAATGCACCTGGGACATAAAAACCCAAGGGCTGAATATAGAATATTTGATACAGTCCTAACCTCAACATCTGAGGAAAGGGATTTAGGGGTCATTATTTCAGAGGATCTAAGGGTAAGTAGTCAATGTAATAGAGCAGCAGGAAATGCTAGCAGAATGCTTGGTTGTGTAGGGAGAGGTATTAGCAGTAGGAAAAAGGAAGTGCTCATGCCACTGTACAGAGCACTGGTGAGACCTCACTTGGAGTACTGTGTGCAGTACTGGAGACCGTATCTCCAGAAGCATATAGACATCTTAGAGAGAGTTCAGAGAAGGGCTACTAAAATGGTGTACGGCTTGAAGGAGAAAAGTTACCAGGAAAGGCTTAATGATCTTAACATGTACAGCTTGGAAAAAAGACGAGACAGAGGAGATATGATAGAAACATTTAAATACGTAAAGGGAATCCACAAGGTAGAGGAAGGGAGTATATTTAAAAGGAAACAAAATAGCGAAACAAGAGGACATAGTCTTAGATTAGAGGGGCAAAGGTTTAAAAGTAACATCAGGAAGCATTATTTTACTGAGAGGGTGGTGGATACATGGAACAGCCTTCCAGTAGAAGTGGTAGAGGCCAAAACAGTAATTGAATTTAAGCAAGCATGGGATAGGCATAAGGCTATCCTAAACAAAAGATAAATCCAGGTAAAGTATCCATGTAATTGGGCAGACTAGATGGGCCGAAAGGTTCTTATCTGCCGACATTTTTCTATGTTTCTATGTTTCTATGCCTGAATAACTTGATATCTATTTTCTAATTGCATAGTCCTTACTTTAGATGTCCATCATAAACTAAAGGAATATAAATGAATTATTTTGCTGTTTAAGCCTACTCAGTAGAATAGTAATCAAACTTCCACTCCACTGCAGAGGATTGCTAAGGAAGAAACTATTCCCGGCTAAATACTTGAGCCATAATTTAGTGAAATTATTTATATTCCAAGAATACTGGTTGTGGACATCTAAAGATCAATTGTATACCTATAGTGAGATACGCTGGGACCGTGAAATAGCTTTTATATGTCAAGTGCCGTCAGCCCCATTCGTAAAACTAGCATAACTCCTTCCATATCCATCTTGCAGCCCTTTCGATTGAATGCATGTACTGTAAGTCAATAAGAAGCGTTGGGTTAACGTATATTGAATGAAGTGCTGTGATTGATCTGTGGAAGAGATAATCTACCTATCGAGTGTGTTATGTATCTCCCTGAAGGAAGTTGCATTTAGTGAAAAGGCCCCCACAATAATAAATTGTGCTGCAAGTGATGCCCAGTAACTGAGTGTTTATTTTAGCCAGGTGGAGGATTGGTTTATAATGGGAAAGGTTTAAGTGAATAGACTAGAGCTTGGTGTTTAAGAACTGAGGCGTGTATATCTGTGGTGCGGTCTATAAACCTAAAATATTTGTCCATTAGATTATTGCGTGTCGCAGTATCGCTACTAATCACGATCTATAATCACTTGTAAATTGTATCTTGTTAATCCGTTGATAACATATGATTGTATGAAACTTGACGTGTGAATAAATTTTGGTTTGAATTGTTTTACCGTTACGCAGTCTCATATCATCTTTATTGATTTTATTGTGTTTAAAAATATCTAGATGGCATCAAAAGAACTCGGGATAACGCGCCATATATTTGTTAAGACGTATATTCATTGATTGGTTATTAATCCCTATTTTAGGGGTTAAATACCAATTTATACCACTGGTATTGGAGGCACTGTCAATAATATATATATATATATATATATATATCTACAATAAGAAAAATATACGTCATAATTAATATATCCTTGACCTATTAAGGAAGTCAATAATCTCTAACATATTTGGAGGTTGCACTGCTGTGATGCTAAATGAATTTTTCACAATAAAATCAAGTTTATCTATCAAGTAAGAGAGCACGTTATTGGTTGTGAACGCCAGATCAAGTATTTGTGAAAGTAACACAAGATTGCTGGTCATTAAGTAGCAGATTAAACTATTGGATTAAAACAGTGGTAATCAAGTAACGTTTGTTGTTGGCTGTGGATACCTGTTTAAAGCATTGTTATCTGATTGCTGTAGTACAGAAACATGTCTGATTCAGATACTGATAGCCAGGAGGAAATCTCTCAATCGAGTCTTAAAGAAGCAGGAAAACAGATGGAAATATTTGAAGTGGTAGAACATATCTCAGAGTCATTGCATATTGAAACCGATCTGATTGTGTTTGTTAATACTATCAAAGACCGCGCCCAAAATCTTGTACACAATATGTGGGACAAAGAAGGTGATGTGCGTACGCTCTTGGATTTGTTTGCAAACACAAACGACAAGCAAAGAAGGGATTGTATTATAATGAAATCATGGCCCTCCATAATGTATTTGTGTTATTATTATTATTCTTTATTTATAAAGCGCCAGCATATCCGCAGCGCTGAATACAATTTTGTGTTGTGCATTTGCTAAACAAAATGCTATACAAAAGGTTGCCATGATGGAGACCATCGCTGATTTAAATGCAAAAGTAGAAAATGTTAATGATTTAACAGACAGACCTGAGAAAGCCACTACAGAAATAATTACTTTAAACAAACATAGCCAGAAACTGCAAGAACAACTCCAAAGCTTACAAGCTGTATATAAAGAGAGTTGTGTTGAATTAAACAGTTTTAAAGAGAAATGTTCTAATTTAGAGCAGGAACTGTATGGCTATAAGCAGGAAATAATGCTTTCAAGTGAGTCCGAGGTGTCAAGCAGCGATGAAAGTGTTGAAACTGACACAAATAGAATTCAATGCTCACTGGAAACCTTGAAGAAAAAGGTACTAAAAGCCCGGATAGACTCCATATCCCAGGTAAAGGGTAGACAAACAGAAACTGTTTCCCCTGACCATAAGCCTGATGCTGGCCCTCATTTAAAAGAGCATGCCAGAGACAGTGGGGTAGATTCTGGAAGTAGCCCCGCAGATGATGTTAAACAGGGCGAAAGGGGGATCCCTTCAAGGCCCATAAAAGTGCAGGTCCAGCCATCTAATGAGGCCAGTCATGGGAGTCATAGGACGGATAAAAGGGCCCATACCACAAGCCAAGTTGCCCCTAAGCAATATCAGGATGCCTCCCAGGTATATGTTGTTAGGAGGAAATCATATGCTGAGGTGGTAAGAGGGAATAATCCAGATAGGAACCCCAGGGTCACGCCTGCCCCGCACCCACCAAGAAGTGGGGAGCAGAGGTTATCCAATGACTGCAGAATGTATGAGCAGTGGCCACGACCGCACAATAGTCACAGGGAATATGCCCAAGGGCCTAGGCCTGCCCAAAGAAATAGGTATCCCCAATCTAGTGATTCTCCTCAAAGTGATGATCCCCCTCAAATAGGTAGGTCACCCCCTCGCGTTAGGGTCCCTGAAAATAGAAGGGGAGGTCAGACAGGAGACCCCAGGCCCAGATCACACCGTCAGAACAGAAGTAGTAATGCTGATTCTGACACATCAAATAATTCTAGGCCCGAGCGTAATAGGATCCGCAGAAATAGATACCTTAACCGAAATTATCCGAACGACCGAATAAACCAATTAGAATACCGGTTATATCAATTAGCTGAACAATTGGTGAAGATAACCGAGTATGTATTGGCACAGCGGCCTGATAACTCTTTAGGGATAAATCCAGTGGCCACCCAAGGGCCACAGGATCAATAACACCTCAGATGTTATTGAATCAGAGGGAACGACTGAATGAAATAGCAGAGGTGGCACAACCTAACACCATTTAATCCCCAGGTCTACATATTAATAAGGAATCTAAAGTAAGTAAAGGGGGATTTCAGCTATTGGATGCTAACCACTGTCCTATTTTTCTGCCTACTTCTAGTCCCTCTGATATAAACCGGCCATTAACCGTAACCGACTCTCAAGAGATCAACGTAGCCAGATGCCCTGATGGAGAGCCAGCTACCCGTTGCGCATTAGCCTACAAGAAACCTAAGGTTCTCTGTACGGTAGGTAAGGATGAGAATCTCCCTACCCCAGGTAAAGTGATTCTCAACACCAGTTCATGGAGTTGCCCTCGGAGGTTAGGAACGGGTATTAACAGGGTCTGTTATAATAAATCCATACAATAACTGCATGTTTGCAGGAGTAAATCTCGTGGGAAGGCCGAATCCAATCACTGGTTTTAACTCGTTAATACGGTCAAAGAAATTAAATTTGTAGGAAAAATATATAAATACATATATATTATGTATCTCTACAGGGCGATATCCTATTCAGTCCCCTATTAGGAAAGCAAGCCCACAAAAGGGGGATGATATACTTAATGGCTCACAAGAATTGAAAGGGTTAATAATCTATGTGTCACTGTCTTGATGAAATGCATTAAAATTAAAATAAATGCCACGCTGCATCTAAGGGAAAGCATGGAATAAATCAGAAATGAGGAAGATTACCCGTTTCCATGTACCATGATCCTAAAGTCCAAAGTCACAAAGATGAAGTGTTATACACAACATGTGAATGTTTAGGTTATCAATTCTTATGAAGTTTATCTCATTTTAGAAAGATAAGATGAATAAAGTGACAATTGGTCACTCGCATGGAGACGTGTCCTAAAGACTCAGATGTCAGGAGCAGCCATGCTGGAGGTGACAGAAAGTCATGGGAGCACCCTGTCATAAAGGATACCCAAAGAAACGGAAAGGATGACGACAAGTGCATTATTGGTTGTTTGAAAATCAACCTCCATAGATGAAAAGATCAACAAGCCACAAGCTGTTTTGCTTGAATGGTCCTTACCCGGGGAAAACATTGCTTGATTCAAATCTATTTTTCATCAACTGGAGTTCATTGATTCACCCTCAGATTACCCCATTCGTAAAAGAAATGGGGGAACCACAAAGGGGGGGATGGTCGTGAGAACCAATCATGTATTTAACAATCTTTCTCCTGCACCAATTACCAGATGGAGTCGATGCCTAACAACTTGTTAAAGACTAAGGCTACCATACAGATGTAAAATTTCCTATCCAATTGGTCCATGTCAATTCCTAATCATGGATCTAGATGAGTAGATATTGAAAAGGGGGATTTATGTCAGACCTTTTCAGATATGAAATTTCTATATTTCGCAACAATTGCTTCACACAGACAATTCGTCTGCATGGTTAATATATAACAAGAATCTGCGTTCTAAAAGACAATGGATCGTTATTGTTACGCATACAAGGGATCAAAGTAGGTCTAATGGGGGGTGTGGCCGGACGTTGCAGCGCACGGTCGCATGTGAGGTGAGCTCCTGTGACCGGCGCTAAACTTTTATTACCTGCGGCTAATTTACAGCAACCCCGGGGCTGAAACTTCACCCACAGCTGGGTGACATCTCCTGGCCCCCAGATGGTGCCCCCTAAGGCGCAACGAGCGTTGGAACCGGCAAAATCGGTGAAAAAAGACCGGGTTCGTGAGGCCCAAGATGGCGGATCTCCCTCCTCTGTTTCCTCTTTCACCATGGACGCGGCTGTAACAGGCCCACCCTGCATGTCTGACATTTTACCACCTTCAGAAAGCAGACTACATGCCATGCTGCAAGAACTTAGATCTACTATACAAACGAATCTTAAAGAGGCGCTGCAGGAGCTGAGGCGCGATGTACAAGATCTGGGTAAGAGGACAGACTCTTTGGAGGCTAAGACAGACAACCTATGTTTGGCCCATAACGATTTAGTGGACCGTCATATAGCTTTGCAGACTGCACATGACACCATGGCAACGAAATTGGCCGATTTGGAAGATCGTTCGCGGCGTAACAATGTACGGATCCGGGGTATTCCGGAAGCAGTAACCCCTGCTGATCTTCAGCCTTATATATTGGAACTTTTCCAGATCCTAGTCTCAACGTACTCGTCACAGGATTTCCTGATGGATCGGGCACACAGATTACCACGCGCCAAGAACCTGCCGCCCTCAGCTTTTAGAGATGTTCTAGTCCGGGTGCACTTTTTCCATGTTAAAGAAGCGTTAATGAGAGCATCACGGAAATCTAGGCCTCTGCCTTCTCCATATGCCGAAGTTTCTTTTTATGCGGACCTGTCAACAGCTACCATGTCCAAAAGAAGGGGATTTTCATCTTTCACGAAAATTCTGCGTGATCACAACATGGCGTATCGCTGGGGATTTCCCACAAAGATCTTGTTATGGCGGGAGGGAGTCCTGTACGTTATCCCTGATCCCCTCACTGGCATGCGTCTGTTGACGGAATGGAAAGTCGTGTCTGAGTTTACTCCCCCCCGGGAGGAATCATCTTCGCCGCTGAAAGTTTCTCCGGAGTGGCATCGGGTCCGACCGAAATGAGGCTCTGGCCCTGTGCTATCCAACACGGAGGCGTGCTTCTATTACTTCGCCATGCTGCTTCCCGTCTTCTTGGGCGTCAGAACTCTTCCGCGTCAGAACTCTTCCACGGATGCTGGACTGACCCCTTTTTTGATCTACCTCACCTGGGCGCTCATGGGGGCCTGTTCTGGTCTCTTATTCGGCAAGCCCCGAGGCCTTCCAATGGCCTGTAAATTGGCGCGTTCCTTCTCAGGTAGAGTTGGGACTGTTGTTTCCCCTACTGGAGTTTTTCTTGACAGGGTTTTTTTTCCCCCTACTTATACAATCCTGCTGTGTTGATTGACTCCACTCAGCTGTGCTCATGGAGTGCAGTTTTTTTTTTTCTGAAGTTTGGTCGGATTTTTTCTTTTTTCCTTTTTTCTCTCCTTTTATTTTTTCTTTTTCCCTTTGTTTCCTTTTTGTTCGACCTATGTATGTAATGTATGTATTGTTTGTTTGTTTGGTAAGCACTATGATATACGGTTCCAGGGGCTATTATGTGCAGGAGAGTCCCTCCACTCTCCTGAGGAGGTTGTCTTCACTGTCCGCTGTGAGATCTAGAGGGCTGGGCGTAACCACAAATGAGTAAACCTCAATTTCAGATTTATTCCTTAAATGTTAGGGGTTTGAACACTCCGCACAAACGCCATGCTTTATTTCGTGACCTGCATAAATCTCAACCGGCTATTGTTTGTTTGCAAGAGACTCATTTTTGTAAGAGGCGCCCTCCGTTTTTGAAATCACGTATGTACACTGAGGCCTACCATTCCACCGCTCCGACAAAGTCCAAAGGAGTCTCGATTATGTTTCATAGAGATTGGACTTTTGTGTGTTCGGCTCAGTATGTTGATCCGTTGGGCCGCCTTGTGATTCTTGTGGGTACGCTGAACGAATTACCAGTCACTATTGCTAACCTATATCTCCCTAATGAGAATCTGGTTTCTTATCTGCGGAAAGCATTTTGTAGAGTGGAAAAAATGTCCAGTGGTACAATGTTCCTATGTGGGGATTTTAATTGCACTCCTGACCCCGATGTTGACACTCCGACGAGCCAACCCCGCTCCCAATCCCACGCCCCCCCCGCCCTCTAGTAAACAACTACGGGAATTCATGCACTCATTTGACCTATATGATACCTGGAGGATATGCCACCCCACCACACGTGACTATACATATTTCTCTCATGTCCACTCCTCATATAGTAGAATTGACTTGTGTTTGATACATAGCTCAGCTTTGTCTCGTCTCCTGGAGGCGACCATTGGCATTATTACGTGGTCTGACCATGCTCCGCTCACGCTCACTTTTGAGGCTGCTTTTCCACCGAGGGGGATGGGGACTTGGTGACTCAATGACTCACTCATTGTAGACAGAGAGGACATGACAACAATGCTACAACTCCTCCAGGAGTATTTCATGACGAACGTAACTGGGGACGTTGCAACAGCGTCGGTTTGGCTGGCCCACAAAGCTGTGATGCAAGGACATTTTATACAGAAAGGAGCGCAGCGTAAACGACGTCTTAATGCTCAGATGACTGCTCTTACACGACGCATCACTGACCTAGAAACCCAGAATAAAGGCTCGCCTACCCCTCATATTACCGCTCAATTGACCGCGCAGCGCCGTGAGTTGGAGCACCTGATGCTCCAAGTCACGGCACGCTCAATTAGACGGCTCAACTATGATCATTATACCCAGGGGAATAAACCGGGGAAATTGCTGGCGTCTAAATTGAAAGGGAAAAGAATGCAAACCAACATACCGTACCTATTGGATGCTAATAATGTAAAACTTTACAACCCAGCCCTCATTACTGATGAATTTGCACGTTATTATGCCTCCCTGTACAACCTAGGATTGGACCACACCGTACCGTCCCCTACCCAGGACGACATAGATCTCTTTCTCCAGGCGGCGAACCTTCCCTCCCTCTCTCCCTCTCAGGCTACAGATTTGCTTGCTGCGTTTACAGAGGAGGAGGTACTTAAGGCTATTAAGGCACTTCCAAAAAATAAAGCTCCTGGTCCCGACGGTTTTACGAATCTGTATTATCAGGTATTTGCAGCCTCACTAGTTCCGACTCTTACCCTGTTTTTTAATGACATTAAGAACACTGGCATCATCCCCCCGGAGATGTTGCAAGCAACAGTAGTGACCCTGCCTAAGCCTGGTAAAGCCCTGACGCACTGTGCCAACTTCCGCCCTATATCCTTGCTGAACGTAGACGCCAAATTGTATGCTAAACTACTAGCTACTAGGCTGGGCCCCCTACTCCCATCATTGATCACGACTGAACAGACCGGCTTTGTCCCGGGCCGCCAAACATGTGACAATACTCGACGATTTTATGATATAATTGATTTGGCCCATAGGACTAATACCTCCGGACTCCTGCTGGCATTGGATGCCGAAAAGGCGTTTGATCGCCTACACTGGGGGTATATGCGGTTGGTGCTACTAAAGTTTGGTCTACCAGCACAATTTGTACATAGCATTATGGCCCTCTACTCTGCTCCGTCGGCGAAAGTTTTGGCATCGGGGTTTCTATCCTCCTTCTTCACATAACCAATGGCACCAGACAGGGTTGTCCGTTATCCCGCTAATATTTATCCTGGCCCTAGAACCCCTAGCGCTGCAGATTAAGATTTCCAAGCGATCAAAGGTATGCCGACCCCGCATGGGGAGCACAAGCTGGCACTTTTCGCAGATGACATATTGCTTTTTTTTAACATATGACATATTGCTTTAACTCAATGTGCCAGTTTGATGATACATGGGAGGGGTGGAGGGTGTTTGTCGAGTCTGGAACCTTGATATAAGATACTTCACTGTGTAAGACTGTAGTGCTGCCGTGTTTTGTGTTTTATGTTAGTTTAGGATTATATCTGTTTGTAGAAAATGGAGACCGCACTAATGACCCTTTATCGGATAAAATTGATACTTCATTTGAATTGCCTATTGTCAATGATAGGAATTTATGTCTTTTATCTCTGAAGTTTCATCATTTTTGCAATGTTGTATCATTCTATGTGTGAACTCCAATAAAAACTTTTACATTAAAAAAAAAGTAGGTCTAATGGACTCTGGTTGTAAAAAAATAGATCAAATAGTTTAAAAGTAAGGGAACACAATGACAACTGATCTTACCCTAGGATAGGTATCTCAGTACTGTGTTTATTTTGTCAGATCGAAACTCTGAAAGCTTCGTAAACATTGAACAATGGGTTTCCCAATAAAGAAAAAAAAAAACAGAAGGTTAAATGGCTTGGATAAACCAGCTTGTAATGCTATGCTATTCGGCGATATGATCTAACACTATATGGTATTTGAATATTTAATTTATGTGGTCAGTTAGAATAGATAACCTTGGCGTCTTATAAAAAACAGAGGCCATACCACATTCAGTTGATTATTACATAACAAATGTCTTGTGTAACTAACATTTATAAAGCAGATTAAGTCTGGTAATGGTGAATGTTAAAGACGATATCACGAATGAATGAATTAATGTATGTCTGCAGGATCCTCTCATAAAGGGGGTATGAAATGCACACACACCGTGGCGAAGTATGCCGGCGATGCCACAATTAAAATAAATTTTGATTTGTTAATAAAATCTATAGAGTCCCGGGATAAAGGAATAAAACGACCCCAAACCAGTAAAAGATTGGCCAAATACATAAATTAATTCCTGCAGAAGGTTGATGGTTGATCTGAGAGCGCCATCTGCTGGCCAGGTAACATAACACCTGGACAGACCCCTGGAGTTGATAAATATATATATCCTCCAATCAAATGAGGCCACATAGTGATGGGCTAGATCTAAAACTGGGCGGAAGACCACTATATAGAGGGGACAATCCAGAGCAGAAGGGATAAAACAAACTGAGAAAAGCTTGGGGAGAGACCTGTGGGACGCTTGGAGGGGAGAAAGGGCAAATATCATCAGCCCCCCTTAAGACGTGACCACACCCTAATCTTCCACCACTCTATCTTCACTAACCGGATGGTAAAGTATGCCTGAATAACTTGATATCTATTTTCTAACTGCATAGTCCTTACTTTAGATGTCCATCACAAACTAAAGGAATATAAATGAATTATTTTGCTGTTTAAGCCTACTCAGTAGAATAGTAATCAACCTTCCACTCCACTGCAGAGGATTGCTAAGGAAGAAACTATTCCCGGCTAAATACTTGAGCCATAATTTAGTGAAATTATTTGTATTCCAAGAATACTGGTTGTGGACATCTAAAGATCAATTGTATACCTATAGTGAGATACGCTGGGACTGTGAAATAGCTTTTATATGTCAAGTGCCGTCAGCCCCATTCGTAAAACTAGCATAACTCCTTCCATATCCATCTTGCAGCCCTTTCGATTGAATGCATGTACTGTAAGTCAATAAGAAGCGTTGGGTTAACGTATATTGAATGAAGTGCTGTGATTGATCTGTGGAAGAGATAATCTACCTATCGAGTGTGTTATGTATCTCCCTGAAGGAAGTTGCATTTAGTGAAAAGGCCCCCACAATAATAAATTGTGCTGCAGGTGATGCCCAGTAACTGAGTGTTTATTTTAGCCAGGTGGAGGATTGGTTTATAATGGGAAAGGTTTAAGTGAATAGACTAGAGCTTGGTGTTTAAGAACTGAGGCGTGTATATCTGTGGTACGGTCTATAAACCTAAAATATTTGTCCATTAGATTAATGCGTGTCGCAGTATCGCTACTAATCAGCTGGGTGGAGTAGAGGTAATGTCACTGTTCTGCATGGAGAGAGCCTGTGGGGTTCGATCCCAGCGATCAACCTCTCCAGTAAGTGTCCTTGGCAAGACACCTAACGGTACATACTCGCCACCCAGGACATACTTGAAGACAAGAGAAATCTTAATGTATCCTTCCTGGTAAAATCCGTTATCAAAAAAAAAAAATCACGATCTATAATCACTTGTAAATTGTATCTTGCTAATCCGTTGATAACATATGATTGTATGAAACTTGACGTGTGAATAAATTTTGGTTTGAATTGTTTTACCGTTACGCAGTCTCATATCATCTTTATTGATTTTATTGTGTTTAAAAATATCTAGATGGCATCAAAAGAACTCGGGATAACGCGCCATATATTTGTTAAGACGTATATTCATTGATTGGTTATTAATCCCTATCTTAGGGTTTAAATACCAATTTATACCACTGGTATTGGAGGCACTGTCAATAATATATATATATCTATATACATCTACAATAAGAAAAATATACGTCATAATTAATATATCCCTGACCTATTAAAGAAGACAATAATCTCTAACAGGAAAGACTGGGGCCTTCAGGGCTAGGGAAGGCCTCCTCTTCCTCCCGCTGCTCTGCCTCTAGAGACATCTATAATTCCCCGCAGAGTGTGCTCCAGTAGGAACACTAAAGGAATTGTGTCACTGATGCATGCACTGTCTCTGCTCACCATCCTTGTTGTCTCCTCAAATGGTGACAGTACAGTGCATGCATCCTTGATCATCAGCTGCTGCGGGGGGGGAAAAAAAACAAGTTGACCTGAACCTGTCCTTGTGCCATACTCACACATGTACTCGTTGAAGGCCCTCTGCTGCTTGTGCAGACGCTGCAGCATTGCTAATGTCGAGTTCCACCTGGTGGGCATGTCACAGATCAGACGGTTTGTGGGAAGGTGGAATTCTCTTTGAATTTCTGCCAGGCGAACACTTGCTGGGAATGACCGTCTGAAGTGGCTGCAGACTTTTCTGGCCTGGCTGAGAAGCTCTGCCAGGGTACCTGGTTAGGAAACACTGTACCACCAGATTTAGGATGTGTGCTAGGCATGGTACATGCGTCAATTTACCCTTGCGTAGGGCGGTGAGAAGGTTGCAGACGACAATTCCTAGCTGAAGATGACGTGGTGTTAATCATCTCTGCACCTGCCCCTGCAGAGCTGACAGAATTTCTGGCCCGTTGTGGCTCCTGTCCCCTAGACAGACCAGCTCAAGCACAGTATGGCATCTTTTTGCTTGAGCCATTGCATAGCCCCTGTCAGGCGTCAGTTTAACTGCCACTTCGCCAGAGACACAGAAGGAAGGAGGTGGAGGAGGAGGAAGAGGGAGAGGTGGTGGTGGAGCAGACAGACCTCATACAAGCAGCTTTCTGGAGGCGTGGTGGATGAACAAGCTCCAGCACAGAGCCCCGTCTTGGATCTCTCCCAGCTGCAATCAGAGTTACCCAGTGTGCCGTGAAGGAAATGTAATGATCCTGTCCATGCTTGCTGGACCACGTGTCTAAAGTCACATGCACCTTGCTGCTGACTGCCTTTCCCAATAACTCAATAACATTGTGTTACACGTGCTGGTATAGTGCTGGAATGGCCTTCTGTGAAAAGAAATGGCATTTTGGAACTTGCCACTGTGATACAGCACATACAGCAAATTCACGGAAGGAAGCAGAGTCCACCAGCTGGAAAGGCAGCAGCTGCAATGCGAGTAATTTTGCTAAGCTGGCATTTAGACGCTGTGCTTGGGGATGGTTGGGACTATATTTTTTCTTACGCTGCAGCAGCTGGGGCAACGTAATCTGACTGCGTAAATCTTCAGCTGATGGGATGCTGTCACATTGTGAAGGAGCTGGTACATCCATTACTGTAGCATCATCCCTGTCAGTGGAGGTTGTAGGCAATGACATGGCAGGACATACGGTGGGGGTAGAGACAGATTAGGAGGAGGAGGACCTACGCAAAGTTTTGCGCCAACGGGATGTGTGGCAGGTGGTCATATGTCGCCTCAAGCACGTGGTACCCAAGCGTCCGGTGTCTTTCCCACGCTTGAGCCTCATCTGACATAGATTACAAATAGCAACGGTGGGGTCTGCTGCACATTTCTTAAAGAACTCCCAGACAGCAGTGTTCCTGCATGTGTGCTTTGAGACACCAGCACTCTGCACCTGAGCAGCTCTGACATCTGATGCCTTGGACTGGCTGGTGCTACGGTTGGTCATAGAGGATGTTGTGCCTCATGTTTGCTGTGCCTCCTCCCCCTCCTCACTTGATTCCTATGTTCGATCAGGCACCCAGGTGGAGTCAGTGACCTCATCATCATGGTCATCATCATCACCCCCTATCTCCTCATCACTGGAGCCAACTTGGCAGTATGCTGCAGCTGCTGGGGCACAGTTATTTGTGTGTCATCACAGGCACCCCATTCCTCTAGTTTGATTATACTCCCTTCCTCAACCTCAGAGATTGAATCAGAGCACTGTACTTGCTGCACATCCTCAAGCAGCATGTCACTGTCATTGTAGTCAAACAATTCAGCTGACTCCTCCGTGTGTGATAGTGAGGCTACGGCAGGAGTAGCTGTGGACATGGAGGCTGCATTAGATGTTTTGGCTGCTGAGGTGGACTGTAAATCACTACAAGCCTGGCTGGCAGAGGACTCGGAGGATGAGGATGGCCTGGTTAGCCAATCCACCAAATCCTCTGTATGTTGCTGCTGCTTAAGACGGCCAGCACCAGTTAGAAAGGACAAGCGTGCCCCTGCAGAGGATGCACCACGTCCACCACGACAAGAGGCACAGCCTCCCGACACAGGGGCTGCTTGCCCTCTTATCTGTGTCTGGGAGCGTCTGCCTGTCCTTTTTGGTCTATGGTATAAAGATTAAAGATTTCCAGAACTCTGGTATAACTCAGTGAGACACCCTGATAGCTGGCAGCCAGTGACAAGACACAGATTACAATTCCCAGAAACCTCCTATAAATCAGTGAGACCCCCTAATGGGTGCCAGTGACAAGACACAAATTACAATTCGCAGAAATCTGCTACAAATCAGTGAGACCCCCTGATAGGACCCCCTGATAGCTGGCAACAGTGACAAGACACAGATTACAATTCACAGAAATCTGCTAGAAGTATGTGGGACCCCCTGATAGCTGGCAGTGAGAAGTCACAGATTACAAGTCTCAGAAACCTCCTATAAATCAGTGAGACCCCCTGATGGGTGGCAGTGCAAGACACAGATTAGAACAATTCCCAAATATTTTGTGGAAATTACTGACGCCCAAAATACTGCGTGGCACTGGCTGTGACAAGACACAGATCACCTCAATTCCCAAATATTTTGTAGAAATTACTGATGCCCAAAATACTGCGTGGCACTGGCTGTGACAACAAGACACAGATCACCTCAATTCCCAGATATTTTGTAGAAATTACTGACGCCCAAAATACTGCATGGCACTGGCTGTGACAACAAGACACAGCTCACCCAAATTCCCAAATATTTTGTTGAAATTACTGACGCCCAAAACACTGCGTGGCACTGGCTGTGGCAACAAGACACAGATCACCTCAATTCCCAAATATTTTGTAGAAATTACTGATGCCCAAAATACTGCGTGGCACTGGCTGTAACAACAAGACACAGATCTTCTCAATTCCCAAATATTTTGTAGAAATTACTGACACCCAAAATACTGCGTGGCACTGGCTGTGACAAGACACAGATCACCTCAATTCCCAAATATTTTGTAGAAATTACTGAGCCCCCAAATACTGCGTGGCACTGGCTGTGACAACAAGACACAGATCACCTCAATTCCCAAATATTTTGTAGAAAATACTGATGCCCAAAATACTGCGTGGCACTGGCTGTGACAACAAGACACAGATCACTTCAATTCCCAAATATTTTGTAGAAAATGCTGATGCCCAAAATACTGCGTGGCACTGGCTGTGACAACAAGACACGGATCACCTTAATTCCCAGATATTTTGTAGAAATTGCTGACACCCAAAATATTGCGAGGCACTGGCTGTGACAAGACACAGATCACCTCAATTCCCAAATATTTTGTATAAATTACTGGTGCCCAAAATACTGCGTGGCACTGGCAATGACAACAAGACACAGATCACCTCAATTCCAAAATATTTTTAGAATTTACTGACGCCCATAACACAGCGTGGCACTGGCTGTGACAACAAGACATAGATCACCTTAATTCCCAAATATTTTGTAGAAAATACTGACGCCCAAAATACTGCGTGGCACTGGTTGTGACAACAAGACACAGATCACCTCAATTCCCAGATATTTTGTAGAAATTACTGATGCCCAAAATACTGTGTGGCAGTGACAAGACACAGATCACCTCAATTCCCAAATATTTTGTAGAAATTACTGACGCCCAAAATACTACGTAGCACTGGCTGTGACAACAAGACACGGATCACCTTAAATCCCAAATATTTTGCAGAAATTACTGAGCCCCAAAATAGTTGCTGGAAGTGAGAACACAAAGATTACAACAATTCCCAAATATTTGGTAGAAATGAGACCCCCCCCTAGTAGATGAGACCCCCCAGACCCCCCCCCCCAGTAACTGGTGGCAGCCTGGCAGTAAGAACACACACTAACACAAGATCAATCGCCTCTGAAATCTCCTCTCAAACGCGTGCAGAAGCGCTGTGTGGAAGCCTTATATAGTGTGCTGCGGGACTTCGCTCTGTGAGCCCATGATTGGGCAAAATTTGCCCAATCAGGACTCTGTGCCTGTGGTCGGGTGCAAGGCTGTAGCCAATTACAAGCTTCAGGCCAGTGGAAAAGTGCATTGTGGTCCATTGTGGTGCATTGTGGGTGACCATGCGGCGAACAGGCGGAAATGTTTGTAGTTCACGAACATACGAACAGGCTATGTTCGATGCGAACTCCGAACCGATCGAACCGAACGGCTCATCCCTAGTTATAATATTTAATATGTGGGTAAAAGCTTCCTGATCCAAGGAGAAATCTGTCTGCCATTCTGGGGTCAAGAAGGAATTATTTTCCAGTGTGTTGCATATTGGCGAGCATTTCAGACTGGGTTGTGTGCCTTCTTTTGGATCTCAACAGCAGTAGGTGATGTCTGAGAGGCTGAACCCGATGGATGGACGGATGTCTTTTTTCAGCCTATGTAACTATGTAACTACAGCTCCGGATTCAGACTCAGAGCCCGATACCGGAGCTGATGAAAAGGAAGGGACCTGCTGACGGTCCCCCCCAGTCCCCTGGATGGGTCATGAGGCATAAATCCCTGATGTGGCCCTTTACATATCACACACCCCCTGACACTGCACACACTGCACCTACAGATGTATCACACACCCTGACGCTGCACGCACTGACACTGCACACACACATGTATCACAACCCTGAACCCTGCGCACTAGACATGTGCAAAGCACAAAATTTCATTTTGAACTAATGGATTAGTCCTAAAATGCAATTTATTTAGTTGCTAAAGAAATTCGTTTTCAGTTCTTTAGTATGAAAACTAATTACATTCATCCAAAAACCAGTGGATACCATTACTATTGTAGTGGCTCCTCAGAGGGCTGAGATCGCTGCTTGTTACAGTATCTCTCACTCCCAGCACAATGTGCCAGGCAAAGCTGTTACAGTAACTGACTGCTGCTCATCCAAGATGGCGGCCCCCATCAGAGCTAGGCCGCACTCCGGCGCCGCAAGGCATCTCTATACACAGCCCATCAGCATCTCTATACACAGCCTCACAGCATCTCTATACACAACCCCATAAGCATCTCTATACACAGCATCTATATACACAACCTCACAGCATCTCTATACACAACCTCACAGCATCTCTATACACAACCTCACAGCATCTCTATACACAGCCTCACAGCATCTCTATACACAGCCTCACAGCATCTCTATACACAGCCTCACAGCATCTCTATACACAGCATATCTATACACAACCCCAACAGCATCTCTATACACAGCATCTCTATACACAGCATCTCTATACACAGCATCTCTATACACAGCATCTCTTTACACAACCCCATCAGCATCTTTATTCACAAACAGCATCTCTATACACAACCCCATCAGCATCTCTATACACGGCATCTCTATACACAACCCCATCAGCATCTCTATACACAGCCTCACAGCGTCTCTATACACAACCTCATAGTATCTCTATACACAACCCCATCAGCATCTCTATACACAGCATCTCTTTACACAACCCCATCAGCATCTCTATTCACAAACAGCATCTCTATACACAACCCCATCAGCATCTCTATACACGGCATCTCTATACACAACCCCTTCAGCATCTCTATACACAGCCTCACAGAATCTCTATACACAACCACAATGAAAAAGAAATAGCCAAAGAGAGCAAGACCAACCCTAAAAGATTCTTTAGGTACATAAATTCTAAAAAACCCAAGAGTGAAAATGTAGGTTCACTAAAATCTGAGTCAGGGTTATTGTTAACTGAAGATCAGGATAAGGCAGAAATTTTAAATGATTATTTTTCTTCAGTATTTATCAAAGAGAAACCTAGAACAGGAGACATGCAATTCATTAACCCCTTAGTGACCGGGCGGTTTTACACAAATCCATCCTTTAGTGACCGCTGCTGTTTTTACGTTTCTGCGCTGTTAGTGTTTACGTCAAATTTTCCTCTTACTCGTTTATGTAACCCACACATATTTTACACTGTTTTTCTCGTCATTAAATGGACTTTATAAAGATACCATTTTTTTCATCATTTCATATAATTTACTATAAAAAATATTGTGAAATATTACAAAAAAATTTAAAAAACACCACTTTTTCGAATTTTGACCCCCAAAATTTCTTATGTATCAACAACCGTCAAAAAATTTAAGTCCTTAGTAGTTTCTAAATTTAGTTCTGAGTTTAGCAATACCCAATGTTTACATATTCCTCGCTTTTTTCCTTATTTTATGCAACAATAAGTGCAAGTAGCACTTTGCCATTTCCAAAGAGTTTATTTTCAAAACTAGTGATAGTGACATTGTAACACTAATATCTGTCACTAATTCCTGAATAACCCTCCACATATACATATTTTTTTAAAGTACACAAATCAAGGTATTAAACTTGGGGTATTTTGACTCTTTCCATGCAAACCATTTTACCACAAATCTATGCCAAAGTTTGAGAAAAAAAAATGTTTTGGTGATTTTGTTTTTTGAACGCAATTTAAGAATACATGTACTGTGAACTTTAAGGTTTACTGCCAAAAACACCCCAAAATGTGTCAGCAAATCCTAGTAAATTGATACCACCACATGTATATGTATGTCGGGTCATTTGGGGGCTAATAGGTCTATTATTTGGGGGGTGCGCATTTCAGTTTTCCAACTTGGAATTTTCACATTTCGTCATCATGCACCCATGTCCTATTTGGGACATTTTTGAAGCCGGCCAAAGTAATTTACCCCCATCAAACCATATATTTTTTAGAAAGGGCACACCCTAGGGTACTTCAAAGAGTTGTATTTTAACACTTTCCATGCACTAGCTCTATGTCAAACTTTCAGGTAGTCATTTTTTGTGTTATTTTTTCACACACATTGTACTTTAGGCATGAATTGTCAAATCCAGTTATGGGTTATTGCCAAAAAACACCCCAAAATATGTTCAGCAACATCTTCTGAGTAAAGTGATACCACCCATATATAGATTTGTTCTGTTGTTTTTGGGGTGCTACGCCAATCTTTTGACATGTGCTTGTCAATTTTCTAATTTGACATACAGTATCTTCTTTTTAGGGGCCTTTTTACATACCCCAATTTTATGAACGTGCATATATTTGGTAAGCTAACTACCCCAAAGTATTGTAAATGGAGTGTTTTTATGCCATGGATGCAACCGTTTGCTCCAAACAAATTGGATACTGTTTGGTGGTCATTTTTCATTTTCGCACCCACATCAGTTTTGGACTGTGATTTAGGAGACACTGTTGTTTGTTACTGCATGAAAACTCTCCAGGTTGTTTTCTGCAGGTCTCCTGAGTACACCATGCCCCCCATGCATAGGTTTGCCATGATTTTGGGAAGGTTCAAATACAATTTTTATGACTTTGTCATTGGAGTTGAAATTGAGATTATTTCTTCAGCTAGGCCTATCTTTGGTTTTGGGTCTACCGCATACCCCAGTTTGAATTATTGCCAGAAAATTGTTTATATTTGTTATGTTGACACCCCAAGGTATTGCATATGGAGTGCTTTGATGCCATGGATGCAACGGTTTTAGCCCAAAACATTTGAGAAGGTGTGTGGCGGTAATTTTTCAATTTTCTGATTTTTACACCCACATTAGATTTGGACTGTGATTTAGGAGACACTGTTTTTTGTTATTGTATGAAAACTCTCCAGGTGGTTTTCTGCAAGGTCTCCTGAGTACACCCATGCCCCCCATGCATAGGTGTGCCAAGATTTTGGCAAAATACAGCACCAATTGTAGAACATAAAAATGGAGGAATAAAATGTAAAAGTCTGGTGCAGTAAAAGAAAAATAAACTAAACTGAACTAACTAACTAACGTGTAAGAAAAAAATAGAAAGGAAAAAAAAAATCACAGATCACGCACAGTGTGATATATCTTGAAACAGTCCAAGACACAGACCGGGTTGTCCAGGGCATTCTGGACAGTAAAAGATTGTGTCTCTCCTCTGCCCCCTCTTGAAACACACCCTGCATCTTTTTTGGGGTTTCTGTTTGCCCTCAGTAGGGGGGATTTTATAAATAAAATGTGTAGCCCCAACTCTGTCCCCCATCACCGCCCGGGGAGCATGTGCATCCTGGTACAAAAACCCCGAAATGACCTGGAGCTGAAACTGTAAAAAGGAGAGCGTCACTCCGGGGTTTGCCTTTTTGCAGAGCAAAAAGGCATTGTGGGTTGCAATTTGCATCAGGTAAATTGCAACCTTTTTGTACCAGGCCCTTGACTTCCGCATAATCTGGTAGGGCTGGAGCAGCTGATCTGCCAGATCAACCCCACCCATATGCCGGTTATAGGCTTTGATGCACACTGTCTTCCTGATGCGCTCAGCTCTGCCACGTAGAGAGACTCCACAGACCTCTCAGTGTGGATGGTGGATAGAAGGTATACATCCTTCTTGTCTCTGTACTTGACCGCCAACAGCTCCTCTTGGTGCAGAGCTGAGGTCTCCCCCCTTTTTAGCCGGGTGCGGACAAGCTGTGCTGGGAAATCAACACGGTTCTTGCGAACAGTACCGCATGCTGCTGTATCAAAAGAATACAGCAGCTTGAACAAAGGGACACTCGTATAAAAATTATCAACATACAAGTGGTACCCTTTGTTCATCAGGGGAAAAAGTAGGTCCCACGCAATCTTGCCACTGGTTCCCATGTGTTCTGGGCAACCTGGAGGGTCAAGGCTACTATCTTTCCCTCGTACACCCGGAAGGCCTGAGTATACCCACTTTCGCTGTCACAGAGCTTATACACCTTCACTCCATACCTGGAGCGTTTGGAAGGAATATACTGCTTGAATCCCAGCCTTCCCTTGTATTTCATTAGGGATTCATCAACGCAGATATTCCTTCCAGGTTTATAAGCCTCTGCAAACCTGGCGGCGAAGTGGGTAATCAGGGGGCGGATTTTATACAGCCTGTCAAACTGGGGAGCTCTCTAGGAGGGCACAGGCTGTTGTCACTGAAGTGCATGAAACGCAAAATGTTTTCATACCTTCTACGTGACATTGATTGGGGGTAAATGGGGGTAGAGCAGATGGGGCTACTGCTCCAGTAGGAGCGAATTGAGGGCTTCTTTATGATGCCCATCAGCATAGTAAGTGCCCAGAATTTCAGAAATTCTGGCACATCTAGCGGGGTCCATTGCTGCCTTGCCAAGTAGGAGTCTGGCTTCGCAGCACAATGCTGATGGGCATACAAATTTGATTGGGCAACAATGTGGCCCAACAAATCATCCCCCCCATAAACACCTGCAAAAACTGTGTGGCGGTAAATCCTGCAACATCAATATTGATGCCAGGATTTGCCGTGAAAGGAGGGATATCTGGCCTTTGGCGATGAGGCACTACCCACTCCTCAGCTGGAGCTGTGCGTCTCCTGCTGGCAGGTGGTGGCCCAGGATCTGCATCAGAAACATCACTAGATACATCAGCCAGTGTAGATAATGTATCTAGCAACGTCTCTGAGCAGTTAGCGGGGTCAAAATCAGGGTCTGAGTCCGACGCAGATGCCTCAGATTCTGACGCCAGGATGGCATATGCCTCCTCGGCGCTGTACACCCTCTCAGACATTATATATAATAAATTATAAAATTTTATAATCTAAGTGGATTGTTGGTTCTTAGAAGAACCGTTGGGTTTCACAAGAAAATACAAATAAACACCTAAATCTCTCTAAACCTGCCTCAATTCTTCTAAATCTCCCTAAAATCTCTCTAAATCTGCCTCAATTTTTCTAATCTCACTAAATCTACCTAAAATCTCTAACCTGTCAAATCTGATCTCTCTCTCTCGCTCACCAAAACACAAGTGAGGAGAGGGAGGGAGAATCACAGAGGTCAGAGCCAATATTTACAAAATATTGACCTGACCTGACAAATTAGAAATTTTATTTTGATTTTTTCTTACTTCTCATTGGATGTTGCTAGCCTGCCTCTCTGATGAGGCAGGCTAGGAACATCCCACACAGCCCCAAGATGACCCTGCCCTTAGAAGGGCAGCGCCATCTTGGCTGTCACTTTTATTTTATTTTATTCATTTTTATTTTACTTTTTTTACTTTTTTCTTCTTTTTTTACACTTTTTTTAGTCTGCTGGGTGCCTTGATCCCTCGAGGCACCCAGCAGAGCACCTGATCACTTATGTGATCTTTTTTGTACTGAGTGCCACGATACCTCGTGGCACTCAGTACTTCCTGCCGCTACCGGAAGTGATCGCTCGGAGGGAGCGATCACAGACGGACCGGCGGCAGGTAACCCTATTGCAAGGATGCCTCGATGTCAAGGCATCCCTGCAATATACTGAGAGCAGCTGGAAGCGATACCGATCGCTTCCAGCGCTCTGTAGAAGTGCGGGGCACCTGTCCGGCGAAACTGGATGTTGATTGCTCCCGGGGAGCGATCACAAGGTGCCCCGGCACTTCTAACCGCCATTGCATGGATGCCTTAACTCCCAGGCAGCCTGCAATGGCGTTTGAGCTGCTGGAAGCGATCCGATCGCTTCCAGCGCTCAAAAGACCGCAGGATGTACCATGTACGTCAGCGGGTCTAAAAGAGACCCGCGGCCATGACGTACATGGTACGTCCGCGGTCACTAAGGGGTTAATAAAAACTTACTAATACAAAGTGACTGGTTGACTCAGGACAAGGTTTTGCAGAAATTAAACAATGTGAATGTGAATAAAGCCCCAGGGCCAGAAGGAATTCACCCGCGAGTACTGAGAGAGCTATGTGTTGAAATATGTAAACCTCTGTTCTTAATCTTTCAAGATTCTTTTCTTTCAGGAATAGTACCAGAGGATTGGAGAAAAGCTGACGTGGTCCCTTTATTTAAGAAAGGTTTAAAATTTGTGCCTGAGAATTATAGACCTGTGAGTTTAATATCTGTGGCTGGGAAAGTATTTGAGGTGTTTCTAAGGGATAATATTCAGGAATTTATTGGGAGGTATAATGTTATTGGCAAAAATCAGCATGGTTTCATGAAACACAGATCATGTCAGACTAACCTAATTACGTTCTATGAGGAAATAAATAGAAGTATAGATCAGGGGGTCGCAGTGGATGTGATTTACTTAGATTTTGCCAAAGCTTTCGACACAGTTCCACACAAAAGGTTACTATTTAAATTAAGAAAAATTGGTCTAGATGAAAATACTTGTTCTTGGATAGAAAACTGGATAAAAGATAGGGTACAGAGAGTGGTCATAAATGGTACATTTTCAAGATGGACACCAGTGGTAAGCGGTGTCCCTCAGGGGTCTGTTATAGGACCAATACTATTCAATTTATTTATAAATGACCTTGAGATAGGCATTGAAAGTCATGTATCAGTGTTTGTATTACTTTTCCTAGTTTTGTGTCATCTGCAATGTGAGCAGGATGTTACTTCGCTGCAGAGGGATTTAGATAGATTGGGGGACTGGGCACTTAAATGGCAGATGAAATTTAATCTAGATAAATGCAAAGTTATGCACTTTGGAGTGAAGAACACACAAGTAATTTATACCCTAAATGGTACGGAGTTAGGGAAATCCAAGCAGGAGAAGGATTTGGGAATAATCAGACTTCAAACTAAGTAACAATGTGCAATGTTTGGCAGCTGCCAAGGCCAGCAAAGTATTGGCATGCATTAAAAGGGGAGTTCACTCACGGGATGAAAACATAATTTTGCCTCTATATAAATCAATGGTCAGGCCGCACCTTGAATATGCCGTGCAATTTTGGGCACCGGTCTTAAAAAAAGATATTATAGCGCTAGAAAAAGTGCAGAGACGGGCAACTAAATTAATAAGGGGAATTGGAAGGGTTAAGTTATGAGGCAAGACTAACAAGCTTAAACCTGTTTAGTTTAGAGAAACGGCGCCTTAGAGGGGATCTGATAACCTTATATAAATATATACGGGGCCATTATCAACCATTGTCTGATAACCTAATTATTAACAGGACTATACATAGGACAAGGGGTCATCCATTTAGACTGGAAGAAAGAAAATTTAGCTTAAAGCATAGGAAGGGTTATTTTAAGGTGAGAACAATAAAGCTGTGGAATTCTCTGCCTGTTGAGGTGGTTGGGTCAGAGTCTGTACACTGTTAAACGACTGGATGACTTCCTGCAGACACAGAATATTAAGGGTTATAATATTTAATATGTGGGTAAAAGCTTCTTGATCCAAGTAGAAATCTGACTGCCATTCTGGGGTCAAGAAGGAATTTTTTCCCAGTATGTTGCATATTGGCAAGCATTTCAGACTGGGTTTTTTGCCTTCTTTTGCATCAACAGCAGTAGGTTATGTGGGAGAGGCTGAACCCGATGGACGCATGTCTTTTTTCAGCCTATATAACTATGTAACTATGTAACTATGTAACCTCATAGTATCTCTATACACAGCCTCACAGCATCTCTATACACAGCCTCACAGCATCTCTATACACAACCCCATCAGCATCTCTATACACAACCCATCAGCATCTCTATACACAACCCATCAGCATCTCTAAACATTGCCTCACACCACCTCTATACTCAGCCTCACAGCATCTCTATACACAACCCCACAGCATCTCTGTATACAAACAGCATCTCTATACACAACCCCATCAGCAACTCTAAACACAGCCTCACAGCATCTCTATACACAGCATATCTATACACAGCACACGGCATCTCTATACACAACCCCATCAGCATCTCTATACACAAACATTATCTCTATACACAACCCCATCAGCATCTCTATACACAGCCTCACATCATCTCTATACACAACCCCATCAGCATCTCTATACACAGAATCTCTATACACAGAATCACAGCATCTCTATACACAACCCCATGAGCATCTCTATTCACAAACAGCAACTCTATACACAACCCCATCAGCATCTCTATACACAGCATCTCTATAGACAACCCCATCAGCATCTCTATACACAGCCTCACAGCATCTCTATACACAGCCACAAAGCATCTCTATACACAACCCCATCAGCATCTCTATACACAGCCTCACAACATCTCTATAGACAACCCCATCAGCATCTCTATACACAGACAGCATCTCTATACACAACCCCATCAGCATCTCTATACACAGCCTCACAACATCTCTATACACAACCCCATAAGCATTTCTATACACAAACAGCATCTCTATACACAACCCCATCAGCATCTCTATACACGGCATCTCTATACACAACCCCATCAGCATCTCTGTATACAAACAGCATCTCTATACACCACCCCATCAGCATCTCTACACACAGCATCTCTATACACAACCCCATCAGCATCTCTATACACAACCCCATCAGCATCTCTATACACAGCATCTCTATAGACAACCCCATCAGCATCTCTATACACAGCCTCACAGCATCTCTATACACAGCCACAAAGCATCTCTATACACAACCCCATCAGCATCTCTATACACAGCCTCACAACATCTCTATAGACAACCCCATCAGCATCTCTATACACAGACAGCATCTCTATACACAACCCCATCAGCATCTCTATACACAGCCTCACAACATCTCTATACACAACCCCATAAGCATTTCTATACACAAACAGCATCTCTATACACAACCATCAGCATCTCTATACACGGCATCTCTATACACAACCCCATCAGCATCTCTGTATACAAACAGCCATCTCTATACACCACCCCATCAGCATCTCTACACACAGCATCTCTATACACAACCCCATCAGCATCTCTATACACAACCCCATCAGCATCTCTATACACAACCCCATCAGCATCTCTATACACAGCATCTCTATACACAACCCCATCAGCATCTCTATTCACAAACAGCATCTCTATACACAACCCCTTCAGCATCTCTATTCACAAACAGCATCTCTATACACAACCCCTTCAGCATCTCTATACACAGTCACACAGCATCTCTATACACAGCCACACAGCATCTCTATGCACAAAGAGCATCTCTATACACCACCCCATCAGCATCTCTACACACAGCATCTCTATACACAGCATCTCTATACACAACCCCATCAGCATCTCTATACACAACCCCATCAGCATCTCTATACACAACCCCATCAGCATCTCTATACACAACCCCATCAGCATCTCTATACACAAACCCATCAGCATCTCTATACACAACCCCATCAGCATCTCTATACATGGCATCTCTATACACAGCCTCACAGCATCTCTATACACAACCTCACAGCATCTCTATACACAGCGTCTCTATACACAACCCCAAAGCATCTCTATACACAGCCTCACAGCATCTCTATAAACAACCTCACAGCATCTCTATACACAACCCCATCAGCATCTCTATACACAAACAGCATCTCTATAGACAACCCCATCAGCATCTCTATACACAGCATCTCTATACACAACCCCATCAGCATCTCTATACACAACCCCATCAGCATCTCTATACACAGCATCTCTATACACAACCCCATCAGCATCTCTATTCACAAACAGCATCTCTATACACAACCCCTTCAGCATCTCTATACACAGCCACACAGCATCTCTATACACAGCCACACAGCATCTCTATGCACAAAGAGCATCTCTATACACCACCCCATCAGCATCTCTACACACAGCATCTCTATACACAGCATCTCTATACAACAACCCCATCAGCATCTCTATACACCAACCCCATCAGCATCTCTATACACAACCCCATCAGCATCTCTATACACAACCCCATCAGCATCTCTATACACAAACCATCAGCATCTTCTATACACAACCCCATCAGCATCTCTATACATGGCATCTCTATACACAACCCCATCAGCATCTCTATACATGGCATCTCTATACACAGCCTCACAGCATCTCTATACACAACCTCACAGCATCTCTATACACAGCGTCTCTATACACAACCCCAAAGCATCTCTATACACAGCCTCACAGCATCTCTATAAACAACCTCACAGCATCTCTATACACAACCCCATCAGCATCTCTATACACAACCCCATCAGCATCTCTATACACAAACAGCATCTCTATAGACAACCCCATCAGCATCTCTATACACAGCATCTCTATACACAGCCACACAGCATATCTATACACAGCCTCACAGCATATCTATACACAACCCCATCAGCATCTCTACACAACCCCATCAGCATCTCTAAACACAGCCTCATAGCATCTCTATACACAACTTCACATCATCTCTATACACAGCCTCACAGCATCTCTATAAACAACCTCACAGCATCTCTATACACAACCTCACAGTATCTCTATACAACAGCATCTCTATACACAACCCCATCAGCATCTCTATACATGGCATCTCTATACACAGCCTCACAGCATCTCTATACACAACCTCACAGCATCTCTATACACAGCATCTCTATACACAGCCTCACAGCGTCTCTATACACAACCTCATAGTATCTCTATACACAACCTCAAAGCATCTCTATACACAGCCTCACAGCATCTCTATACACAACCCCTTCAGCATCTCTATACACAGCCTCACAGCATCTCTATAAACAATCTCACAGCATCTCTATACACAACCTCACAGTATCTCTATACACAGCATCTCTATACACAACCCCATCAGCATCTCTATACACAACCCCATCTGTATTGGATCTGAGCTGAATAAAGAGCTGCTCTATGAACACGTCACAAACTGGTGATTGCTCCTGTTAATATGCACACAGAAAACACTACATGGTGTCAGAAGTAATGGACCTATCACCTGCCTGAAGAAAGCCATCGTGATAAGGATCTTGTTTGCAGTTTATCCAGCATCAGCATGGAGATTTTCAGACCGCCAGAAGCTCTCCAGTTCACTGAAATGTGAGTGAAAACTGGAGGAGATGGGAGCAAAGCTTTTTAATTTATGCTGAGGCAGTTGAGCTTCATAAAAAGGAGCAGAAAACCCAGATTGCCATAACTCTGCATATTCTGGGGAGGAAGGCCAAGAAGTTTACAACACACTGGAATCAACCATTACTGCTGAAAGGACATTAGATTCAGTGCTCAAGTTATTCAGGGACCATTGCAATCCCAAGAAAAATGTTGTGTTTGAACGACATCAGTTTTGGACACACCCACATCTGGAGGAGCAAGGTGTTGAAAAGGTATATGACAGAACTTCGACTGAAGGCCAGAGACTGTGAATTTGGGGCCATACTCAGCGACATGTTAAGAGACAAATTAGTTTTCAGTGTTACTGACAGGAGACTTAAAGAACGTTTACTCAGAGAGGCTGAACTCACACTACAAAAGGCAATGGACATATGTCAGGCTGCTGAAGCTACTAAAGCACAGGTTCAGGTTATGTCTGCAAACATGTCAACGAGTGCTTGTCAGACTATTCATGCATTAAAATACAAACCTACACACAATAAACCAGAAGAGGCTACAAGATCTGAACAGACAATAAAAGTATGCCCTAGGTGCAGCAAAGTACACCCATCTCAAAGATGCCCCGCATTTGGATGTATTTGTTACATTTGCCACAAAAGAAATCACTTTGCAAGATGTTGTAAATCACAGAGGCAAGAGTGTGAAAATCTGAAAACTGTAAATACTTTATCTATTGGAGCAATGCTGAGAGATATGCCTTCTAACTGTAAAAAACGCAGCCAAGCACTGAAAAACTCTGCATGGTTCTCTGAGGTGCAAATCAATGATGCGCGCCCCTTAACTTTAAGCTGGATACTGGTGCTGAGGCAAATGTATTACCTCACACGTTTTTAAACGGGATTCCTGGACGATTATG